>JAWNPU010000044.1:2500-1202500 GCA_035047325.1 Drosophila vallismaia
TAAAATATAAAATATAAAATATAAAATATAAAATATAAAATATAAAATATAAAATATAAAATATAAAATATAAAATATAAAATATAAAATATAAAATATAAAATATAAAATATAAATATAAAATATAAAATATAAAATATATAAAATATAAAATATAAAATATAAAATATAAAATATAAAATATAAAATATAAAATATAAAATATAAAATAATATAAAATATAAAATATAAAATATAAATATAAAATATAAATATAAATATAAAATATAAATATTAAATATAAATATAAAATATAAATATAAAATATAAATATAAATATAAAATATAAATATAAAATATAAATATTAAATATAAATATTAAATATTAATATTAAATATAAATATTAAATATAAATATTAAATATAAATATAAATATAAATATAAATATAAATATAAATATAAATATAAATATAAATATAAATATAAATATAAATATAAATATAAATATAAATATAAATATAAATATAAAATATAAATATAAATATAAATATAAATATAAATATAAATATAAATATAAATATAAATATAAATATAAATATAAATATAAATATAAATATAAATATAAATATAAATATAAATATAAATATAAATATAAATATAAATATAAATATAAATATAAATATAAATATAAATATAAATATAAATATAAATATAAATATAAATATAAATATAAATATAAATATAAAATAAATATAAATATAAATATAAATATAAATATAAATATAAATATAAATATAAATATAAATATAAATATAAATATAAATATAAATATAAATATAAATATAAATATAAATATAAATATAAATATAAATATAAATATAAATATAAATATAAATATAAATATAAATATAAATATAAATATAAATATAAATATAAATATAAATATAAATATAAATATAAATATAAATATAAATATAAATATAAATATAAATATAAATATAAATATAAATATAAATATAAATATAAATATAAATATAAATATAAATATAAATATAAATATAAATATAAATATAAATATAAATATAAATATAAATATAAATATAAATATAAATATAAAATATAAATATAAATATAAATATAAATATAAATATAAATATAAATATAAATATAAATATAAATATAAATATAAATATAAATATAAATATAAATATAAATATAAATATAAATATAAATATAAATATAAATATAAATATAAATATAAATATAAATATAAATATAAATATAAATATAAATATAAATATAAATATAAATATAAATATAAATATAAATATAAATATAAATATAAATATAAATATAAATATAAATATAAATATAAATATAAATATAAATATAAATATAAATATAAATATAAATATAAATATAAATATAAATATAAATATAAATATAAATATAAATATAAATATAAATATAAATATAAATATAAATATAAATATAAATATAAATATAAATATAAATATAAATATAAATATAAATATAAATATAAATATAAATATAAATATAAATATAAATATAAATATAAATATAAATATAAATATAAATATAAATATAAATATAAATATAAATATAAATATAAATATAAATATAAATATAAATATAAATATAAATATAAATATAAATATAAATATAAATATAAATATAAATATAAATATAAATATAAATATAAATATAAATATAAATATAAATATAAATATAAATATAAATATAAATATAAATATAAATATAAATATAAATATAAATATAAATATAAATATAAATATAAATATAAATATAAATATAAATATAAATATAAATATAAATATAAATATAAATATAAATATAAATATAAATATAAATATAAATATAAATATAAATATAAATATAAATATAAATATAAATATAAATATAAATATAAATATAAATATAAATATAAATATAAATATAAATATAAATATAAATATAAATATGAATATAAATATAAATATAAATATAAATATAAATATAAATATAAATATAAATATAAATATAAATATAAATATAAATATAAATATAAATATAAATATAATATAAATATAAATATAATAAATATAATATATAAATATAAATATTAATATAAATATAAATATAAATATAAATATAAATATAAATATAAATATAAATATAAATATAAATATAAATATAAATATAAATATAAATATAAATATAAATATAAATATAAATATAAATATAAATATAAATATAAATATAAATATAAATATAAATATAAATATAAATATAAATATAAATATAAATATAAATATAAATATAAATATAAATATAAATATAAATATAAATATAAATATAAATATAAATATAAATATAAAATAAATATAAATATAAATATAAATATAAATATAAATATAAATATAAATATAAATATAAATATAAATATAAATATAAATATAAATATAAATATAAATATAAATATAAATATAAATATAAATATAAATATAAATATAAATATAAATATAAATATAAATATAAATATAAATATAAATATAAATATAAATATAAATATAAATATAAATATAAATATAAATATAAATATAAATATAAATATAAATATAAATATAAATATAAATATAAATATAAATATAAATATAAATATAAATATAAATATAAATATAAATATAAATATAAATATAAATATAAATATAAATATAAATATAAATATAAATATAAATATAAATATAAATATAAATATAAATATAAATATAAATATAAATATAAATATAAATATAAATATAAATATAAATATAAATATAAATATAAATATAAATATAAATATAAATATAAATATAAATATAAATATAAATATAAATATAAATATAAATATAAATATAAATATAAATATAAATATAAATATAAATATAAATATAAATATAAATATAAATATAAATATAAAATATAAATATAAAATATAAATATAAAATATAAATATAAAATATAAATATAAAATATAAATATAAAATATATATATAAAATATAATTATAAAATATAAATATAAAATATAAATATAAATATAAATATAAAATATAAATATAAAATATAAAATATAAATATAATATAAATATAAATATAATAAATGTAAATATAAAATATAATATAAATATAAATATAAATATTAATATAAATATAAATATAAATATAAATATAAATATAAATATAAATATAAATATAAATATAAATATAAATATAAATATAAATATAAATATAAATATAAATATAAATATAAATATAAATATAAATATAAATATAAATATAAATATAAATATAAATATAAATATAAATATAAATATAAATATAAATATAAATATAAATATAAATATAAATATAAATATAAATATAAATATAAATATAAATATAAATATAAATATAAATATAAATATAAATATAAATATAAATATAAATATAAATATAAATATAAATATAAATATAAATATAAATATAAATATAAATATAAATATAAATATAAATATAAATATAAATATAAATATAAATATAAATATAAATATAAATATAAATATAAATATAAATATAAATATAAATATAAATATAAATATAAATATAAATATAAATATAAATATAAATATAAATATAAATATAAATATAAATATAAATATAAATATAAATATAAATATAAATATAAATATAAATATAAATATAAATATAAATATAAATATAAATATAAATATAAATATAAATATAAATATAAATATAAATATAAATATAAATATAAATATAAATATAAATATAAATATAAATATAAATATAAATATAAATATAAATATAAATATAAATATAAATATAAATATAAATATAAATATAAATATAAATATAAATATAAATATAAATATAAATATAAATATAAATATAAATATAAATATAAATATAAATATAAATATAAATATAAATATAAATATAAATATAAATATAAATATAAATATAAATATAAATATAAATATAAATATAAATATAAATATAAATATAAATATAAATATAAATATAAATATAAATATAAATATAAATATAAATATAAATATAAATATAAATATAAATATAAATATAAATATAAATATAAATATAAATATAAATATAAATATAAATATAAATATAAATATAAATATAAATATAAATATAAATATAAATATAAATATAAATATAAATATAAATATAAATATAAATATAAATATAAATATAAATATAAATATAAATATAAATATAAATATAAATATAAATATAAATATAAATATAAATATAAATATAAATATAAATAAAATATAAATATAAATATAAATATAAATATAAATATAAATATAAATATAAATATAAATATAAATATAAATATAAATATAAATATAAATATAAATATAAATATAAATATAAATATAAATATAAATATAAATATAAATATAAATATAAATATAAATATAAATATAAATATAAATATAAATATAAATATAAATATAAATATAAATATAAATATAAATATAAATATAAATATAAATATAAATATAAATATAAATATAAATATAAATATTAATATAAATATTAATATAAATATTAATATAAATATTAAATATAAATATTAAATATAAATATAAATATAAATATTAAATATAAATATAAATATAAATATAAATATAAATATTAAATATAAATATAAAATATAAATATAAAATATAAAATATAAAATATAAATATAAAATATAAATATAAAATATAAATATAAAATATAAATATAAAATATAAATATAAATATAAATATAAATATAAATATAAATATAAATATAAATATAAAATATAAATATAAATATAAAATATAAAATATAAATATAATATAATATATAAATATAATATAATATATAAATATAATATAATATATAAATATAATAAATATAAATATAAAATATAAATATAAATATAAATATAAAATATAAATATAAAATATAAATATAAAATATAAATATAAAAATAAATATAAATATAAATATAAATATAAATATAAATATAAATATAAATATAAATATAAATATAAATATAAATATAAATATAAATATAAATATAAATATAAATATAAATATAAATATAAATATAAATATAAATATAAATATAAATATAAATATAAATATAAATATAAATATAAATATAAATATAAATATAAATATAAATATAAATATAAATATAAATATAAATATAAATATAAATATAAATATAAATATAAATATAAATATAAATATAAATATAAATATAAATATAAATATAAATATAAATATAAATATAAATATAAATATAAATATAAATATAAATATAAATATAAATATAAATATAAATATAAATATAAATATAAATATAAATATAAATATAAATATAAATATAAATATAAATATAAATATAAATATAAATATAAATATAAATATAAATATAAATATAAATATAAATATAAATATAAATATAAATATAAATATAAATATAAATATAAATATAAATATAAATATAAATATAAATATAAATATAAATATAAATATAAATATAAATATAAATATAAATATAAATATAAATATAAATATAAATATAAATATAAATATAAATATAAATATAAATATAAATATAAATATAAATATAAATATAAATATAAATATAAATATAAATATAAATATAAATATAAATATAAATATAAATATAAATATAAATATAAATATAAATATAAATATAAATATAAATATAAATATAAATATAAATATAAATATAAATATAATATAAATATAAATATAATAAATATAAATATAATAAATATAAATATAAATATATAAAATATATATAAAATAGATATAAATATAAATATAAATATAAATATAAATATAAATATAAATATAAATATAAATATAAATATAAATATAAATATAAATATAAATATAAATATAAATATAAATATAAATATAAATATAAATATAAATATAAATATAAATATAAATATAAATATAAATATAAATATAAATATAAATATAAATATAAATATAAATATAAATATAAATATAAATATAAATATAAATATAAATATAAATATAAATATAAATATAAATATAAATATAAATATAAATATAAATATAAATATAAATATAAATATAAATATAAATATAAATATAAATATAAATATAAATATAAATATAAATATAAATATAAATATAAATATAAATATAAATATAAATATAAATATAAATATAAATATAAATATAAATATAAATATAAATATAAATATAAATATAAATATAAATATAAATATAAATATAAATATAAATATAAATATAAATATAAATATAAATATAAATATAAATATAAATATAAATATAAATATAAATATAAATATAAATATAAATATAAATATAAATATAAAATATAAATATAAAATATAAATATAAAATATAAATATAAAATATAAATAAAAATATAAATATAAAATATAAATATAAAATATAATTATAAAATATAAATATAAAATATAAATATAAATATAAATATAAATATAAAATATAAATATAAATATAAAATATAAAATATAAATATAATATAATATATAAATATAATATAATATATAAATATAATATAATATATAAATATAATAAATATAAATATAAAATATAAATATAAATATAAATATAAAATATAAATATAAAATATAAATATAAAATATAAATATAAAAAAAAATAAATATAAATATAAATATAAATATAAATATAAATATAAATATAAATATAAATATAAATATAAATATAAATATAAATATAAAATATAAATATAAATATAAATATAAATATAAATATAAATATAAATATAAATATAAATATAAATATAAATATAAATATAAATATAAATATAAATATAAATATAAATATAAATATAAATATAAATATAAATATAAATATAAATATAAATATAAATATAAATATAAATATAAATATAAATATAAATATAAATATAAATATAAATATAAATATAAATATAAATATAAATATAAATATAAATATAAATATAAATATAAATATAAATATAAATATAAATATAAATATAAATATAAATATAAATATAAATATAAATATAAATATAAATATAAATATAAATATAAATATAAATATAAATATAAATATAAATATAAATATAAATATAAATATAAATATAAATATAAATATAAATATAAATATAAATATAAATATAAATATAAATATAAATATAAATATAAATATAAATATAAATATAAATATAAATATAAATATAAATATAAATATAAATATAAATATAAATATAAATATAAATATAAATATAAATATAAATATAAATATAAATATAAATATAAATATAAATATAAATATAAATATAAATATAAATATAAATATAAATATAAATATAAATATAAATATAAATATAAATATAAATATAAATATAAATATAAATATAAATATAAATATAAATATAAATATAAATATAAATATAAAATATAAATATAAAATATAAATATAAAATATAAATATAAAATATAAATATAAAATATAAATATAAAATATAAATATAAAATATAAAATATAAATATAAAATATAAATATAAAATATAAATATAAAATATAAATATAAAATATAAATATAAATATAAATATAAATATAAATATAAATATAAATATAAATATAAATATAAATATAAATATAAATATAAAATATAAATATAAAAATAAAATATAAATATAATATAATATATAAATATAATATAAAATAATATAATATAATATAAATATAATATATAAATATAATAAATATAAATATAAATATAAATAAAAATATAAATATAAATATAAATATAAATATAAATATAAATATAAATATAAATATAAATATAAATATAAATATAAATATAAATATAAATATAAATATAAATATAAATATAAATATAAATATAAATATAAATATAAATATAAATATAAATATAAATATAAATATAAATATAAATATAAATATAAATATAAATATAAATATAAATATAAATATAAATATAAATATAAATATAAATATAAATATAAATATAAATATAAATATAAATATAAATATAAATATAAATATAAATATAAATATAAATATAAATATAAATATAAATATAAATATAAATATAAATATAAATATAAATATAAATATAAATATAAATATAAATATAAATATAAATATAAATATAAATATAAATATAAATATAAATATAAATATAAATATAAATATAAATATAAATATAAATATAAATATAAATATAAATATAAATATAAATATAAATATAAATATAAATATAAATATAAATATAAATATAAATATAAATATAAATATAAATATAAATATAAATATAAATATAAATATAAATATAAATATAAATATAAATATAAATATAAATATAAATATAAATATAAATATAAATATAAATATAAATATAAATATAAATATAAATATAAATATAAATATAAATATAAATATAAATATAAATATAAATATAAAATATAAATATAAATATAAATATAAATATAAATATAAATATAAATATAAATATAAATATAAATATAAATATAAATATAAATATAAATATAAATATAAATATAAATATAAATATAAATATAAATATAAAATATAAAATATAAAATATAAAATATAAAATATAAAATATAAAATATAAAATATAAAATATAAAATATAAAATATAAACTTTAAAATATAAAATATAAAATATAAAATATAAAATATAAAATATAAAATATAAAATATAAAATATAAAATATAAAATATAAAATATAAAATATAAAATATAAAATATAAAATATAAAATATAAAATATAAAATATAAAATATAAAATATAAAATATAAAATATAAAATATAAAATATAAAATATAAAATATAAAATATAAAATATAAAATATAAAATATAAAATATAAAATATAAAATATAAAATATAAAATATAAAATATAAAATATAAAATATAAAATATAAAATATAAAATATAAAATATAAAATATAAAATATAAATATAAAATATAAATATAAATATAAATATAATATAATATAATTATATAATTATATTTATAAATTATATAATATATTATATAATTATATAATATAAATAATAAATATAAATATAAATATAAATATAAATATAAATATAAATATAAATATAAATATAAATATAAATATAAATATAAATATAAATATAAATATAAATATAAATATAAATATAAATATAAATATAAATATAAATATAAATATAAATATAAATATAAATATAAATATAAATATAAATATAAATATAAATATAAATATAAATATAAATATAAATATAAATATAAATATAAATATAAATATAAATATAAATATAAATATAAATATAAATATAAATATAAATATAAATATAAATATAAATATAAATATAAATATAAATATAAAATATATATATATATTTATATTTATATATTTATATTGAAAATTTAATGAAAAATCAGCAGCATATTGGACTGACGGTTGCCTAAATCAGCAAGTCGCACAAATGACCAAAGTCATAGGAGCAGCTGCCAACTGCAGCATCCACAAAGCCAAAGTGCCATGGTGGAACGCTAACCTTGAACAGCTTTGGGACCAAAAGCAATGCTTGTTCTCGTCCTACAAAAGCTCCATTGAAAAATTTGCTTCCAAAATCGCCCCAGTATCCTCCACAAAAAGTCTGGTCCCATATAAAACGCCTAGCCATATCAAATCCAACTCAGGTACTCTAACTGGATCATTTAATATCGCCGAAGAGTTTGCCTTATCTTGGTCTGAATACTCTTCTGACCAAAATTTTTCAACAGAGTATATACGAGAAAAAAATCGGTATCTTTCAGAGCCCTATCTCATCGACTCATTTTACCCATCGGCTACATATTGTACTGAGATTCCAAATTCACATTGCTTAAAATAGAAAATTCAGTAGCAAAAGCAACAGGAAAAAGCTTAAAAACCTACCTCCCCACCTAAAAACAAAACTTTTGGATTTTGGAGATCGGCTACCATTATCCCTATCTCAAAACCAAACAAACCTCCTTCCAATATTAACAGCTACCGGCGAATTCCCCTGTTATCCTGTCTAAGAAAAAACATAGAAAAAATAATAGCACAAAGACTTATCTGGTTCATTAAACGCCACAACCTAATTTCTCATAATCAAGTTGCTTTCAAAAGAAATCATAGCACGATGAACGCGTTATTGCGTATCCAACACTTCGCGTCGAACGCCCTTTCGACCAAAAATCATGTCTCTATCTTGTCGACGGATTTTGAAAGAGTCTACGATCGCGTGGGGATTCATGCCATACTTTGGAAACTCGAGCGCTGGGGCATTGGTCCAAGGCTTTTTAACCTAATTAAAGCCCTAATGGCCAATCGGTCCTTCAGGGTTCGAATAAACAATGTCAAATCGAACTCGCACATTTTACACAATGGAATTCCGCAAGGAATTCGCCACTTTCTGTAGTTTTATTTATGATAGCAATAATATTACGTGCGCATTAATGCTATCTAAAATTGACTATGGTCTGCCAATCTTCGGTTGGTTCGCTAAATGGCACTTAAAAAAGGCTACAAGCCCCATATCACGGAGCAGTCCATCGCACCATTCACGCATTTCCCACATCTCCAGTAGTGTGCACATTGGCAGAATCCGGTCTTGAGTATCCAATCACGCTAGAAGAAACTACATTAATGCTTATCCCGAAGCTGTACACCACGTCCAACTGCCTGCTAACCAAAAACTTCGGAGCCATTTTCAAACAAAAGCGGGGTTTTAAATGCATATCCACTCTAAGACGTTGCGCCAACTTCATCAAGCTAATTGACCTTCCCCTCCCTAAGCCCAGGAGGTCCTTCAAATCGCCAACACATTGGGGTTCCAAACAGCATAACATAAACGTTCAAATCTAGAATGCTGCCAAAAAGGATACATGCCGCTTAGAATACCAAAAACGTTTTTTGAACGCACAAGAAGATCTCGGTGAGAAAAACAGGATTTACACCGAGGGTTCTAAAGTCACCGACTCAACCACGTTTGTGGTTGTTGACTGCAACCGTAAAATAATTGCAGGAGGTAGGCTCTTCCATATTCTCGACGCTAGCAGTCGATTGCACTCAATTAGATCTCTATTGTTTGGTACACATAGTCTTTCGAATTGTTTAAGTAACCCCTCTTGTAAAAATATCTCAAAAATTAAAAATGTTGTCCAAAAAACTCAGTTTATTATATAAAGTAATAACCCATAAGTCTCGAGTCGAAGGCCACCGTTGCTAGTACTCATTAAATTATTATGTTTAGTATTGTATACTAGATTTAATTTTGTTTTTTTTTTTTTTCTATTAAAATTGTATTTATTTACATTGCAGTCTACTGTTACTACTTATAGTAACTTCTACTGCAGAGATTCATAATTTCTATCGAGTATTTACATATTTACATACTTAAACCTAATTAGTGAGTCTAGAGGCATTATTTAATTTAATTAATAAATTTATATATCTTCTTGGCAGATCTGTTGGGTGAATGCGCAGGAGCCTCCTTCTCGCCCTCAGTCCCATTACTTGTCTCCTCTTCAAGAGTTTTCGAGCTAACTGGTTAGGGTGGTTTCCCAATTTATTTATGTACGCGATTGCTTGCTTATTTATGACATCGCCAATCCTTGGTACCCTCAGCTCCGTTTCAATGTCTTTGTTGCGGATGTACCAAGCCGCTCCAAATAGTTTACGCAAAATTTGCGACTGCGCCACACGAATTTTGTTGAGGTGCGACTTTGCGGCGATGCCATATACTTGGATGAAATATCTCCAAATAGGAGCCAATACAACCTTATAAATTTTGCCCTTGTTTGAAATTGAAAGTTTGTTTCCAGGCCTAAGAGCTAAGCCATGCTGTTCGCCTTTGTTTTGAGCCGCCGAGTTACATCCGTTACATGGCGTTGAAATGTATCCAGAGTTTTTTTTTTTTTTTTTGTTATCATTCTTATTTTATATTTAAAATCTGTCCGAATGGACAATCATTAAATGATTTGGCGGTGACCTTAACTTAAGGGGGTACAAGGAATGTACATAATATGAGTCTGACTTAGGTGTCTATTGTTGGGGGAGATCAAGCGGGTGTTTCCTTTTCAGGCGTCTTTGGGATTGGCTGTTTTCTAGGAGCTTGATGGCCAGGTGGTTGGGGTGATTGTCCAGTCTTTTTCTATATCTTTCACTGTGTCTGGTGATCTCCTCTACTACCGAAGGAATTCCAAGCTCTTTGTGGATTATTGCGTTCTCGTGGTACGGATGAGCGTTAGATAATATTCTCAGACATTTATTCTGAAACCGCTGTATTCTGATGCGGTTGGAATAGCTTGCCGTGCCCCACAACTGAATCCCATAGGTCCAGATTGGCTTCAGGACTACTTTGTATGTGAGTAGTTTGAATTTTTCCCTGAGCTTGGATCTTCTGCCCAGGAGCCAGTGAAGTTGCCTGAGTCGTAGGTCGGCCTGGTTGCGCTTGTTGATTAGGTGTGGACGCCATGTGAGCCTGCGGTCCAGGGTCAGCCCTAGATATTTGGGAGTGTCATTCGTTGGAATGGTTTCCCCGTTGAGTGTGACGGGGGGGCAATCCCCCCTGCGTAAAGCAAAGGTTGTGTGGGAGGATTTCTCCGCGTTTACCACGATGTTCCATCGTTTTAGCCATGGATCTAGAGCATCCAGTTGTGTTTGTATGATGGCTGATGCATCCTGCGGATTCTTGGCGGAGGCTAGGAACGCGGTGTCGTCCGCGTATGTAGCTACTGTGAGGTTCCGAGAGGGGGTGATGGGAAGGTCCGCTGTGTAGAGTGTGTATAAGATGGGTCCAAGAACACTGCCTTGAGGTACTCCTGCTCTTATAGGCCTAGGCGTGCTGATTGATGAACCGCATCTCACTCGGAATTCTCTTTCCTCTGTGTACGATTTGAGGAAGGCGAAGTGGGAACTTGGAAGGTTGGATTTAATTTTAAACAGGAGTCCAGGGTGCCAGACTCTGTCAAACGCCTGTTTAACATCCAACATAACGGCGCAGCAGTACTTCTTCTTTTCGAAGGCCTCTAGTATGCACTCAACAAGCCGGTGGAATTGCTCTGGTGTTCCATGAAGGCGTCTGAATCCAAACTGGTGATCAGGGATCAGTCCGGCCTCGTCCAAAACTGGCAGTACTCTACGTAAAAATATTCTTTCAAGTATTTTAGACAGGATTGCCAGCAAACTAATCGGACGATACGATGCTAGATTGGCTTCAGGTTTTCCAGGCTTGAGGAGGACAATTATTTCCGCACGCTTCCACACTTTCGGGAAGTACCCTAGACGGAGGCAGCTGTTAAAGATGTTAGCCAGCCTTTGGGAACAGATTAGGGGCAACATTTTCAGTGCTGTTGCATCAATTCGGTCAGGACCTGGTGACTTGCCATTTTTTAAGGAGGCGATCTCCTGCACAATCTCTTCTGGTTCGACGGGCTGTATTGGCGTGCCAGGAGCACTTGGGCTCTCTACGAACCTTATGATGGCAGCTCTCTCTTCGGCAGTGCATCTATCGAAAGGTGAGAAAGCACTATGTAAATGGTCGGCAAAGGCTTCTGCTCTTTCGATCTCAGACCGACACCAGGACCCGTCCACTTTGCGCACGGGCGATATCTTCTTAGCAGGTCTTTTAATGTGCCTCGTAACATTCCACAGATTGTGCTGCGGGTCTCCAGGTTCCAGCTCCTTGAGGAATCTATGGAAGGAGTCCTGCCGTAGGATGGTTAGCTTGTCCTTCAGTTCCTTGGTGGCACGATTAAGTGCTGTCTTGTCCCTGGGATTGCGCGATGAAAACCAGACTCTTCTGAGGCGCCTTTTTTCGGCCACGAGGGCCGCGATTTCAGGAGACCACAAGTGCAAGTCTCTTTCAGGTGTTCTCGGGGTAGTCGGAGGAGGAGGGTTCGCAAACTCAGCAGCATTGTGCATCTCTCTGGTTAAGTTTTCGATGGCCGCATCTATGTTGCTTGGTGTGGAAAGAGGGGGATCTGAGTTCAGGGAGGAAAGCATCCAAAACGTAAACTTGGGGGCATTTGTGTGTTTCCCAGTGAGTCTTCTAGGCGGGGTTTTTCTGAGGACGGGGATGTTTAGAAGCAAGTTTACTGCGCTGTGGTCGGATAGCAGTTTATCATAGCTTGAGCATGTTATCTTAGAGTGTCCTATGCCCTTGGAGACGGCGAAGTCCAGAAGATCCGGCTGCTTTGAAGGGTCGGATGGCCAGTGTGTGGGTTCTCCAGTGGAATGGCAGTCCAGACTCTTCCGCTGCAGGTACTTGT
Organism: Drosophila vallismaia; assembly: GCA_035047325.1. Taxonomy (NCBI): domain Eukaryota; kingdom Metazoa; phylum Arthropoda; class Insecta; order Diptera; family Drosophilidae; genus Drosophila; species Drosophila vallismaia. The sequence goes on from JAWNPU010000044.1 coordinate 16,937, forward strand.
AAAGCTTAATGCCTTTGGGGTTGTTTGTGCGGGACCCCCACCAGGAGTGTTTGGCGTTAAAGTCTCCGGCTGCTATAAAACGAGGTCCAAGGGACTCGAAGAAGTCCTGAAGGTGGGTCTCGGTTATCGAGTGTCGGGGTGGGAAGTAAACCGCACCAATGGTGATATCTCCCTGTGGGCTAGAAATCCTGGTCACGGCGCACTGAGCCCATTCCTCCTGAAACGCGGGAAGTTCCGTATACTGAATGCCACTCCTGATGAGCATAGCTGCTCCTCCGCGTGCTCTGCCAGATGGATGGTTGGCATGTAACAGATCGTATCCGCTAATTTTAAAGTAGGATCTGGGACAAAAGTGGGATTCCGAAACTAGAAGAATATCAATATTGTCTGTTTTTATGAGATGCTCTACTTCGGCTTTGCTCTTCTGCAAGCCGTTTGCGTTCCAAAAAACTATATTAAGCCTTATTTGCATTACTTTTTGTTGAGGAAGGGAGCTATAAACTGCGTCATCTGCGAGAACATCTGCGAAAGCATCTGTGGGATCAACCTTTCCATCATCCTCTCAATCGTTCCTTCCATGCGGGCAAACATCGTTTCAAGCTGGTTGAGATTTGGGGCTTCGGGAGTGGTTTGAGGGGTTTGTTGGCGATTCCTTGGCTGTGTTGCATGGTTTCCAAGAAGTACGTCCCTGTAACTCGTACCATTGATGATAGTTGGTATTTGGATGAGAGGTGGTTTGTTGCTACTCTCAACGGGTCTGGCTTTAGGAGATAGCTGTGCCTTTGCCTTTTTGTAGGCAGGACATCCTCTGTACGACGCAGGGTGATCAGCTTGACAATGTAAACAGCATGCTTTCTCGGCATCTTTTTTGGTGCATGACCTAGAGTCATGAGAATCACCACATTTCACGCAGCGATGTTCCAGGAAACAGTAGCGCTGGGTGTGTCCGAATCCTTGACATCTGAAACATTGTGGAACATCGTTGAACTTCAGTGGGGGCTCAACGGTGACGACTGACCTACAAATCCTCTTTATTTTGAAAACCTCTGTGTTGTTGCTCGCTGGTTCTAGGTTAACAAAAAATATCCCCAGTGGTTGTTTGGATTTCCTGCCAATGGGATTGTGCAGATCCCTCACAGTATGGCCGTATTTGTGGAGTTCTTCCTTAATTTCAGTCTGGTCCGTTGAGTGGTGAAGTCCCTTGATGACCGCCCTGTATGCTCTCTCGTCCTTTGGTTGGAAGGTGCGGTGCCTTTTGTTATGTGCCACGAGGTGCTGGCGTAGGGCTGTGTAGGACTCCTTATCTGGCATCATAACGCGTACATTATTATTTCTCTCCGTTTTGTAAGAGAAGTCCTTTTTGGTACCCACGAGAGTCGTTATCATCTTGACAACCGCGGTGATGTCGGTCACGTCTGGGATGTAGATCGGGGGAGGCTTGAAGGTTTTCAGGATCGGGTTCGGTTTCACTGCCGTTTCAGATGCCACTGCCTCTGAGGCAGTTTTGGGTTCGTCATGTTCGTCGTCATCATCTTTGCTTGAAAGGAGGGCAAAGGGGTTATTTGCCAGCTTGCTGCGCAGAGCTGCGCTGGTGCTAGGCGTGACGTCTGGCTTCTCTCCTTGCCTATTACGCGCGGGCTTGCGCTTGATCTCGCTGGGCTCCGAGTAAGAAGAACTCCAGCTAGAGTCTCTGCTCGAGCTGCACTTCCTTGCTTTGAGGGCCTTCTTGCATGGCATTGTTTTGCCAAGCTTAATGACACGCGGCGGGGCCTGCCAGTCCATACTCTAAGTTGGCGTTCAATTAACGCTTATGCAAAAGTAAGTCACTGCAGCAACGGCAGCAAAGGGGCAACGGACACAGTGGGACTCCGCTCCTGGCAGCCCGACACGGTCCGTAAAATGCGTAGTCCACCAAGTCCCAAGTGCGGGCAGGTCGTAACAAAAAAAAAAAAAATAAAATAAATAATATTGGAAAAACAAATTCCGAAAAATAATTCAGTTTAAAAACAAAAAACAAAGTTCCTTGATGTATCCAGAGTGACACCGATGTATTTGTGGGCGTTCGATTGTGTGAGGAGCTCTTCATGCAGAGACACACCTGGTGATATGTCATTTCTCAGGGTGTACGTCACGGAAACACACTTTTCCGGATTGACTGCGATGTTCCAGCGTAGGGCCCAGTTCTCAAATTTTTTTAGGTAAAGCTGAAGCGTATCGGTGGCTGTATAGACGCAAGTATCTCTGGCCAGGACTGCAGTGTCATCAGTAAAGGTGGCAACTAGCAGGTCATTGGGATCTGTAAGCGACATTTTGACTCTTTTTGTTTGGGAGGGCAGTCCGTCCTGTACTACTTTAAAGGATCGCTCGTGTAGAAAGCTTTTTATTATCAAAAAGAGTTGAGGATTTAGTAGGCTTTTAAGCTTGTACAAAAGTCCTTCATGCCACACTCTGTCGCAAGCCTGCTAGATGTCCAGAAAAGCTCCAACGACGTACTCCTTTCCATGGAAAGATTCCAGCACAAACTTCACTACGCGGTGTAGCTGTTCAGGTGTGCCATGCCTGAGTCTAAAACCAAACTGAAACTTCGGAATAGCTTTTTGGACCTTTCGGGATTCGAGCAATCTTCTCAGGATGCACCTCTCAAGTAATTTGCCAAATGCTGGAAGCAGGCTTATTGGGCGATAGGAGTCTAATTCCTCTGCTGGCTTCCCATTTTTATGGAGCATAATGATATTCGCCTTCTTCCAGGCACTTGGGAAGTGTCCCAGTCGAAGAGCAGAATTGAAAATCAGAACAAGGAATAACAAAGCTCTGTGGGGCATTAGCTTAATGGAGCGGTTGTCGATGTGATCCTCACCAGGAGCCTTGTTGTTGTGAAGGGATTTGATATCATCTTTCAATTCCGTGAGTTTAATAGGATTTACAGGAAGAGCCATCTGCAATGGGGCTTCTAGGGATTCAGCAACCAGTTGTACTCGTCTTGGCGATGCTGTCTCGAACAGCTGGAATCTTTCTTCCAGGTTTCTGGCAAACGCTTCAACTCTGTCCTGAGGTGATTTTTCCCAAGTGGCATCTGGGCCACGATAAATATAAATATAAATATAAATATAAATATAAATATAAATATAAATATAAATATAAATATAAATATAAATATAAATATAAATATAAATATAAATATAAATATAAATATAAATATAAATATAAATATAAATATAAATATAAATATAAATATAAATATAAATATAAATATAAATATAAATATAAATATAAATATAAATATAAATATAAATATAAATATAAATATAAATATAAATATAAATATAAATATAAATATAAATATAAATATAAATATAAATATAAATATAAATATAAATATAAATATAAATATAAATATAAATATAAATATAAATATAAATATAAATATAAATATAAATATAAATATAAATATAAATATAAATATAAATATAAATATAAATATAAATATAAATATAAATATAAATATAAATATAAATATAAATATAAATATAAATATAAATATAAATATAAATATAAATATAAATATAAATATAAATATAAATATAAATATAAATATAAATATAAATATAAATATAAATATATATATATATTTATATTTATATATTTATATTGAAAATTTAATGAAAAATCAGCAGCATATTGGACTGACGGTTGCCTAAATCAGCAAGTCGCACAAATGACTAAAGTCATAGGAGCAGCTGCCAACTGCAGCATCCACAAAGCCAAAGTGCCATGGTGGAACGCTAACCTTGAACAGCTTTGGGACCAAAAGCAATGCTTGTTCTCGTCCTACAAAAGCTTCATTGAAAAATTTGCTTCCAAAATCGCCCCAGTATCCTCCACAAAAAAGTCTGGTCCCATATAAAACGCCTAGCCATATCAAATCCAACTCAGGTACTCTAACTGGATCATTTAATATCGCCGAAGAGTTTGCCTTATCTTGGTCTGAATACTCTTCTGACCAAAATTTTTCAACAGAGTATATACGAGAAAAAAATCGGTATCTTTCAGAGCCCTATCGCATCGACTCATTTTACCCATCGGCTACATATTGTACTGAGATTCCAAATTCACATTGCCTAAAATAGAAAATTCAGTAGCAAAAGCAAAAGGAAAAAGCTTAAAAACCTAACTCCCCACCTAAAAACAAAACTTTTGGATTCTTTAATCAAATTCTAAACACTGGAAAATACCCACATACATGGAGATCGGCTACCATTATCCCTATCTCAAAACCAAACAAACCTCCTTCCAATATTAACAGCTACCTGCGAATTCCCCTGTTATCCTGTCTAAGAAAAAACATAGAAAAAATAATAGCACAAAGACTTATCTGGTTCATTAAACGCCACAACCTAATTTCTCATAATCAAGTTGCTTTCAAAAGAAATCATAGCACGATGAACGCGTTATTGCGTATCCAACACGTCGCGTCGAACGCCCTTTCGACCAAAAATCATGTCTCTATCTTGTCGACGGATTTTGAAAGAGTCTACGATCGCGTGGGGATTCATGCCATACTTTGGAAACTCGAGCGCTGGGGCATTGGTCCAAGGCTTTTTAACCTAATTAAAGCCCTAATGGCCAATCGGTCCTTCAGGGTTCGAATAAACAATGTCAAATCGAACTCCCACATTTTACACAATGGAATTCCGCAAGGTTCGCCACTTTCTGTAGTTTTATTTATGATAGCAATAATATTACGTGCGCATTAATGCTATCTAAAATTGACTACGGTCTGCCAATCTTCGGTTGGTTCGCTAAATCGCACTTAAATCCATGGAAATGAACTCGCTGACAAAGCAGCCCAAGAGATGAGACTTACACCATCCATCCTTTTCACTCCGTTTAACTGCAAGGATATCCAAAGTCGAATTCAACTATACCTCAAAGAAAAGAAACTCTCCGAATGGGCACTCTTAATGCACAGGTACCAGATTATTAACCCAAATTGCATCATGTTCAAGCCACCAACGAACGTACATAAACGGGAATGCGTGACCTTCATCCGCCTACGCATCGTGCACCCACAATCCACACATCAACACTCACTGACGAGAACGGCGCGACCAACATGCCAATTATGCGGGGACGAGCTCACCGTTGACCATATTCTCGACGCTAGCAGTCGATTGCACTCAATTAGATCTCTATTGTTTGGTACAAATTAAAAATGTTGTCCAAAAATCTCAGTTCATTATATAAAGTAATAACCCATAAGTCTCGAGTCGAAGGCCACCGTTGCTAGTACTCATTAAATTATTATGTTTAGTATTGTATACTAGATTTAATTTTGTTTTTTTTTTTTTTCTATTAAAATTGTATTTATTTACATTGCAGTCTACTGTTACTACTTATAGTAACTTCTACTGCAGAGATTCATAATTTCTATCGAGTATTTACATATTTACATACTTAAACCTAATTAGTGAGTCTAGAGGCATTATTTAATTTAATTAATAAATTTATATATCTTCTTGGCAGATCTGTTGGGTGAATGCGCAGGAGCCTCCTTCTCGCCCTCAGTCCCATTACTTGTCTCCTCTTCAAGAGTTTTCGAGCTAACTGGTTAGGGTGGTTTCCCAATTTATTTATGTACGCGATTGCTTGCTTATTTATGACATCGCCAATCCTTGGTACCCTCAGCTCCGTTTCAATGTCTTTGTTGCGGATGTACCAAGCCGCTCCAAATAGTTTACGCAAAATTTGCGACTGCGCCACACGAATTTTGTTGAGGTGCGACTTTGCGGCGATGCCATATACTTGGATGAAATATCTCCAAATAGGAGCCAATACAACCTTATAAATTTTGCCCTTGTTTGAAATTGAAAGTTTGTTTCCAGGCCTAAGAGCTAAGCCATGCTGTTCGCCTTTGTTTTGAGCCGCCGAGTTACATCCGTTACATGGCGTTGAAATGTATCCAGAGTGACACCGATGTATTTGTGGGCGTTCGATTGTGTGAGGAGCTCTTCATGCAGAGACACACCTGGTGATATGTCATTTCTCAGGGTCTACGTCACGGAAACACACTTTTCCGGATTGAATGCGATGTTCCAGCGTAGGGCCCAGTTCTCAAATTTTTTTAGGTAAAGCTGAAGCGTATCGGTGGCTGTATAGACGCAAGTATCTCTGGCCAGGACTGCAGTGTCATCAGTAAAGGTGGCAACTAGCAGGTCATTGGGATCTGTAAGCGACATTTTGACCCTTTTGTTTGGGAGGGCAATCCGTCCTGTACTACTTTAAAGGATCGCTCGTGTAGAAAGCTTTTTATTATCAAAAAGAGTTGAGGATTTAGTAGGCTTTTAAGCTTGTACAAAAGTCCTTCATGCCACACTCTGTCGCAAGCCTGCTAGATGTCCAGAAAAGCTCCAACGACGTACTCCTTTCCATGGAAAGATTCCAGCACAAACTTCACTACGCGGTGTAGGTGTTTAGGTTTGCCATGCCTGAGTCTAAAACCAAACTGAAACTTCGGAATAGCTTTTTGGACCTTTCGGGATTCGAGCAATCTTCTCAGGATGCACCTCTCAAGTAATTTGCCAAATGCTGGAAGCAGGCTTATTGGGCGATAGGAGTCTAATTCCTCTGCTGGCTTCCCATTTTTATTGAGCATAATGATATTCGCCTTCTTCCAGGCACTTGGGAAGTGTCCCAGTCGAAGAGCAGAATTGAAAATCAGAACAAGGAATAACAAAGCTCTGTGGGGCATCAGCTTAATGGAGCGGTTGTCGATGTGATCCTCACCAGGAGCCTTGTTGTTGTGAAGGGATTTGATATCATCTTTCAATTCCGTGAGTTTAATAGGATTTACAGGAAGAGCCATCTGCAATGGGGCTTCTAGGGATTCAGCAACCAGTTGTACTCGTCTTGGCGATGCTGTCTCGAACAGCTGGAATCTTTCTTCCAGGTTTCTGGCAAACGCTTCAGCTCTGTCCTGAGGTGATTTTTTCCAAGTGGCATCTGGGCTACGAACTGGAATCTTTGGAGCAACTTGTCTCATCGGCAGTAGCTTTCCCGAGGAACGCGTCAGTTGCTTCTCTTTTCAAGATGGCCAGTACTTTTCTCACCCGAGATGATATCCTTCGGTACAGTCTGTCAATTATTGGGTCATTGGTATTGATGAACTCACGCCGAAGACGTTTCTTGAGAGTGAAGAGTCCTACTTCTTCCGGAGAGAGAGCGATGCTACTACGCACGTTGCGTAGTTTTGGGCTGAATCTTTGATCTTCTTCATAAAAGTTTCAACCGCTTTCAACGATATCGATATCGTCTGCTGTATTTATATCTGTATTGAGGTTAAAGACATTGTTAATTTTGTTAAATAAATAAATAAATAAAATACAAAAAGGGTGATAACCCTTTTATTGGCGTATTAGCCAAGTAGCTTAAATAGCATACTTTTATTATAATAAGTATATTTTGGTCTATGATGCACAGAAGTTTTTGATACTTTTATAAATAGTTTTATATGCTATGTTGCTGCCAATATAAAATTGGTTTCAGAGCAGCTTCACGGGGTGACCAACTTTGCGTTAGAGGCAATGGGGAACAAGATGTACACAGTAGCAGTATTTATGGACACACAACAAGCTTTCGACAGAGTTTGGCATGCCGATCTTCTATCGAAGCTGAAAGCGCTCTTGACGCCGCAATTATTTATACTAATTAAAAGTTTTCTTGCAGAAAGGAAATTTAGTGTGGTTGTTGATGGCGAAAAATCAACACAGCGATCCATCTTGGCAGGCGTACCCCAAGGTAGTGTGCTAGGCCCGACCTTGTATTCACTGTACACTTCCGACATGCCGGATTCCTGGTGGTGTACGGAAGTTGAAGACGAAGACAGTATAATAGCAACATACGCGGACGACACTGGGGTAATGGTCAGGAGTAAAGAAATGAGTACTGAAACTAGAGGCCTACAAAATTACGTAACGGTTTTCAAAAAGTGGGCAATGGAATGGAACATAGCAATTAATTGCAGTAAATGGGCTTGCGTAACATTTGCAAAAAGGCCTTTGAATTACCCAGGAATTACAATGCTTGGCTTCAAAACAAACCACTTCAAAACAAGACCCACTACAAATACCTTGGTGTGATTTTGGACAGAGGATTAACGTTCCAAAGGCACACAACTATGATTAAACAGGTTGTGCTATCAAAGGATACAAAAATTTCATGGCTCCTTTTGCTGAGAAACAAACTTTCGTTGACAAATAAAGTCTGCCTCTATAAATTCATTTTGAGCCCAATTTGGAAGTATGGTATGGAAGTATACGGAATTACAAGTAAATCAAACCTGAACAAAATATGAGTTGCGTAAAGCCAGATAATCAGATCTATTTGTAACGCACCTATGAGAACAAAAGACATAGAGAAGGACCTTAACATTTCCAATATAGGCGATGTACGCAGAACACACGCGGAAGGATACTTGAGACGTCTTGGCCTCCACCCTAACACATTGGCAACATTTTTTTCAATGGAGATTTTTATGTTTCCCTCTAATAAAATATTACTTTATTAAGTAATAACATGTATTTCCAATTTGATTTCTTAATATGTCATCCATTTCTCTAATCTCGTGGCGCATTGGTTGAACCAAATGGGATTCATAAAATTTTACCATTATTGTACCATTATTTATTGGAAATATAGTTTTTTTTATGTCTGAGCTTTCATAATTGTCTGATGAAACCCTGATTCTAAGTCTATTGTAGAAAATATTTTTCTTTTCGTAAATTAGCAAAGATCATTGATGGATCTTGAATAGGATACCTATAATCAATTGTGGTTCCGATTAATTTTTTATAATCGATGACAAGCCTTAATTTTGTAGAAAATAAAGGCCTGTATTTCCATATGATACAATGCACGCTTGTATTTGTTACAGATCATAGTCAATAGGTTTGTCTCTCTCTAACAAATAAGAAATAAGAAAATGTGTATATCTTTTATTACTTTGTCAGTTGCAAATAAAATTCCACAGTGAACACATGGTGTTTCTGGGTCCAACATTGGTGAATTTAAGAAAGTTTTTGTTAAGCAGTGTGTGACTCGAGATCAAGAACAATGAGTACTCTTTATCAAATTGAAAAGTTAGAGGAGAAAAACTATGACACGTGCAAAATATAAATGCGATCTGTATGGGTGCATTCCAGGCTATGGAGTGTAACGTCAGGAGAGCTAACAGAAATGAATGTTCCAGAGAGACAAAGCTGGGTGGACTTGGACATCAAGGAGTTAGCTACAATAACACTGAGTGTAAAGACCTATCAGTTGCCCTCCATTAAGAATTGCTCGACTTCTGTGGAGCCGTGCAATAAATTAAAGGAGGTACATCTGCCAAGCGGAACTGTACGAAAGGTTCAGTTGTACAAGAAACTACTTAACAAACAAATGGAGCAGGGGCAGAGCATGTCGACGTATAGAGGCGAGTTCGTTGAAATTCTGGATGGTTTCGCTGGAGTTGGAATAGAGGTAAACGACGAGTTACAAACTATCGTATTGCTATCGAGCCTTCCAGAACAATTCGAGCATTTAGTGGTGGCCATTGAAACACGAGATCAGTTGCCTAGGTTCGGGATTCTCACCATAAAGTTGAAGGAAGGAAGCGAACAAAAAGGAATAGCAGAAGAGCGTATCGACAATACTAAATCATTCGTTGCAACACAAAAGCAAAACTTGCAGACGAAGACGTATGGGCAAAAGGAACGAAGGAATATCGTTTGCTTTAAGTGTGGTAAACAAGGGCACATTAAGTCCCAGAGACGAAGTGCGAACGAGGGAGATAGCAATCGCACGGTATCAAGAGGTGAATCGCTAAAGCAGTCTGCTAAATGCTTGTGACGTCAACAACGTCAAAAACTCGATGTAGTGCTTGGATAGTGGCGCAACAAGCCATATGTGTTGTGCAAGGGAGCTTTTCATAATGTTTGAGAAGCGCAAAGAGCAGATCGGACTGGCCGATGCTGGATTTCTAAAACCAGAAGGTATAGGCGACGTCAAGATTCAAATAAATCTGTGCATGTTGACTCTAAAGAATGTTATCTATGTCACTAAGATGACGGGAAATTTCATGTCCGTGAGCAGTTCTGTGCAGAACAGCTGCAAGGTGACATTTGACTTAGAAAAGGCCATGGTGGTGCAAAATGGAGAATGCATACTGAAAGCCAAAAAGACTGGCAACTTGTATTTATTTGAAGGTGGCCGAAGCAAGTGTTTCGCCTTGTCAACTGTTGATGGGATCTTGCTGCATAAAAGATATGGTCACATTAATTTCTCTAGCATAAAAGAGATGGTATCCAAAGGGATGGTGCGCGGCATAGAAAATATAATATTAAATGCAAAATGTGTATAGTTAGCAAGATCCATTTACAACCATTCCCAATGGCGGCGGGTAATCGGGTTGTGGAACTTTTTGAGCTGATACACGCAGATGTGTATGGACCTTTTCCAACACTGTCTCTAAGAGGTTCAAAGTATTTTTTGACGTTCATTAGCGACAAATCCATGAGGCTGAAATTCCTGCGGAGTGATAATGGCGGAGAGTTTGTCAATAAGCAGTTTTGATAATTATAATTATTGACAGGTAGCTTACGATAGCGCATGAGCCTTAGCAAAATGACGTAGCGGAAAAGGCAAATCGAACGCTAGTGGAAATGTCGAGATGTCTTCTGGTCCAGGCGGGGCTAGGAGATAGTTTTTGAGCAGAAGCTGTTAATACTACGGTTTTTTGCGGAACCACTCCCCTACCAGCGCAGTGAGGAGTGTGACTCCTATGGAAGCGTGGACGGGTAAGAAACCTTGCGTTAAACATCTAAAAGTATTTGGATCTCTTACAGTTGATTTAGAAAAGGGTCCGAGGAAGGGCAGCAAGTTCCGACCCAAGGGCAAGCAGTATATCATGGTTGGGTACTCTGTGGCAGTTTATGTTTATACAAACAGAGTGAAGACGATATACTTATAGCTTGCCAATCGCACGAGAATTTGCTGGAAATTAAAAACAGCATTTCACAATCGTTTGAGTGCGTTGACAAGAGTCCATTAAACCATTTCCTGGGCATGGAAATCGAGCGAGCAAGGGACCTTGGAGCCATTAGTTTGGGACATTCGCAATATATCAAGGTTTTATTGCGGCCCCATGGCAGCGAAAACAAGTCGGCGAAAACTCCCCGCGATGCAGGTTTCCAAATAGATTGCACCAGCGACAAGTGCAAAAAGGTGGATCCCACGGTTTATCAATCCGTAGTGTGAGAGCTTATGTGCCTAGCTCTTACAACAAGCCCAAACATATTGCATTCAGTGCCAAAATTGGCTCAACGGAATCAAAATCCGCATGCTGAGCACATGGCTGGCATAAAGCATATCCTCAGGTATCTCTCATCTACGGTTGACATGAAGTTACAATATAAGCAATGTGTCAATCGTTCTGTGGATACGTTGATGCTGCTTTGGCAGGCGATATGCTTGAGAGGAAGTCTTATACTGGCTAAATATTGTTTACAGAAATGATATATTTGTATTCAATATTATTTGTAAACATGCATGCATTGAGGAAGGGTCTAGAAAATAAAAACCCTGTATATGTCCATATGGTACAATACACGCTTGTATTCGTTACAGATTATAGTCTATAGATTTGTCCCTCTCTAACAAACTAGGAATAATAAATGTGTCATATCTTTCATTCCTCTGTTTTTATAAGGTTGTCAAATATCTCCCTTCCGCTTTTTTGTCTTTTGAATTTTGCGGCTATGTACAAAGCGCTACAGAGCTCGTATGGCAACACTATACATCATTTGAAAGGTCTTGACATAACCTACAAAACAACGCTATGCATGATTAGTTTGGATATTGCGTTCAACAGTTATAGACGTGTAAACATGGAGTTCACTAACGCCGAAATTCGCGCTATTTTAAAGTTTGCGTAACATTTGCAAAAAGGCCTTTGAATTACCCAGGAATTACAATGCTTGGCTTCAAAACAAACCACTTCAAAACAAGACCCACTACAAATACCTTGGTGTGATTTTGGACAGAGGATTAACGTTCCAAAGGCACACAACTATGATTAAACAGGTTGTGCTATCAAAGGATACAAAAATTTCATGGCTCCTTTTGCTGAGAAACAAACTTTCGTTGACAAATAAAGTCTGCCTCTATAAATTCATTTTGAGCCCAATTTGGAAGTATGGTATGGAAGTATACGGAATTACAAGTAAATCAAACCTGAACAAAATATGAGTTGCGTAAAGCCAGATAATCAGATCTATTTGTAACGCACCTATGAGAACAAAAGACATAGAGAAGGACCTTAACATTTCCAATATAGGCGATGTACGCAGAACACACGCGGAAGGATACTTGAGACGTCTTGGCCTCCACCCTAACACATTGGCAACATTTTTTTCAATGGAAATTTTTATGTTTCCCTCTAATAAAATATTACTTTATATAGTAATAACATGTATTTCCAATTTGATTTCTTAATATGTCATCCATTTCTCTAATCTCGTGGCGCATTGGTTGAACCAAATGGGATTCATAAAATTTTACCATTATTGTACCATTATTTATTGGAAATATAGTTTTTTTTATGTCTGAGCTTTCATAATTGTCTGATGAAACCCTGATTCTAAGTCTATTGTAGAAAATATTTTTCTTTTCGTAAATTAGCAAAGATCATTGATGGATCTTGAATAGGATACCTATAATCAATTGTGGTTCCGATTAATTTTTTATAATCGATGACAAGCCTTAATTTTGTAGAAAATAAAGGCCTGTATTTCCATATGATACAATGCACGCTTGTATTTGTTACAGATCATAGTCAATAGGTTTGTCTCTCTCTAACAAATAAGAAATAAGAAAATGTGTATATCTTTTATTACTTTGTCAGTTGCAAATAAAATTCCACAGTGAACACATGGTGTTTCTGGGTCCAACATTGGTGAATTTAAGAAAGTTTTTGTTAAGCAGTGTGTGACTCGAGATCAAGAACAATGAGTACTCTTTATCAAATTGAAAAGTTAGAGGAGAAAAACTATGACACGTGCAAAATATAAATGCGATCTGTATGGGTGCATTCCAGGCTATGGAGTGTAACGTCAGGAGAGCTAACAGAAATGAATGTTCCAGAGAGACAAAGCTGGGTGGACTTGGACATCAAGGAGTTAGCTACAATAACACTGAGTGTAAAGACCTATCAGTTGCCCTCCATTAAGAATTGCTCGACTTCTGTGGAGCCGTGCAATAAATTAAAGGAGGTACATCTGCCAAGCGGAACTGTACGAAAGGTTCAGTTGTACAAGAAACTACTTAACAAACAAATGGAGCAGGGGCAGAGCATGTCGACGTATAGAGGCGAGTTCGTTGAAATTCTGGATGGTTTCGCTGGAGTTGGAATAGAGGTAAACGACGAGTTACAAACTATCGTATTGCTATCGAGCCTTCCAGAACAATTCGAGCATTTAGTGGTGGCCATTGAAACACGAGATCAGTTGCCTAGGTTCGGGATTCTCACCATAAAGTTGAAGGAAGGAAGCGAACAAAAAGGAATAGCAGAAGAGCGTATCGACAATACTAAATCATTCGTTGCAACACAAAAGCAAAACTTGCAGACGAAGACGTATGGGCAAAAGGAACGAAGGAATATCGTTTGCTTTAAGTGTGGTAAACAAGGGCACATTAAGTCCCAGAGACGAAGTGCGAACGAGGGAGATAGCAATCGCACGGTATCAAGAGGTGAATCGCTAAAGCAGTCTGCTAAATGCTTGTGACGTCAACAACGTCAAAAACTCGATGTAGTGCTTGGATAGTGGCGCAACAAGCCATATGTGTTGTGCAAGGGAGCTTTTCATAATGTTTGAGAAGCGCAAAGAGCAGATCGGACTGGCCGATGCTGGATTTCTAAAACCAGAAGGTATAGGCGACGTCAAGATTCAAATAAATCTGTGCATGTTGACTCTAAAGAATGTTATCTATGTCACTAAGATGACGGGAAATTTCATGTCCGTGAGCAGTTCTGTGCAGAACAGCTGCAAGGTGACATTTGACTTAGAAAAGGCCATGGTGGTGCAAAATGGAGAATGCATACTGAAAGCCAAAAAGACTGGCAACTTGTATTTATTTGAAGGTGGCCGAAGCAAGTGTTTCGCCTTGTCAACTGTTGATGGGATCTTGCTGCATAAAAGATATGGTCACATTAATTTCTCTAGCATAAAAGAGATGGTATCCAAAGGGATGGTGCGCGGCATAGAAAATATAATATTAAATGCAAAATGTGTATAGTTAGCAAGATCCATTTACAACCATTCCCAATGGCGGCGGGTAATCGGGTTGTGGAACTTTTTGAGCTGATACACGCAGATGTGTATGGACCTTTTCCAACACTGTCTCTAAGAGGTTCAAAGTATTTTTTGACGTTCATTAGCGACAAATCCAGGAGGCTGAAATTCCTGCGGAGTGATAATGGCGGAGAGTTTGTCAATAAGCAGTTTTGATAATTATAATTATTGACAGGTAGCTTACGATAGCGCATGAGCCTTAGCAAAATGACGTAGCGGAAAAGGCAAATCGAACGCTAGTGGAAATGTCGAGATGTCTTCTGGTCCAGGCGGGGCTAGGAGATAGTTTTTGAGCAGAAGCTGTTAATACTACGGTTTTTTGCGGAACCACTCCCCTACCAGCGCAGTGAGGAGTGTGACTCCTATGGAAGCGTGGACGGGTAAGAAACCTTGCGTTAAACATCTAAAAGTATTTGGATCTCTTACAGTTGATTTAGAAAAGGGTCCGAGGAAGGGCAGCAAGTTCCGACCCAAGGGCAAGCAGTATATCATGGTTGGGTACTCTGTGGCAGTTTATGTTTATACAAACAGAGTGAAGACGATATACTTATAGCTTGCCAATCGCACGAGAATTTGCTGGAAATTAAAAACAGCATTTCACAATCGTTTGAGTGCGTTGACAAGAGTCCATTAAACCATTTCCTGGGCATGGAAATCGAGCGAGCAAGGGACCTTGGAGCCATTAGTTTGGGACATTCGCAATATATCAAGGTTTTATTGCGGCCCCATGGCAGCGAAAACAAGTCGGCGAAAACTCCCCGCGATGCAGGTTTCCAAATAGATTGCACCAGCGACAAGTGCAAAAAGGTGGATCCCACGGTTTATCAATCCGTAGTGTGAGAGCTTATGTGGCTAGCTCTTACAACAAGCCCAAACATATTGCATTCAGTGCCAAAATTGGCTCAACGGAATCAAAATCCGCATGCTGAGCACATGGCTGGCATAAAGCATATCCTCAGGTATCTCTCATCTACGGTTGACATGAAGTTACAATATAAGCAATGTGTCAATCGTTCTGTGGATACGTTGATGCTGCTTTGGCAGGCGATATGCTTGAGAGGAAGTCTTATACTGGCTAAATATTGTTTACAGAAATGATATATTTGTATTCAATATTATTTGTAAACATGCATGCATTGAGGAAGGGTCTAGAAAATAAAAACCCTGTATATGTCCATATGGTACAATACACGCTTGTATTCGTTACAGATTATAGTCTATAGATTTGTCCCTCTCTAACAAACTAGGAATAATAAATGTGTCATATCTTTCATTCCTCTGTTTTTATAAGGTTGTCAAATATCTCCCTTCCGCTTTTTTGTCTTTTGAATTTTGCGGCTATGTACAAAGCGCTACAGAGCTCGTATGGCAACACTATACATCATTTGAAAGGTCTTGACATAACCTACAAAACAACGCTATGCATGATTAGTTTGGATATTGCGTTCAACAGTTATAGACGTGTAAACATGGAGTTCACTAACGCCGAAATTCGCGCTATTTTAAAGTTTTCCTTCGTTAAAGGCAAATCCGCTAGAGAAACGTTCCGTGAGATTAATGGTGTTTTGGGGGAAAGTACTCTATCACTTCGAACCGCGGAGGAATGGTTTCGACGATTCAGAGCCGGTGTAAACGACACCATGGATAAGCCAGCCGGTGGAAGACCTGTGACGACAAATACCGATCAAATCATGGAATACATCGAGTTAAACCAGCATATGGCATCTCGTAACATCTCCCACGAGATGGGAGTTAGTCACCAAACCATTTTGAACCATCTGCAGAAGGCTGGATACAAAAAAAAGTTTGATGTTTGGGTGCCGCATAATTTGACGCAAAAAAAACCTTCAGGACCGAATCAACGCCTGCGATATGGTGCTGAAACGGAACGAACTCGACCCATTCTTGAAGCGGATGGTGACTGGCGACAAAAAATGGATCACATACGACAATATCAAGCGAAAACGGTCGTGGTCGAAGGCCGGGGAATCGTCCCAAACAGTGGCCAAGCCGGGATTGACGGCCAGCAAGGTTTTGCTGTGTGTTTGGCTCCCATATGGCTAGACGCTTAATTCTACCATCTACTGCGAACAATTGGACCGCTTGAAGCAGGCGATCGACCAGAAGCGTGCAGAATTGGCCAACAGGAAGGGTGTAGTGTTCCACCAGGACAACTCCAGACCACCCACTTCGTTGATGACTCGTCAGAAGCAACGGGAGCTCGGATGGGAGGTTTTATCGCATCCACCATATAGCCCGGACGTAGCGCCAAGTGATTACCACCTGTTCCTGTCCATGGCGAATGCCCTTGGTGGTGTGAAGTTGAGTTAAAAAGAGGCTTGTGAAAAGTGGTTGTCCGAATTCTTCGCAAATAAGGAGGGGGGCTTCTACCAGGAAGGTATTATGAAGTTTCCGTCTAGATGGGAACAGATCATCGAACAAAACGGCGCATATTTCAACTAAATCCGATCACTGTAACACTTTTTATAAAGCATTGAACAAAGAGCAAAAAAGCGGAGGGGAGATATTTGACAACCTTATATTTGCGACTATAAAATTCCGCAGCGAACACACGGTGTTTCTTTCTTGCTTCTCTTTGAATTCTGCCGATCAATATCTTATTCTTCCAAGTGTTAAAATTAATAATAATAATAAAATAACAAAATTCAATAAAATTAAATTGTTCATCTATTAGTTAGTATTTATAACATTTATTAACATTTAACATACATTTAACATTTAACAATAACATTATAACATTTATTAACTCTTTATCTAGCCATTAATATTAATAAACAATTTCATAATCTTGATATAACTAATCCATAAGACAGAATATCAGAACCTAAATTATGATCAATAATTCATAAAATTATTTAATAATATTATTGAAATTAATAAAAAAAAATATTGTATTTATAAAACATACTGGCAATAAAAATACTAAAAATGAAATAATTTTTAACATTACGTAATACTAAATGATTAACAAGTAAGGAAGCAGCAGTCGAGTTTCCCGACTGCAAAATACCCTGTACCCTTAGACATGCTTACAATTTATTTAGTACCAATAAATAAACAATATTCTATTAAAAAAGAAAATAAGTTTCGTGTGTCATAAAGCCATACACATTTCGCTGCCAACGTCGCAGTCGGCGTCACGCAATGCGTATTTTGGTGCGCTTCTGCTTCCCTTGCCATAGATTTTTCATGTGGCATACCTTCCGTGTTTCTTATCCGATTTGGTTCAAATCAAAAAATTGGATAGCTTTTATAAGCACCAACGCATATGACGAATTGCACAGCCATAGGTTAATAATTGTGGGCGTGGCAGTTTTTTCTGTAGCTCTTGTAGTTTCTGAGATCTAGGCGTTGATACGGACAGACAGACAGACGGACGGACAGACGGACATGGCTATATCGATTCGGCTGTTGATGCTGATAAAGAATATATGTACTTTATGGGGTCGGAGATGCTTCCTTCGACCTGTTACATACATTTGCACCATATTATGATACCCTTTTCACCCATTTTCAATGGATACAGGGTATAAAAATAAACATGGTTATGTGTACGAATTATTAAACTAAAATTGATAAACCTAAGAACCTTTTACATACTCTGTAAGTTAAAAATATTATACTGAAATATCTTTCATAATTTAATATATTTAAATAAATAAATAATATTAAAATAATAAATTCTAAGCTTAATAAAATAGATAATAAATGTTTTCGTTTAGAAACAAAACAAAAAAACCTAAAATAAATAAAGTTATAGGTAAATTTCAATATGATATTATAATCATTAGTTTTAATAGTTTAATAAAAACATCGGTCTTGTAAATTAAAAATAATATTTTTTCTTTTTAAACTTCAAGAAAAAAGAATGTTCTTTTTCATTAATCTCCAAAATTAATATTTTAGATAAACTACCCCTTGACGTTATTTAATTAATATGATACTCATTAAATTTTGTAACAACAATTATTTTTTCGAATATAATATACCCATTAGCTATGGGACTTATATATTAATTCAAACTATTTTTATTTATTTTTATTAATTTTTTACATGATTAATAACAAAAACATTTTGATACTCATATATTTTATTATATTTATATTTTATATTTTATTGGTTTTATTTATTTTCGCAACTTCTTTAGCTTCTAATGAAATATTTAACTTATCAATTAAACTAACATTATTTTCTAGAATTTTATTACTTTTTTATTTATAGTATCATTAGTTATAATTTTCTAACAAATTTTATTACAATTCTGCTAATACCATAAACTATTTATTAATTAATACAATTTTAGTTGTAAAAATTATATAATTTTAAATTATTTATGGGACCTTTACGAACAATATTTTAAATTAATGAACAAACCTTTATGAACTTCTTACCCTTTATTATTATGGTTGATTTTTTTATTGGTATTTACTACATGTAGGACGTGGAATATATTATGAATCATATTTATTTACTCCAACATGATTAATAGGAGTACTAATTTTCTTTTTAGTAATGGAACACCTTTTATGGGATATGTTTTACCTTGTGGACAAGTATCTTTTTGAGGAGCTACTGTAAATACTATTTAATTTATTGTTGAAGTAAATTGAAGTTAAATGCTTTTATCTTGACATTGTTTCATTCCAATGTACCACAATTTGTCGCCTATTCCTTAACTCGTCGTCTTTAGTCTTTAGTCTTTCACAAACTTTAAACTTAAATAAACGTGTGTCGCTAATTCGGTGTTCGTCTTTTCTTTTCTATTACAAAAACATTGCGCCAACAATTATCAGCTATTCCTTATTTAGGAAGAGATTTATTGCAATGGGTCTTCCCCATACCCAGTTCGCAGTTTATGCCACATTAACTCAATTTTGTACATTCCATTTAAGTTTACCATTTATTGTTTTAGCTATAACAATAATTCATTTATTAATTTCACATCAAATGGGATCAATCAATCCAGTTGAATTAAAGTTTAATGTTGATAAAATTCAATTTCACTCTTATTTTACTTTTAAAGACATTGTAGAATTTATTGTTAAATTTTAGCTTTAATTACTTCTGTACTTATTAATCCTTATTTATTAGGTGACCCTGATAATTGCATAGTTAATTAGTTAATGTGCTTGAATAAGCATGTTTTGAAAACATAAGATAGAATTTAATTTTCTATTAACTTCACTACAATTTATTATTACCTTAAGGAAATCCAAACTCCCGGTTTTTGAACAACTTTTATATTTCAATGATAATTAACAATCAAAACCTAAGCCACAAACTCTCACAATGAGTGAAAACGACATTCGCGCTCAACGTCAACAAGATCAAGACAAACCTCGTCTCTCATCGATACGAAACAACGCGTATTTTCATATGTGTCTTCGCAATCCGCGGAAGTGCACGAAATAAATGGAAACGTCGATCGGGCACTGAACCTGACACTAAAGCTAGTTTCTTCTGCATCATAGAATTACTGCAGAAGAACCACATAAGCGCAAAGGCCCTGTGCAATGCACTAATTGTCAAGAATATGGCCATACAAGAGCATAGTGCATTTTGCGTTCAGTTTGTATCGTTTCTGGAGAGTTTTATGACTCGGCTCATTTCACGACCAACAAAAGTGACCCCAGCTCCAAAAAGTGGTGAAATTGTGGGGGTTACCACACAGCAAACTATAGAGGCTGTCCAATATACAAAGACCTCAAAAGGCGGATTAATCACCGAGTAACGTCTGTCCGCCTTAATAACGCACAGAATACCCCTATACAATCAAAAATATCCCCAGAAATCTTTTTCACAACAGCAAAGAGGTCCTCATTTGGTTATTCGACCACTTTCCAAAATGTGACCTTCGCAAACGTTCTAAAATCGGGACTAACCAAATCCCCCAACATCGACGCAACAACAAAGTAGCTTTGAAACTTTGATGCATACTCTGCAGCAGCAGATGATAGAATTCATGTCGTAGGGACTACCATGCAAGACCTTCACCGAAACCAAAATATCCTCATGGAGATGCTTGTATCCCAGAACTCCAAATAATACATCATTGTGGAACGCCAACGGCGTTTCACGGCAATAACTCAATTCCTGCATGACAATCATATAGACGTCCTTCTACTGTCACAAACAAATCCACTTATAAGTACAACTTTCAAATAAGTGGATTTTTGTCGTATCAATCGGCAAGACTGTACTTCAATCACTTTAAACAACACCGTAATACCGAAAGCAAATGAAGTGACGTATATTCCGAGTGCACCTCGACCAACGTCTTACCTGGCGCAGGTACTTCGAAGCCACCATAAGCTTCAGGCTAGTAGTCTCCACTGGCTTATCAACTCCCGGTCACCCCTCTCTGTGGACTACAGGGTCCTACTATACAACTCCGTACTAAAACCAATTTGGAAGTAAGGTTCCCAACTTGGGGGAAGTGGCAGCAGTAGTAACCTTGAGATCATGCAAAGGGCCCAATCAAAGATACTGAGAACAATCACTGGAGCACCCTGGAATATCCGAAACGAAAATATACAAAGAGACCTTAATATCCGTCCAAGATGAAATAACCCATCAAAAACAAAAGTACGTGAGCAAACTAACGTCACACCCTAACCATCTTGCGAGAAGCTTAACACGGGCTTGCGACCGATCCCGAATTCGCCACAACGACCCAGCGCTGATCATTAAGTTCTTTTTTTCCAGACCACAGTTAAAAAGATTGTTGAAAATCGCTTAAAATTAAGATTTGAAAATTTTTTGCTAGTCTCATAATTCCTAAGAAGATCCAATAAATACAGCAAAGTTAAAAAAAATTAATAAATAAATTAATAAAATAAGAAATAAGATTTAAACCCAATAAAGAATAATAAATATTAAAAAAAAAGATAAAAACACTTTCAAGCTTAAATAAAAAAGAAAGAAATAAATGTTAAAGAGTGAAATAGTTATACAAAAATTTAAGAGCCTTTTGCTCAATAATTTAAAGATTATTTCAGAAGTTCAAAAAAAAATTTCTTAATGAAAAAAAGGGGCCCTTAGCTTACCGGCCATTGTTTACAATATCGGCTAGGTGCCGCTGCCATTGATTTGTAATGAGAAGTGCCGCTGCCTTTGATTTTTAATAAGAAAAATTAAATAAGCAAATTGTTTATAATATCGGCAAAGTGCCACTGTCTTTGATTTACTTTACCTTATGTTCTAATAAAGTTAAAAAGCTACTCTAAATAATACACAAATAATGAAAAATAAACTATCGATTAATGATAAAATAAATTCTATATAAAACAAGTACTTTTTGTAATATAAATTACATATATAAATTCAAAATGAATTGCACTAATCGGCCAAAATAGTAATTAATATTATTAATCTTATATATAAAAATGAAACGCAAAATGTGTTGTTAACCGCATAACTCAACAACGCCTGGACCAATTTGGCCAAATCTTTTTTTAAAATGTTCGTTGAAGTTCAAGGATGGTTTTTACGGAGAGAAAAATTAGAATTATTGCTGGAAAACCCCTAAAAATAGCCCTCTTCTTTTTCCCATACAAATAATTTGTAACTAAAACATAGTCAATCGTAGTAATCTACTGAGTTTGCTTTTGACAACTGATTAATTTAAAATTGGATCAGTAATTTTTTACGGAACATAAACCAGCCATTAGTGAACGAGGCTGTCAGTAGTCATCGAATGTTGAAATGGATGAAGGTGTCATAATTTTTTTTGACAAGCCTAAATATGAAATCTTGAAGAGTGTTTTGTTGAGCAGAATATTTTCTTTGAAGGTTATGTTTCTACCCTATTTTTTGTCAGTTTTAAGCCTTTTGGATTTACATCGACGCCGTAGTTTGTAGATTCAAATAACGAATTCACAATGCATCCGGTGTAAACATCAGGTTAAGACTGCCGGTTCGGTTGTTGTCTAGTGTTACTTTATGATGAGAGGCCTGCTTATATGAATATGTCCCATTTATTGTACATGGATTCGGGCCTTAATTGGATTTTGCGTAAAATAACAAAAATAGGTGCCCGTTCAGAAAATAATGTTAATGTTTCATATTGAATTCAAATGCAATGCGTCAACTGCCGCATTTATTGTTTAAGAAAATTAATTGCAGTGTTTTATATCACACTGCACTGCAACGAGGTTAGGATCAAGATCGAACGATCATCGGCCTTATCGGTGACCGTTGATTCTGAATTTGTGCCAGCCTATATTCCGCCTATAAACGTGTCAAACAAAAATGAAATTCCAAGCCAATTATGCCGGGGTAACCCATATTGAGCTACTTGCGTTAAAGTAGCGGTTAGATTTCCCAGGTCTCGAATTGATAAATCAATGATTATTTATTTAAAAGTTTATTTTGACTTGCCAGATTGGAACGGAAATGACCCAAGGACCAGGCAGATTTAACTGCGTATATGGTACATAGATAAGGCCAGTGCTTAGACCAGTGATGCGTATTTGTTGGTATTAGTATGCATTACTATGAGCCAGAACGACACTCGCGTTCAGCGACAACGCGAGCAAGACGATCGCCGGCTCTCATTGCAACGAAACAACGCGTACTTCTCTTACGTCTCCACTGCAACTGCAGAAAGCGAGCGGTCAATCACCCATAACCCGACAAGTTTACCATTGCCAACAACTCACGAAAGAGCGCGTTCTTGCTCTCCCTCAATACTGTCACAAAACCCCCAATCTCCAAACACTTGCGAAATTTCTTTACGCTTACCTACGGTGACTAGTACTGTGACAACAACAACCACTGCAACTGCAACCACAACAACAACTGGAACGGTATCGTCAGCTCGCTCAATTTCGTCGACGCAAGCATTTGCTCCTACGGAGCCAGCGATCAAAACAAAAACACAATTTAAAGGTTCTGCTGCGCTATCAGCAAGCCAAAACATAAACAAGAACGCCGGGTCCACCATACAGACTGGAATGGATCGCTACATAACAATAAAAAGAAAACTTAGCCCTCAAAATTACAAAAGTCAACAAACAGAAAACAAAGCAAAAATTACACGCGACAATGCTAACATGCTCACCAACAAAACGCCAGAAAACACCAACAGATTTGAGCTGCTGGCAAATTCTACTGATGAAAGTATACAACCGGCAAAGTCACCTAAGAAGGTCAAGCCTCCTCCAATATACATTCGCGAAAAAAGCTCAAGTGCATTAGTGAACAAAATAGCCACACTTATAGGAGAAAACTCATTTTACGTAATACCCTTAAGAAAAGGGAACATAAATGAAACAAAGGTTCAAACTTAAACCGAGGATAGCCATCGTCAACTAACCAAATTCTTGGATGAAGCAGGAAAAAACTTTTATACATACCAACTAAAAAGCGCAAGGGGCCTACAAGTTGTTCTCAAAGGGATTGAGGCAACTGTTTCGACCACTGAAATCGTAGAAGCGCTCAAGGAAAAAAACTTTAATGCAAAAATGGTCATGAACATATTAAACAAAAATAAGACCACAAGAACCACAACCAATGTTCAAAATCGAGTTGGAGCCAGAACGCCAGACACTGAAAAAAAATGAAGTTCATCCAATCTACAAGTTACAGCTCCTACTGCATCGGCGTATCACAGTGGAAGAGCCACACAAGCGCAATCGCCCAGTGCAGTGCACTAACTGCCAAGAATATGGACACACTAAGGCATACTGTACGCTGAAATCTATTTGCGTAGTCTGTAGTGAAGCTCATAGCACAGCGAACTGCCATAAGAACAAGGAAGACATCTCTGTCAAAATGTGCAGCAACTGCGGTGAAAGTCACACAGCGAACTGGCGTGGCTGTGTAGTATACAAGGAACTAAAGAACCGCCTCAACAAACGCGGAGAACCAATACGCGCTCAGACCACCCACATCGCTCACACTCCACCACAATCGGGCCCGTCCTACACTGCACCCCCCCTACACATCGTACCAGTCCTAGCGTTTCCTTCGCTAGTGCCTTAAAATCGGGAATTAAATCCGTGACACAAAAGTCGACTTCTACTCGGAAAGAACAGAAAATAACTACCTTGAACGAACAAACGCAGCATATACCAACTGGCATTGAAACGATGATGATCTCACTCCAGCAAACCCTAAAAGAGTTTATGACATCCATGCAAACCACAATGCAAGAGCTTTTGCGAAACCAAAATACGCTGATACAGCTTCTTCTGTCATCCAAATCAATATAATGTCTCCACTTCAAATATCTATGTGGAACGCAAATGGCGTTTCACGGCATAAAAATGAACTTGCCCAGTTCTTAATCGAAAAAAATATTGACGTCATGCTCCTCTCCGAGACACATCTAACAGACAAGCACAACTTCTATATCCCAGGATACTTATTCTACGCCACAAACCATCCGGACGGCAAAGCCCATGGGGGCACTGGTATACTTATCAGAAGTCGCATCAAACACCACCTTTATAACAGAACTGAAATGGACTACCTGCAATCCACTTCCTTAAGCATGCAATCCAGCAGCGGCCCCGTCACTCTGGCCGCAGTCTACTGCCCACCTCGTTTTGTAGTTTCTGAGGACCAATTCTCGGAATTTTTCAACTCACTCGGTGAGCGATTCATAGCGGCCGGTGACTACAATGCCAAGCATACGCACTGGGGATCACGTCTTCTGAACCCAAAGGGCAAACAACTTTACAACGCGCTCATTAAGCCGCGAAACAAGCTCGACTATGTGACTCCGGGTAGGCCTACATACTGGCCAGCAGATCCAAATAAGCTACCGGATCTCATTGACTTTGCAATAACAAGAAAGATTTCAAGAAATAATATTACGGCCGAGTCACTTGCAGAACTATCATCCGATCACTCCCCAGTTCTACTTACTCTCTGGCAGCGACCACATATAACTGAGCGCCCCTACAGGCTGACAGGCAACAGGACCAACTGGGCAAGGTACGCGAAATATGTTTGTACCCACATGGAACCAACTCAAACAGTATCCACCGACGAGGATGTTGATCGCCTGGTCATATCGATAGAGGAAACACTTGTTGCTGCTGCCAAGGCCTCTACACCTCCAGACACACACAAAATGACAAATCATAGCAAGACAAATCGTGAAATCGAACAGCTAGTACTTGAAAAACGAAGACTAAGAAGAGAATGGCAGAATCATAGATCCCCAACGGCTAAAGAACATCTAAAATTAGCAACACGTAAACTAACCAGGGCACTTAAGCTTGAGGAAGTCAACGCACAGCATCTATATATCAAACAACTATCGCCCACCAGCAAAAGGAACCCTCTGTGGAAAGCACACAAAAGCATACAGCCACCGGCAGAAACAGTCGTTCCACTGCGAGGTCCCTCTGGAAGCTGGATACGCAGCGACGAAGATAGAGCTAATGCGTTCGCCGATCACCTACAGAAGGTATTCCAACCAAATCCTGCTAGCAACTCATTTGTCCTCCCTGTAGTAACTAAAAGCTTGCCCCCTACAAATCCAGTAACATTCAGCCAAAGTGAGATAGCATCTATCATAAAAGATCTTAATCCCAAAAAATCACCTGGACATGACTTGGTGGCACCAAAAATAATCATAGAACTTCCACCGTGTGCGGTTCTGACCTTATGCCATCTCTTCAACGCTATTACGAAACTTGGATACTATCCCCAAAGGTGGAAGAAGGCGGTCATAGTAATGATTCCCAAGCCAGGCAAAGACAAAACGCAACCCTCATCCTACAGACCAATCAGTCTCCTAACGTGTCTCTCGAAACTGTTTGAAAAGGCATTTTTAAAACAAATAACTCCTTACTTAAGAAGGCGAAATACAATACCATCGCATCAGTTTGGCTTTCGCAAAAATCACGGAACGATCGAACAGGTCAATCGCATCACAAACGAAATTCGTACCGCTTTTGAGCACCGGGAATACTGTTCAGCTATATTCTTAGATGTTGCACAAGCATTTGACCGAGTCTGGCTGGAAGGACTAATGTACAAAATAACAAAACTGCTTCCCCAGAACACGCACAAAGTGCTCGAATCTTATCTCTTCAAAAGAGTGTTCTCAACCAGGTGCAACAGTTCGACTTCACACGACCGCGTTATCAATGCTGGAGTCCCCCAAGGTAGTATACTGGGCCCCGTTCTTTACACCCTATTCACAGCAGACATGCCTACAAACTATCAGCTCACAACCTCTACGTTTGCTGACGATACCGCAATACTTAGCCGATCTAGATGCCCAGCGAAGGCAACAGAGCAACTTGCCTGCCATCTTAAAATAGTGGAAAGATGGTTTGCGGACTGGCGCATTAAGATAAACGAGACCAAAAGCAGACATGTAACCTTCACACTGAACAGACAAACCTGCCCACCCTGTACCCTGAACAAAACATTTATCCCACAAGCAGACGTTGTAACATATCTCGGCGTTCACCTAGATAGACGCCTCACCTGGCGGCGACATATAGAATCTAAAAGGACTCATATGAAGCTTAAAGCAGCCAATCTTCACTGGCTTATTAACTACAACTCTCCCCTTAGTCTGGAATACAAAGTACTCCTCTACAATACCGTGCTGAAACCCATCTGGACATACGGCTGTGAACTATGGGGAAACGCCTCAAAAACCAACATTGAAATCATACAGCGAGCTCAGTCCACGATTCTGCGAACTATTGTAATAGATCAATAAAAGCCATGTAGTCCAGTAGTCGAATGCAAGGTAGAATAGTTGTAAAGAGGAGCACTAAAATTAGAACACGTGTTTTTCTTGCAGTTGAGGGCAGCCGTCCGGCCACCTTTTTATTTCTTCAAGTTTCGTCTTATCTCCTCGAGCAGGCAGAAAAATGGTTCTGCCAGCTCAACGTCTACAGAGTGTCCTATCTTACCTAAATACATAAGAAAGCTGTCGACTGCACCGCCGTCGACAGCGGCAGAAGAGCAGCGTATATATATATGTATATGAGAGAGAGAGCTTATGCGCATATATGGCCAGTGTTGCTGTGTGTTACCTATAAGTATAGGTACAGTGTACCCTCGATATATGCACATACTACACCTCCCCCCTTTTTTTTTAAAATAACGTAAAGAAATGAAGTTATTTTCTATCAACTATATTATCATTATAAAATAAAAATTACTTAAATATTATTTTTAATGAATTAACATTATTTATGATATAGAATTTTTAAATGAATAAAGAAAAAATATGTATGTATTTTGAATTAATAAAAATTCGATTATATCTATGTCTTTGTTATATTGTTTTGGCTGATCAGGCCGTTATTTAAGTTTTATTATGAAAGGTTTGGCATTGATTGCCCTTTTTTTTTTTCATTCTATTTGTGCTTTTTTAGCCTATCTTTATGTACTATTTGTTGTTTCTTACTTCCTGTTTTAATGGTTATATTATCATTTATTCCTATATCTACTACGTCATAAGGACCTTCGTATCTTTTATCTAACTTATGACCTGTTTCTTTTCTAAGTAATACTTTATCTCCTATTTTTAATTCTAAATTATTTGTATTCCTATCATATCTTAATTTTCTATCCGCTTTTGCTTTTTCTAACATTCTTCTTGCTCTGTTGTACGACATTTCTAGTCTGCATTTAAGCTCTTTAGAGTAGTCGTCTAAGTTGTATATTGGGTCTATTTTGTTTATCTTACTGAAATCTTTGAATTGTCTGGGTAGTCTGCCAAATACTAGTTCGTATGGGCAGTAGTCATGGACTATTGAGGGTGTTGTATTGAAGCAATAAGTGAAATATGGTAACCAAATGTCCCAATCACTTTTGTCAACCGATATATATGAACGTATATATTCATTAAAAGTTCGGTGGCTTCTTTCTATTGTTCCTAAAGTTTGATGATGGTGAGCGCTAGATGTTAGATTTTCTATATGCATATATTTGCATAATTCATTCATAAGTGAATTTTTGTATTCCGTACCTTGATCTGTAATGAACGTCTTCATTGGACCGTACTTCAGTACAAATGATTCAAATATAGCCTTTGCAACTGTTTTAGCACTTTTATTCGGTGTTGGAATAGTGACTAAAAACTTGGTTAGATCGCATATGATTGTAACTGCATACTCATTTCCGTCTTCCGATTTCGGTAGTGGACCAATGGTATCAATTAAAACAGTATCAAATGCTGTTGCTGGCGTTGGCATCAATGTTAATGGAGTTTTCGTATGTGTTGTAATTTTGGCTTGTTGACATTTCAAACAAGTCTTTACATACTTTGAGATTGTCTTGGTCATCTGGGGCCAATAATAAAATCTTTTGATTTTTGACTGGGTTCGCGAAATACCAGTGTGGCCTCCTTCTATAGGATCATCATGGAATTTTGTCAAAATTTCTTTAATCTGAGCTTCGTCATTTTTGTCTATAATTAACACCTTTTGTAGAATAGCTAGTTCTACTTTTTTGAGTACTCGGTTGCCCTTTATTTTAAATTCATTTAGTGATACAAATTGGAACATCTGTTCACTTGGTGATATTCGCATTTTTGTTATTTTATGCATTCCGGCTTTTGAAATAAGCCTTTGAAAGAATTGATTTAGATCAAATGTTTCATTAGAATACAAGTCATCAACATCAAAGCGTGAAACAATTGTTTTTCCTCGTTTTAATAAACACTTGTGTTTATCTATTTTGATTAAAACATATTTCTTTGTGTCATTATTATTGACAACTTCATAGACTTTGGGCTTTTCTATTGTTTGCTCTTTTTCCTCTTGTATTTTGACTATTGCTTCGTCTTTACAGGAATTTTCCTGTTTAGCTTTTGATCTGGTGGTAACTTTTAATATTTCTCTGTTGATTGTTTTCAGATCTTTTATTGTTATGCGAGACAAGGCGTCCGCAATATGGTTATCTTTCCCCTTAAGATATTCTACAGTAAAGTCATACTCTTCTAAGTCCAGCCTCATACGAGTGAGTTTTGAACTTGGATTTTTCATAGAGAATAGGTATGACAATGGTCTATGATCGCTTTTTACCATGAAATGCTTGCCATATATGTATGGTCGAAAATGATTTATGGCCCAATGAATGGCCGTTAATTCTTGTTCTGTAGTGGACTTATTACTTTCACCTTGAGTGAACATTCTTGAAGCGTATGCCACTGGAAGTTGTTGACCATTGTGATCTTGTGTAAGTACCGCTCCGCATGCCTGTTTACTAGCATCGGTTGTTATGCAAAATTCTTTTAAGATATTCGAATGCATTATTGCATTCTGCTGTCCATTCGAATTGGACATTCTTTCTACAAAGCCTCGTTAAGTGGCGTGAATGATCAGAAAAATTTTTAATGAAACGTCTGTAATAATTACAGAAGGCTACGAAACGCCTAGCACTGTCGGCATCTGTTGGTATAGGATATTTTTCTATAACTTCATATTTGGTGTCATCTGGGAGTATACCTTTATCGGTACATTTGTGACCCAAATATGTTACTTCTTTCATAAAGAAAGAACATTTCCCTGGATGTAGTTTCAAATTATGTCGTCTACATAGCTCGAATACGTTAGTCAAATTTTTGAGCATATGTTTTTCTGAACAACCTATTACTACTAGATCATCCATATATAGAAATGCTTGCGATGGTTCAAGACCAGAAAATGCAAGTGTCATCATACGTTGGAAGGAGTTTGGTGCTACTTTCAGTCCGTATGGTAGTCGCGTGAAGCGATATGAGCCATTGGCTGTTGAAAATGACGTTATATCTCTATACCTTTTTTCTAGTTCTATCTGGTGGAATCCAGACATTAGGTCGAGACATGAAAAATACTTTGCTCTTCCTAATTGATCAAGAATATCTTCTATTCTTGGAAGTGGAAATTTGTCTGATAATAGTTTCTTATTTATTTGACGATAGTCAACTGCTAATCGCCATCTTTTTTCCGTCGAATTCGGAAGTGGTTTCTTTGGAACCAAAAGTAATGGACTATTATATTCAGACATTAATGGTTCAACTATTCCATCATCTATTAATTTTTTTACCTGTCTGGCGATTTCTGGTTTTTGGCTATCTGCCATGCGATAGTTTTTTATATAGACCGGTGTTTTTTCCCCTAATCTGAGTTTTTGTTTGTAGAAATTGTTAGCCGATATTGGTTCTGTTTCTAGACCAAAAATATCGCTAAACTCGGTGCATAACTTAGTTAGTACATTATTGAATTGTTTAGGGAATCTTAATTGTTTTAAAATTTCTTCAGTTCTATTTTCCTTTTCTACTGGTGTTGTAGAAATGTCATAGTCTTTCATTGATTCGCATTTGATCTTCGCGCCATCTATTATGGCGTCTTTATTATTTGTATTTATAATGCGAATCAATGCGTTTTTGCTATCGGCAATGGTGCTTGCTACTATTATACCCGGTTGCAGCTCCTGATTTGGTACTACCACCGTTTTTTCGTTAGTGAGTAATTTGACTTGTCTGATTACTTCACATCTAGCTGGCAATAAGAGTGTGTTGGAGTCTAAGTTAGGTGTGATTGGTACATTAATCTGTCTACTGAAGTTA
This sequence comes from Drosophila vallismaia, assembly GCA_035047325.1. NCBI lineage: Eukaryota > Metazoa > Arthropoda > Insecta > Diptera > Drosophilidae > Drosophila > Drosophila vallismaia. The sequence continues at coordinate 47,876 of JAWNPU010000044.1, forward strand.
TTGGGTCTTATTGTGAACCAGTCTTTGTTATTTTGAAACTCTAATACGCAATTGTATTTCTTGATAAAATCTATACCGATTATGCCATCGCATGGTATCGGAAAATTCTCAGGTACTACATGAAATTCATGTGGCACTAGAACATCCTGAATGTGTAGGTCAAGATCTACTGTTCCTATAGACTGTATGGTTCCTTGCCCAATACCTGTAATATTTGATATATTACTGAAATTTATATTATTATATTCCTTTGCTTTGGCTTTTAGCAATGAAATTTCTGCACCTGTGTCTATTAGTAATGTAAGAACTGTGTTTGTTTCCTGGTTTTTTGTCTTAATGAAAATACTCAGATTTAGGTTTACTTTAAACACTTTTACTGTTGATCACTTAAGGGGGTCTGGCTGTTTTCCGATTGTACGTTACGCACATTTCGGTTGTTACTATTATTATTCTGACTTTGGTTACCCCTTCGGTTACCTCCGTCTCTGTTATTACCGTGGCCGCGGTAGCCTCCGCGACCTCTGTTGTTATTATTATAACCTTGGTTATAACCCTGGTTATAATTCTGGTTATAATTCTGGTTATAATTCTGGTTATAATTATTTCTGCCTCTACCGCGATAGTAGGCATTATAATTACCACGTCTATTATTCCCATTATAGAATAAGACTGTGTTTGAATTGCCGGTTATTTCTGTACTGCAATGTAGGTATTTTTCCATTGCGTCGTTGAATGTACTAAATGTACCTGCAGTTAAGATCATTTTAAGTGCCTCGTTGGCACAGTTTTTGGTCATTGCTGATATCGACTCTTTAGTCGCGAATTTGTCAGCATTATCGGCGTCTAATCCGCCGTCTATGTAAGCTGCCTCGAGCTGCTTACGCATACTGTCTATTTCTGTAACGTACTGAGACGCGGTCTTGCCTCTTTGTTGGGCATTTAATAATTTGGCCTTTATAACGTCAGGCGATTCGCCTTTTACGTTTGCCTGCAATATGGTAATTATTGCCTGTATCGTTGTCGCGTGTTCTACTTTATAGTTTAATGGGCCAATAATTTTGGTCTTTATGACCTCTACTGCTAAAGTTTCTTGATCTCCTTTAGTTAGCTCCGTCAACTTTAGTGCTGTCACAAACCTGTTTAAATGGAGTTTCTTACCATCGAATTCAGGTACTGTGGCAGATACCTGTTTAACGTATGCTCTCTGAGCTTCTAATGCGTTGGCCATGTTTCTTGTATTTGGTTGTACGGTATTAAATTTTAATTCTTCTATTGATTCGATATCGCTTTCGATATCTAAATCTTCTAGCGGCTGCGACTCGTCCAAGTCTCTTAACTGGCTTTCGTCGAATTCTGCTATTTTGGTTAGTTCTGTTGGGACTTCTATTATAATACTGTGTCTAACACTGGTATTATGTAGTCTTTTACCAAATGAACTGAGAACTTTGAAGCATTGGACTTTATGTTCTTCAGTGAGTTTGCTTTTGTTTGTTACTATTAGGTTTTGTAATGTGTTGTATTGTGTTATCAATACCTTTATGTGAAAAATAAGCGTCTGAGTTTTTATCAGCGTGGTTTTATTAATACATTTATAGGATTTATCAAAAGCATCTCTAATATTGTTTATGGATATGGTTAAGTTTAGCCATTCCATGTATGTACCTTTTAGCGATGTAATCGCACTTGTACCTTTTTGGTGTAGTTTCTATTAGATTTTTTTCTAAATCATTGGCTCGACTGTTTATGTCCCATTTTGATATGGGGAAAATTAGTCTTTATTTGTATATCAAAAGTACAAATAGAATTTTAACTTTGAAAATTGGTCAATTATGGTTATCTCGATCAGATATAAATATAGTTCGAAATTTTAATAGGTCTAAACTGTTGTTAAACATATTTTTACTTGATGGATGAATTCATTATACTCAGTTTACATCGGTTGCAATTTGCAATTTTACAATATTATTACTTATTTTAAGTTTAAGACTGAGTATAATGTGTTAGTTATGAAATGGGTCCCTGATAAGTTAGTAATTTTGTTGCAGCGGAAACCGCATCGACAACATTAATATACTATTTGGGCGGTTGAGGCTATGGCGTATAAGCAGCCCGCCGCTTTACTTCGCACCACGAAGTTGTTGATTGATGGCTGCAAGGCGCTCTTTGTAGCGCTGCCGGTCTTCCTCATTAGTTGCCGTCTTCAGTAGTTCGATGTTGAGCCTCCGGGCGCTGAGCAACTTAATCCGGCGGCCACCCCTCTTCTTTTTAGGTGGCTGCTCCCTCGCTGCAGTCCGTGCCTTGTACTCCTGTATGGTCATGGGCTTTGGTCCCGCGGACGGATCTACCTCTATTACCTCTTTGAGACTTGGCAGGGTGTTCGAACGTCTGCTTTGTAGACATTCGCTGTTGGTGAATTTTCGGTTATTTCTTCATTGATTATTTCTATTTTTGCTGAGTGAGTTGTGGTATTCGGCTTTCTTTGCTGGAGGTTTTCTTTCAGCAAGTCTAATTCGGCAGTTAATTTCTGTGCCGTTGCCCATGGGGCGGTCTTTTATTTGTATATAATAGCCACTTAATATGTGCTACCTTTATTTATTTTGTTTTTCTGACATCCGCGTTTGCCCATTACCACACTCTACTCACTCAGTATTTTTTTTTTTGTTTCTTTTTTCCATCAGTGTCCCGTTTCTAGGTCTCCCGCATTGGTGTAAGGGGCGGCCTGCCTCTCACACTTGTTGTCGTTGTTTAGAATTCTTATGTAATGCCATGTAATAAATCAAATCGGCAATATTAGCAGCATTTCCTCAGTAGTCGTCACGGTCGCCATGTAATAGATCAATAAAAGCCATGTAGTCCAGTAGTCGAATGCAAGGTAGAATAGTTGTAAAGAGGAGCACTAAAATTAGAACACATGTTTTTCTTGCAGTTGAGGGCAGCCGTCAGGCCACCTTTTTATTTCTTCAAGTTTCGTCTTATCTCCTCGAGCAGGCAGAAAAATGGTTCTGCCAGCTCAACGTCTACAGAGTGTCCTATCTTACCTAAATACATAAGAAAGCTGTCGACTGCACCGCCGTCGACAGCGGCAGAAGAGCAGCGTATATATATATGTATATGAGAGAGAGAGCTTATGCGCATATATGGCCAGTGTTGCTGTGTACTTATAGGTACAGTGTACCCTCGATATATGCACATACTACACTATCACTGGGGCACCATGATACCTACGCAGCGAAAGCATCCATAGAGACCTCCACATAAACCTTGTCAATGAGGAAATTCAGAAGAAAAAAAGTAAACATCAAGCAAAGCTCGCCGCACACGAAAATCCTCTCGCGAAGTCGCTTACGCGAGTCTACAGTCAGAGCCGACTGAAGCGCAAAGATTCTCCAGCCCAGCAAAGAAATCCTAGGGTCGTCTCTAACTAATACAATTACTTCATATTGTAATTAATATAAGTTATATAATAAGATTTGAATAATTATTGTTAGTCTCACAAAAAGAGAAGATACAATAAATAAGGCAATAAGTAAAAAAAAAGTATGCATTACTGTTTTTTTGTTTTTATAAATTCACATATTTCGTATTTTCACATACTCGTACACTTAAAACGACCCAAAAATCGACTTTTTTTTTTGCTTGAAGAGTTTGTAAATTTCCTGCAAAAAACAATGGTGAAAGTCCCATATTCAAATTTGAGGCCTTTCTGTTTTTATTGTCGTTTTTCGAAGACGCTTTATAGAGATAACAGTTTTAACAGGTTTTTTGTCAAAACGGTATTTTTGAAGTTGGCGTAGAGGATAACTCAAAATCTAATAAGCCAATTTGGCTGTGTATATGAACTATATAAACTAAATAATTTTGGAAGATAAACACTCGAAGGTATCATTTTTTTTAAAACGATGCCAACTGTCTATTTTTTTCGTTTTGTAATAAAGGTAAAACAATTTGATTTTTATTTTCAGATAATAATTACGGATTCCAAGATCTACGCCGTGAATTGGTATGGTACCTCTTCAAGACCTCCATTTTGAAAAAGAAAACAAATTATTTTTTACACTTATTAAGATTATGTTAATCAGGCTAAGAAATTTCATTTTAATAAAATTGAAACTTTGATTTAAAGAAAATTGTTAAACATTACATTTTTTTGCCGTTCTAATTGTATCCCTCCCCTTAATTGGATTTATCTTTTTGTAGTTGTTTGTAAATAAATATATTATATTTTTAATAATTTTTACAAGCTTTGAAAACTTTTGAGGCAATATTCATTAGTAAACAAACATTATTTTAATTTAATTCGATAATTATTTGTTGAATAATTTTTTGAAATGATAGTTTAATTTGTTGCTTTTTTAATAAAGGCTAATGATTTCTCGCTCATAGGGATAAGCTATGACGAATTTTTTTGCGCTTGGGAAACTATTAATTAAGTTAATTAAGGAAACTATTAAGCCTTCAAATACTAAATTGAAAATAAAACGTCAAGATTAAGAGTTTGTCACTGATTTAAAAAAAACCAGCTTGCAACTAAATGCAAAAACGATTTTATCTCACACCAAAAAAAGGGCAATGCTATGGAGACAGCGCCCGAAGCCGTGAAATCAACACATTTAGACATATTTTTTTACGATTTTACAGGACCCACAATTTGGAAATCCATGGTAAGCAAAAAAAAAAAATTTTTAAGCTTATACCCCCCAAAAACACGACAGTTGTCATTTTTTATCTTTAAGTGGCAACTCTAGGAATTAGTCGACCGATCCGTATGACATTTTCAAAATGCGCCAAGATCCAAAAAGTAATCACAAAATAAGAGGAAATTTCAACGGTATATTTCCAACTACTAACGGACTAGTTATGTATATGACTACATATAGGGGACTAGTTTGCGCAGAAACGGACAAACGGACATGCTCTTAGCTACCTGATCAAGAATATAAATACTTTTTAAGGTCGGTGTTGTCTCTCCTGGAATGAGTTGCAGACTTGCGACCAAAATTAAAAACCTTTAGCAAAGGCTTGAAAAAGTTCCGTTCGATTAATGTGCCATTAGCTCAAATAGGGCTAACTTTTTCAATGTAACACGAGTTCAATGTCCTCAATTCAATTCTCTATTTTATGCGCAGAAATTAGATTAATTATGGGAGCCATATGGGAGCAGCAAACACCAAACACACAGCAAAACCTTTCTGGCCGTCAATCCCGGCTTGGCCAATGTTTGGGACGATTCACCGGCCTTCGACCACGACCGTTTTCGCCTGATATTGTCGTATGTGATCCATTTTTCGTCGCCAGTCACCATCCGCTTCTAAAATGGGTCGAGTTCGTTCCGTTTCAGCAGCATATCGCAGGCGTTGATTTGGTCCAGAAGGTTTTTTTTGCGTCAAATTATGCGGCACCCAAACATCAAACTTTTTTTTGTATCCAGCCTTCTGTAGATGGTTCAAAATGGTTTGGTGACTAACTACCATCTCGTGGGCGATGTTACGAGATGCCATATGCTGGTTTAACTCGATGTATTCCATGATTTGATCGGTATTTGTCGTCACAGGTCTTCCACCGGCTGGCTTATCCATGGTGTCGTTTGCACCATCTCTGAATCGTCGAAACCATTCCTCCGCGGTTCGAAGTGATAGAGTACTTTCCCCCAAAACACCATTAATCTCACGGAACGTTTCTCTAGCGGATTTGCCTTTAACGAAGGAAAACTTTAAAATAGCGCGAATTTCGGCGTTAGTGAACTCCATGTTTACACGTCTATAACTGTTGAACGCAATATCCAAACTAATGCAAACATGCTAATCCAAACATGCATAGCGTTGTTTTGTAGGTTATGTCAAGACCTTTCAAATGACGTATAGTGTTGCCATACGAGCTCTGTGGCGCTTTGTACATAGCCGCGAAATTCAAAAGACAAAAAAGCGGAAGGGAGATATTTGACAACCTTATATATTATATTTTGCTAGTAATGTAATTTTGAATAACTGAAACTCTGGCCAACTTCCACTGGAGCTTACCCCACCGGCGTCTATGACATTATTCCTGCTGCATAGCACGCCAACAATAAGCTAAGCACTGTCAAGCTAAAGCACGCCAACAATAAGCTAAAGCACTGTCTAGTCTATCTGGTTACCTCTGCGTTCCAAAAGGTATTTAAAATTTGCAGGAAAAATTTTCCATATTAACCTATTTTTTTTTTTATCATTCTTATTTTGTATTTAAAATCTGTCCGAATGATGGCCAGGTGGTTGGGGTGGTTGTCAAGTCTTTTTGTATAACTTTCGCTGAGTCGGGTGATCTCCTCTGCTACCGAAGGAATTCCAAGCTCTTTATGGATTATTGAGTTTTCATGGTACGGATGGGCGTTAGAAAATGTTCTCAGGCATTTATTCTGTAACTGCTGGATTCTGATGCGGTTAGAACAGCTTGCCGTGCCCCACAACTGTATCCCATAGGTCCTGATTGGCTTCAGCACTACTTTGTAAATAAACAGTTTGAGTTTTTCTTTGAGCTTGGACCTTCTCCCTAGGAGCCAGTACAGTTCCTTCAGTCGTAGGTTGGCCTGGTTGCGCTTGTTGATCAAGTGAGGGCGCCATGTGAGCCTGCGGTCCAGGGTCACCCCTAGATGTTTGGAAGTGTTATTCATAGGGATGCGTAGTGCGAAGGTTGTGTTGAAAGATTTCTCAGCGTTGACCACGTTGTTCCATCGTTTCAGCCATGGATCGAGAGCATCCAGTTGTCTCTGTATGATGGCTAATGCTTCCTGCGAATCTGTGGCGGAGGCTAGGAAAGCGTCATCTGGATATTTAGTTACTGTGAGGTTCCGAGAAGCGGTAATTGGAAGGTCCGCTTTGTAGAGTGTGTATAAGATGGGTCCAAGAACACTGCCTTGAGGTACTCCTGCTCTTATAGGCCTAGGCGTGCTGATTGATGATCCGCATCTCACTCGGAATTCTCTTTCCTCTGTGTACGACTTGAGGAAGGCGAAGTGGGAACTTGGAAGGTGGGATTAAATTTTGAAAAGGAGTCCAGGGTGCCAGACTCTGTCTAACGCCTGTTTGACATCCAGCATAACGGCGCAGCAGTACTTCTTCTTTTCGAAGGCCTCTAGTATGCTCTCAACAAGCCGGTGGCATTGCTCTGATGTTCCATGAAGGCGTCTGAAGCCAAACTGGTGATCAGGGATCAGTCCGGCCTCGTCCAAAACTGGCAGTACTCTACGTAAAAATATTCTTTCAAGTATTTTAGACAGGATTGCCAGCAAACTAATCGGACGATACGATGCTAGATTGGCTTCAGGTTTTCCAGGCTTGAGGAGGACAATTATTTCCGCACGCTTCCACACTTTCGGGAAGTAGCCTAGACGGAGGCAGCTGTTAAAGATGTTAGCCAGCCTTTGGGAACAGATTAGGGGCAACATTTTCAGTGCTGTTGCATCAATTCGGTCAGGACCTGGTGACTTGCCATTTTTTAAGGAGGCGATCTCCTGCACAATCTCTTCTGGTTCGACGGGCTGTATTGGCGTGCCAGGAGCACTTGGGCTCTCTACGAACCTTATGATGGCAGCTCTCTCTTCGGCAGTGCATCTATCGAAAGGTGAGAATGCACTATGTAAATGGTCAGCAAAGGCTTCTGCTCTTTCGACCTCAGACCGACACCAGGACCCGTCCACTTTGCGCACGGGTGATATTTTCTTCGCAGGTCTTTTAATGTGCCTCGTGATATTCCACAGATTGTGCTGCGGGTCTCCAGGTTCCAGTTCCTTAAGGAATCTATGGAAGGAGTCCTGCCGTAGAATGGGTAGCTTGCTCTTCAGTTCCTTGGTGGCACGATTAAGTGCTGTCTTGTCCCTGGGGTTGCGCGATGAAAACCAGACTCTTCTGAGGCGCCTTTTTTCGGTGCACAAGTGCACGTCTCTTTCAAGTGTTCTCGGGGTAGTCGGAGGAGGTGGATTCGCAAACTCAGCAGCATTGTGCATCTCTTTGGTTAGTTTTTCGATGGCCGCATCTATGTTGCTTGGTGTGGAAAGAGGGGGATCAGGGTACAGGGAGGAAAGCATCCATAACGTAAACTTGGGGGCATTTCTGTGTTTCCCGGTGAGTCTTCTAGGCGGGGTTTTTCTGAGGACAGGGATGTTTAGGAGCAAGTTTACTGCGCTGTGGTCGGATAGCAGTTTATCATAGCTTGAGCATGTAATCTTAGAGTGTCCTATGCCCTTGGAGACGGCGAAGTCCAGAAGATCCGGCTGCTTTGAAGGGTCGGAAGGCCAGTGTGTGGGTTCTCCAGTGGAATGGCAGTGCAGACTCTTCCGCTGCAGGTACTTGTAAAGCTTAATGCCTTTGGGGTTGTTTGTGCGGGACCCCCACCAGGAGTTTTTGGCGTTAAAGTCTCCGGCTACTATAAAGCGAGGTCCATGGGACTCGAAGAAGACCTGAAGGTGGGTCTCGGTTATCGAGTGTCGGGGTGGGAAGTAAACCGCACCAATGGTGACATCTCCCTGTGGACTAGAAATCCTGGTCACGGCGCACTGAGCCCATTCCTCCTGAAACGCGGGAAGTTCCGTGTACTGAATGCCACTCCTGATGAGCATAGCTGCTCCTCCGAGTGCTCTGCCAGATGGATGGTTGGCATGTAACAGAAGGTATCCGTATTTTTTTAGCTAATAAGTAAACATAGTTCATAAATAATCAATTTATTTTTAAGATTAATCTATTGCGAATCAAATTTTAACTATCAGGTTAAACCATTAGTTGTTTTCAGTTGCTTTGCCAAATAATACTCCCACTCTTATGTATTTCTTGAAAAACCCAACACTTGAAAGTTACGCAATTTAATAAAGGAACTTGTTATTCAATTCTATTTTATTCGCTTTTCACATAATATTTAATTTCCTAATCTATATATACAAACTAAGCATAGAAATTACAATATATTTAAGTATTCCTAATTTTGAGAATTTACATAAGACAAATGCTTTTTATATTTTACTTAGGATAAGATCTTAAATTATCTTATAATTGAAGACACAAATATTTTTTTAAAACTATATGTTTTTGAATACTAATTATTTATAATACGATTGTAACTCGTATACCGGCCGGTTCAATGCTTTCCTTATGTTGACTTCTGAAAAAAAACAATTTTGTAGAAAAATTATAAAAATTCCTATACTTGTGGTAATTTTGAAGTGTTATATTATCTATATTATAAATATAATAAATATAATAAATATAATATAAATAACTATAAATTTCACACAAATAAATTATCATATACGTTTTAACTATTTCAATAAATGAAACAAAAATTTTAAGATCGTGAAAACGTCCGAGTCAACACAGATGATTCCTTAGAAAAGTTGAATTCCATCCAATACTACTATAATACTACTGATAATTAATATTTACATTCATTTAATAGATAAACCCCTTCTTGAAATACTAAGCTATATTATTTTATTATTACATGCCGAGGACCTATGATAACACCTATTATGAGAAAATACGGAAAAAGTTTAATCATTGTCAAATCTTTTTAAACTCCCAACATTTTAAGGCCCCAAATGTAGCAGCAACATACGACTATAAGGCGAAAGCCCGAAACTTTAATCAGCTCCATATTTCTGTAAAACACACAAGTGAGCCTGATATATATATATATATGATATATGATATATGATATATGATATATGATATATGATATATGATATATGATATATGATATATGATATATGATATATGATATATGATATATGATATATGATATATGATATATGATATATGATATATGATATATGATATATGATATATGATATATGATATATGATATATGATATATGATATATGATATATGATATATGATATATGATATATGATATATGATATATGATATATGATATATGATATATGATATATGATATATGATATTTGATATATGATATATGATATATGATATATGATATATGATATATGATATATGATATATGATATATGATATATGATATATGATATATGATATATGATATATGATATATGATATATGATATATGATATATGATATATGATATATGATATATGATATATGATATATGATATATGATATATGATATATGATATATGATATATGATATATGATATATGATATATGATATATGATATATGATATATGATATATGATATATGATATATGATATATGATATATGATATATGATATATGATATATGATATATGATATATGATATATGATATATGATATATGATATATGATATATGATATATGATATATGATATATGATATATGATATATGATATATGATATATGATATATGATATATGATATATGATATATGATATATGATATATGATATATGATATATGATATATGATATATGATATATGATATATGATATATGATATATGATATATGATATATGATATATGATATATGATATATGATATATGATATATGATATATGATATATGATATATGATATATGATATATGATATATGATATATTATATATGATATATGATATATGATATATGATATATGATATATGATATATGATATATGATATATGATATATGATATATGATATATGATATATGATATATGATATATGATATATGATATATGATATATGATATATGATATATGATATATGATATATGATATATGATATATGATATATGATATATGATATATGATATATGATATATATATATATATATTTATATATTTTTTATATATTTTATATATTTTATATTTATATATATATATATTTTTACTTGAAACTAGTTTGAAATATGTGTTTTTTTTTTTCTATTAAAATTGCCTTCATGACCAATCGATCCTTCAGGGTTCGAATAAACAAAGTCAAATCGAACTCTCACATTTTACACAATGGAATTCCGCAAGTTTCGCCACTTTCTGTGGTTTTATTTATGATAGCAATAATAGTACGTGCGCATTAATGCTATCTAAAATTGACTATGGTCTGCCAATCTTCGGTTGGTTCGCTAAATCGCACTTAAAAAAGGCTACAAGCCCCATATCACGGAGCAGTCCATCGCACCATTCACGCATTTCCCACATCTCCAGTAGCGTGCACATTGGCAGAATCCGGTCTTCCGAGTATCCAATCACGCTAGAAGAAACTACATTAATGCTTATCCCGAAGCTGTACACCACGTCCAACTGCCTGCTAACCAAAAACTTTGGAGCCATTTACAAACAAAAGCGGAGTTTTAAATGCATATCCACTCTAAGATGTTGCGCCAACTTCATCAAGCTAATTGACCTTCCCCTCCCTAAGCCCAGGAGGTCCTTCAAATCGCCAACACATTGGGGTTCCAAAAAGCCTAACATAAACGTTCAAATCTAGAATGCTGCCAAAAAGGATACATGCCGCTTTGAATACCAAAAACGTTTTTTGAACGCACATGAAGATCTCGGTGAGAAAAACTGGATTTACACCGAGGGTTCTAAAGTCACCGACTCAACCTCTTGTGAAAATATCTCAAAAATTAAAAATTTTGTCCAAAAATCTCAGTTTATTATATAAAGTAATAACCCATAAGTCTCGAGTCGAGTTGTATACTAGTATACGAGTTGTATACTAGATTTAATTTTGTTTTTTTTTTTTTTTTCTATTAAAATTGTATTTATTTACATTGCAGTCTACTGTTACTACTTATAGTAACTTCTACTGCAGAGATTCATAATTTCTATCGAGTATTTACATATTTACATACTTAAACCTAATTAGTGAGTCTAGAGGCATTATTTAATTTAATTAATAAATTTATATATCTTCTTGGCAGATCTGTTGGGTGAATGCGCAGGAGCCTCCTTCTCGTCCTCAGTCCCATTACTTGTCTCCTTCAAGAGTTTTCGAGCTAACTGGTTAGGGTGGTTTCCCAATTTATTTATGTACGCGATTGCTTGCTTATTTATGACATCGCCAATCCTTGGTACCCTCAGCTCCGTTTCAATGTCTTTGTTGCGGATGTACCAAGCCGCTCCAAATAGTTTACGCAAAATTTGCGACTGCGCCACACGAATTTTGTTGAGGTGCGACTTTGCGGCGATGCCATATACTTGGATGAAATATCTCCAAATAGGAGCCAATACAACCTTAATTTTGGTAAATTTTGGCCTTGTTGGAAATTGAAAGTTTGTTTCCAGGCCTAAGAGCTAAGCCATGCTGTTCGCCTTTGTTTTGAGCCGCCGAGTTACATCCGTTACATGGCGTTGAAATGTATCCAGAGTGACACCGATGTATTTGTGGGCGTTCGATTGTGTGAGGAGCTCTTCATGCAGAGACACACCTGGTGATATGTCATTTCTCAGGGTGTACGTCACGGAAACACACTTTTCCGGATTGACTGCGATGTTCCAGCGTAGGGCCCAGTTCTCAAATTTTTTTAGGTAAAGCTGAAGCGTATCGGTGGCTGTATAGACGCAAGTATCTCTGGCCAGGACTGCAGTGTCATCAGTAAAGGTGGCAACTAGCAGGTCATTGGGATCTGTAAGCGACATTTTGACTCTTTTTGTTTGGGAGGGCAGTCCGTCCTGTACTACTTTAAAGGATCGCTCGTGTAGAAAGCTTTTTATTATCAAAAAGAGTTGAGGATTTAGTAGGCTTTTAAGCTTGTACAAAAGTCCTTCATGCCACACTCTGTCGCAAGCCTGCTAGATGTCCAGAAAAGCTCCAACGACGTACTCCTTTCCATGGAAAGATTCCAGCACAAACTTCACTACGCGGTGTAGCTGTTCAGGTGTGCCATGCCTGAGTCTAAAACCAAACTGAAACTTCGGAATAGCTTTTTGGACCTTTCGGGATTCGAGCAATCTTCTCAGGATGCACCTCTCAAGTAATTTGCCAAATGCTGGAAGCAGGCTTATTGGGCGATAGGAGTCTAATTCCTCTGCTGGCTTCCCATTTTTATGGAGCATAATGATATTCGTCTTCTTCCAGGCGCTTGGGAAGTGTCCCAGTCGAAGAGCAGAATTGAAAATCAGTAAAAGAAATAACAAAGCTCTGTGGGGCATTAGCTTAATGGAGCGGTTGTCGATGTGATCCTCACCAGGAGCCTTGTTGTTGTGAAGGGATTTGATATCATCTTTCAATTCCGTGAGTTTAATAGGATTTACAGGAAGAGCCATCTGCAATGGGGCTTCTAGGGATTCAGCAACCAGTTGTACTCGTCTTGACGATGCTGTCTCGAACGGCTGCAATCTTTCTTCCAGGTTTCTGGCAAACGCTTTAGCTCTGTCCTGAGGTGATTTTTCCCAAGTGGCATCTGGGCTACGAACTAATCTTTGGAGCAACTTGTCTCTTGAATCTCTTTGTGAGCTTCCAGAGCGCGAATTTTGAGTTTTCATCGGCAGTAGCTTTCCCGAGGAACGCGTCAGTTGCTTCTCTTTTCAAGATGGCCAGTACTTTTCCCACCCGATTTGATATCCTTTGGTACAGTCTGTCAATTATTGGGTCATTGGTATTGATGAACTCACGCCGGAGACGTTTCTTGAGAATGAAGAGTCCTACTGCTTCCGGAGAGAGAGCGATGCTACTACGCACGTTGCGTAGGTTAACTGCGCCGCCAGGAGCTGCAATTTGAGCTGCATCTTTGATCTTATTCATAAAAGTTTCAACCGCTCTCACGATATCGTCTGCTGTATTTATATCTGTATTGAGGTTAAAGACATTGTTAAGCTCGTCAATTTCGTGCTTGCTGAGAAAAACCTTAAGCTCATAAGCATTTGGCATAAGGCGCAGTTCACAAGCTATTACTTGCGCTGCGTCAACGACTTAGAACCTTTTGAGTTCTTTGATCACCTCAAGTGCACAACGATGGTTTTTTGTATACCAGCAATGGTCTGATGCATTGAGATGATGATTTGTGCGAGGGATCATCATCAATTACCGTTTGGTTAGGATATTGAGGTTCGCTTGCGTTTGTTACAGGAGCAAACGCGGCATCCGGAAAAGTCTGGTACCTTGTATTTGAGATAGAATTTCGCTGTTGGGAGTATTTTCCGTCAGGTCGTGTGCTCTGTTGTCCAGGTCTAGACGCATCTGCATACGATAGGCCCTGCCGCACGATTGAGGATGGAATAGCTTGTTGCTTGATGTTGCGCATGGGCTGTGGATGTTCTACGTGGGTCATGGGAGTAATGTTGATTCCAGTTTTTCGGCTTTTGAGTCTCTGGACGTAAATTCTACAGCCCTTGTGAGTTTCCTCATGTTTGCCTTGGCAATTAGCGCACTCCAGGTCGTCATAGGTCCTTGCCTGGCATTAACTGGAACCAGGCAAACTGCATCTATCACATCTGGGCTCTTTGGTGCAATAGTTTTTAGTGTCATCAAAGCCAAAACATCGGTAACATTGACGCATATTAACATTTTTTCTCGACAGTTCCCCTCGGACTCTTTGACGGACAACTTTATTTATTTTTAGAGCTTCTCTGTTATTAATAGCCTTTTTGATGTCTATAAACCAGACGTTCTGGCCAGAAGCCTTGCCTGGAACCGGTTCAGAGGAGTCAACAGTTTGTGACTTCACCTTTGGATTATAGGTATTAACCACAGCGTGACCATGGGAGGTGAACGCATTTAAAATTTGCTCAATTGGGGTAGAAGCAGCCAAGTTGCACACCACAACCCTGTAGGCTCTGTCTTCAGGGAGGCAGAAGTGAGTGTATTGGAGATGAACTTCTGATAATTTTTTAGTGATAGCTCTGTGGGCATCAGAGTCACTGGGGTATATGCGCAAGTTCCCATTACGCGCGATCTTGAGCTCATATGAGTCAGACGATACCGCCGAGTCGAGAAGTCTTTCCAAGGCAGGTACGTCGCTGACAGCAAGTACTGTTATGTGGCTAGGTATAGGTGACTTTTTTGCCACTGGAATTTTTGCTTGTCCAGTTTCTTCTTCTGCAACGGTTTCGACCTGGAAAATGTCCATTCTAATTTCGCCTTCTTGACAGTCATCTTGGTTTGCAAGAGCAGCAAATTTATTTAAAGCGAGATGGTTTCTATGTTCAATTACATGGGCTCTTTTGTTCGAACTTTTCGGTGGGGTTGGTAGGCTTCTCTTCTTGGATGAAACTTTTTGCCAAGAGACTGAAGACGGCTGGAATGTAGGCGTTCTACTATTTTTTTCAATTTGCGGTAATAGGCGACTATTTGCAACTGTTATCTGGTTAGGGTTGTTTAATTGCCTTGGGCTGCTAAACATAAAAGGCTCCCTGCCAGTTGTGCTAGGCGGGGGCATGCTCTGAAAGGAGCATCCTGTTCGTGGTACCTCTCGTAACTCCGCTTTAGTGCACCTAGCGACTTCCGACATCTCGGAATCGATCGACCATACTTCTCTTGAAGCACCTCTATTTTTTAAATTCCTCGATAAAATAAAAAGGTTTGATTATTTTGCCAAAAATTTTTTTTTTTTTTTTGTTTTGTCAACAAAAACAACAAAACAAAATTACACATATTTTTAACTATATATATATATATTGGGTTGCCCAAAAAGTAATTGCGGATTTTTTAAAAGAAAGTAAATGCATTTTTAATAAAACTTAGAATGAACTTTAATCAAATGTATAATTGCCATTTTGTTCGATAACCTTTTGCCATCTTCCTGGCTAATTTAGTATTCCACGCTCATAGAACTTCTGGCCTTTATCTGCAAAAAACTGAACCAAGTGCGATTTTATAGCCTCATCATTGCCGAAAGTTTTACCATTTAAGGAGTTCTGCAAAGATCGAACTAAATGGTAGTCTGATGGTGCAAGGTCAGGGCTATATGGTGGATGCATCAAAAGTTCCCAGCCAAGCTCACTCAGATTTTGGCGAGTGACCAAAGATGTGTGCGGTCTAGCGTTGTCCTGGTGGAATATGACACCTTTACGATTGACCAATTCTGGTCGCTTCTCCTTGATGGCTGTATTCAATTTGTCCAATTGTTGACAGTAAACATCCGAATTAATCGTTTGGTTCCTTGGAAGCAGCTCAAAATATACGACACCCTTCCAATCCCACCAAACAGACAGCATAACCTTCTTTTGGTGGATATCAGCCTTTGAAGTGGTTTGAGCTGGTTCACCATGCTTGGACCATGATCGTTTTCGACTAACGTTGTTGTAAACAATCCATTTTTCATCTCCAGTTATGATTCGTTTTAAAAACGGATCGAATTCATTGCGTTTAAGGTGCATATCACAAGCGTTGATTCGGTGTGTTGGTACCCAAATATCAAGCTTTTTCACCAGTCCAAGACTTTTTATGTGATAATGAACGGTTGATTTTGGTATATATATCTATATATATATATATATATATATTTAAAAATAATATTAAATATAATATAAAACAAGTAAGGGAGCAGCAGTCGAGTTTCCCGACTGCAAAATACCCTGTACCCTTAGACATGCTTACAATTTATTTATTTAGTATCAATAAATAAATGAAACAATATTCTATTAAAAAAGAAAATAAGTTTCGTGTGTCATAAAGCCATACACATTTCGCTGCCAACGTCGCAGTCGGCGTGCGCAATGTGTATTTTGCTGCGCTTCTGCTTACCTTGCCATAGATTTTGCATGCGGCATTCCTTCCGTGTTTCTTATCCGATTTGGTTCAAATCAAAAAATTAGATAGCTTTTACAAGCACCAACGCATATGACGAATTGCACAGCATTAGGTTAATAATTGTGGGCGTGGCAGTTTTTTGCGACTTGCGGGGTAGCGGGGGGTGATATCAAAATAAAACAACAAACTTGTACTGCGTATGTTAATTACCTATCCAACGATATATGGCACATGTCTGTAGCTCTTGTAGTTTCTGAGATCTAGGCGTTGATACGGACAGACAGACGGACGGACAGACGGACGGACGGACAGAAGGACGGACGGACGGACGGACGGACAGACGGACATGGCTATATCGACTCGGCTGTTAATGCTGATCAAGAATATATATACTTTATGGGGTCGGAGATGCTTCCTTCTGCCTGTTACATACATTTGCACCATATTATGATACCCTTTTCACCCATTTTTAATGGGTACAGGGTATAAAATATATATATATATATATATATATATATATTTATACCCTGTACCCATTATATATATACCCATTATATTATATATGTACCCATATATATATATATATATATATATATTTTAAACTAGTTTCAAGTAAAAAAATAAAAAGAATATGTTTCAATAAATCAGACCAACCGACAAAATTATTATACGCGTATAATGCATTTTCTTACCTATCGCCGAAAAGCGACCAATGAACGTGACTAATGGAAATACATGGGACACATTAGGTATGTGGCAACACATAGGTACTTAAGAGGGCGTTACCATTGTGCAGGCGTCAGACCAGCTGGTAACTTTTTTTATATATGCTGGAGAAGGGTTAGTTGTAGCATCCATTTTCCTAGGCACAGCAAGTTCTGCTCGTCTCAATGCCGCTCCAAGAACTGGACTCCCCCGAGAGCAACGAGCCTGTCCAGACCTCACACTCACTCCTTTCACTCAAAGCTTTCTCTCTCTCAGTCCGCGGCCAGCGATCAGAGCTCACTCAGCAACGAAGTCCATCCCGTTGCCATGCCTTCACTATTCCATGGAAATGCTGCGCGTATGCAGGCACAAGCCGCCACGGTGTCGCCTGACCCCAACGGCGCCACGTACACCGATCTATAACACAGGTCAACAAAATACTAGAACTACACTAGTCTGCAGCATACTAAAACCAGCGCTCCGACATATACATAGTACAAATATTTTTAGTGAATATTCAAATTTTCGGGCTTCTCCGCTTTTCAGTTTTACTTTTTGTTTTCAAAACGTAAAAAAGATCATCAGCTTCGTTAGAAGCTATTTTAAGGTTTCCAAAGGGCATCTGGCATACAAAATAACGAGTGCCGCTCGCACTTAATGATTTAACACAAAAAGAAGAAAGAAAAGAAATGAAAAAATCAGAAAACATTGGCTAACAATTGCAGTTTTTATGTAGCGAAAAGCCGAGTTCTGTGCCCTAACCAGATTACCAGTAAATGAAATCTGATATCTCTGAGTTGTCGCGAGACCATCATTATAGTTTATACCAAGTCGACTTGCCGATCGATTATTATAGCCTTAGATTCTGGGCTATGCCCCCGCTTCCCGGGGGCTTAAGATTTAGTTTTAAATACAGCGCATTTTCAATAAATCGCATATATAAAATTATACTACACCAGCAAATTGACGTTACTTATATATTTGTACTGTTGTCTAGTCCAAGACTAGCAACAGGAGGTCAGTCAACCTCCACAACGTAATTGTCATTTAATCCGCGAAGCCAGATCAGCATAAAGAGCTGGAAGACTGCTGCGGGGACAAAATAACTGGATTGAATAATTGCTTAACGAATTTGGGAAATCGCAAGCTTCTTGAATATATTTAATTAATAATATATCTATGTCGGGATATTAATATAAATAAGTGTGTCCTAAGTGTAAGTCCTAACGTCTGGTCTGTTTTTCATGAGTTCAAATTGTGCGACAAATACAAGGTACGGTGTGTTCTAACCAAAAGTACTTTTAAACAAGTGAGAAAAGTTATTTTCGGCTTGCCGAAGATGGTATACCCTTGCAGATCTTTACAAAATTGCAATAAGTACTTTTCAAGATTATTGGTATGGCTATGTCAAATGAATAAATGTTGAATTCGGTTGCAATAGCTTGGAAAACAAAAAAGTTTTCCATACAAAGACTTGTTTTCATATTGGTCGTTTGTATTGCAGCTATATGATATAGTGGTCCGATCTCGACCAAACTTTAAAAAATCATGTATAGCTATGTCAAATGAATAAATGTTTAATTCGGTTGCGATAGCTTGGAGAACAAAAAGTTTTCCATACAAAGACTTGAAATCTGATTGGTCGTTTGTATGGCAGCTATATGATATAGTGGTCCGATCCAACCGATTTTTAAACATGATCTGCGCGCAACAAAAATAAGGTTCTGGTAAAAATTTCAACGCTAGCTTTAAAACTACTGTCTATTTTTTGCTAAGAAATAGACGGACATACTATATCGACTCGGCTGTTGATGCTGATCAAGAATATATATACTTTGTGGGGTCGGAGATGCTTCCTTTAATGCGTTACACATTTCTGGACAAAATTATAATACCCTCTGCAAGGGTATAAAAAAATCGGCGTTCACGTTTCAATTTGAACACATAAACGTGCGACAAAAGCTAAAAAAATCCGGCCATAAAAGAAACTGTCGATTTTTTGAAAATGGATAGAATGGTGGCAAAAATAATTATTTGTCTTATTTCAAACAATATTGTTGTTTAATTGTATCTTAGAAATTAAATTCAGGAGGTACAATAATTAATGCCATAGCAGCTGAGGCCTTTAGACAGTTTTTTTTGTTTGTGTTGTGGTATGGTGCCGTTTTACTTCTAGTCAAAACTTCAAAAACATATACGAACGTGGAAAAATAACTTTTGTAAAAACAGCCCAACATGTCTTAAATTTGTTGTAGATTTAAATCGGCTTAAAGGATAACTTCGCATAACAAATCGTAACCCTTCTAAATTTTAGCTAAAGAAAAAATTTTTGGCGGCTAAAGAAGGCGTTACAATAATAACGAATACAATATATATATAACGAGGAAATAGTAGAAGCAGGAGTTGAGTCTGCTAAAGGGTCTGAACCGTGTTACGCCCGGCCGCTCTTCTCATATGCGGTAAAAGCGATCACCCTTTGTCTTTCTTTCGACAATGGTGTGCGACTACTGTACGCCTACACTATAGCTGCTTTTTTTTTAATTAAATTAAATTTTTATTTTTTTTGTCGTAATTCAGAAAATAAATTTCCAGTCCTCCATAACGTTATTACATACAGGGTGCGGCGCTTAAATCCGGACAAATGTTTTTGTTTGTTTCAAAACAAATTTATTGACTTAGAACATACATGAAATGGAAAATTCATTTACAGATATATAACTGTACCTGTCGAAAGTAAAATTACTCTATATATCCTCATTCAGCCCTAATAACCGCCTCTATCCTTGTCCTAAAACGGTCGCATGCTATCTTTAATGCAGCGCTGTCCATATTGGTGAATGTTGCTTCGATAGCGGTGCGTAGAGATGCGACATTAGGGTGCCTGGACTTGTTAGTAACCCTACGCTCCAAACATAATAATCCAGGGGGTTCAACCGATTGCCCTGGGCCCGCCAAAATCAGCGCCTGAGCCTTTTCCACGACTGCTGAAGTTCGTGACATACGTTTTCAAACGTGACATACGAATGAATTCTCCTCGTTGGGTTAGCAGAACGTTCCCCAGACACCTCAGAAGCATTGTACTTAGATACAATATCGTATACAGTTGATATCGGGTACTTGAAAAATCGAATTATTTCTGTCGGTGAACGCCATCACGAAGACTTTCGATAATCGCAACTCTTCAGTTGTACTCCGCACTTGCACGTAACATCCCAGCCATTTTTAAGTTATGACTATTTACTAAATGCTTATGGCATTTACAAACGGCAGTAGCGGACTCTGGTGGAATTCCTATTGTGGCGGGAAATTCAAATTGAAATTTGTCCGGATTTAAGCGCCACACCCTGTATTAGCATATTATTGTTGTCCAATCCATTTTGGATAAGCTTCCAATTAGTAATCTTGGTCCCAGAAGAGTCTCCTTTAAAAAAAAGGAGCTTTTTCGATAAACAATTAAAGTTTTTAAGTTTAAACGAAAATGTTAAACTTTTCCACATTAGTTATATTTAAAATAAATGCCCGTGCGAAGTTCTTATTATTTTTTTTTTCAATGAGTTCAGTAAATTTCCCGTTTGAAAATTCTCATTTCACCAACAAAAATAATAGTTACAATATGCAACTCGTGAAAGAAGGGAAAAATTACCTTAGTGAAATTTTTATGTCAGCAATTGGACATCTCCTCGCCCTCTAGTGTACTTGCAACATTTTCTAATTTTTGAGAGAGTTTCATTTTACGGCAATTATTTTCGGACTCAAGGGCTTCCATTATCTAAAAATAAATAAATTTTTAATGATCATCAGAAAATAATTAATTGTATAACTTTTCTCGCCTGATTTTTGTATTTAGTTACATAAATGTATAACTCTTTCAAAGCAGAAATGGTATCAAACTCGTCGATCTGCCTAACAGACAGTTGTTGCATGGCTGTACTCATTTCTTGGTCGCTTATTTGCGGAAGACGAGAAACATCGCGGTAAAATCCTTTTACCATTATTCGATAGTTTGGAATATCCTGCAAAAAAAAATTTGGTAATAAAATATATGTTCCGTAATATTTACAATTTTTACAATATGAAAAAAACATTTTATTTTTATAATGATTTTAAAGTTATTTTCCAATTTTTATTTAAATACTTAATTTTTTAATATACAGTTGTGGGTGCAAGACAAGAATTACGGAAATATTGAAAGAAGCCTTTGTAGGCAGTTACAGGATTTAAAATAATATCACAATATATAATAATATCGATTTGCTGTAATCTTTTCTACATCAGCATTATCTCTATAAGTTAAGTATCCCTCTTATTCTTGATCTCTTAACTCAAATCTAACTCTTACAGTGGTTTAAGGTTATAATAATTTTGTGTATTAATTTTTTGATTTGAAATTATTCTTTAAGATTGTCTATGCTATAAAATCGTGCAACAGGCCGATTTCCGCATCCCAGCCCACCATCCCCTGCTGGCTGTATAAAAAAGTCGTACATGCTAAATGTGCCCCAGTAGAATTGACCCCCTAAAATTCACTCAAGAGTTCTACTGTTCCGATCCCCAGTACGGACTGATGCCGCGGTCTTACCAACCGTAACACCAAAAACCCCTAAACTCATTTTTTTACGTCTAGCCCACCTCTGAAAGACACCTTTAACCTTGCGTTAAAGTAGCGGTTAGATTTCCCAGGTCTCGAATTGATAAATCAATGCTTATGTATTTAAACGTTTATTTTGACTTGCCAGATTGGAACGGAAATGACCCAAGGACCAGGCAGATTTAACTGCGTATATGGTACATAGATAAGGCCAGTGCTTAGACCAGTGATGCGTATTTGTTGGTATTAGTATGCATTACTGTTTTTTTGTTTTTATAAATTCACATATTTCGTATTTTCACATACTCGTACACTTAAAACGACCCAAAAATCGACTTTTTTTTTTGCTTGAAGAGTTTGTAAATTTCCTGCAAAATACAATGGTGAAAGTCCCATATTCAAATTTGAGGCCTTTCTGTTTTTATTGTCGTTTTTCGAAGACGCTTTATAGAGATAACAGTTTTAACAGGTTTTTTGTCAAAACGGTATTTTTGAAGTTGGCGTAGAGGATAACTCAAAATCTAATAAGCCAATTTGGCTGACATTTTGACGATTACTTCTTATAACACTAGAGTATATGAACTATATAAACTAAATAATTTTGGAAGATAAACACTCGAAGGTATCATTTTTTTTAAAACGATGCCAACTGTCTATTTTTTTCGTTTTGTAATAAAGGTAAAACAATTTGATTTTTATTTTCAGATAATAATTACGGATTCCAAGATCTACGCCGTGAATTGGTATGGTACCTCTTCAAGACCTCCATTTTGAAAAAGAAAACAAATTATTTTTTACACTTATTAAGATTATGTTAATCAGGCTAAGAAATTTCATATTAATAAAATTGAAACTTTGATTTAAAGAAAATTGTTAAACATTACATTTTTTTGCCGTTCTAATTGTATCCCTCCCCTTAATTGGATTTATCTTTTTGTAGTTGTATGTAAATAAATATATTATATTTTTAATAATTTTTACAAGCTTTGAAAACTTTTGAGGCAATATTCATTAGTAAACAAACATTATTTTAATTTAATTCGATAATTATTTGTTGAATAATTTTTTGAAATGATAGTTTAATTTGTTGCTTTTTTAATAAAGGCTAATGATTTCTCGCTCATAGGGATAAGCTATGACGAATTTTTTTGCGCTTGGGAAACTATTAATTAAGTTAATTAAGGAAACTATTAAGCCTTCAAATACTAAATTGAAAATAAAACGTCAAGATTAAGAGTTTGTCACTGATTTAAAAAAAACCAGCTTGCAACTAAATGCAAAAACGATTTTATATCACACCAAAAAAAGGGCAATGCTATGGAGACAGCGCCCGAAGCCGTGAAATCAACACATTTAGACATATTTTTTTACGATTTTACAGGACCCACAATTTGGAAATCCATGGTAAGCAAAAAACGATACGTAATTTTTTCCCAAATTATATTACCTTAAACGAATAAATGTAGTAAGCCACTGTAACGACCCATTTTTGCCTGTTTTATCTAATAACAAGTTAGTTAGCCTTATTAATTACATTTAAAAAAAAGTCTCAGGATTTAAAAAAAATTTTTAAGCTTATAGCCCCTCAAAAACACGACAGTTGTCATTTTTGATCTTTAAGTGGCAACTCTAGGAGTTAGTCGACCGATCCGTGTGACATTTTCAAAATGCGCCAAGATCCAAAAAGTAATCAAAAAATAAGAGGAAATTTCAACGGTATATTTCCAACTACTAACGGACTAGTTATGTATATGACTACATATAGGGGACTAGTTTGCGCAGAAACGGACAAACGGACATGCTCTTATCGACTCTGGAGGTCATCGTGATCAAGATTATAAATACTTTTTAAGGTCGGAGTCGTCTCTCCTTGGTTTGAAAAAGTTCCGTTCGATTGGGGTGTTATTCAGATAGGGCTCACTTTTTCATTGTAACACGAGTTTAATGTCCTCAATTCAATTCTCTATTATATGAGTAGAAATTACATATTTACAATTTTTCGGGTAATTTCATTTAGTATAATGAATAAAAATATTCCAAATCTTATGCCTCTAGTTCTACATAATATAATTTATATAATTATCAACAAGTATCGTTTTGGTCATAGGCCAGTTGTATTCTAAACATTGTAAAATAAAACTTTTATAAAACATTTTATACTGACCTTCGCAAAGAGTAATTTGTTTGAAGGCGAATCCTTCCCAAGTCTATGTTCAGATGTTGAGCAGGCATCCATAAAGGTTTGAGCAATTACACTTAGACAGGTATCCACACAAAAAGTTTTATTTACGTCAAATATAAAGTCAGGATTTTTTATAAAATTAACCCAAAATCTCAGAGGCAAACAATTAGATTTCCATGCGTGCACAATATCAGAATCGCCGATACCATGTCTGCTAGCCTCTTCATCCAACAAATCAAAGAGCCATTTAACTGCCGGTGGTAGCTCCTCATTAACAGTTAAGACAATTGAAAAGAAATCGTCGACGAATTTCTGAATAGTTCCCTTGGTGGCTAAAAGGCGTGTTAGGTACACTTCGGGTATTGTTTTGTTTGCTCTGTCGTTACAATAACTTGTAGAATGCGACGTTTGCAACGCTGTCGACGGTCCTGATAAAGTCGAATTTTTCATATTCATATAAAGATCAGGTATTAAAGGTTTAACCAAATGGTAAATCCGAGGCTGCTGCAATCCAGTCTCTATGTCGTTATTAATAATCATATGGCTTTGGGAATTATTTATAAAATAAACTGAAAAAGGAAAAATAATATTTATTTAAGAAGTATAGTTTCCTGATGTATCTACTTATTAATCGGCTTGCTAAGCTTCTAAGCTTCTAATTGATGCTTCTAAGCTTTTGTTCAAAAAATATATTTTAGTATTGGAGTTTTAAATATAAAAAACGTATCTAAAAAATATTACAAAAGCACGAATATGAATGCAAATATTTTACAGAATCGCGAATGTTAAATTAGCGTCATGCCAAAATTAAAATATTCTCTGTAAAGAAATATTTAAACATACTTACAGTTATGATATGGTGCCGCATGGTGAGTTTTACTGTATGGTATATGATAATTATCATTGTGCCGGGCAATTAAAGACATTACAGCCGATTCTTTGACTCCATAGTGAGCTAATGTGTTAAGTCGTTTCCAACCGTTAATGGTTTTTGTAGTTAAATCTTCATCTTGCAATGTAAGGTGACCACCGCGCCCGTGCCTCCATTCTAAGTCAACCTCGTGTATAGATGGCCTCATTGAAAACGGAGTATTTTTAAATATAGCATCTAGTATTTTTAGTTTTACTTGCGAAATCGTATCCCAATCGTTAACGCGACATTGAACTTTTTCATCCAGATCATCTTGCAAAATATGCAATATAACAACAGAATGAGTAACTTGCTCATGCAGGAGACGCTCTTCGGAAAGGGAGTAACGCGCATCATTGGTTATGGCGTCCACTAAACCCTTTTCAATTTGATGCTTAATTGCTTTGAACAGAAGAAATAAACTTGATCCAGCATATTCTTTTAAATAGTCGTACATACATATGGCCAAATAATTGGTTAACATTTTTTCAACAACACTCTCAGTGCGTCGCAGCATTAGATGAGGATGTTTGCTTTCCAGCGACTTTTCAATTAACCGCAATAACAGTGACTTTAAAATCTCTGTAGCGTACTCCATTTTATTCATTAACACCACCATTAGCAATGAAGCAACATTTACACGGTCTCGAATCGAGAAAGATGACCTTTGATTTTCCAAAGTTTCTATGAATATTAGTAGAAAGTATTTGTTGCTAATAAGTTGTTCAAATTGAACCATAGCAACATCATAGTTGGTATGTGGGCAACTGTCACGAAATTTGGATGAATTTAAAATAGGATGATCTGACACGCCAGGAAAAAAAACTTTCATTATATAGTTTACATGGTCAAGTGTGGGTATTCCGCTGCTCTCAAGATCTGCTGTAAGGTCGGTCATATCAGTTTGTAGCTCTGCAAAGGCTTGTTTGCACTCAGAACGAACATTACTTTCTAGTGTAATCATCTGTATTTGAATGCGTTTATACTCACGCTCTGCCTGCGTAGATTTTCTTCTAAATATTATAAGAACGATAAGTAGAACCACAACAAGGACAGCCACAGTAAACATAACTCCCACCAATGCATGTGAGAAAGCGTACGGTTTATTTAAATCATATTTAAGATGTCCAATGACAAAACGAAGATTGCGACCGACTTTTACAACAACTAAGGGTAGATCGCTTGTCTGCTCCACGCCATTTTCGTCAGTTGGGAGAGGTTGTTGCTCCGGTGGTATACACAAAAGTTGTGTTAAAGCCAAACTTGTAATATTGCATTGGGTCGTACCAATTGTTACATTTACATCATACTCATCTGCTGCTAAATTCAAAAGTTCTCCTTCAATAACTAAGCTATCACCTTTGTAAAGTTTAATTCCGTCTTTCGGAAACCGAAAATACTTCGGGTCAGTCAAATACACAATTGTACTTCTTATATCATGAAAATATTTGTTTAAATCTCGAACCAGCTGCACGTTGTCCATTACAAAACTAAGTTGCAAATTTAATTGCGTTTCATGAACCTTAACAAATGTTGTAACATCCATAGTGTTGCTAGTAAAATATCTTGACGTTGTTTCACCTGACGTGTAAGTATGAAAATCATCTACGTAGCGAGTTTTTCTCTTGCGTCTTTCATTTTGAAAATTGGTTTCGATTGGGGTAGAGTTCCTGATGTCCATTTCCGACTTCAAAATTCCATTTGATTTTTTAAAGGTGTAAAATTTGAAATTTACAGGAGGAGAAGGGCATTCCATTTGATTTGGGTTAACAACAACACAAGAAGTTTTGTTAATTTTTTCATTATCAAAAAATACTTCCAATTCCGGCTTTTGAATTGAGTCAAGATACATTCCATGAACAGTAAGTACGCGACCACCACTAACAAAGCTCCTTAGTGGTTTGATTTGCATTATTCTAGGATCCTGTGTATAATTAAAAACAGAACAGATATGACGAGGAATTGTACGGAATTGATAAGCACTGAAATCGTGCCGTAATGGACTTACTAGTCGATTTTTAAAGGTAATATTGTGAACTAAACTTTGACACGTTAATGTACGGTTTGCACCATCAATAAATAAACGGAGTGATTGAATTGGTTCGGGCTGTGTTGCCTCAGAAGTAGTACAACTAACTTGAGACGATGAAGATTGAGAAACATTAACGTAACACTCATACTCATCTAAATACGCTCGTATACTTGAACCAATATTTAAATAGTTGCCTATTAAAGACAAAAGAGTTCCACCCGACCTTGGACCAATTGTCGGATACAATCCTGTTAGTTGTACATTCTTAAAATGGAATTGTACGCTAGATTCTGTGTATCCTGCATCGTTTGCAACTTTGATTGGGGCTGACATTTCATACAATACGGCTCCAGTAAGACATTCAATTTTTACAGATATTTGATAACTTACTAGATGACATGGAATGGAACCAATATATATTTTACCGCGTACATCTTCTTCGCGTATACCTAAATTACTTCCCTCAATGGTAACAAGAGTGCCACCTTCAATGGGGCCGGATAAAGGTTTTATGATATCGATCCTGGGTAAAGGACAATCAATTTTTATAATCGTGGGTGGCCTTGCATTAAGGAAACTACTGTCGCCACTACAGGTCTCGTTATAAACACATGAGTTTCCGCACCAGGCGCATTGGTATTTCGGTTCACGAGTGACACACAAACTACAGTCAGCGTGATCTCTATGAGAACCTAGCACATCACATTTATACAACGTAACCATAGCCGTGTCGACGTAGTGTTGAAAATTCCATGTAACAACAACTTTTGCCTGATACTCATGGGTATTGGTTTCATAGAAGTATGGAGTTTTTTCACATACTACGATTTTATTAGATTCAATATGTGCTGGCAGTAGCATTTGAGCGGCTTCAATATGAATCGTACATAGAAAACCGGCGTGGGCATTTTTTGGTTTTGGCAAGTTTTCTATTTCAAGCCGAATTTCTTTTGGAACTCGTACAGGCAAAAGAATTGGCGAACTATTTTTTTTTAAATGGGGGCACTGCCCTGCAGTGCTTATCGCCTTTTCCATGTTTCGGCATTGTTGAGATTTATGCATACATTTATTATCAAAAATGCACCAGTTACAACCCCAAGAACTGACTACACATTCTCGGCACATTGTATGGTGTGAGCAGTCGAAAAATGCGAACGACCTTGATACAAAGTCTTTGTTAGTTTCCGAACTTCGCACAGACAATGGTACTAACACATGATCTGTATTAGTTGGAATAATAGGCCTCTGATCCAGTGGGGGCGTGGCGCATCCAAGACCATTGTCCAGAATTTCAGCGTCAATAGGTGTGGAGTTTCCAAACACACATCGGTATTTGGCATTAAATGGCTCTGGTAATGTCCGTATGATGAGATGTAAAAGTGTAATTTCGGTAATTGGAATTTTGTCTGGTATAATTGACTCAAAGTCTATACATTGTTGTCCACTGCCCAAGGAAAGCCAACGCGATGCTGATGTGTCTCGTTGGCAAGTAGAACGTATGGTGCACCGTTTTTCCAAAGAGCACCATCCACAGAAGGGATCACGGGATTCTAAGCAAGCTGAACAATTTGTATATACGGAACAATGTTCGATTCTTAACTTTGTAATTTTTCGTAACGATAACACATACAGGAAATCGTTTTTTGGCGACATCATAGTATTTGGTAATATACGGTTGCCAGCATCTACGATTATTTCTTCATACTCGCCAGGATTTTGTCCAGACAATAACACTTTTTTTACAATCCCTTCGTCTGTTCCAAGAAAAGCCAACGAGTATTGTTGATCTGTCGTTGAAGTCGCAGTTACTGAAGTAACAGACACATTATCAAAATGGAAAAGAGCTTGCGTTGTTATAGGAGACACTCCGCTTATTTTAAGCCCAACGGAACAGAAGTTGTAAATGTTGCCAAGGGAGCCAACAATAGGACATCTTCCGTCATTTATAGTGCCAGATATGTAACCCAAATTACGATCCTTTGTGGTTCCATTAAAACACAAGTGTATATTTTCAATAAACATGTCCTCTATATCTTTTATGCTGTATATACACATTGCAGATTTTCGTTCCGGTTGATCGCTTATTTCTTTTGACGGAGAAAAAACTGTAACTAATACATGGTCATCTTTTTTAATGCCCATTTGCTGTGCTAGCTTATAACTAGCAGGAGTTACTTTTGCATCACGTATAATATTATAATCTTTACTGATTTCAGTTGCAGTGCACTGAATTGTTATTTCAGTGTAACTGTCATAATTAGGATCTGTGATGCATATACGGGCTAACCGAGTAACATAACCTGCCTCATCTGCCAAATGTGATTTTTTTTGAACGATTATAAAGTATGCATACTCTGAAGAATTAAATCCATAAACGTAATTTACCAAAAAATGATCTCGGTACTTAACATCTATATTTATAATTGACTGTTGAATGGAGAACTCGGCGTAATTTAAATCATCAAGGCGCCGAGATGATATAGCAGGGACATCATGACGATAGTCTCCAACGTTGGTAAAAGTGGTGCCAACGTACAATATATCGTCTTCTTTCCAAGAATACCTTGCAGGTCCCACAAATGCAAACGTTGATGCCTTTTCATCATTAGCAGCCAATGGTACGGCTATAAACTGGGGTGTGGATGGGAAACGAGGCAGGCTATATATTTCGCAGGCACCTGTAAGTAATTATAATTTTTTTATGTATTTTAAAAGTCAAAATTCGAAAAAGTTACTCTTATGAACAAGTTGCATGTACCAGGAAAAAAATTGATTAATGTTAATATATTTCTAATTTATGTAATTAAAATAGAAATCATTTAAAATCGACATACAACAAAAGGATAATGGCACATTAATCCTCTTTTGGCAGCCTGTCCATTTCTGCAATAAATTGTACACCCTATATAAATATAAATACAATGCAATACAGTAATGCAATATAGTAATACACATGCAATATAGTAACAGGATACCTGATCTGTATGAGAAAATACAATTGCAAACTTTCAGTTTGAATGATAATATTAATGATAATGGCAGGTACGTCGCTGACAGCAAGTACTGTTATTTGGCTAGGCTTTGGTGACTTCTTTCTCACTGAAATTTCAGCTTGTCGAGATGGTTTCGACCTGGAGAATGTCCATGCTATTTTCGCCTTCTTGACAGTCTTCTTGGTTTGCAAGAGCAGCAAGTTGATTTAAAGCGAGATGGTTTCTATGTTCGATTACAGGGGCTCTTTTTTCGAACTTTTTGGTGAGGTTGGTGGCTTCTCTTCTTGATGGAACTTTTTGCCAAGAGACTGAAGCCTACTGGAATGTGAGCGTATTACTATTTTTTCAATTTGCGGTAAAGGGCGACCATTTCCAGATGTTTTCTGGTTAGCCTTGTTTAATTGGATTGGGGTGCTAACCATAAGAGGCTCCCTGCCAGTTGTGAAAGTACCTCCAGATGACCAGGTGGTTGAGCAGTAACCAGATGCGGTCGAGGCTACTGATAAAGTAACAGAAGCTTTGGTAGGCACAATGGTGACTCCGTTGATATATTTAGAGGCATCTTGCGAAGTGCCTTGTGAGGCAAGAACTATTGCCGGCACCGTTATATTCGGTGACCACTGGTTAAAGAGTGCTATTAATAGCACAGAGCAGAGGTTAGTCGAGATTTTATTAGCTGATACTTTGTGCATTAAGTGAATGCAGATTTGCGAATGATATAAATAATGATGAAAATTACATTTTATTTTATTCACAACTTTCCGGAAACTTAATATATATATATATATACATATATATATATATATTGGTCGAAACCGTTGCAGAAGAAGAATCTCGACAAGCTGAAATTTCAGTGAGAAAGAAGTCACCAAAGCCTAGCCAAATAACAGTACTTGCTGTCAGCGACGTACCTGCCTTAGAAAGGGTTCTCGACTCGGCGTATCGTCTGACTCATATGAACTCAAGATCGCGCGTAATGGCAACTTGCGCATATACCCCCGCGACTCTGATGCCCACAGAGCTATCACTAAAAAACTATCGGAAGCAAATCTCCAATACACTCACTTCTGCCTCCCGGAAGACAGAGCCTACAGGGTTGTGGTGTGCAACTTGGCTGCTTCTACCCCAATTGAGCAAATTTTAAATGCGTTCACCTCCCAAGGTCACGCTGTGGTTAATACCTATAATCCAAAGGTGAAGTCACAGAAAGTTGACTCCTCTGATCCGGATCCAGGCAAGGCTTCTGGCCAGAACGTTTGGTTTATAGACATTAAAAAGGCTATTAATAACAGAGAAGCTTTAAAAATACATAAAGTTGTCCGACAAAGAGTACGAGGGGAACTGTCGAGAAAAAATGTTAATATGCGTCAATGTTACCGATGTTTTGGCTTTGATGACACTAAAAACTATTGCACCAAAGAGCCCAGATGTGATAGATGCAGTTTGCCTGGTTCCAGTTAATGCCAGGCAAAGATCTATGACGACCTGGAGTGCGTTAATTGCCATGGAAAACATGAGGAAACTCACAAGGGCTGTAGAATTTACGTCCAGAGACTCAAAAGCCGAAAAACTGGAATCAACATTACTCCCATGACCCACGTAGAACATCCACAGCC
The DNA here is from genome assembly GCA_035047325.1 of Drosophila vallismaia. Classification (NCBI taxonomy): domain Eukaryota; kingdom Metazoa; phylum Arthropoda; class Insecta; order Diptera; family Drosophilidae; genus Drosophila; species Drosophila vallismaia. Next base: position 79,494 of record JAWNPU010000044.1, read on the forward strand.
CATGCGCAACATCAAGCAACAAGCTATTCCATCCTCAATCGTGCGGCAGGGCCTATCGTATGCAGATGCGTCTAGACCTGGACAACAGAGCACACGACCTGACGGAAAATACTCCCAACAGCGAAATTCTATCTCAAATACAAGGTACCAGACTTTTCCGGATGCCGCGTTTGCTCCTGTAACAAACGCAAGCGAACCTCAATATCCTAACCAAACGGTAATTGATGATGATCCCTCGCACAAATCATCATCTCAATGCATCAGACCATTGCTGGTATACAAAAAACCATCGTTGTGCACTTGAGGTGATCAAAGAACTCAAAAGGTTCTAAGTCGTTGACGCAGCGCAAGTAATAGCTTGTGAACTGCGCCTTATGCCAAATGCTTATGAGCTTAAGGTTTTTCTCAGCAAGCACGAAATTGACGAGCTTAACAATGTCTTTAACCTCAATACAGATATAAATACAGCAGACGATATCGTGAGAGCGGTTGAAACTTTTATGAAGAAGATCAAAGATGCAGCTCAAATTGCAGCTCCTGGCGGCGCAGTTAACCTACGCAACGTGCGTAGTAGCATCGCTCTCTCTCCGGAAGCAGTAGGACTCTTCATTCTCAAGAAACGTCTCCGGCGTGAGTTCATCAATACCAATGACCCAATAATTGACAGACTGTACCAAAGGATATCAAATCGGGTGGGAAAAGTACTGGCCATCTTGAAAAGAGAAGCAACTGACGCATTCCTCGGGAAAGCTACTGCCGATGAAAACTCAAAATTCGCGCTCTGGAAGCTCACAAAGAGATTCAAGAGACAAGTTGCTCCAAAGATTAGTTCGTAGCCCAGATGCCACTTGGGAAAAATCACCTCAGGACAGAGCTAAAGCGTTTGCCAGAAACCTGGAAGAAAGATTCCAGCCGTTCGAGACAGCATCGCCAAGACGAGTACAACTGGTTGCTGAATCCCTAGAAGCCCCATTGCAGATGGCTCTTCCTGTAAATCCTATTAAACTCACGGAATTGAAAGATGATATCAAATCCCTTCACAACAACAAGGCTCCTGGTGAGGATCACATCGACAACCGCTCCATTAAGCTAATGCCCCACAGAGCTTTGTTATTCCTTGTTCTGATTTTCAATTCTGCTCTTCGACTGGGACACTTTCCAAGCGCCTGGAAGAAGACGAATATCATTATGCTCCATAAAAGTGGGAAGCCAGCAGAGGAATTAGACTCCTATCGCTCAATAAGCCTCCTTCCAGCACTTGGCAAATTACTTGAGAGGTGCATCCTGGGAAGATTGCTCGAGTCCCGTAAGGTCCAGAAAGCTATTTCAAAGTTTCAGTTTGGTTTCAGTTTAAGGCTCAGGCATGGCACACCTGAACAGCTACACCGCGTAGTGAACTTTGTACTGGAAGGTTTTAATGGAAAGGAGTACGTCGTTGGAGCTTTTCTGGACATCCAGCAGGCTTTCGACAGAGTGTGGCATGAAGGACTTCTGCACAAGCTTAAAAGCCTACTAAATCCTCAGCTCTTTTTGATAATAAAAAGCTTCCTCCACGAGCGATACTTTAAAGTTGTACAGGACGGGGTGTCCTCGACATGCCCTCAGCTGACAACATGTCGCTTACAGATCCCAATGACCTGCTAGTTGCCACCTTTGCTGATGACTCTGCAGTCCTGGCCAGAGATACTTGCGTCTATACAGCCACCGATACGCTTCAGCTTTATCTAAACAAATTTGAGAAATGGGCCTTTTGCTGGAACATCGCACTCAATCCGAAAAAGTGTGTATCCGTGACGTACACCCTGAGAAAAGGCACATCACCAGGTGTGTTTCTGTATGGGGAGCTCTTCACACAATCGAACGCCCACAAATAACTCGGTGTCTCTCTGGATAAGCGACTTACATTTCAACGCCATGTAACGGATGAAACTCGGCGGCTCAAAACAAAGGCGAACAGCATGGCTTAGCTCTTTAGGCCTGGAAACAAGATTTAAATTTCCAACAAGGCCAAAATTTACCAAAATTAAGGTTGTCTTGGCTCCTATTTGGAAATATGGCATCCAAGTGTATGGCATCGCCGCAAAGTCGCACCTCAACAAAATTCGTGTGGCGCAGTCGCAAATCTTGCGTAAACTATCTGAAGCGGCTTGGTACATCCGCAACAAAGACATTGAACAAGAGCTGAAGGTGCCAAGGATTGGCGATGTCATAAACAAACAAGCAACCGCGTACGTAAATAAATTGGGAAACCACTCAAACCAGTTGGCTCGAAAACTCTTGTTCAAAATAAGCTCCTTCTGAAGCGATACACATATGCCATATGATACATATGCCACCTCTTTTTCCAATCATCAAAACATGCCTTGTAGGCGCTGTCCGCGTTCGCCTTCAGTTCCTTCTGCAAATTTTTTTTTACGGCCTCTATTGAGTCGAAACATGTCCCACGGAGTGGTAACTTGAGTTTTGGAAACAAAAAAAGTCACATGGGGCCGGTGAATATCGATGGTATTGAACGAGTTTTTGGTCCCAAAATCGTTCTCAAGTATAGCTCGGTGCGATGCCGCGTTGACTCTATTGGAACAAGCCGAGCTTTGACGCTTTACATGACCATGATTATCCGTCAAAATAAAACGAGCTGTTTTGCGGCTGTTTAGCTTATCTGCTATCTCTCTAACACTCGCATGACGATTTTCGAGCACGATTTCCTTTACGTTTTTTATGTTATCGTCAGTGTTAGAAGTCAAAGGATGACCGGAATGAGGAAAGTCTTCGACGGTTTCTCGACTACCATGAAAAGCTTTGTACCAGTCATAGACTTGTGTGATAGAATAGATTCACCATAAGCCTTTTTCAACATTCGCAACGACTCCGCATACGACATTTGGTTCAAAAAACAAAATTTTATGCGAATTCTTTGTTCAATATTTTTTTGCATTTGACTTCAAGAGCTGCTGCAAACAAACTGGTTGGCAGATCGCGCTCATTTTAGCCTTTTCCGGAAAGTTAATTGTCATTATTATAATTATACTATATATGGTACATGTCGGAGCATCATAGGAATGCCGTTCATTTTCATGTCTAGTCTACACGATAATCGAAAACTGACTGTGTTAATGCGTACAAGCAAAAGCAACACAATGTGGAGAGTATTCTTCTCCGTTTCGTGCAGCCATGTAAAAAAATAACTATAAGAAAATGAACAAATATAAAAAAAAAAACAATCACCTTAAAAAAAGAAATTAGTTTTACCTATATAAACAAATGCCCAAATTGATAAAACACGAGATTTGTAACTAAAAAAAAGGGAAACCAACCCTTCTTAAAAGAGTGTCGTGTTTATCACACTCCTCCGATTTAACGTTTTTCATGTGATTAAACTGTAAATTTAGTGCCATACTAGTCGAATTGATTTGTCGTTCTACGGCTGGAAAATTTTTTTTTTTAAGTTTGGTTTCAACGTCTCTCAATTTTTGCTTTCAGACAAAAACAAAGCTGCCAAAGCAATACTTTGTTTTGCTTTGTAATCTCAATCTGATTATTGGCTCTCTCCCCTTTGTGGACCTTCTTTGTCTCCTTCTTAGACTGGCTGTGCAATAGACGTTGGTACTACACTCCAGCCGCGTTCTCGTACAATATATAACTGGCGACTCTTACCTCACTTTCAGGCTATGCGGCAATTGCCCCGATATGAAATACGCTAGATTTGGTTATTGTGGGCGACATGGTTAATCTATTGGTTTGATCTGGTCCTGTCTTACCTGTCGAGAGATTGAAGGAGAAATGCGGGCATTTATGAGGCAAACTCGAAACGGTTAACGAGAGGTTCGGTACCAATTAACCGCACTAAATGAACAATTTCTTAATCTTGAATCGCTTTTTAAGCAAATCTTCACGACGTAGAATTCCGAACATCAACCAACTTCAGATAAAATTATGCCCAATTCCAACTTCAAATTTGCCTCTACGAACAATACCGCCAGACAGTCTGATATTTGTAACACACGAAAATGACTTGTAATGACTCGAAATGTAACTAAGCGCCGTCTTACCGCTGCAGACGTATATCCGGGATCTGCCACTAACTCCGTACCTAGGCCTATACAGGACAACTTTCATACTATTCAGTTTATCCTCCTCCAAGCGGCTGTTTCAATCTGCCTGCCTACGGCAACATAATTTTAAGCATAGACGTAGCATATCATCATCATCATATCATCATATTTTTACCAGATTGCCTGCCTGCTGCCTGTCTTAATAAGTACCCTACTAAACGTATTCCTATCACGAAGGCCCCTGAATCATTCATACCTGTTAAAATTCTTCCTGAGTTCGCCTCTAGTTAATAGAACCATATATATTCACAGACTATTAAATTTTAACAGTTTAACAATATAAAATGATTCTTATCTTGTTATGGTTTTCTCAAATTTAAGCACCTCTGAACTACATAGTGTCCTACAAGTAATAAAACACTTATGCAATATTGACTGGAATTTTCTTTTAAATTTTAGCAATACTCATACTTCTACGAACGCATTGTAACATGTAATACATAATGCTTTGAAAAAATTTGACCCAAAAACATCTCCTTAAAAATATATAATCAAGAACTTACAAAAAGCTTTTAAGGTCTGGTTCCTTGTTGAATTTTCAAATTTTTGTGGTATGCGCATCTACCATAACAATATGCGCGCATATAGAACACCCCATTCTCTTAAGCGCTAAGTGACAGCGATACAAATACTCGTATACGTGTATAATAAATATAAATATAGCGCAGCTCCGCGGCATAGACTAAGAGTATTTTATATATTGGGTCAAGTAAATATTTCGTTAGTTTTTTTTATTGATTTTTAAAACGATGATAACTTTGTGTACATTTGTCCGATTTAAGTCAAATATGCGCCGTTTTTCGTAAACTTGTTGCCAACGGGATGTTTCATTATAGCCCTCTCGTAAAAGACTGCTGCGATTACCCAATTTTCACAGGTCTCTCTTGAGGCCAACTTCTCACCATTAGGCGCGATCGCCATGGACAGGAAAAGATGGTAATAACTTGGTGCCAGGTCCGGTTAAGGTGGGTACATTAAGGACCTCCCATCCGTGCTCCCGGAGCTTCTAGCAGTTCACCAAAGACGTTGTTGGCAGTAGAGGGCCGAATTGAGCGTTTGGCCATAGGAGAGCAGCTCGTAGTACATGATTCCTTGCTAATCCCACCAAACACACAGCAAAATCTTCCTGGCCGTCAATCCGGTCTTGGCCACCGGTCTGAGCCGCTTCCCCAAGCTTAGACCATCATTCCATCATTCTTTTTTGCATTAGTTCGTGTGGCACCCAAACGTCTAGCTCACAAACTAAACTAAATTACTTCCAACTAAATAAGTGCTCACGTGATGGTCTGTTTCCACTATTTCCCTGATTTTATCGCAATTTTCGACGACAGGCCTCCCGACGCGTGGTGCATCTTTGACTTCGAAATTACCGGAACAGAACCAAGGAAACCACTTTTGTGCTAAACGTTCGTTTGCAGTATCGGGCCTATAAACTTAATTAATTTTTTCAGCCGCTTTGGCTGCACTACGCCTTGATCGAAGAAAAATTGTAAAATATGGCAAATTTTTTTTTTTGCTGGTGTCCACGTTTTCAGCGCCGTATAGTATAACATGATGCGCCACGTAACACTAGTACTGTGGACAATAAAGCCATCTCTTAGACAAAAATCGAACGAACTTTTTACTTGACCTAATATAACTTAGATTATTTACAATATGAAGGGAGAGTTGCAGTTTATAGGCTAGTGAAGATTGGCTGCTTTAAGCTTCATATGAGTCCTCTTGGATTCTATATGTCGCCGCCAGGTGACGCGTCTATCTAGGTGAACGACGAGATTCGTTACTACGTCTGCTTGTGGGATTTGTCTGTTCTGGCAGGCAAGTTATTCTGTTGCTTATGCTGGGCACCTAGATCGATTAAGTATTGTCAGCAAATGTAGAGGTTGTGAGCTAATGGTTTGTAGGCATGACTGCTGTGTACAGTATGTATACAGTATACAGTATTCAGAACGGGGCCCAGCACACTACCTTGGGGCACTCCAGCATTAATAACGCGGTCATGTGAAGTCGAACTGTTACACCTGGTTGAGAACACTCTTTTGAAAAGATATGATTCGAGCATTTTGTGTGTGTTCTGGGGAAGCAGTTTCATTATCTTGTGCAATAGTCCTTCCAGCCAGACTCGATCAAATGCTTGTGCAAAATTTAAAAATATCGCTGAGCAGCCTTACGAATTTCTTTTGTGATGCGATTGACCTGTTAGATCGTTCCATGATTTTGCGAAAGCCAAATTAATGGGATGGTATTATATTCCGTCTTTTTAGGTAGGGAGTTAGTTGTTTTAAAAAATGCCTTTTCAAACAGTTTCGAGAGACGTTAATAGTATAATTGGTCTGTAGAATGAGGGTTGGGTTTTGTCTTTGCCTGGTTTGGGAATCAATACAATGGCCGCCTTTTCCCCCTTTGGGGATAGTATCCAAGTTTCATAATAGCGTTGAAGAGATGGCCTAATGTCAGAACCGCATACGGTGGGAGTTCTAAAATCATTTTTGGTGTCACCAAGTCATGTCCAGGTGATTTTTTTTGGCTTAAGATCTTTTATCGTAGATGCTATCTCGCTTTGGCTAAATGTAATTTGATTTATAGGTGGCAAGTTTTTAGTGACTGCAGGAGGGACAAATAAATTGCTAGCAGGATTTGGTTGAAATACGTTCGGCAGGTGATCGGCGAGCGCATTAGCTGTATCTTTGTCGCTGCGTATCCAGCTTCCATACGTGCCTCGCAGTGAAACGACTGTTTCTCCCAGTGGCTGAATATATTTGTGTGCTTTCCACAAAGGGTTCTTTTTGCTGGTGGGCGATAGTTGTTCGATGTATTGATGCTGGGCCCTCGTTAGTGTACGTGTAGTTATTTTTAGTTGTTCTTTAGCCGTTGTGGATCTGTGATTTTGCCATTCTCTTCTTAGTCTTATGAAAGTGGATTGCAGGTAATCCGTTTCTGTTCTGCTGTATAGGTGGTAAACCGCCATTACCATTCCACAAATAGATATTTGAAGTAGAGACATTATTTTGATTTGGATGAGACAAGAAGCTGTATCAGCATATTTTGTTTTCGCACAAGCTTTGCATTGTGGTTTGCATGAATGTCATAAACTCTTTTAGCTGGAGTGAGATCATCATCGTTTCAATGCCAGTTGATATATGCTGCGTTTGTGCGTTCAATCTAGTTATTTTATGTTCATCCCGAGTAGTAGTCGACTTTTTTGTGTTATCGGATTCACAGATTCAATTCACGATTTTAGGGCACGCCAGTTTGCTTTGCGACTTTTAACGCTGTTGCTTCACATTTTTACAGTGATGTCTTCCTTTTTCTTATGGCAGTTCGCTGTGCTATAAGCTTCACTACAAACTACGAAAATAGATTTCAGCGTTTAGTAAGCCTTGGTATGGCCATATTCTTGGCAGTTAGTGCACTGCAGTGGGCGATTGGGCTTGTGTGGCTCTTCCACTGTGATACGCCGATGCAGTAGGAGCTGTTGCATTTAGATTGGGTGAACTACTCGATTTTTAACATTAGTAGTGTTTCCTAATTTTAGTTTAATATTTTCATGACCATTTTTGCATTAAAGTTATTTTCCTTAAGCGCTTCTACGAATTCAGTGGTCGAAACAGTTGACTCAATCCCTTTGAGAACAACCTGTAGGCCCCTTGCACTTTGAAGTTGGTATTCAATTTGGCTCCTGCTTTATGCAAGAATTTGGTTAGTAAACGATGGCTATCCTCGATTTTAGTTAGAAACTTTGTTTCATTTATGTTCCCTTTTCTTGAGGGGATTACCGAAAAAGAGTTTTTTCCTATTAGTGTGGCTCTTTTGTTCACTAATGCACTTGAGTTTTTTCGCGAATGTATATTGGAGCAGGCTTGACCTTCTTAGGTTCCTCTTTAGGCGACTTTCCCGGTTGTATACTTTCACCAGTAGAATTTGCCAGCAGCTCAAATCTGTTTTTCAAATCATTTTTGACTTTCTTTCTGTTTGTTGATTTTTGTACTTTTGAGGGTTCAGATTTCTTTTTTTGTCGTGTAGCGATCCATTCCAGTCTGTATGGTCTGTATGATGGGCTAATTTGACTCGGAGTTTTGAGAACAAACGGCTGTTGGGCAATAGTCTAAACTAAAGGTATTATTCGATCTTCCGACGATTTCTTACGAATCGGGCGCAGTAATGAAGCGGCTTCAGAGCATTGTTCAGAGCTCTTTGACGGCGCTCAAAATCTCCAAAGTCAAAACTAAGAATTGGGACTGTCATTTAGTTTTCCTGCGCTCCTCCAAGTTTCCAAAACTCACCCTATCTCGTTGGGAACTCCACGGCAACACTAGTATAGTTTCCTGGACTGAACTAAATTCCTCCCTGCAAGAGAGATATCGCACTATTGCAGCCGCTTTTAGCACAAACTTAAGCTTTTAAGCTAAAAAAAAACGTGCCTCCTAATCGCATTCGATCCTTTGAAAATAAGGTTATAGGGTTATTAATGTCATGCCACAATCCTGCAAATTATGTTCGAAATATAACCATCCTATCCAGATGTGTTCGAAATTCCTGCAGATGTCCTTTCAAGATCGATGCACGTACATCAAACAGCAGAAATTGTGTATGAATTGTTTCGCACGACAACACCAAGTCTCTAAATGTACGAGCATTCACAATTGCTTCACATGCAGAGGACGTCACAACACGCTTCACCGTGGTGACTCTTTTAATTTCCTGCGATTCCCTCCACTTCAAAAATTTCCGGTGAAACTTCACAGCCCACTACTCCTCAAAATTTGCTGAACTACTTTGCATCCAAGTGTGTTCTTACGAACTGCAATGATCCACCTCTGCCATAGTGTAGCAAAGTATAAGGCGCGTGCTTTGATCAATTCCGGATTAGAGGCCACCTTTATTTCTGGGCGAATGTTCAATCTGATCAAACTTCTGTATCCGAACGTTCAAGCACAAGTCGCTGGCCTTAATCAGAAACTTGCTGCGAATCCTGAGAAGTTAGGTCACTTCGATATTGGCTCTGCCTTCACACGTCGTATCAAGATTGAAGCCTCAGCGTTCGTCTTGCCTTAACTCGCAGGAAACTATCCGATTTCTAAGCAGGCTTCCTGATCTTCCTCTGACTGATACGCTCTTTCATACGAGTTTATTGATAGTTTCTAGGGTTGTTGTGCTGATTGGCGGAGATATCCATCGTTTCATTATCCTAGGCGACTCCCTCATAATATTTGTGGATCGCTTATGGGTCAAGAGACCACTTTCGAGTAAATAATTTCCGGTCCTCTGAAAACCCACCAAAAGATAAGATCCGTATCCGCCTTCACCACTCGTATTGAAATCAGCCACGATCAAAGTCTTGAAAACCTTCTCACAAGGTTTTGGGAGGTGGAGGATCTACCATCCAAGTCGGTAGACCGACCAGATGCAGAATGCGAGTCCAATTTCGTCCGCCCTACCTCGGAGGATTGAAACGCAAAATACGTTGTCACGCTCCCTTTTTAAAATCCTGAATAGGTAAACTTGGGTCATTTCTTATCCATAGCACTTTCTTCATTTTTCCGGAATGAGGATAGGCTCAAGAGAAACCCTCACCTATAACTCCAACATGATTCGGTAATTAAAGAGTACTTGGATTTAGGGCATATGCGAGAAGTCCCTCCAAGCAATGACAGCGACAGTTTTTACTTGCCTGATCACGCAGTGCAGCCTGATATCCCCACCAGGAAGTCTCCAATTCTTCTTCCAACAGACAAAGCCCTAATGACGTTATACATCCGGGGCCAGTCCTTCAATCTGATCTTACAATTCAGATACTTACCGGAGCGCTACTGTGCGTGATGCCAATTTGGCAATCAACGAGTTGTGTCAGTGTCCGGAGACTGCGGGCTTCTCGTTTGGAAAGTGGACGTTCAACCACAAAGAGGTTTTAGCCGACGTTCCAAAAAGGCCTAAGCTTCATGTCGATTCCCTGGATATGGAGGAAGCTAGTTCTCTAAAACACTGGATGTCCGATGGCAAGCATACGTTGCCCGCGCCAAGATTTTCATGCAAGAATTCTGGTTCAAGAATTTCAATCCAAAGGCGCCCATCCCCTGCCATGGATTCTGCGACGCATCCCAAAGCGCATCCGGTGCAGCGGTATACATTCGCGTAGAATGTAACAACCGTGCTTCCACTCATCTCCTTGCAGCGAAGACCAGAGTGGCGCCTATCAAAACAGTCCTTCTACCTCGCTTTGAGCTCTGTGGTGCTGTACTGCTCGTAGAATAATGCACAAAGTCTTAAAAAACCCGCATGCTTTTGGACGACATTCGTCGCTAATAGAGTTGCAACACTGCAACACAATCCTGCCGACCTTGCGGATTAACAAGCTGTGGTGGCAAGGACCTGTATGGCTGAGAGCGATACGAGAGCTCCGAACTCATCTGACACGGTCGATACTGATTTAGCCCAGCAATGTCTTCTGGCTGTCACCTCTCCAATCAGACTTCCTAGCTCGCTTTTCCTGCTTCCACAGAGCCGTCCGAGTAACAGGAAACATATTTTTTAAGAGAGATCGTCTCTTCCGTCTTACTCAACGATTAAGTTTTCATGCGGAATATAATTGTGTGCTTTTTAATAGATTCCAAGGTCTAGACCACACGCTGAATCAACCCTGACTCCGTTCATGGAATCAAAAGGAATTCTCAGGGCAAGTGGACGTGTGAAGGCGTCGGAGTTTTGAGTTACGAAAAACGGCATCCGATCATTCTTTCATACGGAGCCAACTTCACACGCTTCCCTGCCGTCTTCACTCATGAAATCTCGTTGTATAGAGGCAATCAACTTATGATGCGACTCTTTCGATCCGAATTCTGGGTGCCAAAGGTAAAAAACTTGCTAAAAGCCATCACAAACTCATGTCGCGTCTGCGCAATATATAAGAAGATCCTCCAATCTCAACTCATGGGCGTCTTCCCTACCGAACGATCCACCTTGTCTCGGCCGTTCACGCATACAGGTGTCGACTTTGCCGGACCGTTCGAGATTAAAAATTACACCGGCTAGAGCGTATCTTATTACCAAAGGGTATGTATGTGTATTTGTATGTTTTACCACAAGAGCCATCCATCTAGAAGCTGCCTCCGATTTGACCACCGAGAAATTTCTTTCAGCTTTCGCTCGCTTCGTACCGAGACGTGGATGTCCCATTCAAGATTTCTCCGACAATGGGAAAACGTTCGTGGGGGTCTCCAATGTGCTAACCCAAGACTTGTTGGAGGCGACCAGGTCCACTGTGGTCACCAATTATAGACACCAAAAAATCACCTGGCGTTTTAATCCTCCCGGGAATCCACGTATGGGTGGTCTTCGAAAGGCAGGGGTTAAGAGTTTCAAAACCCTTTTCGACAAGGCCACTTCTTTCTACATATATGCTTTCGAAGAGCTTTCACCTCGCCTATCCAAAATCGAATCCTGTTTAAATTAAAGACCTCTTTCTCCTATATCCGAGGCCCTACTGACCTGATGAAGCCGGGTCATTTCTTTATTGGCGGCCCACTACTCGCTGTTGCTGAGCCTGAGATAAACTCTGATGCGGTATCAATCATTAACAGATGGGAGCGTCTTAAGGCTCAGAATCAGCAGTTCTGCTTGCGCTGGAGGTACGAATACCTAAACAAGCTACAAAAACGGAATAAATGGCAGTCCAAGGGGCCGAAGCCGAATTATATGATTGTCATCAAAAACGACTATCTTCATTCTAAAGAATGGCGCCTAGGAAGAATAACTAATGTTTACCCAGGCGAAGTTGACATAGTTCGTGTGTTCCACCACCTCACAAGCAGAGACGCAATTAGGAGACCTGTGGCCAAACTGGTGCTCCTTCCTCTCGAATCCTAGCTCTGGTCCAAACCCGCGAACTACAATACATGCTCGTTATGTTCACCGTTTGTCATCCTTAATATTGGGTTGCCCAAAAAGTAATTGCGGATTTTTCATATAGTCGGCGTTGACAAATTTTTTCAACGGCTTGTGACTCTGTAATTGCATTCTTTCTTCTGTCAGTTATCAGCTGTTACTTTTAGCTTGCTTTAGAAAAAAAGTGCGCGAAATTTTGTTTACATTTGTTTGTTTGGCGTCAATTTTAATATGGAGCCCACAAAGGAGCATTTTCGTCATATTTTACTTTATTATTTCCGTAAAGGAAAAAACGCGGAGCAGGTTGCTAAAAAGTTACGAGATGTGTATGGTGATGAAGCCTTAAAAGGAAGACAGTGTCAAAATTGGTTTCGCAAATTCCGTTCTGGAGATTTTTCACTTAAAGATGAGCCACGTTCAGGTCGGCCAAATGAAGTTGATGATAACCAAATCAAAGCATTAATCGAATTGGATCGTCATGTAACTGAGCGTGAGATAGGAGAGAAGTTAAATATACCAAAATCAACCGTTCATTATCACATAAAAAGTCTTGGACTGGTGAAAAAGCTTGATATTTGGGTACCACATGTATTGAAAGAAATTCATTCAACACACTGAATCAACGCTTGTGATATGCACCTTAAACGCAATGAATTCGATCCGTTTTTAAAACGAATCATAACTGGAGATGAAAAATGGATTGTTTACAACAACGTTAGTCGAAAACGATCATGGTCCAAGCATGGTGAACCAGCTCAAACCACTTCAAAGGCTGATATCCACCAAAAGAAGGTTATGCTGTCTGTTTGGTGGGATTGGAAGGGTGTCGTATATTTTGAGCTGCTTCCAAGGAACCAAACGATTAATTCGGATGTTTACTGCCAACAATTGGACAAATTGAATACAGCCATCAAGGAGAAGCGACCAGAATTGGTCAATCGTAAAGATGTCATATTCCACCAGGACAACGCTAGACCGCACACATCTTTGGTCACTCGCCAAAAACTGAGTGAGCTTGGCTGGGAACTTTTGATGCATCCACCATATAGCCCTGACCTTGCACCATCAGACTACCATTTATTTCGATCTTTGCAGAACTCCTTAAATGGTAAAACTTTCGGCAATGATGAGGCTATAAAATCGCACTTGGTTCAGTTTTTTGCAGATAAAGGCCAGAAGTTCTATGAGCGTGGAATACTAAATTTGCCAGGAAGATGGCAAAAGGTTATCTAACAAAATGGCAATTATATATTTGATTAAAGTTCATTCTAAGTTTTTTTAAAAATGCATTTACTTTCTTTTAAAAAATCCGCAATTACTTTTTGGGCAACCCAATAATAACATCCAACATTAATTTTTATCATCCACAAGCAGTTTTTTAATAATGGCTCCACGACCACGGAATGTCAACAACCCAACTTTGCAATGCTCGAGAGTTTTTTGCTGTCGTGTCTGCTAAGGAGTCCACGCGTTGCGTAAATGCAATCGCTTTTTTCAGCTGAGCGCAGAGAAGAGGCTCCACGCGGTGTAGCGAATCGCTATTGCCCGAACTGTTTGGCCACCAACAATCTGGAGGAAGTTGCTGCTCCACGGACACTTTCCGTTTGCGCCAAGGAGAGCATCACACCTTGCTCCACCTGGATGCTGCAGACGAACCCAGTCGGGGAGAGACTGCAAAAAAGGAGACGGCCTCAGGGGAAAGGCCGACGGTTAACCAGTCAAGTCCGCTACTCCTGCCGTTCCTGGGGTCTTCCTCTCATCGCTCATCCAAATGAGAAGCGTGAGCGTGCTCCCGACGGCGTCCGTTCGGGTAAAAACGGACCTCAAGAGGTTCACCACTTTTGCCCTCCTGGAGCACGGGGCTCGCCCCTCAGCCGCATAAACGCATTCAATGTAAATGCGTTTGGCCTCTCAGTCACGTGCGCGGGCCCAGAATGGCCATGCACCGCCGTTATCCGCTTTCCAACGTCAGAGACAACAAAGCTGGAGGTGATGCTGAAGACCGAGGCACAGCTCTAAATCCGTACTCAATCCTGATAGATTCCGGAGACTCTTAAGAAGGCATTATTCTTCGAGCAAAGTACTGTGTCTCTGGTACTCGGCGCCGACGTCTACGGGGAAATCTTTTTGCCCGGTGTAATCCCTGGCAACCAGGAAACTCACTTGGTTGAATCTTTTAAGGTATATATATTTTTGTTCAACAAATTGTCTGTCCGCCCCGTCTAAAAATTTGCAAAGTTTACCAAATTTTTAAATGACAGGATTAGATAATACTGTAACGATGGTTCGAAAGATATTCACAGTAAGATCTAGTGTACTAAACAAATATACTTTTTCTTTAATGTTTTTAAATTTATTTAAATAAAATTGATTTTTAAAACTTACAACAAACTTTACTCTGTATTAAAATGACATTGTCTGTTCAATCGCTGTTTATTAATTGATTTTATATACCACTTTTACCAATCTACCAAAAATCACAGGATCAAATATTGAAAATTCACCATTATCATCCTTTCGACAGCTTATTAAACTCATTATTTTCGTAAGAAAATTATTAGCTTGCTCCGACCTTTTTTACCGAAGTAAATCTTAATATTAGATTAACCGCGAATCGGGTTTAATACAGATTTAAAAACATGCATTAAATTTAATAGATTTTTGAAAATAAAAAAAGGTTTAAAATATCTAAAACAGAAATAATACAAATAAATTTTTTATTATTGTATTATTTTATTATATAAGGTTGTCAAATATCTCCCTTCCGCTTTTTTGCTCTTCATTCAATGCTTTATAAAAAGTGTTACAGTGAAGAAGGAAGCATCTCCGACCCCATAAAGTATATATATTCTTGATCAGCATTAACAGCCGAGTCGATATAGCTATGTCCGTCTGTCCGTCCGTCCGTCTGTCTGTCCGTATCAACGCCTAGATCTCAGAAACTACAAGAGCTACAGACATGTGCCATATATCGTTGGATAGGTAATTAACATACGCAGTACAAGTTTGTTGTTTTATTTTGATATCACCCCCCGCTACCCCGCAAGTCGCAAAAAACTGCCACGCCCACAATTATTAACCTAATGCTGTGCAATTCGTCATATGCGTTGGTGCTTATAAAAGCTATCTAATTTTTTGATTTGAACTAAATCGGATAAGAAACACGGAAGGAATGCCACATGCAAAATCTATGGCAAGGTAAGCAGAAGCGCAGCAAAATACACATTGCGCGACGCCGACTGCGACGTTGGCAGCGAAATGTGTATGGCTTTATGACACACGAAACTTATTTTCTTTTTTAATAGAATATTGTTTCATTTATTAATTGATACTAAATAAATAAATTGTAAGCATGTCTAAGGGTACAGGGTATTTTGCAGTCGTATTTTAATATTTGTTTTATTTTTGAAGGTAATGTGCTTGGCACAAACTAATATTTATATTATTTTTTTTTTTTTATTTATTTCTATTTATTTAAGAAACGGGTGTAATTAAAAAAAATATGGGATTCCAAAGAAGTTTTACAATATAAGTGTATTAAAAATAGAGCAGAGTTGCACAACTTATATTTACACTCGGTCACAATAGGTAAAACCGCGAATCGGCTTTCGCTGAAGATAAAAATTTTAAGTTTTAAAACCTTTTGTAAGGATTTTGTGATTATATCTATATTAAATGAATATAAGACCACAAAAAAATCTAACAAAGTGGATAGAAAATCGATAATTCGACTTGACCATGAACGCCCAGGGATTGAACTCGAGCCATCTGCGCCACGGACCAACTAGGATAACTCCGCACTGTTTATTCGGATGACAAACTTTGATTAATCTCTCTTTAGGCTTTCAGCGTCCACTTGGATAACATTGAATTCTATTTTAAAAAATGTTTAGTAGTGTGCATAGAAAAAAGTTTTTATTTATTTCTTTGTATGTATATAAGGTCTATCGCAACGACGTTCGCTCTAGGAGCTAAAAACCCAAACTTATTGGATCTTAATAAGCGAAACGATAATTGTAAATTTAAAAAAAAATTTAATGTTCTTATTTCCTTAGGGAACCCGGATTGGCCAAAACGAAGTTTATATGCACTTGCAGTCACAATGCGACTTCTATTGGTAAAAGATATGGCAAAAATTGAATATAGTTGGACGATCCTTTAAAGAGCTTCAAACTCACATCCTCATAAAAAAGACTCTCGCCAAATTTAAACTTTCTATTAGCAAAAACATGGAACTTACAGCATTTTCGATCGTTAGGTAAACAATAGAATAGATGGACTCCAATCTTTATAAAAGAAAGGAGCTCTCAGCGAATATTTCCTGTCAGCAAAAACATGGAATTTATAGCATTTCCGATGGTTCCGTTTTAAGGAAGCTATAGGATATAGTCGACCGATCCAGTCGGTTTTAAATTATATACTTACTTCGTGCTAAGTTTGAAGTCGATATCTTTAAAACTGAGTCACTAGAATAGTTTCAGTAAAAACAGACCGACAAGCATGTTTATATTGACTCAGGAGGTGTTTATCAAGAATATACTATATATACTTTATATGGTCGGGGGGTCCTTCACTGAGTTGCACACTTTTGACAAAAATTATATTATTATATAATTATATTATAAAATGCTCAAAAACGATAAAAATATATGATTTCAATATTGGTGACGAAAAAATACTTTATAGGCATGACCAAATAAAACAAATATTTTTTTTGGTACGTGCCCCTTTTTCACTTATACTTTTCCTGCACGTGTAAGAATAAAACTATAAAAATTTGTAATTATTTAAACAACAATATTAAATTTTCAAATTTTTTTTGAAAATTTAACATAACAATTACCATAATCCCCCTTTAGCTTAAACTATGGTTAATCTGAATAAGATCATTTTCAACCTGACATTTCCAAAAGTCCTTTGGTTTGCGGAAATTGTGGGGACAACATTTTGGGTAAGAAGGATTATAGCGACTTTTGACCTTTTTAAACCCGTGTCTATTGGTACCTAACCGGACTTTGATTTCTAAAAGTTTGTAATGTATGGTAATTGAAATTAAAAGATTTCATAACTAACAAAAAGTTTTGTATGTACATACATATATACATATTATTTGTACAACGTTGCATCCGCCGTTTTTGTTCAATTTCAGGCTTTATTGTAAAAAATGATTGCACATATGTACATACTATTTAAACTATGGCCCTAGTTATCTTCTATTTTCGCCCATCACCTGGCAGCATGTGAAAGTCGCGACGGAAAAACTGCTCATTGTTTGTGGTGAATACATATTAATAAAATTTTAGACTTCTCAATATGAACGGAAGTGTTCTTTGGCTAGATCCTGTGCTATAAATCGAAACAGGATGTAGTGAGATGGATTAAAATCTGGAGAGTATGGCGGGTGAGGTAAGACCTCCCATTTCACTTTTTCCAAATATTATTTTATTCGAACTTTTGCGAAGTGGGATGTCGCCCCCTTTTGTGAGTATCGTGGTGGTTGTGGTTTAACACCCAAATGCAGGAGGACATTCATGTTCGACGTGAAGTTATACAACCGGGTGCCGTGACACCAAAGATCGTCAGAGTTTTTGAAAGACCTTGGTCCTTATCCAAGGATAAAGTCATGACCGAAGAGATTGATTTGTCGATTGGAGTGAAATATAAATTCAAAGGGACGCTGATTGATGCAGTAATTTAATCCATCATCATTGAGGCCATTGACCATTGATCATTAAGGTGGCGAAAGTCTTTAAAATTTAAACTTGTTTCACCTTAAACAAATTTTTTTTAAGCGATTTGAAAAGACGTTTTATTAAAAGCTTATGTTAATGGCAGCTAATTGATATCGATTAGTTAAATCTGTGGGCGCAATTTATTGCAGCACCGCGAAATGAAATTTTCAAGCAGAAGCAATTTTTCTTGCATCCTAGATTGAATTTTTTCATGGATAGGCACTTCGCTAAATGATTAGAAACGAACTTCACTCGACCGTGCAAGCCAAAACTGAGCACAGCTGCTTTAAATTAAGAATTAAGACAAAAACATGCAAACCCATGATTGTTAAGCACTGCAAACGGTCTGTCTGTATGCCTGCCTATCTGTTTATCTGTTAAATATGAAACTAAAACTAAAAATACAAAAGATAATAATAACTAGAAAATGAATAGCGTTTCAAATACTATTTGTGGTACAACAAACACAAACAGGACGACTTAAAAAAGGTTTTGCTTCCGAATCTCATTGATTAAACATCTTAATTCGGTATTTATTCAACTCATATTTAATCATTGTATGCGGTGAGAAAATTATCTGACACCTTGACGAGGTAAAATTTCGGTGGCGAACGCCTAGAATAAAATTTTTTAACAAACTTCCATTTACAATGAAAGATTTCTTAATCAAAAATTATTTTTTTTAATTGGTAGTCCTGTTATTACTCGATACATACATACACTAGTGTTTTTAAATTACCTTGTCGAATGCTGCCACATGATATAAGAATCCCATCGTGAGCGTAGCTTACTACAAGGATTTTGTTAAAGTTGTTAACTAAAGATGTTTCGACATCATCAGGACAGCCACCAGCATGGCATTGTGGCGAATCATTAACTGGTCCTGTTATGGCTTCTGATAGCACACGAAGGTTTTCATTAAGTTTTAAAATTTTGTTTGTAGCGCCAGCAAACAAAACATTGTTCATAAAATCAAAACTCAGATGCGTAAAATAAATCTTTGATTCTGCCTCTCTTGCAACTTCATTCGACCGATTTCCAAAATTTGCTCCTCTTGACAAATTGGTAATCTTGGCTTCTAATCCGGCAGAATTAGGCAAATTGAACTGAGCAACAATATCAATTGAAGAAAACTGGGTATGAAGTGTAATTTCTTTGGCACAATGCACAATGCAACTTTTATTTCGCAAGATGACCAAGTTTACAAATATAAACGCGAAAATAAATATTGCGTCTGCATGAAATAAGTATTTTCGACACATATTTTTTATGTTAACAAAACTTTAGGGCTAGTTTTTAGTTAATTGCTTATTGCATTTTTGCAGTCGCACTCTCATCTGATAGCTTTGTTTGTCATTTTCCCAACATGAAGAATATTTTTTTATCCGCAATTTTTCACTTTTGAATTACATTCATGGAAATTATATTGATACAAATATATAGAAGGCATTTAAAGAGATTCACAAATATGTATACATATGTTTGGTCTTTTTTCAACACTAAATAATAGAAAAAGTGAAAAAAGTAGTATTCTTACATAAAGTAAGCCATATTTACATTTTCCGGTTAGCCGATAAACGCGCTTACAGGCGAAATAAGAAAATATTCGTTTTACACTATCCCATGGTTTCCCATATATCTAATGCATTATTTTTTAAATGACATGTCGTTCTCCAAATAGCTAATAAGCAATAATGACATTTGAATTAAATTTTTCAGTCTAGTAATCAGATCGAAAAACTTGTATTACAAACAAAAAAAGTTTGGACTTTCCGGTGTAAACATATTTTATTGAGCTTATACAGTTAATATGGTTACTTTACATGTCAACGATAAATAAATGAATAAAATTGATTTATTATTTACGATGTTAAGAAAAATGGACTTAACAATTAAAGTTACTGGTGTCATTCTGGTATAAAATAAAGAATTTAGGTAATATATAGGTAACAACAAGACTTTGTTCCCCTTGATATTTTCCCGTTTGAATTCTTTTCGCGTTTGTTAAAAACTAACTTATCTTAACTTAAATATTCTCTAAGGAAGCTTGGTAAAAGGCCCAACGTCGGCAGCAATGAGCAAAATTGACGACAGCGGTATGGAAATTATTTTGACCTTGTACTTTTGAATCCGTTGCATAGCCCGCTGCCTTAATCAGCGGAACTATCGTGGAACCGCTAACTTAGTGCCTCGTGCCCGGTACCCCTCAGCGACTCGGATTTTATTTCATTCCTTCCGGCAAATTGCTAATTGTTAACATTACATGCTAACTTATATATTATATTTTATATTCCATTGATTGCTTTAAACTAACTTGTCTTCTCCACCGAAATCCCCTAATCAAGTTTTTTTCGAATTATAAGCATTACTTCGTTATATTTAGTCTCACAACGAATTCAGACCCTGACAAAACGAAAAAAAGTTTCAACTTTTTTATCTTATGCTAGGGGCCTGTAAAAGAGTTATCAGTTTGGGCTGGTACTTAGTTTTTATTTTTAATTTTCTTTTTTTTTTTTATTATATGTTGAAAAGAGAATCTGATAAAAACTTTTTTTCACCCTCGCTTGCTATCTTTCTTAGCTGGAACAACAATTTCTTTCGATCCGAGTACTAGACTATAGCGAAATACCAAAAAAGAATTTTTAAAGCATTTTTGAATTACCTCTTCTCAATATAACCACCAATAACTTCTTGGAACAGTTGGAATTATTCAAAAATGTGAAATACGGAATCCCATTGAGCACAGCCACCATCCGATAACAGGGATTTGACCAGTTACGAATCATCAAAAGATAACAAAATGTTTAAATCTGCGTAACTATTACAAACAATTTACCAACCAATTATAACCCGACAAATAATTAAACTATTGAAACTGCGACACCTTGTTTAAACCACAAACTTTTACAGTATCCTGTGTAATTTTTCGATGTGTATATTCAATTTCAATTCTTTTTAGTTTGTACATACTATTAACTAAACAAATTATAATATAGATTTTCTACGTATATTTTATTTTAATAAAAAGGATGCAAATAAAACAAGGGAGCAGCAGTCGAGTTTCCCGACTGAAAAATACCCTGTACCCTGAGACATGCTTAGAATTTATGTATTTAGTATCAATAAATAAATGAAACAATATTCTATTAAAAAAGAAAATAAGTTTCGTGTGTCATAAAGCCATACACATTTCGATGCCAACGTCGCAGTCGGCGTCGCGCAATGTGTATTTTGCTGCGGTTCTGCTTCCCTTGCCATAGATTTTGCATGTAGCATACCTTCTGTGTTTCTTATCCGATTTGGTTCAAATTAAAAAATTAGATAGCTTTTATAAGCACCAACGCATATGCCGAATTGCACAGCATTAGGTTAATAATTGTGGGCGTGGCAGTTTTTTGCGATTTGCGGGGTAGCGGGGGGTGAAATCAAAATAAAACAACAAACTTGTACTGCGTATGTTAATTACCTATCCAACGATATATGGCACATGTCTGTAGCTCTTGTAGTTCCTGAGATCTAGGCGTTGATACGGACAGACAGACGGACGGACGGACGGAGGGACAGACGGACGGACGGACAGACGGACATAGCTATATCGACTCGGCTGTTGATGCTGATCAAGAATATATATACTTTATGGGGTCGGAGATGCTTCCTTCTGCCTGTTACATACATTTGCACCATATTATGATACCCTTTTCACCCATTTTCAATGGGTACAGGGTATAAAAAGTATTAAGCATACAAAAAAAAATCAAACTATATGAGGAACGACCTGGAATTCAACCAGGGCGTCCAGGGCCACAGACAAGCACGTTCGTTTATGTTCTATTCAGGTTTATTTGTAGGTCTAGAAATTTGTCGCAGTTGACAAATAGCCTTATTATGCGAACCTTAAAATAATATATTATCTCACCAATTTAAATATTTGGACATCTACTATTTGGTGATAATGAATATAATTAAAAAAAATTACATACGGGGTTTAAAAACAAAGCCGGATAGCTCAATTAATCTTCACTCTTGTTTCTTTCCGAAATAAAATTTTGAATTGTTTTGCAAATGTACAATTATTAATTCAAGGTATTCTGTGTAAATACAATCTGAATATCTGACACTATAAGGAATTTGTATTGTAAAATTGAAAAAATGGAATTGCCTTACATTTCAATTATTGCATTTTTTGTATAATATTTTGTGAATAATACTAAACACTATACATCATATATATCTAAAACAATACACTATGGTAGGTTCCAGCGGCTTTTATCGCTAGATGCCGTGCGAGTTTCATAGGGCGACATCCTAAGTTTCAAAAAAGTAATGGGCGAGTTACAACTTTCAGTCGAGCCTTCACGCACTACTATGCTACAACTGGAACTGTGGCCAGCAGCAACACACACTACTCATAAAAGTGTGCAAGACAGGGACAAAGCGATATACTTGCGAAACAACATAGCAAAAAACATAAATATTTTACAGCTGCCTGCGAGCAGCAATAGCATTGGTCTTCAACCAACGAAGACCTATTTTATTAGAACACTTTCAACCTCTTAAAATAATACCCCGCAGCCGGACTAGTCATTGGACTAGAAGAAGAGCCGAGGACATATTATATTATTATTAGCAAATTATGCATTGGAAATGATAAATGGCAAAGTCAAAGTATAATAGATACCGAAAATACATATATAGTGACATACTCACATACTCAGTAATTTTCGAAGAAATAAGAATATGTAGAGTGGGAGATCTCACGCAATGTAAACAAACCACATCCGGAGCAAGCGAGGTCGCTCTCCCTAATAGGCACTCTAAATCTTTTGTTATTGTATATAATCAATATCCCAAAATAATCTAAACAAAAGGGCAACACAAGACACAAGCTGAGATTTAAACAATAAAGATATGAAATTATTCCTCTGATCTTTTATTTCTTAGCGTTGTCCTTAGTAAATTGACGGGGCATTAGTTCGGCTCGGTAATACAATAAACATTTTACTATATAAGTTAACTGGAGTAACTTACTTGTTACATCCACATCCTTAATCATCCACAAATAAGTTTATTAGAAAACACATCCTAATATTGTCTACTAAGAAGACAAATTCAAAAATATTAAACGTTAATGTGTAATATGCGCACATATTGAGTATCCACTGTATGCAAATAAAACGGACTGATTTATTTCAGTCCTGGAAGTAGTTAAAAATAGATCACATCTCTGTCAAAAAACAAACTTTGGATGGATGTTGGCAGAACGAACATAGTCCACATTGAAAAATTGTATTAGTTCAACCACTTTGTAAACTTGCAAAAAAGAAAAGAATCAAAAAAGAATTATTCAAATTGGTCACAACAAATATATAAAAGGGAAAAAGATTCTTAAAATATTAAGAAAGACCAAATCGTTGTATTAAAGGAAGAGAACCGTCATCTAGCTAGATGGCCTTTGAAAAGGTGGAAGAAGTCCATAAAGATAAAGACGTTGATTTTTAAGTAGTCACCCCAAGGTTTAAAAATATGTAGTTAAAAGAGTTCTTAATAAAAGGTGTTCTCTAGTAGTTGTTAATGAACCTAATAAGTCAAATACAATTAAAAATAGATTCGCTTATCTCCAAATTATTGAAAGTGTATCGCTTTTGTCAAAATTGAGTAAAAAAAAGAAGTTATGGGATAGGCAAGATTAATAAAAAAAAAAAATCAAATGAAATCTCTTAAGTTGTTTACCCTTAAAACCTTCAATTATTAATAATACGTAAAAAATAGCTTACAAATTGGCAAAAGAAATTAAATATTTTAAAACACGAGGCTGCAAAATATGAGTTTTCATTATGTGTCAGCCCGAAGCTCACTAGTTTAACGGATAAAAATCACTATCATTTTAATTGTACATTATGTTAGAAAATTAAAAACAAAAAATTAACTGTTCTCTATAACAATGCCTACACTTATACAGAACTTATGAAATAACGTTGAAAAATATATTTATGTATTAAAAAAAAAATATGCACAAAAAATAAATATGTTAAATAAAATTATATAAATTCAATCACCTTCCTGAACCTTGCAGGATGTTCAAGTACCAACTGGAACATGAGAATTTAAAATAAAATATATATATATATATTATTTATATATATATATATATATATATATATATATATATAATAATAATTTTAGGTATAATATATATACTTCTTCATATGAAGAAGTAAGAAATAACAATGTAAAAGATTAGAACTTTTTGTGGTCCTTCGGAGAATGTTTAAATGGTCAATTGAACAACTAAAAAACACTTCACAAATTAATGAAATACAGTGCAACAACCAATACAATAACCGATTTTATGATCAACTCCTTCAAAAACAAATATACTTGAGATATACATATAAATATGCACCTAAATACATAATAAATAATGCATTTTATGATTGATCGCCAGAAGGCACAGGTAAACGCATGCGGAAGATGACACCACCCACGCACAACCGGGAAAAGGCCATAAAGAACTTATGCTGCCGGCGTTGAAGTCGCTATGGGCATAAATATTTGATGGGAACTCTTGTTAGTACAAGTTAGCACCAAAAAAATTCGCAACAACAAACTTCGAAGGCTTACACGCGCATCTGGTCGTGCACCTGCAGTAGCCAACAAATGCAAGATCAACGTCTGGAGCGCTTCCGTGGGAGCGACGATGGCAAAGGCAGCAACGGAGTTGGCACCGACGCTAGCAGAGGCATCGGCGGTAAGTGCATCATGTAAGTGCACCACAGGCTGTCCTGATTACGATACGCGAAAACGCAAACCTGTAAGAGCCCCCCATAGGCTGCCCCGGTTCGCGAACGGAAAAACAACAAATCTGTAAGAGCACCCAATTGGCTGCCAAGATCACCGTGGGACGGATCCTGCAAAGAAAGGACTCACTTACATCGGCCTGAAGGCTATCGCCGCAGACGACTGGACGGGAGTGTTACGAAGCTACCCCAGTTGCTCCCAGGAGCAAAAAGGAAGAATACCAAATAACCGGTCCAGGATGTATTTTATAGTATAAGTTAATTGAGTTAAGAAATAAGAAAAAAATATTTCAAAAACATACAAAATCTATACGAGAAATACCGTGAAAATATAAAATTTTTTTATTAACATACAAAAATCTATATGAGAAATACTTTGAAAATATAAAATTTTCTAACAAAAATTAAAGAAAAAAAATATTTGAAAAACATACAAAATCTATACGAGAAATATGTCGGAAATAAAAATTTTTCCTTTTTAAAAACATACAAAACCTATACGAGAAACACTTTGGGAAAATATATTTTTGTTTGCCCTTAACAAAAAATATTAAGAAAAAATATTTTATAAATAATCATGACAAACCCAAACAACCTAATTAGGCCTGCCCTACATAATAATAACACAGGCTCCGAAGTAAACCTAGCCCTTAACGTAGCCAATATGCAGGTACAAATTCAGGAAATAGTAGAGAGAATTTTGAGCCAAAAATTAAACCCAGACACTGAACCACTACTTGATCAGGCAGTCAATATCAACAATGTTAATATGAGTGAATTAGAACGAGTCCCAGATATAGGAAAGTGTTTAAGGGAATTTTCTGGCCAAGCAGGAGAATTTAGCTCATGGAGAAAAAGCGTAGAGAGAATATTAAAAATATATTCATTACTAGCAGGATCACTCAAATATTACGGAATTCTTAACGTTATCAGGAACAAAATTAAAGGCAACGCAGACTCAGTCCTGGAGTCTTACAACACCCCACTAAATTGGACAGCTATCTCAAAATGTTTGACAGCACACTACGCGGATAAGCGCGATGTGGCAACACTAGAATACCAAATGACCTCGCTGGTGCAAAGAAATCAAAATACAGCAGATTTATACCAGCAAGTTTATACCCACCTATCCCTTATTTTGAACAAAATTACTTCCATGGAAATGGGAAAAGAATCAATAGATCTTTTTGCCAAATCCTACAGAGACAAGACACTTGACACCTTCGTTTAAGGCCTGAACGGCGACTTGCCCAGACTGTTGGGAACCAAAGAGCCCGCAGATCTCCCGTCAGCCCTTCAGCTATGCGAGAAGTAAAAAAACCAAAAATTTAGGACCAATTACGCAAATAATAGCCAAACCCATTCAAGAATTCGAAGGCCCTGGTAGAGGAGCACCCCTACCGATAAAATCCGTACAACAATTCTCAAACGAATGAAGAATGCAGACAAAACAGGTAAACTACATCAACGGACCCAAATTTGGACAGCAGGAAAAGAGACCAATACCACAAGGAATAAACAGACTGCCAGACAAAAAACAGAGAACTTTTCATATAGACACCGCTAGCGAACAAACTACAGGGTACAACGACGAACCAACAGAAACTGACGAAGCAACACTCAACGAATACTATTGAGAAACCCCAGATTTCGAGCAGGAAACAGATGAGGCAGAATACACTGAATTATATTTTTAGAGTAGAATCCTCTTCGTTACCATATTTCCAATCTAAAGCAGGTAATGGAGGGACGATCAACATTCTGATAGACACCGGATCCAACAAAAATTATATCCAACCAAGATGAGCTAAAAAACCAATAAAAAAAACCAACCCTTTTTCGTTAACTCTGTAGAAACTCTAAAAAATTCGATGTCGAAAAAACGGCATTCTCAGTTAACCAGGAAAATTACGAGTTTACCATACTACCGTTTGGCATAAAAAATGTTCCTTCAATTTTTCAACGGACGCTGGACGATACCCTTAGAGAACCTATGGAACCTTGGAATTAGGTGTTCCGTATACATCGATAACATCATCATCTTTAGAAAAAATGAGGAAAACCATTTAAAAGACATCAAGCTAACATTAAATATGCGAATTCAGCTTGACAAATGCGAATTCTTCAAAAAAGAAGTTGAATTCTTAGGGTTTTTAGTGGCCGATACTGGAATAAAAAAGAATCCCGAAAAAGTCAGGGCCATCGTAGAATTTCCCGAGCCAAAAACCCTCAAAGATCATCGTTCCTTTTTAGGACTCTCAGCGTTTTACCGTCGCTTTATCAAAGATTATGCTCCCAAAGCGCCTTACAGCCCTTTTAAGAGGGGAAGAGGGCCGAGGCCGTATTTAAAAAAATGCCTCAAGCAGAACGCTAGTCTACCTCGACGAACCT
This sequence comes from Drosophila vallismaia, assembly GCA_035047325.1. NCBI lineage: Eukaryota > Metazoa > Arthropoda > Insecta > Diptera > Drosophilidae > Drosophila > Drosophila vallismaia. Next base: position 106,407 of record JAWNPU010000044.1, read on the forward strand.
TATTTCTATAACCTTAAGTAACGCAGCAGAAAGTTACGCACCGAACAAAAAAGAAATGCTGGCCATAATTTGGTCAAAACAAACTCTTTGAAATTTTTTGCATGGTCCAACCAAAATAAAGATATTCACCGATCACGAGACTCTCACACACCCAACCAATCCAAAAAGCCGTAACGATCAAATGAAAAGATGGAAAGCAATTTTAGAAGAATACACCCAAGAACTTTTGCACAAATCAAGTCAAATGTGGTTGCCGATGCATTGAGTAGACCTCCCTTGCAAACGCATGGAAAACTAAATGCAATGACTGAAACCGTGCACAGTAATTTCAGATCTCCCGAAAAACTAATACCTATGGCAAAAGAACCAATAAATGTTTTTAAAAATCAAATATCGCTATCTTTGGGAACAAAATCCTACAAATTTGAAATTCATAGACAACACTATTACCGAACCAATATTCAATTCAGACAGTTCTAAAAAAAAGGCTAAATCCGTCCGTCATAAATGGAATCCATTCCGACGAGAGAACCTTAGGGAAACTTCAAGAAATTTATCCACTTTTTAATATTTACAAAACCAGATTCTCTAATAATATAGTTACAGACCTGACAGACGAAGAAAACCCAATTATATCGGAACACAGGAGAGCACACTGCAATAGCAGCGAAAACAAACAGCAGCTATTAGATAAATATTTTATCCACAAATGAGGGCTAAAATCATAAAAATAACGAAGGAATGTCAGACCTGCAAAGAACAAAAAAAGGAAGACTCCCAAATAAGCCAGAGCTACAAAGCACACCAACCCCACAATACCCAGGGCAAATTATTCACATCGACTTTTATCTCACATGTGAAGAAGTAGTCCTCACAGAAATAAATAAATTTTCTAAATTCGCACAAGCTAAAATAGTTCATTCACGAGCAACCCAAGACATCAAACAACCCCTGAAAGAAACATTAATAAATTTCGGTATTCCTGAAGTAGTGATAATATATAACGAAAAATCCTTTGGATCAGGTCCCATAATGCGGATGCTGCATGACCAGTTCAATATTACAACATCCTACAACAGCTCAGCCAACGCAAATTGGGCCAGCGAGATGATTTTTCGACAAAAATTAAAGTTTTAAAGCTAAGATCTTGAAATTTCGTACATATGATAGTGTCGATGCATATAAAAACATATCCAAGTTTCAGACCGATCTGACCACGCCTTCTCTAGCCGCCCATATGAGATAGGTTTCCTCTTATTCTTAATTGTACGGTAATTAATAATGCTAGCACTCGTTAAATTCAGCAAATGTTTTTAATTAATTTTTTTTTAAAACATAACCTTAATATTAATATTTATCGTTCGATTTTTTGGCCGAAACTGCAGCGGCATGCATAAGAAGAGGTGTGTTGTGACCCTGATTTACAGCTAAATCGGTTGCCAATTTTCTCTTCTGACGGGGACCGGCGTTAATATATGTAGGATATTTATTGATTACACAATTGTTTATCTTAATAATATTTGGTTATAATAGTTTGGTTATTCTATTTAGTGTTTAATAAAAAGATGACTCGTGCCAACACTTCTTGATCTCCGGACATACGACGACTACACAACTTTGCCTTACTCCGGACACGACGACTTTTCGGCTTGACGATCTTTTTCTTACTTCCCAACTTTCAACTCGTTCTCTTCCTCGACTGACTCAATGCTTGTCCCCCTTCCTACAACTGCCTCCTCCTCCTCTGCCCGCGCTCACGGCGCCACCCCTTGCGATGACCATCGATCATCGCACATCGATAACCTTCGTTACATTCGGCCATCCTGATCACTGTCGTCTGACCCAGACGACCATAGATCTTCACTTATAGACCCGTACTTCCATAGCTTTATATTTTCTGCACATGTTGCTGTTACTGTAGGGCCTTCCACCTGAGCTGCTTTCCGTACATCGTAACGGCCGTTTCTTTTTACCTTAGTTACTTCATATGGCCCGAGAAAACTGGTAGCTAGTGTGTGACTTGTTTTTTGCAATGCAAAATGGCCAACACTGCGTGTATCCGCTATAACTTCATGCTCCGCTCCGCGTTGCTTCTCCTCCAGCTGTTTGCGCAGCTCCTGAAGCTGCTGCTCCAGTTCCGCGTTCTCCTGACCGCGCTTCTTCAAATTGAGGGCATACTTCTTGAGCTTCTCCCTGAGCTCTCACGCCTTCTGTTGCTGGAGACCGGCAATCTCCTTATCCTTCTCCTCACAAAGCTGCTCCAAGTGCTTAATTCGCTTCTCCTGGCCAGGCGGATTCTGTCGTAGCTGCTGCAGTTCCTTTTGGAGAGATTGAATTGTGGTATTCCGGTGATTGATCAGTTCCTTGGACTTTTCGAATTTGGTGGATTTCGACTCCAGTTGGCGCTGGAAATCCTCCAGAGAGGGCTGTTGACCCACTAACTTCTCTTTCAGCTGGGACAACTCTTGCTGCCTTTGGTCAAGCTCCTTTTGTAGCCTCGCGACGTCCTGCTTGAGCTTGGCGTTCTCCTCCTTGCGCTGGCTACTCTCCTGGCCCATTTGGAAGATCTCCTCATCCGCTTCCTGGCGTTCGCGACGCAGCTCTTTGTTGACCAGTTCCTGCTCCTGCAGCTGCTGTTTCAGCTGCTTTAGGTTGCCACGATTCTCAAGGTTCGCATGTATCTTGGCCTTGATTTCCTCGTTGAGCTTGACCACCTGCTGCTGCAGTTGCTCCACTTGCTCTTGATTATCTTCCTGAGGCTTTGTTTGCTCCTCTAGCACGATCTTCATCGACACCGGGCATTCAGCGTTGTTTTCGGCTGGCTTGTACTCTGCTATCATTGATTCGATCATCGGATTGTACTGTGGAGAAGCATCTATGTTACTACCAGTCTTAACAATATTGTACATACTTAGCTCTTTTGATTCAGCGCATTCCGGCCGCGCTGACGCCTTTGTAAAGATGAATTCTCCGTCATTCAAAGTCACGCAGAACTGCGATGCAAAGTCAAAGCCAAGTATTACGTCGTTCTCGATGTGATTGTTTGGTATGACAACAAACTTTTGTATGGCTTCGATCCCGTCAACGTGTACTCTGCCCATAAATGAACCTAGCGGCTGCGTCTTAACGTTTCCAAGACCTCGTATAACGGAATCACACTTCTGCATCACAGTACTTTGAAGTTTATTGTACAAAGACTGACATACGATTGACACATCGGATCCTGTGTCCACAAGGCAGGCGACCTCTGTACCGTTCAGCAAGACTACTTTCAAGCGCTTAGTATCTTTTACGACTAGAACACTTTTTACAGCTTGTGGACAATTTGAAGAAATATGACCGCTGCCTGCACATTTAAAACATTTTGTTTCTGCCTTGCAGTCTTTTCTCATGTGTTCATTAGATCCGCAGTTGTAGCAACGAATACTTTTTCCATCGGTTAAATTTTTTATGCCACCACTGTATTGCTTTTGCGGTTTTTCGATAACACACTTGCGCTCGTACAACTCATATTTTTCCAACAGTTCGCTGTATGACTTGCAGCCGTACAATGCAAATTTGAATTCGCTTTTAATATCCAGCCCGTCAACTATATAAGCGATAATAGACTCCACATCGACTTGTCCAAGCGCTGCAATTTTTTTCATTGTTAGCATGTATTCGTGCATGCTTTCGTCGCTCTTCTTCTTCCTGTGCGTCAACTTTACATGTACATCGGCACTTTTCGACGCGCGCTTAAATTCGCCAATTAGGGCATTTTTAAGTTGCTCATATGTGCTCACCAACTCTGACTCCAGAAACAACTTGGCCATTTTAACCATTTTTCCTCGTGCCTGCACATATCGTTGTTTTTCCGTAAGCTCATATGCATCTGCATTCTGCTCAAAATTTTCAAGCCAAATCTCCACTGGGATGCTGACGCCATCGAAGTCGGGTACAATTTTTGCAAAATTGTCTGCAGTTTCTTTCGGCTCTTTCTGGGTAATTTCATCAGATTGAATCTTAAGAGTAAGCAGCTGAATTATTTGTTGTAGATTTTTGTTACTTTCTGCTTGCATCTCTTTTATTTGGTCTGCATACACTTCTGATAGACGCTGCTCTTCTGCATTTTCATTTTCGTCTCCTCGCTTTGCCCCCGACCGTGTGACGGCACCATATCGCTGTCCCTTTTTCCCCTCCTCACTCATGCTTTCGGATTCGCTGCTTGACATCAACTCAAATTTATCACCACGATTCTAGGAGTTTCTAACCGACGCCAACCAACTTGCAAAATTTCACAACTTTTTATTGACAACTTTATATTTGGCACTTTTGACGTAATTCCACAACTGTTCACCTTTCTGCACTTTACAAATGGGTCAACTCTTTATTGTTTATACGGACGAGCCCCCAAATGTAGGATATTTATTGATTACACAATTGTTTATCTTAATAATATTTGGTTATAATAGTTTGGTTATTCTATTTAGTGTTTAATAAAAAGATGACTCGTGCCAACACTTCTTGATCTCCGGACATACGACGACTACACAACTTTGCCTTACTCCGGACACGACGACTTTTCGGCTTGACGATCTTTTTCTTACTTCCCAACTTTCAACTCGCTCTCTTCCTCGACTGACTCAATGCTTGTCCCCCTTCCTACAACTGCCTCCTCCTCCTCTGCCCGCGCTCACGACGCCACCCCTTGCGATGACCATCGATCATCGCACATCGATAACCATCGTTACATATATTCAATGGGTGGGCGTCTAACTCGTCTTGATGTAGAGGGCTTTGGATTTGAAGACAAAAATGAACTTACTGTTATAACCATGTTGGACGAAGCCATGTGGTATGCTTGTCTTAAATCTGGCCATATTTCTATTACAATCTGCCAAATTCTTTTGTATGCAAAGGTGAAAGCTTCTCACTTTGGTGTTGTTTTCATCCTTTTCCTCCATGCTTAAGTCGAATTCTTTCAGTTCATCATAAATCCAACTCGAAACGGAAGATGCGCTACGATTGTTTTGTATGTAGATATCAAGCAGTTGCTCATAGGTGAACTCAACCATAGCTGTAATATTAAAGATTATACACATCGGAGCAAAAAGGAGCAAAAAAGATTTTTTAAATTAGTTTATATACACTTTCCACTATAAGGACACATAATTCCTTTTTTCACAAATTGGCACAAAATTGGTTATACTCCACAAAAGACGGGTTAGCAGGTTAGCTTTTTTCTACTTTTGGACTTTTGGAAATTTTTTTTAATACGAATATTCTACATACCTTGGTCCTTCTTTTCCATATTTTTTGTGAAAATTGGTTAAACCACAAAAATTTTGGCACGCTCGCAAGTCAACAAAATTTTTCCTACGCTTTTTAGTTTCGCACGCATGCAATCAAACAGCTGACTTAGAAGGGCTGCCAAAATTTCGGGGATGCATCAAAACAACTAAAATCTTTTGATTCATTTTAGTCCAAGTATATACTATTCAAATTTTATTATTCAAACAGGTTTACTTTCTATGAAAAATTTGAATTTTCGTCGAAAGATCGGCTCGCTGGCCCAATGTACAACGGTCAGATCGAACGTTTTCATTCAACTCTTTCAAAAATTATTAGATGCCAAAAGGCCTCAAAGCTCATTGAACAATCTTATAGAGAGATCAGTTCTCCAATATAATCATTCAATACACTCAACCACAAACAGGAAACCGGTCGATTTATTCTTTGGCAGAAAAGTATCACTTAACCCTAAACTACTCCAGACAGAAAGACAGAAAATTACGGATAAAATCAAGCTCACGCAGGAAAAAGATTAAGCTCACCATAATAAAAGTAGAAATCAGATAAAAAACTATTATCCTGGACAAGAGATATTCGTACAAAACAATAAAAGATGAGGCACCAAGTTGTCAGACAGATACAAAAAAAGAAATTGTCAATGAAAACAAAAACACTACATAACTAGCAGAAAGCGGGAGTCATTTATAAAAAACTAATTCGAAATTAAACACCCTCATTTACAAAGCCCTTCTGACGGTGTGCGCTGCGGACGTACAAATAACGGATTACACTAATTCGGACATTGTGACATTGACTACAGGACTAGCCAAGGTTCAAACAGGGATCTTTAGATTAATCCATATTATTGACATAGAGGAATATGAAAAAACCATTGATAAAATTAACCACAGCCTTAATGAAATTAAAAACTTACGACCCAATTCTAACATTCATAACAGCGGAAATCAGGATTTCTAAAAACCTAATCAATAGCTTGAAAGTCAGGAGTATAAGGAAAAGACAGATAGATCTAATAGGTAGTGCTTGGAAATAGCCGGCTGCATCCCCAGATAGCAGGCTAAAATATGAAGGACACGCTTAAAAGGATACTAGCACTACATTAATGTTTCAAATTTAAATGCTTAAAGAAGAAATTCTTAATCTTAATCAGGCCATACAGTGGGAAAAAGCAGGCATTAGCAACCCTCAAATACTAGGAGACCAGGAGATCAATGAATTTAAAAGAATATTAGGTCAGAATCAATTACCTTACATAAACTTTGAGGAAGCCATGCACATAGTAAGTAAACAAACAAAAGTAAACATAGCAAGTAATGGACCAATGTTAATCTATATTGTAAAAATCCCTTTAACCGATACCAAGCTATGCGAAGAAATTCTAATGAAACAAATAAAAATTTCGCGACTGCGAAATACCCTGTACCCTTAGACATGCTTACAATTTATTTATTTAGTATCAATAAATACTATAAATGAAACAATATTCTATTATAAAAGAAAATAAGTTTCGTCTGTCATAAAGCCATACACATTTCGCGCAATGCGTATTTTGCTGCGCTTCTGCTTCCCTTGCCATAGATTTTGCATGTGGCATACCTTCCGTGTTTCTTATCCGATTTGGTTCAAATTAAAAAATTAGATAGCTTTTATAAGCACCAACACATATGCCGAATTGCACACCATTATGTTAATAATTGTGGGCGTGGCAGTTTTTTGCGATTTACGGGGTAGCGGGGGGTGATATCCAAATAAAACAACAAACTTGTACTGCGTATGTTAATTACCTATCCAACGATATATGGCACATGTCTGTAGCTCTTGTAGTTCCTGAGATCTAGGCGTTGATACGGACAGACAGACGGACGGACGGACGGAGGGACAGACGGACGGACGGACAGACGAACATGGCTATATCGACTCGGCTGTTGATGCTGATCAAGAATATATAGGAGATGCTTCCTTCTGCCTGTTACATATATTTGCACCATATTATGATACCCTTTTCACCCATTTTTAATGGGTACAGGGTATAAAAATATTTGCAAAAACTACAAAATGTAATAACTATAATGAAATAACGATTTGTAAACATAGAAATATGATAGACATTAGTAATTCATCTTGCCCACCAAATCTCCTTAAAAGTCGCCCTGCCACCTGCATTAGAATCAAGAAACAACACATCCCCACAATTGATGAAATCGCACCCGTAGTTCTCAACAACTCAACAAATTCAGCGGCACGATCTCAGTCAACGGAACAACGTCAACGCTTAATGGGTCATTTGTCGTTAACTTCAGCAATACCCCCATAGAAATTGATGAACCAGTCTTTATGAACAAGTACACCGTATACCATCAACCTATGCCGGCAATCCTTCAAACTGAGATGACAATTAAAAACCTTGAAGAGAAAATACCACTAGAATTGGTCAAGGAATTTAATGCCAATAATACTAAAACCTTGGAGCTGTTAAAAACAACCTCCAACACAACGACCGCAACGAGTGGGGACACTCGATTTTAAAGGCGGAGGAGTTAGCACCAAAAGAATTCGCACCAACAAACTGCGAAGGCTTACACGCGCATCTGGCCGTTCACCTGCAGTAGCCAAGAAATGCAAGATCAGCGTCTGGGCGCTTCCGTGGGACCGACGATGGCAAAGGCAGCAACGGAGTTGGCACCGACGCTAGCAGAGGCATCGGCGGTGCTGGGGGGTATAAATACCATCAAATTTTTACTTTAAATTTAGATCTCATTTTTGTCAAAATATGCCCTGTTTACCGACTAAGCGACCATACTATATGCGACCATCCGGTCGCTAGGTTTCGGCTTTTTGGTCATCGACTCTGTCCGGTTGATTTTAGCTAACTACTCCCCCTTAAGATTAAGGGCGCCTTCGACCGACCCCATTTCGGCGATCACCTCCTGTAGCTGGACCGCAATTCATCTGCCCCTGATGAGTCGCTGATAGGTAAGACCGAAAAAAATCAATGTGTAGCGTATTGCTCCTGCATTGGTGCCCTAAAAAAATCATTCTTTCCCGAACTTCTGAGCATATTCCAGGTTACGTTCCCTCAAACGACAAAGGTAACAAAAGACTCAAAATATTTTGACTGATATTGAGAGAAGGCGAAGTGCCTACCCCCGCAGTCGTTAACGATAGCATGTTTATCAAAGGTAACGAGGTCCGTTCCATGTACCCAAACGATCGAATCGTAGTCCAATTGCATCTGTGCCGAGCGGTCATTGATAATAATGATTCCCTCGTCAACGTAGGTGATTATGGATACCTTGGCTCGGCACACAATACGCTACTCCAACTGCAAGTAAATCTCTTGCGCTTCGATTCTCCGCTCCTATTCGAAGATGATTCCTGGTATCCTCGAACAGTTTTTAATGGAATGGACCTCTCTGTTGTGAGAAATTGTGATTTTCTTACATTCTAACTTAACGTTGGGAAGTGTCAAATGTAGGGGTTCAAGAATTTTTACGGACGCAACAGACAAAATTTCCCTAATAGGAAACGTTTTCTAAATATCATTCCGCGACGACCCAAATTTGTTCCAGAGGTTTATAACTGGTGACGAATCATGGGTTTATGGTTATGACGGGGAAGCTGAAGCTCAATCATCTCAATGGAAGCTGCCGTACGAACCAAGACAGAAAAAAGCGCGCCAAATTCGGTTGAATGTGAAAGTTTTGCTGATCGTTTTCTTCGATTGCAGGGGCATGGTGCATCATGAGTTCTTACCACAGGGTAGAACGGTCAATAAGGAATATTACCTGCAAGTTATGCGCAATTTGCGCGAAGCAATCCGCCAGAAACGCCCGGATTTGCGGATGAACAAAAATTGGCTTTTGCACCACGATAACGCCCCTGCTCACATATCGTTTTTTGTGCGCTATTTTTTGGCCAAAAACAACACACTAACGATGCCGCAGCCACCGTATTCCTCACATCTGGCCCACTGTGACTTTTTCTTGTTCCCGAAACTGAAGAGGCCCATGAAAGGACGACGTTACGCTGCGATTGAAAAGATAAAGATGCCATCGAAGGAGGAGCTGAACAAGTTAAAAAAATTATTTTGGGAATGGTTCAAAGATTGGAAAAACCTTTGGCACAAGTTCATAATATCTCATGGGGATTACTTCGAAGGGGACAAAATAGATATTCATGAATGAATAAATAATTTAAAAAAAAACAAAATTCGCTATATTTTTTGAACACACCTCGTATGTTTCTACGATTATGATTTAGCCTCATTTGTTGATTGCTGGCCCTATGGCTATAAGAATATAACAAAAGGATTTTCCGGAGCTGCCGAAGTAATGTTATTTATTGATTAATGTCTCGGACATAACCTTAAAATTCACATGATTGAAACATACCCCAAGTGACAATTTATCACGACACAAATACATGGTCGACAAGCTGAATCAGCATTTTATACAGCGTGGCGCAACACTGCAAATAGGCAGTGTCGGATCACCACAGCCTTCCGTTCTTAGCGCGGGGCGCGTCAGCAATATTATGCAAAGCTACTTAGTGGCTTGGGAAGTGCATTGGGTATGATTTGCTTATACTTAGCTTCTATCAAGCTAACTATTTAAATGTCTTGCTCGATAAGTGATTTCAAATCAGCAAGATCAAGGACAGAAGTTATCCTTTACGGCCAGTATTTCTTGTACTTTGTTTGAGAATTCTTCTTTTTGGAACGTTTGATGGATATGGATACATCGTTTATTATTTTTTTATTTATTTTGTTTATATATTTTTCGTCGCAAGACGAATTTTATTTTTTTAAATTCAATTTTTGAATAGAAATCCGTAACAGAGACTACAGAAGACAAGGAGTCTGTGCATATGATGAATTTTTTTTCTTGGCCTTGCGAGTTCTACAGCGATCGGGATCGCTTCTGCGGTGAAGATTGATGTGTACGTTGGTGCAACGACAGCTTTTAAGACAATGTTTTCTCTTTTTGAAGCGCCGTAAAGATTAATTTCCATGTGCGGTATTCGTGTCATATTTTGTTGAAGATTTGAATTATTCTGAATTACTACATTTAGTTATTAATTGAAAGTTTATAATACCATACCATAAACTGAATGAGATTCGTCGTGATCTTTTGCGTTTAAGTTAATTGATGATTGTATTGTTTAGGGATAATCTGGATGTGTTGGTGAACCTATTAATTTGTCTGCCGATGCTCCATTGGAATCTTGTTGACAAATCCGGAAGTCCAGATTCTGTCAGCATGTTGTTGAACCACCCCCATCGTGGTTCGGAAAGCACCTAAGGAAAGTTGGATGGGGTGTGGCCGGTGTCAATTTGTGTATTCTTAGGTTAGGGGTTTAGTTAATTGCTTGATTCTCCTCTGAATATTGTTTGATTGTAAAACCGATATTCTGTAAATCTAATTTATCCCATCACCCATTAAATTAAACCTATTAAAAGTAAGTTGGGCAAAGGGCTAAACAAAAGTAAGTAATAACAAAGAGGAAAAAAAATGTAACTCAGTGACCGAGTCACTTTAAGTTGTCCTTGTGGACCAGCCTCCAATATACAATAAGGACTGTGGTCCCCAGGTCTGCTTGTATGGCTTTTCCCTTACACAAAGGTGTAAGCTTATTGACGATCCCTCTTTTGAATTTTATAAAAACTTTTTCGCCCAGTTCGAAGACTCTATTCTGCCTGGAGGCGTTCTCTGTTGACCTTAGTGCATTATGAGCGCTTGTAATTCGGTTAGTGATTTCCACATGTAGGTCGTCGATGTGTTTTGTTCACTACATACGCTGGCCTCTTATTCATGGACTCATTTGTTGTATCTAGTGGTGGCTAGCAAGCACCTCTACGGTGTCACTAATACTCCTGTCGATCTCTAGCAGGGTACTGTGAAAGCGCTCCACTTGCCCGTTTGAGACACCGTCAAGGGGCGGCGAATTCGAAATGCTGATGCCAAAATTTTTATTCAACATGGATGTAATCGTAAGCGATTCAAACGATGATTGCTTTGGCCTTTGAAAAGACATTCATGACCTGCAATAGGGCCGGTTTCAAATCGTCAATGGTTCTTGAGGGCACCCCCAAGTTCCTTCGTGTAGCAGAAGGGGAATTTCGAGAACTTGTCGATGTAAGTCAGTAAATACTTTCTATTTGTGGAAAAATGTCTATTTGTAGCATTTGTCTCATTTGAAAAGGAATCGGTGACTTACCGATATTCTGTTTCTTCGGAAGCCTATCGTATTGAGCCTTCACGCATGTTCTGCAGTTTGCCCATTTTTGGGAAGTAGTATTCTGTGAGAACTTGCTTTACATTTTCTTGCGCCGATCTGTGGTCCCTCTTTGTGTTCCGCTATCATGATATTCCCCCTTTTCCCGACTCCAAAAACATATGTGACTTTGTTTTTGCAACTTTATGGCCGGAAATCTTTGGACCAGGTCGTCGTGCACCATTGCTAGAGTGTGTAAATTACAAGGAACGGCGCTTACGTCATTGGGAACTACTGCATCCGTAAGGTCATCGTGTAATGACCGCAAAGAGAAAGTGCCTGACAATGGCGTGAGCTACCATCATATCGCTTGTGGTATGCGGCAGCAGCCGTTGGTCTGCTCCATTGCCATTGCGGGGAAATTCACGGCTACACGTCTTGGTGTAAAAGTTGTGGCTTGCTTTTTGCTGTCCGACTGTTTATTACTCCTATACTGTGAGAATCGGCAGTTCATGATGGCTCAATTTGCCTGCCTAGAAAAAGGACAACCACCGAAAAGCGAACGTACACGCTAATTAAAGTTAAATTATTAAATTTTAATTTTCGCTCAAATTGAGTTTTTTGTTTCATTAGGCCGTTTTTTTCATTGACCGGTTTTCTACAAGATTCGGTGGTCATTTATTTTAATTTTCGACAAATCACATTGACTTTATTAAATTATTGTAACATCGGCGATGATCAGTGATCTTTGAAGCCTAACCAACTCAATGCACTACAATGTATTATTTTTATTTATTTTCTGAAGGCTTAAAAGGGGTTAGGCATAAGTTACCACTTACATATGTTTCTCCGTGTGTATTCTTTCCGTTACTTATTTTCTTTCATTTCTCCCACGCCGCTATATTTTTTTGCTACCTGTTTTGGCTAGCAATATCACATTTATTTTGGTGGATGGGGTTGGATTGTTGGACGCCAATCAGTATTTTATTTCCGTCAGAGATAGCGTCCGGGGAATTGTCATCGGTGGCCGCGCATACGCTACGAGTAGTTTGCTGATGCAAGGGGCGGTAGTCGTGGCTGATCGAGTTGTTTTCTTCACTGTCACTGAACTGAGATTCGGGCTGAGGATTGAAAGGATGATCCTTCGCTGAAGCCCTAGTCGGCCGGATAGTCTTTGGCCTATGTTGTCCAGTTTACGAAGATGATGTTAGAAGGGTAACTGCCCTTCCTAACCCGCTGACTTTATATTGTTGCACTTTTAAGGCCATATATTCAGATATTACGATATTTTTATTTTTATTTTTATTTCTTCTTATTTTTATTTATTACGATATTTATTATTTTATTTCCACACAGAAACGTATTTTGCAATACTACTTAATTAAGTGTGTTGGACCGTCTTAACCTATATATGGTATATATTTACATAGTGACACATATGCACCTATGTATTAGGCATAAGTTACTTATTTGATAAATTCTTTTATGTATTAAGAACTACGTATGTGCATTGTAGGTGATTCCACATCAAATCTAAACAATATATATTCAAAGATATATTCATATTCAGAGAAGGCGATCTCGACCTTAAATAATGTAAACACACGATATCTCAAGAGAGCGATCCCGCTCCCAAATTATGTAAACAACACACAGTATAATTAAGTTTTGTGCACAAGAATTCAGTCTTAAGCTGACATCCGAATAAAGAAGTAAAATAAAATCCTTCGTCCAATTATTCTTTTCAGCGTTGTCTTTAGTCAACTAACGGGACATTTATTCAATTCAATCAAAATATTATATAATAACTATTTCAATGACATAGTCGGTAGTATACAAGTAAAAGTATCCAAATAAAAAGAACACCGAGTGTAAAATGAATTAAATTTTATAATACACAGTTCTCGCTATTAATTACGTAACACGATTTGTGACTCTTCTTTAACTTCAACTTGGATTATAAATCCAATTCGGTTGTCCAACAATAAGTGGAATTAAAAGAAGCAGATTAACAACCCAAATCATTGAGTCCAACGGCAAATAACATTTAACCAAAAACTATACAAAAACAATTGAGAAAAGTTATCTTCGGCTTGCCGAAATTGGTATACCCTTGCAGATCTTTACAATGGCAGCTATTAATATAGTGGTCCGATCCGGACCAAACTTTAAAAAATCATGTATGGCTATGTCAATTAAATAAATGTTTAATTCGGTTGTGATAGTTTGGAGAACAAAAAATTTTTCCATACAAAGACTTGAAATCTGATTGATCGTTTGTATGGCAGCTATATGATATAGTGGTCTGATCCGACCGATTTTTAAACTTTTTATTTTTAAATAACAAAAATAATGATCTGGTAAAAATTTCAAAACGCTAGCTTTAAAGCTACTGTCTATTTTTTGCATAGAAACAGACGAACAGACGGACATGGCTATAACGACTCCGCTGTTGATGCTGATCAAGAATATATATACTTTTGGGGGGTCGGAGATGCTTTCTTTAATGCGTTACACATTTCTGGACAAAATTATAATAGCCTCTGCAAGGGTATAAAAATTGAATGAATGAAACTAAAACTTTACAACAAAATACAAATTTAAAACATTAGATTTAAATTCTAACTAAAACAAACAATAAAATAACAGATTATACTCTGAAACTAAAACCTTAATAAGTAAATATTAATAAATAAAAATAAATTCATAAAATAGAAATAAATCTTCAGTGCTACCGTGTTACTATAGGCATAGTAACAATATTTGTTATGGATTATCTGGGTTGAGATTTTAATTATAAGGAAATCAGGATCTGACTCTAAATAATTTTATTTACATTCTATAGTATATTACGTTACCTTATTTTCATTAGTCAGAAGAGAAACAATCGTTTTATGGTAGATTAAATAAATTATGAAAATTCTCGATTATAAATTCCATAAATATCGTGAACTGCATCAATTGTTGTTCCGTGTCGTGTGGTTGATTCGGTTCGTAAATTGTTCGTTTTTAGAGCCACTGTTTCTTATATAAATTGAATCAATGGCACTGCATCGAATGAACAAAAAATAATATTGAAATCGCTCCGAGAATAATAGGTATTCTATAAAAGTTTTCACCAAGTTTTGCTGCACCCACTGATGTGTATGGTAATAATTGTTTATAAATAAACTTGATCATTTTAGTGATGGACTGATTAGGCGAAATATATATTTAAATGATGAGTTGGCCACCGTCAATCAGGTATTCTGCTGCATACATTTCTCCAATAGTAATTGGAGAGCCCAATTAAAAGCGATTCGAGTTGCATATTAATATCCATATAGGGTGCAATGATCGGTGATGAAGGATCTCAGGATATTATAGTGTGGTCCTGGAAGAAGAGCCTTGATTTTATATTTGAGTCCCTCGTGCCATACCTTATCAAAAGCTTGCTTGACATCGAGGAAGACTGCTACTGTGTAGAGCTTGGACTCGAGGGCGTGAGTTACGCGATTGACTAGACGGTGGACTTATTCCGGGCAACCGTGTGACTTCCTGAAGGCAAATTTATGTTTGGGTATGTATTCTGATACCTGCGGCAGATCCATCAATCCGTTCATCAGAATGCGTTCCAAGACCTTAGAAAAGGTTGGAAGTAGACTTATTGGGCGGTAGGAGTCTATCTGCGTTGGAGGTTTGCCGGGTTTGGGTATCATAACGATCCTCGCACGGTTCCATTGCTTAGGGAAGTGCCCTAATCTTAGCATGGCATTGTAAATTTTAACTAATGCCATAACTCCTTTATAAGGAAGGTATTTGGCTGCACGGTTGTCAATACCATTGGGTCCAGGTGTCTTCTTCAGTTGCAGTTAGAGGGCCTTAACTGCAGAGTGACTTCTTGCGGCATGGTATGTCTTATGGGATGGGTTGGTTGAGAAGGCACATCCAAAAAGCTAACGACTTCTTCTCGGTGGAAGTCGTCCGTCAAACAGAAGAGGGTGAAAGTGGAAAACAAGTGCTCTGCAAATGCGTTCACTGTCTGTTTTCAGCCAAAGGTCAGTGTCCCAAAACGGGCGATTGACAGAGCAGCTGCCTCTTGATTCCTCTCGTTAGCTTCCATACTGAGAAGTCGCTGCTATTGTCACGGCCGGCTCCCTCAAGAAGGCTGTTGAAGTTTTCCTGTCGGTTTTTGGCAAGCATCCGACGCAGTCTGTTAGTGACACTAGAGAGGGACTGCTTAGTTGCAGGATCTCCTTTTGCTATTAAACGCCTCCTGAGGTGTCTTTTGAGGTTCAGAAGAGCTCTTGCCTCCGGATTTAGTATAATTGGGAACCTAAATTGGTTGCTCATTTTCTTTTCCCACTTAATAAGAAAAAGAAACCAAGCCAAGCAACGCTTTAAATCGTTCTACTGGCCTATAGGAAGAAGGTCCAAGTTGCCGAGATCATCTTCTATGCTTCTTATTATATTTATAAGGCGATCGTCAGGCCGATCTGAACGTACGGCATCCAGCTCTGGGGAAGGCCCAGTAAGTCAAACATCGATATTACAAAGGTTTGAAAACAAGGAGCTTCGCACCACCACCGAGGCCAACCTGCTGCACCTGCTTAAGTCAGGGAAGAGGTGAAGAAGAGCACCGAGCGATATATCAAGAGGCTTCATAGGCCTCCAAACATAATGGCCATATCCCTATTAAATAACAGCGAGCAACGCTGACGATGCGGGACTCGACCCCTGAATCTGACATGAGCGTTGTCAAATGTAATATTATTACATTTAAAGTGTAATATGTCCTACAATTTAGTTAAGTGCCATGTCCTGCAATTCAATGGTTATCCATAATGGATAGTTTTCTGTTGAGGTTCAGAAGAGCTCTTGCCTCCGGATTTAGTATAATTGGGAACCTAAATTGGTTGCTCATTTTCTTTTCCCACTTAATAAGAAAAAGAAACCAAGCCAAGCAACGCTTTAAATCGTTCTACTGGCCTATAGGAAGAAGGTCCAAGTTGCCGAGATCATCTTCTATGCTTCTTATTATATTTATAAGGCGATCGTCAGGCCGATCTGAACGTACGGCATCCAGCTCTGGGGAAGGCCCAGTAAGTCAAACATCGATATTACAAAGGTTTGAAAACAAGGAGCTTCGCACCACCACCGAGGCCAACCTGCTGCACCTGCTTAAGTCAGGGAAGAGGTGAAGAAGAGCACCGAGCGATATATCAAGAGGCTTCATAGGCCTCCAAACATAATGGCCATATCCCTATTAAATAACAGCGAGCAACGCTGACGATGCGGGACTCGACCCCTGAATCTGGCATGAGCGTTGTCAAATGTAATATTATTACATTTAAAGTGTAATATGTCCTACAATTTAGTTAAGTGCCATGTCCTGCAATTCAATGGTTATCCATAATGGATAGTTTTCTTTTGAGGTTCAGAAGAGCTCTTGCCTCCGGATTTAGTATAATTGGGAACCTAAATTGGTTGCTCATTTTCTTTTCCCACTTAATAAGAAAAAGAAACCAAGCCAAGCAACGCTTTAAATCGTTCTACTGGCCTATAGGAAGAAGGTCCAAGTTGCCGAGATCATCTTCTATGCTTCTTATTATATTTATAAGGCGATCGTCAGGCCGATCTGAACGTACGGCATCCAGCTCTGGGGAAGGCCCAGTAAGTCAAACATCGATATTACAAAGGTTTGAAAACAAGGAGCTTCGCACCACCACCGAGGCCAACCTGCTGCACCTGCTTAAGTCAGGGAAGAGGTGAAGAAGAGCACCGAGCGATATATCAAGAGGCTTCATAGGCCTCCAAACATAATGGCCATATCCCTATTAAATAACAGCGAGCAACGCTGACGATGCGGGACTCGACCCCTGAATCTGACATGAGCGTTGTCAAATGTAATATTATTACATTTAAAGTGTAATATGTCCTACAATTTAGTTAAGTGCCATGTCCTGCAATTCAATGGTTATCCATAATGGATAGTTTTCTTTTGAGGTTCAGAAGAGCTCTTGCCTCCGGATTTAGTATAATTGGGAACCTAAATTGGTTGCTCATTTTCTTTTCCCACTTAATAAGAAAAAGAAACCAAGCCAAGCAACGCTTTAAATCGTTCTACTGGCCTATAGGAAGAAGGTCCAAGTTGCCGAGATCATCTTCTATGCTTCTTATTATATTTATAAGGCGATCGTCAGGTCGATCTGAACGTACGGCATCCAGCTCTGGGGAAGGCCCAGTAAGTCAAACATCGATATTACAAAGGTTTGAAAACAAGGAGCTTCGCACCACCACCGAGGCCAACCTGCTGCACCTGCTTAAGTCAGGGAAGAGGTGAAGAAGAGCACCGAGCGATATATCAAGAGGCTTCATAGGCCTCCAAACATAATGGCCATATCCCTATTAAATAACAGCGAGCAACGCTGACGATGCGGGACTCGACCCCTGAATCTGGCATGAGCGTTGTCAAATGTAATATTATTACATTTAAAGTGTAATATGTCCTACAATTTAGTTAAGTGCCATGTCCTGCAATTCAATGGTTATCCATAATGGATAGTTTTCTTTTGAGGTTCAGAAGAGCTCTTGCCTCCGGATTTAGTATAATTGGGAACCTAAATTGGTTGCTCATTTTCTTTTCCCACTTAATAAGAAAAAGAAACCAAGCCAAGCAACGCTTTAAATCGTTCTACTGGCCTATAGGAAGAAGGTCCAAGTTGCCGAGATCATCTTCTATGCTTCTTATTATATTTATAAGGCGATCGTCAGGCCGATCTGAACGTACGGCATCCAGCTCTGGGGAAGGCCCAGTAAGTCAAACATCGATATTACAAAGGTTTGAAAACAAGGAGCTTCGCACCACCACCGAGGCCAACCTGCTGCACCTGCTTAAGTCAGGGAAGAGGTGAAGAAGAGCACCGAGCGATATATCAAGAGGCTTCATAGGCCTCCAAACATAATGGCCATATCCCTATTAAATAACAGCGAGCAACGCTGACGATGCGGGACTCGACCCCTGAATCTGGCATGAGCGTTGTCAAATGTAATATTATTACATTTTAAGTGTAATATGTCCTACAATTAAGTTAAGTGCCATGTCCTGCAATTCAATGGTTATCCATAATGGTAGTTTTAAATAAATAAATAAAAATAATAGAGATATAAAAAAAAAATTTCTTTTCACGTCTTCAAAAGTATTAGTGTATTAGATCGTTTGATTACTCGATCTTCCGGACTGATCCCTGATCACCAGTTTGGATTCAGACGCCTTCATGGAACACCAGAGCAATGCCACCGGCTTGTTGAGTGCATACTAGAGGCCTTCGAAAAGAAGAAGTACTGCTGCGCCGTTATGTTGGATGTTAAACAGGCGTTTGACAGAGTCTGGCACCCTGGACTCCTGTTTAAAATTAAATCCAACCTTCCAAGTTCCCACTTCGCCTTCCTCAAATCGTACACAGAGGAAAGAGAATTCCGGGTGAGATGCGGATCATCAATCAGCACGCCTAGGCCTATAAGAGCAGGAGTACCTCAAGGCAGTGTTCTTGGACCCATCTTATACACACTCTACACAGCGGACCTTCCCATCACCCCCTCTCGGAACCTCACAGTAGCCACATACGCGGACGACACCGCGTTCCTAGCCTCCGCCAAGAATCCGCAGGATGCATCAGCCATCATACAAAGACAACTGGATGCTCTAGATCCATGGCTAAAACGATGGAACATCGTGGTAAACGCGGAGAAATCCTCCCACACAACCTTCGCATTACGCAGGGGGGATTGCCCCCCGTCACACTCAACGGGGAAACCATTCCAACGAATGACACTCCCAAATATCTAGGGCTGACCCTGGACCGCAGGCTCACATGGCGCCCTCACCTGATCAACAAGCGCAACCAGGCCGACCTACGTCTCAGGCAACTTCACTGGCTCCTGGGCAGAAGATCCAAGCTCAGGGAAAAATTCAAACTACTCATATACAAAGTAGTTCTGAAGCCAATCTGGACCTATGGGATTCAGTTGTGGGGCACGGCAAGCTATTCTAACCGCATTAGAATTCAGCGGTTTCAGAATAAATGTCTGAGAACATTATCTAACGCTCATCCGTACCACGAGAACGCAATTATCCACAAAGAGCTTGGAATTCCTTCGGTAGCAGAGGAGATCACCAGACACAGTGAAAGATATACAAAAAGACTGGACAATCACCCCAACCACCTGGCCATCAAGCTCCTAGAAAACAGCCAATCCCAAAGACGCCTGAAAAGGAAACACCCGCTTGATCTCCCCCAACAATAGACACCTAAGTCAGACTCATATTATGTACAGTCCTTGTACCCCCTTAAGTTAAGGTCACCGCCAAATCATTTAATGATTGTCCATTCGGACAGATTTTAAATATAAAATAAGAATGATAACAAAAAAAAAAAAAAAAAAAAAAATTTAATATTGTTAATGATAAACCTTGCCTGTGTGTGAAGTCTCGAAGATTTGTAGTCAAGTAATCAATGGATTTGTTGATAAGCGTTGAAACTCTTATTGAACAGAAAGCATTGATTTTTGGCCACAACTTTTTATTATTGTTTTAATATATTGTACTTCTGCGAAGGATTGGAACTGCTGTACGACTGAAGTTATTAGCTTTAATATGTGCTGCAACTTTTATTCGGATCTTCTGCCCTGTTCTAGGCGAATCACTAGTTACAGATCCTGTGTTTTTTTTTTCTTCCTTACGGTACGAAAATTAAAATCTTCAAAAGATACCACCTACCGTCCATAGGTAGCATGCACGATTCATAACCCTCCAAGTAGAGTTATGCCTACGTACTAAAAACAAAAACCTCTGTATGCTCTTCTATCCTTTACAAGCTCACCGGAACTGCCAGTCAAGTTATTACGTCGGTGAGCAGGATGTGGAGCCTGATCGTACTCCCTTCCTTATTAATTGGCCAAGAGGCGCACGTCCTTCAACCCCGTAGTCGCCTTTTGCAACAAGCCGGTTTCGCTGAGTATTCTTTTCCCGCCACCATATAGGAATACGTCGCCTGTATTAGCCTCCAGCTCTGTTGGCCATCTCGTCGGCTCGGACCCGCTTCATCATGTCTCTTATGATGTTATGTCCCCGCTCCCAAGAGTCGTTATTCTCCATCATGGCCGCGATCAAGCCGCTAGGGTTGATCGGGCCCCAATCAGCCTTTCTTGGTGTCGTTGCTCCAAATTGGTGCAGCATAGACCAGCGTTGCCTTGGCTACCGCCACCAGTAGTTTCCTTGCCAGGTAATTGGGACCTCCTATGTAGGGCATGAGCCTGGGCAAGAACGCAGTTATTATTGCTGCTTTCCTGCTCGCGTAGCTAGCTTGGTCATTGAAAGATAGCCTGTGGTCTATCACTACTCCCAGGTATTTTAAGGAATCTTGCGAGGCCACCTGTGTCCCGTTGACCGTGATCAGCATTCTTTCCACCTTCTTCCTGCTGCTTAATAGAACAGCCTCGGTCTTGTGCGCAGCAATTGTTAAGCCGGCTTTCTCTAGCCAGTTGATGGCCATACTAATTGTCGTATTGCACTTGCCTTCGAGGACTGCTATTGTTTTGGCCACAGCAGTAATTGCCACATCGTCCGCAAAGCACCTGCAGAAAAAACACCTGCAGAAACACGATAGCATCTCGGGCCAGCGTCCGTATCGAACCAGAGGACACGATCCGTGAAGTAGCTTCCAACGACGATCCTGAGATATTCCGGGATACCCACTCTATGCATGGCACTGAGGATTACTGTCCATCTAGCGGTGTTGAAGGCGTTCTTTACATACAAAGTGACGATTGCTCAGTACTTCTTCCTTCCTCCCAGCCATCTATCACCATCGAGGGAGTTCTCCGCGATGTTTCTCACCGCCATAAGTGCATCCAGAGTGCTCATGCCCTTTCGAAAGCCGTGCTGCTGCGTACCTAGGCCGTAGCTGCTCTCTGTGATTGCCTGTATTTGAGCATACAGGATGCGCTCGAATAGCTTGCCCACGATATCCAGTAGGCATAGCGGGCGGTAGATGGTTGCGGCGTATGCTGATCCCTTGCCTTTTGGCAGCAGAACTAGTTTCTGAGTTGGCTCTCTCTCTTCCTTAGCTTGTTAGCTTCGTGTTTGTAGGCAAGTCCCCAAGTATCTCTATCTACGGTGTCTAGCAGTTCCTTATAGGCACGCGATTTTGCAGCCGATATGCCGTGCTTAAACTCAGAGCGTTTGCTTCTAAAAGCCTCCCTGAGTTCTGCGTGCTGGGTGCTGCCTCTGGCTCGTTGCGCCCTTCTCCTTGCCCTTACGCATTCCGAGCGTAACTTGCTTAAGGTGAATCTCCACCAGTATAGTGGGGGCTTGCGCTGCTCTTTTTTCCTCCTTGGCATGGTTGCATCACTCGTTGCCTCAAACACCTTCATGAGGTCGGCCGCCATTGAATCTGCGTGTCCATTTGAGATTCGAAGATTTGAAGATTCGATTTGGTATGCCAGCATATTTTCATCGATCCTTCTCGAGTCCCAGGCTCTGCCGCCTCCATGTCGTTCCCTTCGTTAGGATGCAGAAGGAAATCAGTGCGTGGTCACTTAGCGTTACAACGTCGTGGAGCGTCCAGCTGACGTTAGCCACTAACCCTCTACTGATGTAGGTAATGTCGATGTAGGACGAGACCCTATCGTTGTTGGACGTTGGTTTACGGCCATTGTTCAGCAGTATCATGTCCAACATAAGCATTGTGTCTATCACTGCTCGGCCTCTGGGATTCGATACCCAGCTGCCTATTCTACTGCCCATGCATTAAAGTCTTCGGGCCGCGCCCTTTCGCATGACTGCCTCGCCCTCTCGCATGACTGCCCAGCACCTCCAGCATCTACTCGAACTGGTCTGGGGTGTCGCTAGGGGGGACGTAGCAGCTGTATATATGCACTCCTTTTATTCTCGCATATGCTATTCCGCGCATCGGCGAGGCCGCCAATTCCTGTATGTGCAGGTTGCTGCAACACTTGATGGCTGCTTTACCGGTCTCGTCCAGTATCATTGTGGGGTTGCCACGGACAGGGGAATAGGATTCGCTCAAAAGCATGATGTCTACCTTGAGCTCCGCCGCAGTTTTGAGCCAGGAGGCCCTGAGCTGCCCAATGGTTAATATTGAGCTGAATAATCTTAATTCGCTCCTTTAGTTTTCACAGCATTTCCGCATACGAGGCCTCTGCCGTCTTCTTCAGTATAAGTGCCTCCGGATTCTTTCTCAGGCGTTTAGGCTTAACTTTGTTCCACTCGCCTCCAGTGCTAGCGTCCTTGGGGACGGATGCATAGCTGCGCGGCTTGGACGTATTTTCATTGGGTTTAGGCAAAGCTTCTATGATAACCTCGGAGTATTTGCACCGCTTGGGTGCCTGTGCTTTAGGCACCTGAACTTTGGACATCTGTCCCTTTGGCATTTGCTCTGTTGGTGTAGCCTTCTTTCTAGGCTTTTGGGGGTCGGTTTGGGTAGCAACGGTCGTAGAACGATTCTCTTTAGCGAAGCCTTTATGAAACTCGATCGCTCTGTTGTTTAGAGCCGAGAGTTCAAGTAATACGGTCTTGTTATCTAAGACGACATGGCGCCGAATTTCGAACGCGGATGATAACCTCCATTGCCTTCAGGTTGCTCGTATTGCTAGCGCTGTTTGCTACAGGGGCTGAGTTGTCCAGCCCCGCAGCACTGCGGCGGCTAGCCGGTATATCCTCCAACACAACCGCCGACGCAGGGGTTCCGACTTCCTGCACCGCAATTCCTGCTCCTTTTGTTGGGGACCTGGACAATCTGGAGCTCCTCCTAAATGGGTCATCGTCGGTGGGGGCAAAACCCCTCGCTGCTATATCCATTTAATTCGCGATCTCCAGATCTGGCAGCACTGTTGGTCTGCGATGAAATACAAAAATAAAACTTTGTAATAACAATGGCTCGACCCACAACAACCTTATTGAAGCTTGTGGGCAGTTGTACGATATCACCCATTTAAGGGTGACCCGGCAGCCCTCTACATCTTCGCCAGTAGAGTGGACTATGTTCTATCTCTCTACCAAACCAATGAAGTCCGACAACTAAGAATTCTACTAGAAGCAATCGAGCAGAACTTTGGAGGCCACGTGACTCGATCATTGGTCCTACCGAACATCGAAGACTGGCCTGCACTGAAATCCAGAATGATTTCGGAATAGAAGCCCCAAAAACCAAACTAAATACTTCTGGAGAACTTCAAGGAGACACCTTATAAACGAAATCTACGAACATTCTGCGAAGAAGCAAAAAGACGTCGGTAGCTACTAATTGCCAAGCTACACTTAGACAGTAATCAAACGGATTATCTTATTTATTTACAGGCTGTTCAAGCACCAACTTGAACATGAAAAATTTATGTTTTCTAAATACATATACAAATTTAGAATAAGTTACAGTTCTTTTAATATAAAGAAGTAAGAAAGAACAATATAAACAAGTGAGAAAAGTTATCATCGGCTTGCCCTTGCAGATCTTTACAATGGCAGTTATTAATATAGTGGTCCGATCCGGACCAAACTTTTACAAATCGTGTATGGCTATGTCAAATGAATAAATGTTGAATTCGGTTGCAATAGCTTGGAAAACAAAAAAGTTTTCCATACAAAGACTTGAAATCTGATTGATCGTTTGTATGTCAGCTATATGATATAGTGGTCTGATCCGACCGATTTTTAAACTTTTTATTTTTAAACAACAAAAATAATGATCTGGTAAAAATTTCAAAACGCTAGCTTTAAAGCTACTGTCAATTTTTTGCATAGAAACAGACGAACAGACGGACATGGCTATATCGACTCGGCTGTTGATGCTGATCAAGAATATATATACTTTGGGGGGTCGGAGATGCTTTCTTTAATGCGTTACACATTTCTGGAAAAAATTATAATAGCCTCTGCAAGGGTATAAAAACGAAAAACTTTTGTGGCCCTTGGGAGAATGTTTAAATGTTAAATTGAACAACTAACACTTTACTAATTGATGAAATACAGTTCACTACAAAATTGAAAAGCTATCGAAAGGAAAAATAATTAAAATGTATAGCAATCCACACTTTTGTGGCTCACATAAGTACATAATTTTAAGGTTTCTTAAGATGTAAAATTATATAAATTAAACACTTTCTAAACCAAACTCATCAGAGTAATAACTATTTTGTTTTCTTCCTCTTAGCCTCAGTTAAAGGTTCCATTAAAGTACTTATTATAAAATTACCAATACAATTGTTTACTATTTTGGCCCATCATGATATTGTCGATCTTAAATCGGCTAACTAACATTGCAAATGAGATAAATGTGGGAATTTATGAAGAACATGTAAATTTGGAGCTTAATAAAAACCCAGAAAATCTCGATGTCTCCAAATCCTAATCATTACCAAATCACCCAAAATTACTCCAATTAACCAAACACAATATCAAAAAAAAATACCTTACGCGCAACCATTTAGACCCACCTATATAGCGAGTGCCTAACATCCAACCTATTGTGCCAAAAGTATCTCGGACCCAATAGATTCATACACCTCCAACAAAATTCTAGAAATAATCCATTTTAATAGACATATTAATAAAATTCAGAATCCCCAAACATCACAAACTTTAAGAACAAATAAATATTCTCAACCACAACAACCCTTTGCATCTAATAATACGATAGTACAAATATCCGTAAAACCAATAACTAAACGAAGTTTGAGGACCAAGTGCTTGACTGGTTAAACGAAGAGTTGATTAAAAGATATGAATGCATCCTTGCAGATCTTTACTAGGCACCTCCCATGCGAGGAGCGACAAATATTTTAAGATATTAGTGCGTTGGTAAATTTTTGCTTGGTGTTTTGTGAAGCAAGCCGACTCATTTGAGAAGATGTTAATTCAATAAAAAAAATTTTAGTCATAGAAAAACGCCATGGAATGAATAAAAACAAGCGAAAATTACAAGACTTGAATCTTAAAAATAGATCATGTATGTACATACAAAACTTTAATCCCATGTTAGTGTTCGTTTAACTGCAATTGTTAATGGAAATTGAAATCTATTAAATTATAGTGTTGTATATGTTTTGCTTAATATGAACTATTCCCTCTTATTCTACTATCCTGTTGATATTTTAAATGTTTCTTTATATGCGGATGTACAAAGTTTAATTATTGTTATTGACGGCGAGTGCCCTTGCCGTTGTACACAGACCGGCAAGCCTTCGGACGACAACTTCAGACTTACTACAAAACTTGTAAAAGTTCTACGGTCGTTAGGATTTGCTGCCCAGTCGGCATTTGCATAGCCGACCAATTGTTTACCACTTTGCGTGAACAATAACCCATGGTTTGAGTCCCCTTCAAGCAACGCAATACCCTCTTAGCAGCAACCCAGTGTTGCTTGCATAAGAAGCATTGTATTGGCTCAGGACGCTGACGGCGTGTGTAATATCTGGACGTGTAGATACTGCCAGCCATATGAAGGCTGCAACCAAACTCTGGTACGGGATTTTTAATAGCTAAGCTTTGAGACTGATAGTTTCTCATTCATGTTCATTGGTGTTCCTGCTGGTTTACAGGTCGATCAGGTCCTGTCTCCCTTTTTCTTTAGATAAACACATTTATCTGCGGCAAGTTTCCGTAGACCCATGTCCTTCAATTTGCTGTCCAGCTTCTTATACCATTGGCGACCACTCTACTTTAATCCGTATAAAGCCTTTTGCAGTATGCATACATATGCATCATGACCATACTTTGTTTTCTCCTTTTGTGGCAATATTTGTCCAAACTCTGCTGGGACGTTTATATAGAGTTCCTCCTCTTTGTCTCCATTCAAGTATGCGCTGTTGAAGTCTAATTGGTATACATCAAACTCTAACTCTGCAGCAAGAGGTATTACTGCCCGTTTGGATCTGATTCGGCCTACGTGGGAATAAGTTTGGTTGCAGTCAATCCTCTCTCTCTCTCTCTGCGTAAATCCTCTAGCTACCAGCCGCGCTTTGGAGCAATCCACTTTACCACTCGACTTGTACTTGGTGCGTAGCACCCACTTGGTATCGACTTTTATTTCTGGCTGGCGTCTTACAACTCGCTCCTCTGGAGAGCCCTGTACACCACTGGAGAGCCCTGTACTCACTCAACATGGCGTCGGGCCCAGGCTGTATATTGCTAAACATTTGGATTCGAAGAACTCATCTTTTGAATCGGATTCATTTGGAGCTGCAATGATCCGATTGTAGATTAGTTTGGGTCTACAGGTTTACCTGTACGGTGTTTGCTGGGCCTGCCAGGTCCACACTTCATTTGCACCTCCGGATGGACTTCCTCTGATGAACCTTCACTCCCGGTATCAGTTTCTTTTTAACACGTAGGCATGCTCTCTACCTTCATTCCATCCGTTTCTGTAAATTCTTCAAAGGTGTTGTCTTTACCAAATAGTTTTGTTAAGACCATGTCACGACTCTTCAGCACAGTTCTTGCTCCCGGGTCATACCGCCTGTATGCCCTTTGCATAATTTCAGTATCCTATAAATATGCATTTCCTCAATCTTGGAGTGAATTTGCCTTTTGGTCGTTTGATGAGCGAATACACAATTTGCCCAAACGTACGCAGATGTTTCACTACTGGGATTCGCCTATTCCACAGTTTTAACGGTGTTTCCTCACACAGGCTACTTAACGGACATCTGTTCCTTATGAAATTGGCAGGGTTGCTACAGAGTTTCAGGCCAATAGCTAGGAGGTTGTGCTGCATGTATCATCATACAGCGCGCCATTTCTACTAGCGGCCTATTCTTACGCTCAGATACTCCGTTTTGCTGTGGGGTGTACACGACTGTGAACTCGTTTTGATACTGAATATCTGCACCCGCTAGGTGCTTCTTGAACTCGCTGTTCGTATATTCCGTTCCATTGTCTGATCGCAATGTCTTCAGTTTCTTTCCACTCTTCTGTTCGGCGAAGTTTTGAAACTCCTTGACTTTTTCTAAAACTTCCGATTTTGCCTTGAGCTATATACGAGTTCGCACCACCTTGAATTGTCGTCTATAAACGTTATGAAATAACGGCTGACTGTGCACATGCATGGGACCACACACGTCGCTGCTTATTAATTCTAAGCCTTTTTTTGGATCTGGAGTTTGATGTAACGGCATCTGAGATTGGTATCCCTTAATCCGGACTTCGCATTGTGGTAAACTTCCACTTATGTTTACTTTTACTTCCTGGAGCATACCTCGTTGTATGACAGCTTTGAGATCCTTTTCGTTGAGATGGAAAAAACGCTAGTTCTTCCGTATAGTAAAGATCTAACTTACGTTTGGTTCTTAACATTACTTGGTCACTAGATGCTCTTACTATTTCTGCTCTGTCTCTCTTAAACAACACATTATACCCATCATACCCATTATAAATATAATGAGGGGGGAGCAAAATACGGGCATCTGCCAGGAGGAATGGGCACCGTGGTACGTAAGGAATAAAAACTTCCGAAGAAAGCCACATATCCCAAGAAAAACATCCCGCGCGAGTCTGACAAGATTGAGCACCACCTCGTCCCTCAAATGATACAGCCCGACCAGCTAGACGACAAAGCCCGACCGTCTTTTGATACTGTTGCTATGTTCTATTCCTTTCTATTACATCGTATTCCGTGGCGACGAAACTCGGACATAACTTACACTTACTTTTAACTAAGACCTTTTCTTTGCTCCTCTTTTCTATCAGCTGATTCTTTCCCCTTTTTTTTGGTAACACAATCTCGGTTTCGTTGCTACTAACAAATATATCCTGAATTCCTGGCATCTTATCCCTGATCAGTTGATGAAACATTAGTTGTAAAGAAGCACTGCCATTGCTACTATGAGGAGTCAAATTGTACATCAGTAAAAATTTTCGTATTTCGTCTAAAAAATTGCTTTTGCTTTGACAGCAATCTTTAATCTTTTTACTAGTGACGTGTTCATATTTTCGACCTCTTCATTAGCTCGATGTCAGTGAGGCGGAGTTCTAATCTGTTCTGAATATTCCTTGAACTGACCACTAATGTGTTGTCTGCCTATTGGCAGGCCATAAGTATTTTGGAGAACCCAGTCAACAGAAAATTCCCTTGATAGCTACAAGTATGCTTGTTGAAATTATAGAACGTAGGAACATTAATTCCATGTAACGTGAATAATAGTCAATGATAACGAAATCAAACTCGTTGTTTGGTAACGCACCCAGTAGATGAGATGCTACAGAAACCCGTCGGAAATGGCCTTTTGCTCATCGGGGCAGGATTCTTTGCTTAAAAAATACTTGAAAAAGTATTTTTGCGTAGAGTACTGCCAGTATTGGACGAGGCCGGACTGATCCCTGATCACCAGTTTGGATTCAGACGCCTCCATGGAACACCTGAGCAATGCCACCGGCTTGTTGAGAGCATACTTAAGGCTTTCGAAAAGGAGAAGTACTGCTGCGCCGTTATGCTGGATGTCAAACAGGCGTTTGGCAGAGTCTGGCACCCTGGACTCCTTTTCAAAATTTAATCCCACCTTCCAAGTTCCCACTTCGCCTTCCTCAAGTCGTACACAGAGGAAAAAGAATTCCGAGTGAGATGCGGATCATCAATCAGCATGCCTAGGCTTATGAGAGCAGGAGTACCTCAAGGCAGTGTTCTGGGACCCACTCTACACAGCGGACCTTCCCATCACCCCCTCTCGGAACCTCACAGGGACTACATATGGAGAGGACACCGCCTTCCCAGGAAGCATCAGCCATCATACAGAGACAACTGAATGCTCTCGATCCATGGCTGAACATCGTGGTCAATGCGGAGAAGTCCTCCCACACAACCTTCGCACTACGCAGGGGGGATTGCCCCCCGTCACACTCAACGGGGAAATCATCCCTATGAATAACACTCCCAAATATCTAGGGCTGACCCTGGACCGCAGGCTCTCATGCGCCCTCACCTGATCAACAAGCGCAACCAGGCCAACCTACGACTGAAGCAACTGCACTGGCTCCTAGGGAGAAGGTCCAAGCTCAAAGAAAAACTCAAACTGACCTATTAAACTGAAGCCAATCAGGACCTATGGGATACAGTTGTGGGACACGGCAAGCTGTTCTAACCGCATCAGAATCCAGCGGTTTCAGAATAAATGCCTGAGAACAATTTCTAACGCCCATCCGTACCATGAAAACTCATTAATCAATAAAGAGCTTGGAATTCCATGGGTAGCAGAGGAGATCACCCGACTCAGCGAAAGTTATACAAAAAGACTGCACAACCACCCCAACCACCTGGCCATCAAGTTCCTAGATAAAGCCGATCCCTAAGACGCCTGAAAAGGAAACACCCGCTTGACCTCCCCCACCAATAGACACCTAAGTCAACCTCATATATCTATCCATTCCATGTACCTCCCTTAAGTCAAGGTAGATCGTCGGATAGATTTTAAATACAAAATAAGAACGTTAAAAGAAAAAAAAACAGACTCCATACAAGACTTCACAAACTTCTCAGTCTCACGATCTATACAAGGCTACCACACTTTCGAGCATAGGCGACACCCGGATGACTTTTCCATGTGCCTTTTCCCTGCTATTTTCGATATGGTCATTGATACCGGGATGAAGTTTTCCTATATCCGCAAGATGCTTTTCGTTGCGATTTGAGCTGGTGGCTTTGATGTTTTAATATAGTTTTCAGCGGCTTGTGATCCGTTTTTAGTTCAAAGTCTAATGGTGCTAGATTGTAGTCAAATTTTTTTACTACCGATACCAGTGTTAACCTTTCCTTTTCCGTTTGAAACTCTTTTTTTGACGTCTGACACCCTATTTTTACGTCTAGGGCCACAGGGCAGGCGTCAGCAATCAAACGGGTACCATTGTTTATACTGAAATCGGGGATAGACCCGAGAGAATATAGAAACAATTACGAGAAAGAAGTGGAGTGCGTTTTTTGCTCTGAAAGGTAGGTGAGAATTGAGGATTTGATAGAAGTGGACGTGCAGAGTGAAGTAATATAGTATAAGTCATTGTAATCAGAACACAAAACGCTAAAAGGCTCATGCTGGGCATATGTATCTATTTGGAATGTTTAATGTTAGTCGTGTTAGTAGATGCTGTTTGTCTACATTATGTTTAATAAGGTTAAGCAGGTGGAGCGACGCTCCATCACTGAACTGCAGAGATGTTGAAGATGTGGATTTACCAATTTTTCGAAAAGCTCTGGAATTGCTGACAATTTAGAGATTCCTCTATAGTTTGTAGCATCCGATTTTTTTCCTTTTTTTGTAAGGGAATTATAAAGGATTCCTTCCACATTTGGGGATAATCGAAGTTTCCAGCGACAAAGAGAAAAGTTTTAGAAGAGGTCTGCACAATGGCTTAGCGCAGTTTTTCAGTACAAAGCCAGGAACACCATCAGGACCTGGCGAATAGAATGGTTTCACCCTCAGAAGATCCGATAACACAGTGCTTTCAAAGAAAGTTGATCTAAAAATAAGATTCGCTGATTGAATGTTGTAAGAATAAGGCTGATCCGTAATTGTAGGAAATGAGTACGTTGTTTGAAAGAAAGTTGCGAATATTTCGGCTTAGTAGTCGCAGATACACTTTCAAACGAAAATAGGGGGGGGAGAAGATACTTGCTTACGCTTAGTGTTCACAAAATTATAAAATTGCTTCAGATCCTGTGTAAACTGGATCCGGCAGCGGTATACCATATATAATTCTTTTAACACTAAGCACGTTGAAGTTTGACCGAGCAACTAAGTATCTTGATAAAGTTACATTGCAGCCAGTTTTCTTATATCTCTTAAGTTGTCTGTTTTTAAATATATTTTAAGTTTTTAATGATCCTTGTAAACCAAGGAGGGTCAGTCGAGGCGGATGTATACTTCCATGGCACGCAAGAGTCGAACAAGCCTTAAGCCTTTTGTAGAATGTTTCTAAAGCGATATCAATATCGTTGCATTTCCAGAGATCGGATCAATCGAAAGTATAAATTAATTTGCTTAGTCCTTGAAATTTAGCCTTACGAAAGCAGCGAGTTTTATGAACTCCATGGCGAGACTGAAGATCGCTAGCAGTAAGGGTTTCAATTGACACCAAAAGCGTTGGGTGGTAAGGATCTTCTGGTCGAATGTGGCATGGGTCTGTGGCATAGATCTAGAAGCCGACCTAAAGAATTCTTTACGTGGTTTGTTTGACCAAGGGATATGTCGAATATACCCTCAGTAAAATCTTGGTGTGTTAAAAGTGATGAAGATGGTGAATTCTCGATGTTTCACCAGAAAAATTTAGGTAAATTGAATTCTCCTAGAGTCACTAGCAGGTCACTGTCGGACAACCGGAGCAACTCTTTGAAACCGTTTTTAGCTTGCCGCATGAACGTTTGCATCTCTTTTTAAACCGCGCGACATCCACTGCAGCAAAAGTGAAAGCCAGCATTTCTTCAAATTGCATCCGAAACTGACGCAATGAATCCGGCACATTTAGTATGTACAACGTTTTCACACACCCAACAGGGGATGCTAGGCTGGGACGCGAAAATCGTCTTATTGCACGATTTTATAGAGCAATATTCCATTATACGAGATTTTTGATTAAAAACAAGAAATTTAAAATATATAAAAATATATTGACACCAAATAAATAGTTTTACAAAAACTAGTAGCCTTAAACCAGTGTACTTGTTTAAAAGAGCGGAATAGAAGGGAGAGGGAAAAAAACTAGCGCAAACTAAGAGAGATACCAAATATGGTACCGTGCAGACGCGAGTGCGAAAGGAATCGAGCTAAGTATTAGATTTAAATAATTATTATTTTAAACATACACAGGTTTTTTTTTCACACGGCAATAATTCATAAATCAAAGAGCACAAGAAAAAAACATGACCGTTCGCTATGAAAGTAAAGTGTTAAGTTACAGGAGTAACAATTGACGAGGGTAGCTACATGTGTCAACAGAATAATTAATAATTAATAAACATTAAACTCAGCAATACATAAGAAAAGATAGATAACATATAAAAAGCATGAAATGAGATAAATGAAATAAAAGGAGAAGCGCTCGCAGTACTGCTTCAGTTAGATTGAATACCCGAATTAAGCTCAAATAATTTTATGCTAACGTGCATGCACATACATTTTGGTCCTTCGATCCTTGAAGCCACCTTGCAATTTGGTCCTTCGAGAAATTCTGTTATTTCCCCCAACAGTGATAAGAAACACAGAATAGAAAACCAGCGCCTTATAGTCAAGTTGGCAAATTTTGTTCCAGCTTTTCTTTGGCTGATCAATAAATCAGCTGTGAGTCAAGGCACAGCTCTGGCTCAGCAAGGCACAAAAAGAGCAATGATTAATGCCTCGGTTAACTGCCTCTGACTTTATCATCTAACTTTGTGGTTAACTGCTTTTGACTTTATGAGCTTGTACCAAATCTATTCTATTCAGTTCTATGCAGTCAACGGCTATACGAATGCAGACCTTTACTATGCAACGCCTACACGACGAACAACAAATATATTAAGATATAAGTGCTGTGTTGGGTGTTCTGTGAAGCAAGAGTATTAATTTGCACAGCGGAGATAAAATAGACTTAAATATTAAAAATAAAAAAAGTCAATGATACAAAAACAAGCGAGAATTACGGGACTCGTAAAAAATCATAAAAATTGATCATATAAATTATGTGGTCCCCATTCCAGTGACTGTGCTCTCCGGAAATCCTCCTCTAGGGTTGAGCTTAGTATTCGCCGATCCCACGATGACCAAGGTGTGGACTTGTCTTTGTATACAGTGTCAATCACTGGCCATGTGGCTCGGTGATGAGGTTATAAAATAAAAAAGAAGTATTTAACGGTAATGTGCCAGAAAGATATGGCTTAGTTGGTAGACCAGTACCTTACTTGTGATTCTACTGAGTTGGTAGCTTTTCAAAAGTTCTTTGTTGCGTTTTATGCATGCTCACACTTCCGTTTTCGCCCTTGAAGACGTCCGAAATAAGCGTCTGTAATAGTTCGCGTGGCCTAGGAATTATATAACTTCAAATACGGTTTTTGGTTTGGGAAATTTTTTATTGTCCTGATTTTTTGGGTGGTGGTCGCCGGTCATCGCCGTTGACTATAAACCCAACAAAATTTTCGATTTTCTTAAATGAATGGGCCTTTACACCGAGACTCTTATTTTTTTATCGTCTATGGCCTTTAGAACCCATCCGCGTACCTGAAATGAGTATTTGCCAATTTGCTTTCTGAGAATGTCGTCAATGGTTCTGTGAAAGATGCTGGCAGCATTTCTCAAACCAAAGGGGTGGCTACTGATTTCATATTTTCATCCAAGAAGAAAATTTTTTTCACGGTCCCGTTCCGCTAAGAACATTTGGTGGCTTTTTCAAACGTCGTGACGTTCTTGGCCTTACCCAAATCGCCCAATATCATGGAGATATCTGACATCGGCTATTTTTCGGGAATACTTCAAATAAAAATAATTTGTTGAATCATCAACGATTTTACAAATTTTTACCATTCCTAAAAACAAAAATGAATTCAAATGTACTTTATTTTAAAAAAATTAAAATATATCGAAAGTTTTATTTATACACTGCATCTTTCTCACAATTATAAAGAATCGCATTTATTTTGGTTTGATTTTCTCAAATGAAGAGCAAAAAAGGGCATCTGCCCGGGAGAACTAATTACATTTGCACATTTGGTTTTTAAAAAGGTATTGGTGCCATTGGGGGTGTTGACTGTTCAATATGATGTTTAAAAAATAACCCGACTAGCTTCTGCCTGCAGCTTCGGTAGCTTCATCTGTGTCCGATATTAATAAAAGCCCCCTTCTTGAATCTGAGATCCGTGAAGGTGGCAATGCATAGGACCCTACGCGCATAGTGCGGCAGTCTTCCGTACATCAGCTTTAACGGAATTCCAACACTACGGTGCCTTCTTATTAAGCGTAATGTTTAAATCATTAATCTTATGTCGCAGGCCGCATATGCCAGGAATGATTATAGAAATAGACACGTTGGTATTTGTAAATACCGATAACGTTGCATCTTTAAATAGAAACAAGTCACTAGTTGCGCAAAAACATCGATATTGGCGAATTTGACAACGATCTTACTGATGTTTTAAAAACATCGATGTCAACGATGTTGGCAGCGCTAATTTTCCACGTCTACTAATTTGTCGTACACGGTTTCAAATCATTGTTCCTTTACAGCACTATTTTAAAAATATTAACAAATATTAAATTTAATTTTAAATTAATTTTAACAATTTTAAATTTATAGTATAGTTTTATGAGTTATTCTCCGTTATCATAAAAAACTTAAAAATAGTCAGTAATTATTTTTTTGATATATGTATTCCCGAGTTCATATGTAAATTTAAGAATTTAAGTGTTGCAAAAACCCTCCACGATTGTTTTTTTTCTTCTTTTGAACAAAATTCTCTTGCTTTTGATAAAATCACGTCCGATCATGAATGACGTTGTTTGCTTCCTGCTGTTTAAACCAAATATACACGGCTTCCTCAACTAAGTCATGCGCTCCTTTTCTTTACCGCTTTCGCTTTAAATTCACTTTTGTCGACTTTATTAGACACACATACAATAATTTGAAGCTTTTCTTTTATTGTTAAGCCACTTACGTGCTTTATTTTACCAATTTTCGTAATTTTTAAATAAGAACCACGATTAAAACAAAACAAAAAACGGACATGCGCATGTCCAGTTAATCAAATTGAAGTTAAACGAAAATGCATACTTTGCCACATATCAAATATGCAAAATTGATTCAAAGATGGCGCTGCTAACTTTGATGGTATTCATAGAGAATAGCAAAAAAAGCAGCTGATATGATTAAGCCATTAAGTAAGAAAGACTGTTATCTCAGATGCAGCAAACATTTTCATTTTCATTTTGTTTTCATACAAATGAAGTGATTTAGGCAAAAAATAAAAACATGACGCAGCTATCTTTCTTATGTAGCTCAAATCATTTTAATGTTTGGCATATCTTCATTTGTACTTAGACCTAGTACTTAGATCGAAAAACATGTTTGGCGCCCAAAAAATGTGATCTTTCAAGTGTACGCGAGTTTTTGTTAGTGTATCGCATTAGGGTCCTACAGTCAATCAGCTGTGTTTGTTTATCTTTGACCGCGAGCAAATTGATAAAATTGATTGTTTGATTTACAATGTTGGGAACAAAGAACTCGACTATTAAATGTCTGTCGGTATTTCGGCAAACAAGTTTTTCGTGCTGGTATATTTTTTAAATTTTACTTGATTTTAAATTTAACGTTATTCCTGATAAAAAATTTGTTACCTATTTGCATCTCATTCTCTCTAATAGCTAAAAAACAGTTTTTGTCGATCTGAGTAACAGGCTTATCGATCTAAAAAGAAACATAAATACAGAAATTTAGCTTTCCCACTCTTGGTTGTACGGGGTTCTCGTCCATTCAAAAATGACAAGTTTATTTGAAAATAATTGAACTGGCAACGCCTTACGCGTTTTATAATACAAATTTCATACATCCCTTCTTGAACTCGGTGAGCAAGAGAGGAAAACGCTCTTTTTGAGAGTCAGCACGCCTTCGCAGTTATATTCTCAGTACACCATTTAAATATCGATAAATTTTAGGTATTTAACATTCGTTAACCGGTTCGTAGATGATGTGCCGATTGTAAACGAGATTGCCGATACATCGTTAGAGACCGAAACTTATGTTTTTAAATTCGATGTTTCTCTCCACTCTAATTTCGAATTTCTTTACTGACGTATCGCGATAGCGGATTCATATAATTGTTTAAAAAATATTTTGAAATTGGGGATATTAATTTATTTTTAAAGCCCCTTGTGCCTGTTCGATTTTTAGTGGTGGACTGCTCCTGACACCTGACATAAAGTTCAAATATTGTACATAAGACAACAATATTGCCATCGTTTAACGATCTGCTTTAAAAAGTATATATTTTTATATGTACGTACCTATGCATGCAGTGTAGGTGTATGTAAATCTAGGATATACATGTATGTGTCTCAATTTCTTGCTCTAGCAGATACGAGATACAAGCGGAACACAACGATCAAGCTACGTTCGGCGTACTCGTTGCCTGCATTCCAAGAATAAAAACTTGTGAAAGTGTGAAAACATAAATTTTGATATAAATATGTGTCTATTTAATACGTAGAAAGCGAGAAATACATGAAAATAATGTTTCACTCCTATTAAAAAGAGTTAATTTAAATTAATGAAAATTATGTTTTGCCGTCGGAAAATGACTTTTGTTGCTCAGTTGAGGAAAATTGGCTTCCAATGAAAACCAGCAAGTCCCTATGATTGTAAGTAAAGAAATAAGTTCAATTACAACTCATAATTCAACTAAAATTAATTTACGTATGTATGTAAACCGTTCTAGACGCTAGTAAATACATATGCGCGTTTTGCTTATTCCGTTTTGTATGTACATATGTATGTATGCACATACATACAAGATCCTCTGTCTCGAATCTTTTGGGATTTGGCTACAGCACTCATACAGTCGCAGCGTAACCCAGCAACCCAAACCCTGATGTTTGTTTATTTGTTTGCTGAAAATAAAATTTTCTGTATTCTGTTTTACTCTTATTTTTGTATAGAGCAAGCCTTATTTTGGTCTCTACCTGTTGATATACCACAATCTTGTCTCTAAATAGAAACTCGTTGTGTCATTAGTCTTGCGTCGAGGCGTAGTTTGTTGTTTTTGTTGTTATTAACACTGTCGTCGTGGGTAAAGTTTTACCTTGAACTAGTATGTACTTACGTAGTTATTTCCTTCGCAACAGAACCTACCTAACAATTTTCTTGCAAACCATTAAAAATATCCAATCACTATAAACTTGATTATTATTCATTTTAAATCCTAGAAAGAAGTTTCCAAAAGGATTTCCCATACATACAGATACAATGTTACAGGTATACAATAATAAGAAGAATGAAATTTTGGAAAAACATTTATTTCAGGCACATTATTTGTGTGTTCTAGTATTCTGGTCTAGAGTCGCCGTTAAGAGAAATAAGTGTAAATATTAACTCCAAACTTTCATATGCGATTCAATAACAAAAATTTCTTAATAGTTTTTGATCATTTTGAATTTAAAAATAATACTAAAAAAGTATGTTGTAATGTACAAATAATTTTGTTGTAATCGTGATCTGCTTATAGATATTACCATGAAAAACATACTCAAGATATTTAACATAATTCGGTGCATGTAATGAAATCGTGGCTAATCGTTTTAAAGAAGGGTAGATATTCTAAGAGAAACAGGTTTGCAGTTCCGTGATCGGCTACTTGCGTTTTATTCTATTCATATTTTTAAAATATCAGCAGTATATGATGTTATTAAAGAAGTTTTTAAACATAACAAAAATAAGAACAAAATGCTATTTTCATTTAAAAGAAAAAAATTTTT
Organism: Drosophila vallismaia; assembly: GCA_035047325.1. Lineage (NCBI taxonomy): Eukaryota > Metazoa > Arthropoda > Insecta > Diptera > Drosophilidae > Drosophila > Drosophila vallismaia. The sequence goes on from JAWNPU010000044.1 coordinate 144,384, forward strand.
TTTCGTTTTAAAATTGCACTTCACTATAATTAGTTGCAATTAACCAAAGCAATCTCAAAAAAAATACCGATTATGGCAAATAATTTTAATTGGCTTCAGGTTACAATAAAAGCCGCTGTTTATCTTCTTGACCTTTGATTCCTACCTTAAAAATCAATGGTAGATCAAAGAAAAATGTTTTCTATCAAATGTGCTCTAATTTGCATTGCAGATAGAAACTCAAAGCCCGTTTTATGACGAATTGCTGCCATTGTAGGAAACGACCGACCATATCCTATACCAGCCATATAAGGGGGACTTTTTTCAGAATCCATTTTGAAAGTCTTTGGCGTTCTAGAAATTTTAACTGAAATAAGCTGACTATATTTACCTATAGCTTCCATATAATTAAATAAACGGAAGTGCCATAACTTTCGAGTTTTCGTGAGTAAAAGCCTAGTAAATTTCTAAGTAAATTTTATAAAACTGACCAACTGAACCGCTCGGATGTAGCTTTATTTCCTTTTTTTTATAATTCAATATGCCGTACTTCTTATGGTCAATAAGACAAAGAATTTTTCGCAATATGAGGAACTTATAAAAGTAAATTCTTTTAGACCGGTTTTTTTTTCTGTGTATCCTTACAGAGGGTATTATAATCAACAAGTGTGCAACCAGTTGATAGATAGGATAGATCGCCGGCCCTATAAAGTACATGTATCCCTCGTATAACGCGATAGTTCCAGAAGAATTGCGCGTTATGTAAATCCGCGTTATCTAAACCTTAGTTTTCATATAAATTGGGGGGTTTTGTTCCAACAGGTTTTATTTTTTAAATAAAATACATAATAAATAACAGATGGACATATTTTTAAACTCAATACAAAAATTCAGACGTTCTTATACAACTAAAAAACGAAAGATATGTACATATTTTAAAATTTAAATTTCGCGTTCTACTGAAACCTATTTTTTTCCCAAATCGCATTATATTGAAACCGCGTTGTATAAAACCGCGTTATACGAGGGATACCTGTATTTATACAGTGCCGCTCAACTGAGTAGGTTTGAAAAATCCTTCTCACATTTTGTTCTATATCTTTGGTTCAACTGCGTTTTTTTCTATCATTTTTTGTTTTGTTTTGAACCTTGAATTGCTTACTTATTATGTGCAACGGTAATTCGGAATTTAGCTTTCATCGTGAAATTCGCTTAATGTGTGCACTTTTTTTGGCTCATCTGAATAGGTTTTACACTTTTGACATCATTTTTTGTTTGACCGCGTGATTGTAATAGCCAAGAAAATCGGTCGAAGTCAAAACGTTGTGAGTAATTTTCTCCGTAAGGAAGCCGACTATGGTTAAAAAATGAAAAGTGGAAAAAAATATGCAACAACATCATCAGAGAGGCGACTTATCCTACGAACTGCCTCAAATTCCCACCTTTCCGCTGGAAAAATTAAGGAAAAATGCAGCTTAAATGCTAGTGTGGCCACAGTATAACTAATTATTCAAAGTGCCAAATACTTGAAGAAATTAAAAATTAAAAAAAAAACCACCTCTCAATGATGCTCGTAAGGAAGCACGACTTCGATTTCCCCGAGAACACATGACGTGGAACAAGGAGTGGAAGACGGTGGTTTTCTCCGATGAAAAGAAGTTCAACCTCGATGGACCGGATGGCTATAACTACTATTTACATGATATAAGAAAGGAAGAATGTTTTTTAAGCCGTCATCACACTTGTGCAGGTGGTGTAATGGTGGGGGGAGCCATATCTTTCTATGGAACGTGCGAGCTCCAGTTTGTCACCTCGAAAATGAACGCAAACGTGTATAAGAATGTGCTTCAAAAGGCTTTTCCTCAGTTTTCTGAGATTTATGGTCATATTCAATGGACGTACCAACATGACAACGCTCCCATCCATACGGCTCGGATTATTAAACAGTGAATTAAGGACCAAAACGTAAAATTGCTCGAGTGGCCGTACTCCACTAACATTAAAATTATTGAAAACATTTGGGAACTTTTGTCCAGGAGAGTGTACGAAGGGGGAAGACAATTTAGTGACACTGGGACCCTAGTTGAAGCAATTAAAAAAAACTGGTCAACAATTTCACTAAATGAAATTAAAAAATATTATGATTCCTTACCAAACCGTATGTTTGAAATAATTAAAAGCAAGCGTAGCCATACCAAATACTAAATAATGCTAAAACATTGCACTTTGTTATTTCAAATACCCAGTGCCTTGAAAATTTGCTTTGTTACTTATAAATTAAATAGTTTTAGTGGTCAAACCTATTCAGTTGAGCCAAAAAAAATGGAGATTTTTGTTGTTTTTGAAAAAAAAAAATTAAAATGATATAAAAACAAAACTAAGAGATCAGAAACTTTGTTTTTTTAACAAATGACAGATTTATTTATACATAAAAATGTATTTCGCTTAAATCGGATTTCATATAACTAAGATACAACGTTTCAAACCTGAACAAATAGTCAAACCTATTCAGTTGAGCGGCACTGTATTCTTGATCAGGATCTCCCCATGAGTTGATATACATATGCCCGTCGGTCCGTCTGTCTGTTTCTACGTAAACAAGTCTCTTAGTTTTAAAAGGCTCCAGCGGTAAAAAGAATTATTTTATTCAATCAATAAAAAATAAAAAATTCGATTTTCCCATTTGATTTATTACAAAAGTTTAAGGTTATTGCACTGTTTAATTAAATATTTTTTTTTAAGTTTTCAGATACCTTAAGAGGTTTTAAAAATATGGCCAACTCTGGAAAGCATCAGAACCAAAGACGAAGCGTTAATGTGGGAAAAGTATTCGATGTTTGCATTATTGTTAAAGGCATCTAGATCTAGCAAGCTCTAGTCACCATATAAAAATTATAAGTGGAAAAAAATGCCGCATACACACACCAGACATGGATCATCTGGGGATGATTTATGCAGTACTGATGAAGTTAAGATATTTAAAGACGAGGGAGATCGTGAAGATGATAAAATATCTTCTGAAAATCTACTAGTCGAAGAGAAATCAAGCTTGATAGATTTAACAGAAAGTGAGGTAAGTTTTATATATAAATGTAAATACATTTAATACATTTTTTTTTTTTTATTATTATTTAATGTAACGAAATACTTACAGTTAATAGTGTACTGCTTACCAAAATGTGTAAGCAATCGGATCTTGAGGATAGTGTCGTTTAAGATCTACATTTTGAAGAGGTGAAATGCTGAGCTGCTTGCTAGGCTGTTGGGGTGCACTTCTAGTCTTTCATAGTACATTTTCAACTTCCTTCATTTTGTGTCCAATTTTTGTTAGTTTGGTATCGCGTTCTATCTCTGGTTGTGATGTTCCAAGGAGTAATAGTGATCTTTTGCAGAGTTTTAGCCTGAATAATCTCCATTTTTTAAGATGAGTTTTGGCTGCAAACCCGTATACTTGGATGGTGGAGATGGGACCAGAAGCTTATATGCAATTCACATCCGGTGATTGCTGTATAGGCATATCTACGGTAAAAATAGATTCCAATGTGGTTCCTGATTTGCTTCCTTTTAGAACCCCTATTCTTTAATTTATTCCAAATTGAGGTTAATTGGAATGCACTATGTCGGCACTATGCACTATGTAATATTTCCACTCACTGGCTCAGTCTTAATAGTGTTGGGCTTATCTTCAGCTTTTCACATTTTTCAATCCAAACTACGGAAAAAAAGTTTAATATTATCTCACAGTAGCGCTCACCATTCACAATTACGTTACGATTCGCATCATCTTTGAAGAAGTACGGTCTAATAATGCCATCACCCCATAAACAACAGCAAACCTTGACTTTTTCTGGATGCATTGGTAGCTTTTGCAATGCTTCTGATCTTCAGTCCAACATCGACAATTAGGCTTATTAGCAAGGAGATTTGACACCTCTTTTCTCGTTTAGGGTACCAAGAAGTATTAACGTATACATATATACATAACTTTAATGGAGTAAGAAGCCCTTCTTGTTACGACTCTTTTCCTATAAAAGGGTTTCTATCTGTGTACTCGTACAAATTTTTTAGTCGATTTTCATATCAATCATACATCATACGGATATGCTTCCGCATATCCGCAGGAGGTAATCTTGATCAATTCCGATTGCTTTCTTTTGACCAAACTTCTCATGTCTTATAAACAATTCATTTGCCATGTTACATACAATTTCACGTAGACAATATACCCCTCGTGGATTTTTTATAACGAGTAACGAATAATCATTGATCTCGCGAAATCTTGCCAACAGATTTTGATAAAAATTCCGTTCCTTGACAGTCGCCATTGACGATAATTGGAAAATGCCGGTTAAAGAGCACATTTCGTCATCAATGGAAAAACGAGCTTTGGATCCAAATAGTATGTGGGACACCCTGTATTATTTGATAAAGCATAATAATTTTTTTTTTAATTGTGAATACACAAAATCATTATTATTAAAATCTTCATGGTTTTGATTCATGGATCGATTTTGTAATACCTACGAACAATTTCCTTTTTTTTATTTAAGCGTAAACTGTTTTTTTTTATTTTATGTTACAGAATTTTGTATATTATTGTATTAAAAATTTAAATTAATCAATTCTACAGTAGATCAATATATTATTTTTTTCAAGAATATTATGATTATTTTCAAGAAAAAGCACACGCAGCTAATGCAGAAGTATCGGTGCTTTATCCTGTAAGATTAGCGGTTGAAGTTTTTCCTGTACTTTTTTATTTAGTTAAAATTGTTAAATTTCGTAAAATCTCCTTCCCTCATCGTGACTAATCGGACAAAACAGAACTTTTACAAGAAAAAATATACTGACATTTTGCTGTTATATATCCGAATAATAAATCACGAATAATTTAAGGACAAATAACCGCGAAAAAGAATGTCAACCTTTTCAAAAGTTTTTTGACTCATCGTAAATTATTCGTGAAACTATTATATAAACAAGTCGCTCAAATATAATTTTTTTTAATAAAGTTCCTCTTTTCTTTTCCTTTAACTCACCTGTGAAATCGTTCTCGCTTATATTTAATCTGTTCCGTTTTTTTCTGAGAAGCAATCAATAATTTTTTTCTTGCTTAATGAATTTAAATTTGATTTATACTGGTGCGCTACTGGCAGGAATCCTTCGATAGCCAAATTCCATATGCATTAAGCTAGCGAAACACTTTTCGAAACCGCAAAAGTTTAACATACATATCTTTACAAAAATAAGAACGTCTAACTTTCGTTCACGAATAATTTTCGGATAAATAGCGGCAAAATAGGAGTTAAGAAAATTTTGGATTTTTTTTTAATTGTGTTGTCTCGCTAACTTGATATCTAGTGCACGTATTTGGAATTAAAACGAATTAAAGAAATATCTTTTACCTAGTGACTTCAATATTCCACTAACTTTAATAAATCGATTAGCCCTATTTTCTATTATATTTAAAAATGATTGCTTCAAAATAATATAATTGAAGCAATACTTTTTGATATATTTCGATAATATTCTACTATTCGATTTATTATTTTTTATTTTTCTTCTTAACTTTTCTTATGTCACACTTATTTAAGGGGCCGGCTCGTTTACCGGAAGACCTATAGTGCATCTTATATACATTTTAAATAATGTAGACGTGGATCTATTGTACAATTCAAGGTTTGAAGCAGCTTTGAAAACTGAAAAAGGTTCCACAAAAAATATTGTAGAAAGATCAATTGTCGTGTTCAGCAATTGCGTTATGGTGGAAATATCAATGAATGAGTATGGCTTTTGTTCCTACTGCTGGCAGTACTTCGCACATCTTTGCACCCAGTCTATAGGTCGGAAAAAACGAAATTGGTTTTTAAAAAATATACGATTTATAGTCCATTCACTTTATCCCACATATGGCTACTACACAAAAACAAAAACAAATTTTCTAATCCTGTGTAAACTTTAAATAAAACAGACATCATAATTTATACATATTAAACAAATTAATTGTATTTTTGTTTATTTTAGGAAAAGGGTCAAAAAACAGTGCGACCAGAACACAGTCCAGTATTTAGTAAGTATATTTTTAAAAATATTAATTAAAATAATTTAACTTCGACTTGCTGTGTCCATACCCTTTTGTGTGGACTTTGCCTATTCCGTTTCGATAACAATTTTATCATTAGACCCAAATAGAGCTTACACATTTTTGATTGGTGAGTGGCTTATATGTGGAGAGTAGTCTTTAAACTAGACGTAATTGTTATAATGTAGTTGTTATAAATTAAATAAAAAGAAAAACAAAGGAAAGATAGTTATGGGCGGACCCGAGGCATTTAATGAATCCGACCGCTTCTACAAATTTATTTTTCAAAAACTCACAAGTTTTAACTCCCATGAAACACGAAAGTTGTTCACTTTCCGTTTTTTCATTTATATAGAATTTATATATGTATAGGATAAATTTCACCAATACTGCTGCAATTCTGCACCACTTTTTTATACCCTTGCAGAGGGTATTATAATTTTTTCCAGAAATGTGTAACGCATTAAAGGAAGCATCTCCGACCCCACAAAGTATATATATTCTTGATCAGCATCAACAGCCGAGTCGATATAGCCATGTCCGTCTGTTTCTATGCAAAAAATAGACAGTAGCTTTAAAGCTAGCGTTTTGAAATTTTTACCAGATCATTATTTTTTTTGCACGCAGATCAAGTTTAAAAATCGGTCGGATCAGACCACTATATAGCTGCCATACAAACGATCAATCAGATTTCAAGTCTTTGTATGGAAAACTTTTTTGTTCTCCACATTTATTCATTTGACATAGCCATACATAATTTTTTAAAGTTTGGTCCGAATCGAACTACAATATCACATAGCTGCCATACAAACGACCGATATGAAAACAAGTCTTTGTATGGAAAACTTTTTTGTTTTCCAAGCTATTGCAACCGAATTCAACATTTATTCATTTGACATAGCCGTACCAATAATTTTGAAAAGACTTCTGATTTTTACATGAGTTCTTATTGAAATTTTGCAAAAAAATTATGACGTATTTCGATTGAGTCGTGGGTTCTATTCTGATTCTGGAAATGCGAATATTATGGACTACTCAGAAAAAAGATGAAGCAGTTTAGAAATAAACCAGAACAACGCCGTTAACTAATGAGCCAAAAAAACCATTCAAAGAGAAGTGCTTATGTTGGGTGGAATTTGAGTCTTCTAAAATTATAACACTGGGATCGAATAGAAGTGTATGCAATGTATGTGTCAATTCCTTAAATAATTCTGTTATGTTGTAAGAAAAACAAAACAATATATCTTTATTGAAAAACTTATAACATTGACATGTTTTACAAGAAGCTCTGCAAGTTACCAATTTAAAAAATATGAGAATGACGCCAGCATCAATGCTCAATGTTTCCATATCTATTTAAAAGACTTTTAAAAACTTATGACCCATATCATTAACAACGTGAATGAAAACGATATATTTCTTACTATCGCATAAGTAGATAATTCAAGAATTGAATCAAATAAGAGCGGAAAGTATATTGAAATATTTTAGAAAACAACTGCAATATTGTCAGTTTGCCAAATTCAATCTTACCTTAACAATACCTAATTATAGTTGCCAAAATTATGTTGGGCTCATTACTATAGGTAATCAAAGAGCACGTTTGGTTAACTGAAACAAAATGTCTAAAATGCCATGCTTGAGTCAGATTCAACAAAATCCACAAAATGGGTAATTCTTCCATTTTTATTATTTTCCATTTTTATCATTTTTTGAAAATATAATTCTAATAGGACTGGATATTGAATTTGAATAAAAAATTACCGACTTACCACATAGTTTTGAGTGCCTAGTAACTGGGAAAACAACAAGAAAAGTTGTGAACGCGTTATGAACCTTAATAAGTGTTTGATGATTTGTTAACCAATTCCAAACATTGCTACTAATATTAAGCGGGAATTATTAATATATTATAAGTAATAAAAATAGTATTCTAATATTTAATTTTAATAGTTTCTTAGTTACATGTATCTTGGACTTTCTGTTTATGTTTTGAAAAGTAGGCAATACAAATATATTATATTACAGAATCTGCCGTTGTGAGAGTTTTTTTTGGTACAAATATGCTACAAGCAACAATATTTATTCTGTCACGATTAATTTACAGATAAATAAACGTTATCAAGATACCGAGACACGTTATATCTTTAAAAAAAAAAATAATAGCAGCAAAATTATTTTTTCTCGATGAATTTACTAATGAATAATGGTCAAATAACACCACTATAACAGAAATAACACTATAGTATTAGATTTTGCCATTTCGAAAAGTGTTTCACTTGATGCACATCATCTTCCGGACACTTCAGCGGACGAGATTTTCAGTGTCTGTACGGACACCAAAGCATATTGATGATTGATTAGCATCATCCTGAAAGGGAAATTTAGGTTGTTGGTGGTTGACAATATTCTATAGCTGCCATGTATGTAACTGAACAATCGGAAGTTTTTTGGAGGATCTGAGTCGACCTATTTTATACGGGTCGGCCGAGTATATCCTATAGCTAACTGAATGATGAGAACTACTATAACTTCCATGATTTTCAGATAGAAAGTAGAATTTTCCTCACAGCCTCTTTTATAAGAATCAAATAATGAGACGATCAGAAATGCCGGAACTTTGGTGTTTTTGGAAGCTTGGGACTTTTTCCAAATCGAGTTTACACGGAACTGGTCTGATTATAAAGTTTCTATAAAGAGCATCCAACTATAATTGATATTTGTTATATATTTACCAATGTAAATCGGCATTTGACTGCAAGGGTAAATAAATTTTGGCTCCGACCGAAGTAATCTTTCCTTTTTTGTTTGTATTTTATTTTTCTGTCCTTGGCAATCAATTATAGGATGTTTTCTAATAATAATATAAAGTTATGAAACTGATTCCATAAAAACCGTATATGTCAAAATTATTCTACATCTCTGCCACCCCATTCAAAGTAGTCCCCTTGGCAGCTATACAAAGTTATGAAACTGATTCCATAAAAACCGTATATGTCAAAATTATTCTACAACTCTGCCACCCCATTCAAAGTAGTCCCCTTGGCAGCTATACAACGATTCCAGCACGTTTTCCATGCTTCGTAACATTTCTGGAACTCATCCTCATTCGGCCGCCTAAATGTCTTCAATCGACTCAAAATGACCACCGATTTTGTTCTAGGAAACAAAAAAAAAGTCAAGTTTACGGTTTTCCCAGGTGGACAAAATTCTTTGTGGAAGATTCCACGGGTATAAAAAAAATCATCGTTTTTACCTCCGACTTCGCGATGCGAGCTTTTTTCGGGCGGGGGGCGTGCGGAGACAACCATTGTGAGCTTTGGCGTTTGGTTTCCGGGTCGTATTAAATGCCGGGAGAAGTTAAAGGGAATTTCAAGGTCTTAGGGTTACCAAAATCGCTGCAAATCAGTCTCATTACTTTATTGTCATACCTCGTATGATAAATATAAGGTTGTCAAATATCTCCCTTCCGCTTTTTGCTCTTGAAATATGCACCGTTTTGTTCGATGATCTGTTCCCATCTAGACGGCAACTTCATAATACCTTCCTGGTAGAAGCCCCCCTCCTTATTTGCGAAGAATTCGGACAACCACTTTTCACAAGCCTCTTTTGAACTCAACTTCACACCACCAAGGGCATTCGCCATGGACAGGAACAGGTGGTAATCACTTGGCGTTACGTCCGGGCTATATGGTGGATGCGATAAAACCTCCCATCCGAGCTCCCGTAGCTTCTGACGAGTCATCAACGAAGTGGGTGGTTTGGAGTTGTCCTGGTGGAACACTACACCCTTCCTGTTGGCCAATTCTGGACGCTTCTGGTCGATCGCCTGCTTCAAGCGGTCCAATTGTTCGCAGTAGATGGTAGAATTAAGCGTCTGGCCATATGGGAGCAGCTCATAGTGGATGATTCCCTTCCAATCCCACCAAACACACAGCAAAACCTTCCTGGCCGTCAATCCCGGCTTGGCCACTGTTTGGGACGATTCCCCGGCCTTCGACCACGACCGTTTTCGCTTGATATTGTCGTATATGATCCATTTTTCGTCGCCAGTCACCATCCGCTTCAAGAATGGGTCGAGTTCGTTCCGTTTCAGCAGCATATCGCAGGCGTTGATTCGGTCCTGAAGGTTTTTTGGCGTCAAATTATGCGGCACCCAAACATCAAACTTTTTTTTGTATTCAGCCTTCTGCAGATGGTTCTAAATGGTTTGGTGACTAACTCCCATCTCCTGTGCGATGCCACGAGATGCCATATGCCGGTTTAGCTCGATGTATTCCATGATTTGATCGGTATTTGTCTTCACAGGTCTTCCGCCGACTGGCTTATCCATGGTGTCGTTTTCACCGGCTCTGAATCATCGAAATCATTCCTCCGCGGTTCGAAGTGATAGAGTACCATCCCACAAAACACCATTAATCTTACGGAACGTTTATCTAGCGGATTTGCCTTTAACGAAGGAAAACTTTAAAATAGCGCGAATTTCGGCGTTAGTCAACTCCATGTTTACACGTCTATAACTTTTAAACGCAATGTCCAAACTAATCATGCATAGCGTTGTTTTGTAGGTTATGTCAAGACCTTTCAAATGATGTATGTGTTGCCAGATACGAGCTCTGTAGCGCTTTGTACATAGCCGCGAAATTCAAAAGAAAAAAAAGCGGAAGGGAGATATTTGACAACCTTATATAACAAACACCAAATGTAGAGATAAAAGCCTTATGTGCTATTTTAGTAGCTTGGTTAGCAAAAATCAAATTAAAAGGTTTAAATGAAAATAAAAAAAAAATTAAACTTTAATGCTTAATAAAATAAAATTAGGGATCAATGTACTAGGTGTATAATAGCGGACGATAATTGTACTTTCTTTAGTCTTTCAATTCTGTTGGATAGCTAGACATCCCCTTTCAGTCGATCGAAGCATAAAGCTAGAAGATTTATCCAAATATATCGCTCGCTATTTTTACTACCTTTACATTATGTCCTTGTTTCACTTTCACATTGACCAGCCATTCATTATGCGCATGCTAATAAATTTGTATAGCGGATTCACTTTCACATTGACCAGCCGTTTATCCTTTGAACCAGCATGCTAATAAATTTGTATAGCGGGTTCCAGGGGGAACTAAAGTAGAGTTTACAAGTTTATGAAATGAAGGGAATATAGTCTATATTTATTACTTGTTTTATAATAAATGGAAATTAAGAAAGAAAAAAATTATATTAAATAATGAATTAAAAAGAAAAATAACCTGTAAAGTTGCATCATCGACTTCGGTTCGAACTTGCCACGCTATACAATACGAGAACACCAAAACTTACTTCGCCACTAAGTGTTCATCATAGTTTTGATCAGCTTGGTTAAAGCTTTTGCATATTACAAAAATAGAGAAAATAATAAAATATAAACGATATCACCTGCTGCTTTTATTTTATTTAATTTAATAAGACGCAAATAAAACAAGTGACGATGGCTATATTCGAGTTTCTCGATACCAGGTTGCAAAAAATGCAAAATTAATCAACTATGGCTAGATCGACTTGCATTTGGATAAAAAATATGTATACCTTATGGGAATGGTGAGGCTTTCTTCGCTGTGTTACATAAAAATGTACTTGACCAGGAATTGAGCACCTTATTCTTGCACCCACTTAGTTACTTAATGCCATAGGGTTAACCTGTGGTTATTATGAGTAGGCCCACAAATTGAATGCAGTTGACAAAGAGACTTCTTAGATAATTTTAAACAGGGTCTATGCTGGGTATTTGCTCCAGTTCTTTGTAATGAATTAATTTAAAACTTTCTTCGCACATAAGTATTTATGATAGATTTATCACATATTAAAATACAAGGTGCGTTCCAAAGTAAACAGGACTTTTAAAAAATAGACAGAACAAATGGTTTTATCGGCAAAATCAATTAATTTTATTCAAAATAGTCTCCTCCTGCTTCAATACAGCTTTTTGCACGGTCCAAAAGTTTGTCCGACGAGTGTTTTAGCTCGTTGCCCGGTATGGCCGCCAGTATGCCGGTGCAAGCCTTTGAATGGACTCCACGTCTGCATAACGCTTTCCTTTCATTGGCAAATGCATTTTTCCGAAAAGGTAGATGTCGCACGGTGCCATATTAGGTGAATACGGGGAGTGGTTGATCGTTAAAATGTGGCTTTTGGTCAAATAATCGGTCACAAGCGTCGATCGATGAGACGGCGCATTATCGTGCAACAAACGCCAACTTCCATCTTCGCGATATTCGGGCCGACCACGTCGAATACGACGCACCAAACGCTTCAAAACTCCAAGGTAGACTACCGCATTAACGTTTTGTCCGGGTGGAACAAATTCTTTGTGGACAATACCCTTGGAATCATAAAAACAAATCAGCATTGTCTTCACTTTTGACTTCTCCAGGCGCGATTTTTTGGGTTTCGGCTCGTCCGGCGCTTTCAGCACTCTGGCGTTTCGTTTCGGGATCATATTGAAAACAACACGTTTCGTCACCAGTCACAATCTTGTAAAGGAAGTTTGGGTCTTTTTTTACCTCTTTAATGATGTCCTTCGAATGTTGAATTCTGAGCAATTTTTGGTCGTCAGTCAATTTGTGCGAAACAAACCGTGCACACACCTTTTGTAAGCCCAAATGTTCGGTCAAAATGCGATAAATCGATGTTTTGGAGATGTTCAATTCTATTTCCATGAATTTTAATTATGATTTCGGCTGATTTTTTATGAATTCACGCACAGTTTCGATGGAATTTTCGGTGATCACGGATTTTGGTTGGCCCACATGTTCATCGTCATTTATTTCCTCACGACCACTTTGAAAACGTTGAAACCACTCGTGCACTCTACTACGGGATAAGCAATCATCGCCATAAACATGTTTCATCAATTGAAACGTTTCGGTGAAAGTTTTACCAATTTTAAAACAAAATTTAATGTTGGCTCTTTGCTCAAAGCTCATTTTCGCACCGATGACAAAAAAGTACTGACACTTAAAACGCAATAACTTCACTTCTAATAGATGGAATGTTATGAAATTTTTACTGGAAGTCAATGAAGGATAGCAGATTCTAACGCACTCGACATATGGATGGCGCCACTAGAGGGCGCTAGATTCAAAAAGTCCTGTTTACTTTGGAACGCACCTTGTAGTTGCAGACATATCGGAAGTAGTATATTGAACTTACTAAACATTCGTCTCCCGGCACAACAATTGAGCCAAATTTGTCCGATTTGTTCTCCATAGTAACATCTCAAGTGACATCTCAGATCCAAGCAGAATTGACCCACTTAAAGGAAACATCCAACATCCGGACTCCTGGAAAGGAATGATGTCGCGGTCTTACCAACCGTAACACCAAAATCTTTACATCTGTGTTTTGCATCTGATCCTTAATGGAATCATCCCTTCCAGAGCCATGCCATTTCCGGCCCCAGAAGATCCACACCGTCCAACTCTTGAGGTTTCTATCGAAACCTTTACTTGTATTGTGACACAGATGTAGTTTACATATACAACTTGTTGCTACCGTAATGTTACCGGACACTAAGTAACTTAATTCTTACATTTCATTGGTCCGATCTTTGGGAATGCACCGATATGAATATAGCCTCTAGAAATATTCTAAACAAATTTTAAACGTATTCTGTAAGTCATGTGGGTCATCCGCATTGGTTTATATGGCGTCTAACGAACTGAAAAAAGTATTAAAAATATAATTTCAAGGAAACATAAAAAAACAGGCTGCAATACATGTATAACTTTTTCGAGATACTCAGTAGCTCGGTCAAACTTCGCCTAGCATAATACTGAATATTATAAGAATTATATTTACCGCTTCCAGATTCCCAAAAGCAGTTTTATAATTTTGTGAACACTATGCGTAACCATCACGTATCAAACCACATGTATATTCTCCTTCCTTGATTTCTTTTGAAAATATATCTGATCAGCCTGTTAGTGTATTCAAATTCTACAATAACGGATAAGCTTTATCCTTATAATAATCAATCAGCCGATCTTATTTTCAGACAATCTTTCTCCGAAAGCAGTTTGTTATCGGATGGTGCTGAAGAACTGCGAAATGCCATTGTGCGAATTTCTTCTTAAACTGTTCTCACATAAAAGGATAAAAATCCGATGGTACCATCGATGCTTTCCATGATGGCTAGTAAAGATAAAGGTGTACTTGGCCTAATTAAAGGATGATCATACATAACATATATATATATATATATATCTTTAGTTCATGAAGCATCAAGCATTAGGTCTGTACAAAAAAGCTTCTTGATATTTGTTCTTAGGGGACTCTACTGGGATGCAAATCTTCAACTTCCTTTATATTTAAGCAGACACTTACTAATTGACTTACATTCTCTAACAAACCATAAAATTATGTTTGGTGACGTTTTCCTTTATAGCCCTATTAAGAGTGATGCAAACAGCCAGTACCTACTAACACGCTAACACGAACTCAAAATTTGTGTTCTCCATTCCTAAGCCGTCGTAGTTTAACAAAGGCGCAGCATGCACCTTTTAGGGTATTATCTTTGGACTATAACGACCTCTATGGCATTACTTCACATTGTACTCGCTCTTCTATCAAATTATCAATTTTCACGGATTTTTCAGAGCAAAAAAATCCTTCATAATCAACATAAGCCTTCCTCATTTACCTTCTTATATTTTACTCTCTCAGATATATTCCCGCGATTCGAGCCATACAATAAATGAAAGTTGGACGAGATGTACGAAGCGCGTATGAATGATGTGATGTATGAAGCGCGAGCCGCGCGAGAAAAATATCTAATTTGTATTCGGACACAAAAATTATTTTATTTGATCAAGATAATGTCCTGGTACTTATGTATATATTTTGGTTACGAAACGTTTTGAACTATGAAATTAAAGCTAATTTCGGGTGGAGCCAAATTTTTTACGCCGGTGAAGTGAAATGCCGATTTATATTAATAAGAGATGTAGAAAATGTCGGATATAATGATCCTTATAATAATTCAGATTTAGAATCAGACCAGCTGTTTATTAAATGGATTTGGAAAAATGTCCCTTGCTTATACTCCAGTATTGCACTAATATAATATTATAAAGTTATAATATAGCATATATATATTTGACCGTTCACGGCTGGTCCGACTTATATACTGCGGCCAAGGAAAGACGAGTACGTGCTAAGTTTGAAGTTGATTTAAAACTAAAAAACTAGTTTTCTTAGAAACAGACAGACGCAGGGCTTATATCGCTTAGTAGGGGATCCTGATATATAGTTTATAGGGTCGGAGATGTCACCTTCACTGCGCTACACTCTTGTTAACAAAATTATAATACCCTTAATCATTAATATAAAGGGTATTAAAAAGATATGAAAAAAGGCAGCTTCGAAAAAGGGTTCAATTATACATCGCTTGGCAGAACATAGGGCTCAAAAATTATGCAAGTCCATATTTCTTGATTTATTTAAAAAAAAAAATCGTCTATGTCTTATAAGCTGTAGTTTCTATACATCGCACGGTGCCGCCCTTTTATTTATTTTTGTAACTTTTAAAATATTTATCAAATATGAATACAAATTTTTATAGTATTAAAAATAAATACAATATTATTCCAGATAAACTTGATACCCACACACCAGGCTTTAATATGGGATATTTAGTTTCACCATATTCATATGCAAATGGATCCCCAAGTGGATTACCAGTCACAATGGTAAGAAATATATGCAAAAAATTAAATTTATTTATTTATTAATTGTTCAGCATTATCTTATTCCTAAAAACTAAGCTTTAGATGGGGAGACAGCTTTAGCTTCTCTGGCTTTTGGTGCATTGTAATCTTAAGACTGTTTCTGTTTTAAATATTTTCAGTTGTTCAGTTCAGTTCAGTTCAATTCATCTGTTGGCTCAAACTTTGTTCATAAATCGTAGTCAGATTAGTTTTATAGAAGTCAAACTAATTTTGCTTTTTTAAGAAATGGTAAGATGAGAAGTAAATTTCCTATTGTTCGATTTTTTTGAGAGGTATAACATCAGAATCCTTAGTTGAAGGCTTTGTAAAGTTAAGTATTTTTATTATGTGCGAAGTAGATGTATTTCTAAAGTGGCACTGGTAAGCTGGAGGTTGAATGAATCAGTTAGTAAGTGTCAGCCTTGCATTTGCAATATTTAGTCTTTTGATGTATCCAACGGCTTTAATTGCCAAAAACCATTCTTGATCTGAAAAGCTGTATTTGCATTTTCAATGTATTGGATAATAAAAAGCAATTTCTGACTCAATAAAGTCATGTTTGCCTTTCGTCTTCGCTGTTCGTCTATAAGGGATAATGTTTCTAATTATAAAAATATAAAATATAAAATAAATAATAAATAGTACGGTCTTTAAACTTCAAATATAGGTAAGGAAACTTCCAAAATTGTTATATTATTTTAATAAAGACCACGAAAAAATGTACATGGCCGTTTACATGCATTTTATTCTTTATTAAACAAGCACATAGTTGAAATTTAGCATAGATCCCTGAAATAAGTTATATATTATGTATATGTATATTATATAAAAGTAAGATGGCTTTGTATTTAAGAATAAAAATCAAACTTACCTCCCTCAGATACAATACACTTATGCCAACGGTTTTTCCAATCTTCAAAGCACTTCTAATAATCACATTTCGGTATCACCTTAAATCTTTGCAAATCTCCGTCCCTCAGTTTTTGGAAACAAGAAAAAGTCACATGCGGCCAAATGGGGACATATTCTTCGCATTGCTTTTAGGAAACCGAGCATAACTTTCAGATAATAATGTTTATTAACCGTACGAGCATATGGTAAGAATGCCTGATACACCATGCCATGCTAATCTAAGAAAACAGTGACCAAAACTTTGACATTTGATCAAACTTAGCGTGCTTTTTTCGGTCTTTGCTTACCTGTGTCTTTCATTTGGACGATTTGGGCTTTGGTTTTGATATCGTTACCATACACCCATGATTCATCACCAGATATGCACCATTTGTGTAAATTGGGTCGTTTTTGACGTCATGTAACAACTCTAGAGATGCTCATGCAACAGTTCTTTTGGTCAAAATTAAGCAATTGGAAAAAGCTTCTTTAACAAACGTCTCATGCCCAAAGGGTTAAAAAAAATGTAATGGCACGAGCCAAGGGATATCCCGACATCCTTAGCAACGACTCAGATAGTGATTCGACGATTTAAGAAAAAAAAAATTTTCATCACTGCTGGAACGTTTTCATCAGTTGTTGGCGTGCTTGGGCGTCCAGAGCGTCATGGCATCTTTACAGCCATCTTGCAGGAGTTTGTAGCAAATTTTTTTCAAAACAGTTTCACCGTATGCAACTGTCAACATTTCAAGTATTTCGGAGTTGATCCATAATTTTTGATAGCAAAAAAACGCAAATAATCTTTACGCCACTCAAAATCTAACCAAAACCAAAAGCCGTCCGACTTATGATCCGCTCAGTGCATACTTCAAAGGCCTTTGTCTATACTATCATAACTTTTTAAATTTAAAATAACTTTCCCGAATAATACAAATTAGCACCATTAAATTAACTCCATAGCCAAATGTAAATGGTTTTAAAAACGCAACTGCAATTATGCATTCTACCTTACATATTTGAATTCATATCATCACACGAAATATTAAAAACTATATATTTCATCATTGCGTTTCTCAACTTTTTGTTTTATGGAGTTAATCGATGTGTGCTCTGAACGGCTAATATATTGGTTTCAAGTCATAGGGAACCCAGTATCCTTGCTTCTGAATCATTTCTATGAATTTGAGCTTAGTATCCACTTTCCCCTAGGGAACATATTAGATAACGGCAGTAGCAAATTTGTACACTTAATGCTTTAGAAATAAAAGCTCGGGTCTCTTGTGGACGATTCGATCCCGTGTCTTTAGAAATGCGTCCTCTTTTCAGTCGAGCACACAAACTTGTTACTTGTTACTTCTTAGCACAGCGCTTAATAAGCGTAAAATAGCAACAACATATTTTGCTCTAGTGGCAACAAGTTTTGCTGGATTAGGTGCATATGTACATACTGCAATTTCATATTTCTTTCTTCAATTTGTATATTTGTATTTGAAGTAAGAATTCACTAAATCACATGACCTACACATATAATTTAATATATGGTCAGATTTGATAATTTATTATTCTTAGGTCTATTGCCAAACCTGAGGATGATAAAACCTAAGTTTGTTTTGTACTTTGGTATGAGGGTAGATTTACACGTAGATGAACAGATCCGGAAGCCTAAGTAATGAAAATTTGGTTTTTAAAGTGGTACGAAAAGCAACAAAACGTTTTTTTTTTATTTTCCATAATAACTTCTAAAAAAATATTATTCGTATTTAGTGTTCATTGACATTTACAAAAAAAAAAAATCATAGTATGATTAATTACAGGTATCCCTCGTATAACGCGATAGTTACGTTCCAGAAGAATTGCGCTTTATGTAAATCCGCGTTATCTAAACCTTAGTTTTCATATAAATTTTGGGGGTTATGTTCCAATAAGTTTTATATAAAATAAAATACATACTAAATAACAGATGCACATATTTTTTAAATCAATACAAAAATTCATACTTTCTTATACAATTAAAAACGAAAGATATGTACATATTTCAAAATTAAAAAAACAAAATTTAAATAATTATGAGCACATTCAAAAATTTAAAAACAAACTAAAACAAATTTAAAGTTTATTAAAAACTTTATTGTTATTCTTCCAGATTTTATAATTATGTATTTTCCCCTTCGCGTTATATAAGCCAAAATTTCGCGTTGTACTGAAACCTAATTTTTTTTCCAAATCGCGTTATATTGAAACCGCGTTATACAAGGGATACCTGTACTATCAAATCCCAATTTGTATTGTCACTTAAATATACAGTTATTTTCAAAATAATGGAGTTTCCAAGTTTTTATTAACAAATGCAGAAAAACAGTGCGATAACATACATATATGCATGCCGTACATACACATAATATAAAATGTGTTTTTATTCATTTTTACATTATTTTTCCTTTTTTAAAATATTGAGACAGTTCATGGACACCTATTACTTTGCGAATAGATGTAAGTAGCAAATTTTAGTTACATCAAATCGATCGGAGGTTCCGTTCGAATGGTCATTAATAAATACTATTATACTATATTCCCAAATGCCGTTGACATACAGTTCAGTTTTCGAAAATAGGTAAAACCTAATAATTTAGGCTAATATGTGTTTAAAGTGGTTTCTTGCTATAAAAAAAACGCATTTAAGTATAATTAAAACAAATATATATCACATCCAATTTCAATGACAATGGGGGTAGATCTGCCGAGGGTAAGGGAAGTTGCGCCAGCGGCACGTTTTGCCGCGGCAACATCAAAGAAATTTTTCGGTTTCACTGAATCATTTGCCGCTATAGCTATCGTAGCTTGTTATTATTACATATGTATACATATATATTATATTTTGCTAGAACTAAAACACATACACAATATACAAATGTTAGATAACTTGCGTAGTTGTATATTACCAGAAAAACGAAAACTAATTTTGGTTTAAATAACACATAGAGAAAATTTAGGTAATATGGTTACATTTTTTATGTTATTTGTTTCTCTAGGTAATTAGTAGGATCTTCTTATTTAATGGTTTAAAATATTAAAAATATGCATAGAATCAAAAAAAGCTTTTAGATTTGAAGATTATTTTTAAATCTTTAAATATTTAAATGTTTTTAAATTAAAAAGTAGTCGTGTCTTATCTAGCCTAACTTTTTATTTTTAATTTTTTTAAAATAATATTTTTTTATGTTAAAATGTGTCTTCAATAATCTAAAAATTTTAATCTCAATATAAAACAACTTTGAAATTTGCTTATTTTATTTACATTTTTATTTTTATTTTTATTTTTTTTTATTTTTATTTCATTACTTAATTCTTCCCAATGTTGCCAAGAAAAAGAGGTTCTTTCTTTTACATCAAAATAATCCCAATTAGCTTATATACGGCAATTTTTATGATAAGCTTATCTAATAAATCAATCCAACCTTTATTTTTTTCTACCTACATATATAAAATGTTATTCAATTCTATCGAATTGTGCGGTTTTAAAATTAAACGTATATGGTACGCAAATCTGACAATGACAAAATGCAATCCTAAAGGAATTGTAAAACAAGTAAGGGAGCAGCAGTCGAGTTTCCCGACTGCAAAATACCCTGTACCCTTAGACATGCTTACAATTTATTTATTTAGTATCAATAAATAAACGAAACAATATTCTATTAAAAAAGAAAATAAGTTTCGTGTGTCATAAAGCCATACACATTTCGCTGCCAACGTCGCAGTCGGCGTCGCGTAATGCGTATTTTCCTGCGCTTCTGCTTCCCTTGCCATAGATTTTGCATGTGGCATACCTTCCGTGTTTCTTATCCGATTTGGTTCAAATTAAAAAATTAGATAGCTTTTATAAGCACCAACACATATGCCGAATTGCACAACATTAGGTGCGTGGCATTTCTTTGCGATTTGGGGGATATTGGGGGGTGATATCAAAATAAAACAACGAACTTGTACTGCGTATGTTAATTACCTATCCAACGATATATGGCACATGTCTGTAGCTCTTGTAGTTTCTGAGATCTAGGCGTTGATACGGACAGACAGACGGACGGACGGACGGACAGACAGACGGACATGGCTATATCGACTCGGCTGTTGATGCTGATCAAGAATATATATACTTTATGGGATCGGAGATGCTTCCTTCATTTCATATTTCATATTCCATATTTCACCCATTTTCAATGGGTACAGGGTATAAAAAGGTTGGCCGTTTTGAATTAGGAATACAATAATTAACCTTATTAATGTTGTTGCGCTTCAAAAAATTGCATACAATTTTTTTAAATCATCCTTTATGTTGAATTTTCTTTAATTAATAATTATAAATGAAAACTTGAATGTTTAGTGTGTATAATGTGTGATAGCACTTCATAAATTTACAAAATCCCAAAAATTTACAATTTGTATCCATTAACTAAAAACAAATAAATAATTTATAAAAAGATAAACTGCTTTAAAAATTACTATCTAATTTTTATATGTATAGGATCTTGCGTTTCTTTCGAATCAGCTCCTCAACTGATAATATAATAATGCGCGTTTCTCTCCATTTATCTCTAAGTATTGTAATTTGACACTTGTATAATTTTTATCGATTTAATGTGAAAGTTTAAACAAGATATCAAATAGATTTATACGAAGGTGGCATAACCTCTATACGGTTATTAAGGGGGTGTGCTCAAAGGGAAAGGTGAATTTTACATTTTTTAAAATAAGTATTGTAGATAATGAATTCTTCGCTTCAAGGTAATCCGCCTCCGAAGGGAGGCTTTTCCCAATCCTCGAAACTCTTCGGAAACGGGTTTTTCGGTATGACCGTCAGCTCTCGATTCTAGAATGATTGTCTTTCAATGACTTCTTAAGTTTTGGGTTTCTATCACTAAGGGCACAGCCCAATCCGGTGAAAAAGTTGTTGAGGAATGATTACGGGTTTGTTTGTTTTTCCACAATTTCGATTGTTTTAGCCGTATTGGTGAACTGTACGACCTTTATAACTGGAACTTATGATGACCACAACATTGTAATAAAAAAAAACTAAGGAAAACCTTCACATTTAATCGAATTTGTACACTTGTAAACTTTTTTGCGACAAACTTGGCTCACTGAATGTCACTGTCAATATTTCAAGTGCCTTGGAGCACTTTATTCCATTTTTAACGCAAAATGTAATACATATTCTTTGATCAATTACTTTCACAATTTATAACAAGTAAGGGAGCAGCAGTCGAGTTTCCCGACTGCAAAATACCCTGTACCCTTAGACATGCTTACAATTTATTTATTTAGTATCAATAAATAAATGAAACAATATTCTATTAAAAAAGAAAATAAGTTTCGTGTGTCATAAAGCCATACACATTTCGCTGCCAACGTCGCAGTCGGCGTCGCGCAATGCGTATTTTGCTGCGCTTCTGCTTCCCTTGCCATAGATTAAGCATGTGGCATACCTTCCGTGTTTCTTATCCGATTTGGCTTAAATTAAAAAATTATATAGCTTTTATAAGCACCAACGCATATGCCGAATTGCACAGCATTAGGTTAATAATTGTGGGCGTGGCAGTTTTTTGCGATTTGCGGGGTAGCGGGGGGTGATAAACAAAATAAAACAACAAACTTGTACTGCGTATGTTAATTACCTATCCAACGATATATGGCACATGTCTGTAGCCTTTGTAATTTCTGAGATCTAGGCATTCATACGGACAGACAGACGGACATGGCTATATCGACTCGGCTGTTGATGCTGATCAAGAATATATATACTTTATGGGGTCGGAGATGCTTCCTTCTGCCTGTTACATACATTTGCACCATATTATGATACCCTTTTCACCCATTTTCAATGGGTACAGGGTATAAAAAGCGAAGAGCACACAAAAAGTGCCTTGCTTTTTCTGTTGTCTAAAAGCAACTACTGATTAAAATTGGCTCCTAATTTAAGCACATGATAAACATACTTGTAGGTAATACATGACACCTTTCTTTTTACTAGTTTAGAAATCTATTCTAACCAAAGTCCTGATCTTTTATCTACAAAACTGACTTATACACGTTGCAATATTTACACATGATCTTAAAAAGTTAACCCATGTGACGTATTTAAAAAATCTATTTTTATTTTTTCATAAATCGTATTCCGTTCAGAAGCTCTCAAAGAATCATATCAACCAATTTTAACAACGTAACTATTAGAAAAACTAGTTAGTATCCAGTTAGTCTGTGGAGCGCAACTTCTTCTAAATATTATATATCTATAAAATTACTAGTTACAATAACTATTACTATTACTATTACTATTACTTTTACTATATAAATAATTGATTCTTTGACCAAGTGACCAACTGGTTGGTTTAACAGCATACATAATCGAATATGTCAAATTAAACACGAATGGTGAACATGATAAAGAACAAACATACGAGGTGTGTTAAAAAAATAAGGTGACTTTAAATTTGTAAGAAAAAATTATTTATTCATCAATATTTATGTTTTCCCCTTCTAAGTGACCTCACTTACAATACACTTACGCCAACGGTTTTTTCAATCCTAAAAGCACTTCTCATAAGCACTTTTCCGTATAACCGTGAGCACTTCCAGCGATGCAGTCTTTTTTCTTCAATCTTTGCAAATCTCCGTCCTTTAGTTTTGGAAACACGAAAAAGTCACATGGGGCCAAATCCGTTGTTTTTGGACAAAAAATCTTTTATAAGCAAAGATGATTGAGCAGGGGCCGTATCGTGATGCAGTCATTAATTGTTTTTCCACAATTTTAGACATTTTCTTCGTGTTGCTTCTCGCAAACAGCGAATAACTTCCAGATAATACTGTTTATTAACCGTACGACCATATGGTAAGTACTCCTGATGGACTATGCCATGGTAATCTAAAAAATCAGTGAGAAAAACAATTTCGGAAAGAACTTGATTAACACACGTCTTATGCCGAAAACGTTAGAAAAAATGTCATGGCACGAGCCAAGCGAAATACCGACATCCTTAGCAACTTCTCTGACATTGATTCGACGATTTTCCAGAACAATTTTCTTTCTTATTATTAGTTGTTGACGTGCTTGGGCGTCCAAAGTAAGGCTCCTCATTGGCATCTTTCCGCCAATCTTGGAAGAGTTTGTACCACTTGTAAACACTTTTTTTTTATTACTTAGAACAGTTTTGAAAGGTCGCCACCAAAACACACCTCGTATATTCTTAAGCAGTGTCTACGATGTCTCCTTCTCTGCGTTGATGACTTGCACAAAATTATAATAACCTATAAAGAGGTATAAAAACTACGTCTTTATAACTTAGGCACCAGCTGAAATTTTACTGTTATTTTTTAATTACACATTTAAATTAAATAACTAGAAATTGTTTCCATTAATTAATTGCTTTACGCCGTATTCAGGCCAACAAAATTGGATTACCGCCATTTTTCTGTCATAATGCGGATCCTTTAACTACACCCCCTCCGGCGCATTGCGGAATACCACCATATCAACTAGATCCTAAAGCTATGAGTAAGTACACCTTTTAACTAACTAAGCCACAGAAATAACGCAATAATAGTTTTTGTCATAACTTAAAAATTGACCGCTGAACGGCTGGGTTCAAACTTTCACTTTAAAATTTTATTTTTTACCATTAGTTTAATACGATGTTTTGCCACAAACGCCAATCTGGTAATTCAACCGGGGACTAATCCGCTCGAATGTTACTTTTGCCTTTTCTTTTTTTTTTTTATAAAAAATTTTGAAGTTTTAAAAACAAAATTACATTTTTGAAACATGAGCTTCGAACCTCTGCAGCAGGAAGCCGAAGAATTTATTCGCCAACTTTACATTAATATTCTTTCAACAAATTATTTAATCGTTATTCAAGATTAAGTTGAAAATAAATTTTGAATCAAATATTTGATACTCTGTATCTACTAAGTCGGATGAAAATATCGTGTATACTAACTGATTAATAAAAATATTTGTGTTGATTTGTGTTTTCGTTTTTTTTATTCGATTTTCGATGGAATACAATCGATCCAAAAATTCTTTGTTCGCCTTAAAATGTATTCCAAATAAATATTTCTATAATATACAACCCTATCGGATCATGAGTTCTTGACTTTCTCACCCAAATTCAATTGCTCAAACAAATTATGAAATAATGATTGCTTATAATGAGATTTTATTTGTGAACATAAAATTATATGGCAATGATCTATCCATTCTGATGAACTTCCCCCGTAGTTTCCACGCATTGAAAAGAAAAAATAGAAGGGAGCAGTTGAACTCAAGCTGAGTGCAAGCCCACTGATCAAATGAAAACCAGCGGCATAAATAAAAGGCTCGCACTTAAGAGGTCCACAGGATTACACGCCTTTATGAATCTTTACAAAGACTCCTCTTATTAATTGAATAACACAATAAAATTTGAATCATTGAGGGGAAAGAAAACAAATAAGGGTGATGTGCGGTTAAAGTTGAAAAAAAATTTTCTTAACTTAAGGACCTATTCACAAAAAGTATATTTTATTAGCGATTTACTAGCGATGCCAGATATCAATGGTTATTTTATCATAAATTGACCTATTTTATTTGTTTAAATAATTTTATGACGAATTTTATTGCATTCTATTGTATTTTTTTCTATTTTAAAATCTGAAAATTTCTGAGTAATTAGAAATACGGAACTGTTTTTTTTACAAGGATTAAAAAGAGACCGCCCCTTACATAAAGTGGTTAAAAGAACTTCGCTCATGACCTATTAGTTGCGTAAACCAACCCCTGTGATCCTAATGCATGTATGTATGTATATATTTGAACACAACTTGGGGTGTTTATTTCTTTGCCAGGCTGCTCAAAAATTGTCCCAGATATTTTTTTTAAATGATACGAGCCATTTAAAAAACGAATGAAAGAGATAGTATCTTATTTGGAACGTGCTTATAAGAGGGAAATGCCAGACGGGATCAGATTATCCGAGTATAGTAGTACTGAAACTAATTTCAGTTTTGTGGAAATTTCATTAAAAGTAGGTATGTATGTAAAATGAATGTTTACTAAATTAGTTTTTCCAAAGGAAGCCATCGATTCTTTATTATAACATTTGCATATATGTACTCATTTTGACCAGATGCGCGTATCGTGTTAAAATCTCCATTTAAACTTTTTATCAGACCAAAAAAGGGATTTTAAATACGATCCTTTTTTATTACATTTCAGTTTACCTATTTAATATGTGATACCTGACAAAAAATACATTGAAATTTCTATTTAGGCTTTCTTACACTATCAATTTAACCTTACTGTTTTGAAACTTATCCAGGATGCAATCCTCTTAATGCTAGGAAACAAAAAAAAAACTGTCACATAATGCGCGCTAAAAATCCTTCCCTTACATAATTTTGATAGTTGCATTTAAGGGTTGTATTGCAGATGAAAGCAATCCATCCAGGGAAAACATTGTTAAGAGGGCATGACCGACCAGTGAATTTATGGGAAGGGTAGAAAAAAAAATGAATAAAAACATGTTGCGCAACCACATAATAATGACATCCTTTTGTCGCAGGCTTAATTCATTCGATCGTTTTTTCTAACCTACGTTATAGCCTGCGGGTCATTGCGGCCACTGTCACATTACCCTTCACTCCTTGCTTGTATTTTTAACGCATCTTATTACAACTGAAATAAAAAATTACAACAATGGGAAACATATTTAAGCCAAAAAAAATCTGTAAAATTTAAAGAACAAATTTTTCATTAAAAATATTTGAAGGCTTGAGAAAAAAATTGAAATTGTAAAATAATTATTCATATCGAATTCGTTTTGAGTGGTTTAAAAAAAAATTAAGTCTATAGTTATGACTATTTACTTCAATCATACGTATAAGGCAATCAATTTATCATAAACGAAAAGTAAAGTAACGCAATTGTTTTTTGCAACTTTTTATTGTGCAGTTTTAAAATTTATTACAATTTACTACCAAGTAAATTTTTAATGCAACTTTTTTTAGTACTATTTTATAACTTCTTACAATTTCCTTCGTTTTTAACCATTGTTTTATGAAATTGTGTTTTCAGGTCTAACTCGTCCCGCCATATATCCATTTACCGCTGGTCAATATCCATATCCAATGCTCAGTTCTGACATATCTCAAGTGGCTTCGTGGTATGTTAACATTTTAATATTTTGAAGGCTTGATGACATAAAATAACCACTTACATCCTACTTATATTTTTTACAGGCATACACCCTCTGTATACTCTGCATCTAGTTTTAGAACTCCATATCCTTCTTCATTACCAATTAATACTACGCTTTCAAGGTTTGTATTTAAAATATTTTATCCCCGAGCAGACCCTCCGACACTATAAAGTAAATACATATATTCATTTAGGATCACTTTCCGAGTCAATATAACACGCCCCTAAGTTTTAATCATATCAAAATGTCGAAATACTGTTTATTTAAATCAATAGATACATATTATATTACTTTTAAATCATTCACAAGATTACCAAAAAAGATACATTATTTAATAAAACGATAATTGCAATACAGTCCACTATAATTTCCATATTGCTTATCTTTTTAGCGATTTTCCTTTCCGATTTTCACCAAGCCTTTTGCCTTCAGTACATGCTACATCTCATCATGTATTAAATTCGCATCCAACTATAATGGGAACAAGTTCCAAACAAGATAGTGGGGCTCAAGACTCAAACACAAATAATAGATATTCGAGGTTAGTAAAAAACAATTTATCCTCATATTAACGTTATCTATTTCGCGTTTTATGTTTAATTTTTAGCTACTTTTTTTTATAATTCCTTTCAAAACAAAAATGGAAAATAACTGATCATTAATCCTATATTTGTTTTTAGTAAAGTGAGCATTTTATAAGTGAATAAAAGTTACATATTAAGTTAAAAAAAGTTTCACTAATTGAACTATAAAAGTATTCTTTTATACTTTCTTAGTTTAAAAGTGTGTTAATAGTTTGTATTTCCTGAATTAAGTTTATTCGTTTGCGCGAGTAAGATCATTTTTTATATTTTACGCAGTAAAAGGTCATATCCGACCTTCTATAAAAATATAACCGCAGGAGCTTTATATATTTTACCGTCGGATTGCTTGCTTAGCTTAGCTTTTTTTTATAACATTTAATTTTCGAAGTCTCCTGTTGCTTAGCCGCCGTATTGAAGTACGAAAAGTGACCATATTTAAAAGCTGTTATTACATATAACTGACAATAGGAGATGCTGAATAAAAGAAACTGCAATTAATTTTTTATTTTGGGAAGTCAAGAGACAACGAATTACACAACTGAAATCCTATATCCATAGATGAAAACTAAACAATAAAAATTGCAAACAATTTTGTGATATTTCTCGAAAATAAACTTGTATTATGTGGCGAGTAAAATGTTTGAAAAACATGTGTTGAGTATATTTGTTTATATACGTAACAGAAGCTTGTAAATTTTCATAACTTAACGTGATAATAGTATCTTGGGACTATCTTATCTTGTTCATGTACATGTATCTTGTCATGCATAATAAAAAAAATATTTTAAAGATAATACTTGACAATATAGCTTGACAAAAGATTCAGTAACCTTATTATTTTAATTGTTTTTACCTAAAATAATTTTCACCAATCATTTGACGTGTAAGAAATCAAAAGGATATATAATTTTTTCTTAATATGAACTACGCAGTGAAGGATGTCTCGGACTGTGCACATATATATACTCCTGATCAGAATCCACTCTCTTGTCGATATAGGCAGAACTTTTATTACTCTCCGTTATTACGAAATTTATGAATTTTCAAAATAATCTTAAATTTAGTTGATCTTTATAATCAATTTTACTGGTCCCCTTTAACTATTTCGTTAAGATTCGCTCGGTTTCATTAGAAGCGGCCTTATATTTGGAAGGGTATGTAAGCTGCGGCTCTCAAAGTGTCTTAAGGTACATTTTTTTTTTAACATGTGTCAATGTGACAGTACTATATATAAAAATTTTAAAAAAATGTATATCCTAAATAATACATTTTTTTTTACGATTTACGGCTATATTTTTAATTTCTTTTAATGCTAAATTTACATCCTCTCACGTCTGTGTATGTGTTATAACGGATGAGGATGTTTATAGCCGCCATCTTTAATTCAACAATGGCTTTTTTCAAAGTATACATTCACATATAACACTCCTGTTATGAACAAATATACAGATGCCAAAATATATAAACTCTCTTATTGGCCCTCTCGTTAAACTGGCGCGTGCGCACCTAGAATCAACCCCTAAAATAATATAAATTCGAAATCCATTACCCCTTATTGCATCGAAATTCGCGTATAACATTTAAGTTCGAAAATAACCATTAAACCATAAAAGAATGTTTCAAATGCTATAATGTGCTAATGCACCATTGGTTTTTATATATACATACATAAATATGTTTAAATATTACAATTTACAAAAGTTTGGTATATTTAGAAACAAAGTTTATTTTTGCATTAAAATTATGCATTATGAGCTACTAATGCATAATGCATTTTGCATAAAACTAAGCGCTAATAGAGTAGAGTACAAAAAAAAATAACTTTCTTTATTACATTCTTTGCTATTCTTATGTATGTAACCTTTCAGGAAGTTATATAATTGAAGGGGAGAGACATCTCTGACCCTATAAAGTAAATATATTTCTAGTCGGGATCACTCAGAAGAGTCAGCATAAACATTTCCGTCGCTATTTTAAAGCTATTAACTTCAAATTTTGCACATACCCTTCTTTCCGTTAAACGCCATATTAATCGGAAGGGCCGGGATCGGTCGACTAAATCTTAAAGATTTCATATAACTGAAAAACCGCAAATGATATAACTTTCTAGTTTTTGCTAGTAGAAACTTTGGTTGGAACATGTTTTATAAAGATCTGGAATAGAATCGAAATTGAGTACAGATCGGCCCATTATAGTATACAAACTAGGCCTCCGCCCAAATTAGGCTTCCTATTGGCTTCATACATTAGAAAATGAGAAGAAAAAAATTATGTTTATTTAAAATCAAAAGCATATGAGCTGCAAGCCAGTCTCGCCGGAACCACATATGCGCAGGCAATAGCCTAAGCATAAGCTTAATATTCGGTTAGTCCGTGTTTTTAAGATTGGTATGGATTACTGTGTTCATTTAAATTTATTTTTGTTTCTACAAAGTACCATCCCGTTTAATCCCTATATTAAATGGATATTAGATGCTGCTGAAAAATAAAATAAACACAACTTATTTCTAAGTTTAGCACGGTCCGAACCTTCAATGATCTAAAGAATGATTGAGTTCTACATTCCGGGCATAACCCCTGTTTAGAAAGCCGTAACCATATATGCGAAATTTATTATCGTTATACAACATAAATGCGACAGAAGCTAGAATTGTCAGAAAGTGATATTCGGAACAAAATAATTTCGACGATTCGGACTAGAGGCGACCCATACATCTACATTCTAATTCTAACAAGTAAGGACGCAGCAGTCGAGTATCCCGACTGCAAAATACCCTGTACCCTTAGACATGCATACAATTTATTTATTTAGTATCAATAAATAAATGAATCAATATTCTATAAAAGAAAATAAGTTTCGTGTGTCATAAAGCCATACACATTTCGCTGCCAACGTCGCAGTCGGCGTCGCGCAATGCGTATTTTGCTGCGCTTCTGCTTCCCTTGCCATGGATTTTTCATGTGGCATACCTTCCGTGTTTCTTATCCGATTTGGTTCAAATTAAAAAATTAGATAGCTTTTATAAGCACCAACGCATATGCCGAATTGCACAGCATTAGGTTAATAATTGTGGGCGTGGCAGTTTTTTGCGATTTGCGGGGTAGCGGGGGGTGATATCAAGATACAACAACAAACTTGTACTGCGTATGTTAATTACCTATCCAACGATATATGGCACATGTCTGTAGCTCTTGTAGTTTCTGAGATCTAGGCGTTGATACGGACAGACAGACGGACGGACAGACGGACATGGCTATATCGACTCGGCTGTTGATGCTGATCAAGAATATATATACTTTATGGGGTCGGAGATGCTTCCTTCTGCCTGTTACATACATTTGCACCATATTATGATACCCTTTTCACCCATTTTCAATGGGTACAGGGTATAAAAATAGAATAAAGTGCCTGTGGTTGTTTGAAACAAACTTGATGAGCGTCGGTTATACAATAAAATATATTTAATATATATATATATTTATATACATATATATATATATATATAAATAAAGTATAGTATAAACCCTTTTACCTTACGTCTACATACAGGCTATACTAATTTAATGCTAGTTTTGCTCTTGAACTTTGTTGGTTAAAAAACAATTTTTCCTGTATGTTCCCACATTGACACGAGTGATAAACTCATTGTTAATAAAAAAAAAAACATTTTATTATTACATTATTAAAAATTAGATTATGATAATATTAAACATTATATTCAGTTGATGACGGTGACAGTTAAAAATTTGATCGGTATTTTACTTGTATCTGAAGGTGCACATCGATTATTTTTATACCCTGTACCCATTAAAAATGGGTGAAAAGGGTATCATAATATGGTGCAAATATATGTAACAGGCAGAAGGAAGCATCTCCGACCCCATAAAGTATATACATTCTTGATCAGCATCAACAGCCGTCAACATGTCCGTCTGTCCGTCTGTCTGTCCGTATCAACGCCTAGATCTCAGAAACTACAAGAGCTACAGACATGTGCCATATATCGTTGGATAGGTAATTAACATACGCAGTACAAGTTTGTTGTTGTATCTTGATATCACCCCCCGCTACCCCGCAAATGGCAAAAAACTACTACGCCCACAATTATTAACCTAATGCTGTGCAATTCGGCATATGCGTTGGTGCTTATAAAAGCTATCTAATTTTTTAATTTGAACCAAATCGGATAAGAAACACGGAAGGTATGCCACATGAAAAATCTATGGCAAGGGAAGCAGAAGCGCACCAAAATACGCATTGCGTGACGCCGACTGCGACGTTGGCAGCGAAATGTGTATGGCTTCATGACACACGAAACTTATTTTCTTTTATACAATATTGATTCATTTATTTATTGATACTAAATAAATAAATTGTATGCATGTCTAAGGGTACAGGGTATTTTGCAGTCGGGAAACTCGACTGCTGCTCCCTTACTTTTTCTGTATAGATTTTGTTTCCCATTTAGATCAGATATTCTTGCGCTAATATTAAAATTAAACGTTGCAATTCGCCCATATTAACTCGCCAAACATATCTTAATGATGATATGGTAAATAATATACTCAACATTTTTAAATATATGTACTATCGATATTAGAACGCAAATAGTAGATACAGTAGCCGTATTTTCAACAGATGACAAAATGTTGTGTTAAATGAGAGAGACTATTGACTTCAACGATTTACCAAATTCAACGTTTAAAATTGTAACCTTTGGCTTAAGAATTGACGATAATTAACTGAAAACAAGAAAGAAAGCTAATTTCGGTCGGAGCCGATGTTTATATACTGTTTCAGTTAAATGGCGGTTTCTATTGCTCAAAGACATACCAAATAACGAATATATGTAGGATATTTATTGATTACACAATTGTTTATCTTAATAATATTTAGTTATAATAGTTTGGTTATAATAGTTTGGTTATAATACGCTCACGACGCCACCCCTTGCGATGACCATCGATCGTCGCATATCGATAACCATCGTTACATTCGGCCATCCTGATCACTGTCGTCTGACCCAGACGACCATAGATCCTCACTTGTAGACGCGTATTTCCATAGCTTCATATTCTCTGAACATGTTGCAGTTATTGTAGGACTTTCCACCTGAGCTGCTTTCCGCACATCGTAACGGCCGTTTCTCTTTACCTTAGTTATTTCATATGGCCCGAGAAAACTGCTAGCTAATGTGTGAATTGTTTTTTGCAATGCAAAATGGCCAACACTGTGTGCATCCGCTATAACTTAATGATCCGCTCCGCGTTGCTTCTCCTCCAGCTGTTTGCGCAGCTCCTGATGCTGCTGTTCCAGTTCCGCGTTCTCCTGACCGCGCTTCTTCAAATTGAGGGCATACTTCTTGAGCTTCCCCCTGAGCTCTCGCGCCTTCTGTTGCTGGATATCGGCAATCTCCTTATCCTTCTCCTCACAAAGCTGCTCCAAGTGCTTGATTCGCTCTTCCTGGTCAGGCGGATTCTGTCGTAGCTGCTGCAGTTCCTTTTGGAGAGATTGAATTGTGGTATTCCGGTGATTGATCAGTTCCTTGGACTTTTCGAATTTGGTGGATTTCGACTGCAGTTGGCGCCGCAAATCCTCCAGAGAGGGCTGTTGGCCCACTAACTTTTCTTTCAGCTGGGACAACTCTTTCTGCCTTTGGTCAAGCTCCTTTTGTAGCCTCGCGACGTCCTGCTTGAGCTTGGCGTTCTCCTCCTTGCGCTGGCTACTCTCCTGGCCCATTTGGAAGATCTCCTCATCCGCTTCCTGGCGTTCGCGACGCAGCTCTTTGTTGACCAGTTTCTGCTCCTGCAACTGCTGTTTCAGCTGCTTTAGGTTGCCACGATTCTCAATGTTCGCATGTATCTCGGCCTTGATTTCCTCGTTCAGCTTGACCACCTGCTGCTGCAGTTGCTCCACTTGCTCTTGATTATCTTCCTGGGGCTTTGTTTGCTCCTCTAGCACGATCTTCATCGACACCGGGCATTCAGCGTTGTTTTCGGCTGGCTTGTACTCTGCTATCATTGATTCGATCATCGGATTGTACTGTGGAGAAGCATCTATGTTACTACCAGTCTCAACAATATTGTAAATACTTAGCTCTTTTGATTCAGCGCATTCCGGCCGCGCTGACGCCTTTGTAAAGATGAATTCTCCGTCATTCAAAGTCACGCAGAACTGCGATGCAAAGTCAAAGCCAAGTATTACGTCGTTCTCGATGTGATTGTTTGGTATCACAACAAACTTTTGTATGGCTTCGACCCCGTCAACTTGTACTCTGCCCATAAATGAACCTAGCGGCTGCGTCTTAGCGTTTCCAAGGCCTCGTATAACGGAATCACACTTCTGCATCACAGTACTTTGAAGTTTATTGTACAAAGACTGACATACGATTGACACATCGGATCCTGTGTCCACAAGGCTGGCGACCTCTATACCGTTCAGCAAGACTACTTTCAAGCGCTTAGTATCTTTTACGACTAGAACACTTTTTACAGCTTGTGGACAATTTGAAGAAATATGACCGCTGCCTGCACATTTAAAACATTTTGTTTCTGCCTTGCAGTCTTTTCTCATGTGTTCATTAGATCCGCAGTTGTAGCAACGAATACTTTTTCCATCGGTTAAATTTTTTATGCCACCACTGTATTGCTTTTGCGGTTTTTCGATAACACACTTGCTCTCGTACAACTCATATTTTTCCAACAGTTCGCTGTATGACTTGCTGCCGTACAATGCAAATTTGAATTCGCTTTTAATATCCAGCCCATCAACTATATAAGCGATAATAGACTCAACATCGACTTGTCCAAGTGCTGCAATTTTTTTCATTGTTAGCATGTATTCGTGCATGCTTTCGTCGCTCTTCTTCTTCCTGTGCGTCAACTTTGCATGTACATCGGCACTTTTCGACGCGCGCTTAAATTCGCCAATTAGGGCATTTTTAAGTTTCTCATATGTGCTCACCAACTCTGACTCCAGAAACAACTTGGCCATTTTAACCATTTTTCCTCGTGCCTGCACATATCGTTGTTTTTCCGTAAGCTCATATGCATCTGCATTCTGCTCAAAATTTTCAAGCCAAATCTCCACTGGGATGCTGACGCCATCGAAGT
The DNA here is from genome assembly GCA_035047325.1 of Drosophila vallismaia. Taxonomy (NCBI): domain Eukaryota; kingdom Metazoa; phylum Arthropoda; class Insecta; order Diptera; family Drosophilidae; genus Drosophila; species Drosophila vallismaia. Next base: position 179,005 of record JAWNPU010000044.1, read on the forward strand.
CGGGTACAATTTTTGCAAAATTGTCTGCAGTTACTTTCGGCTCTTTCTGGGTAATTTCATCAGCTTGAATCTTAAGAGTAAGCAGCTGAATTATTTGTTGTAGATTTTTGTTACTTTCTGCTTGCATCTTTTTTATTTGGTCTGCACACACTTCTGATAGACGCTGCTCTTCTGCATTTTCATTTTCGTCTCCTCGCTTTGCCTCCGACCGTGTGACGGCACCATATCGCTGTCCCTTTTTCCCCTCCTCACTCATGCTTTCGTATTCGCTGCTTGACATCAACTCAAATTTATTCACCACGATTCTAGGAGTTTCTAACCGACGCCAACCAACTTGCGTAATTTCACAGCTTTCATATACAACTTTATATTTGGCACTTTTGACGTGCCACAACTGTTCTACTTTCTGCACTTTACAAATGGGTCAACTTTTTATTGTTCATACGGACGAGCCCCCAAATGTAGGATATTTATTGATTACACAATTGTTGTCTTAATAATATTTAGTTATAATAGTTTGGTTATAATAGTTTGGTTATAATAGTTAGTGTCTAATAAAAAGATGACTCGTGCCAACACTTCTTGATCTCCGGACATACGACGACTACACAACTTTGCCTTACTCCGGACACGACAACTTTTCGGCTTGACGATCTTTTTCTTACTTCCCAACTTTCAACTCGGTCTTTTCTTTCTCGACTCACTCCTCCTCTGCCCACGCTCACGACGCCACCCCTTGCGATGACCATCGATCGTCGCATATCGATAACCATCGTTACATATATTTGGCCTATCTCTAGAAGAACATCGGAATTAAACCAGTTCTTAATAAAATTAAGGTTGGGACTTCCAAAGCATCTATTCCCAAAAAAATCAAAGTTATAGCGTTTCCGATCGTTCAGTTATACGACAGCTATAGAATATAGTATCCGATCCGCATGAAATTTTTATATATTGGCTTAGATCCTTATAAAAAGAGGCTCTTAGAAAATATCACTTTCCATCTCCGACAACATGGAAGCTAAATGTCCGATCGTTCAATTATATGGCAACTATATAGTCCAGCGTGAAAGGAAAAGGGTGTGTTCGAATTTTGAAGTCGATAGCTTTAAAACTAAGAGACTAGTTTTCGTAAAACCAGACAGTCGGACTGACGGGCATACTTATATCGACTCAGGAGGTGATCCTGTTCAAGAATCTATATACTTTATAGGGTCGGAGATGTCTCCTTCACATCGTTGCACACTTGTGAGCAAAATAATAATACCTTCTGCAAGAAAATAAAAACACTACAAATTTGTTGATTTCTTAGAGTTTGAACTTCCAGAAGAACTCACACGGTTAATTTATACAATTAACGTTCACAAACACATATTGCAATCCACAATGACTGAATTTTAAAAATGGCAAATCAAATATTTCTTTTATATACTTTTTGTCACTTTAAAGTTGTAGGATGAGAGAGTAACAGAAGACCTAACAGCTCACATAATAGCGGTAAACCTTACAGTGGCGCGATCTTTATAAAGTTATGTACGTAAAGTTTCATGTTGGTGTACTTTTTCGCTGAAATATTATTTAAAATTATTGCTAACTATAAAATGCTATTGCAACAGTATTTCGCTAAAATCGCTAAACACAAGCTAAAGGAGTTTGTAATAGCTTGTGTTTAGCGATTTTTTATTGCGAATTTAGTCCATTGATTTAAAAAAATCTTCCTAGACTGGAAAGGTAAGGCATCTAAGATATAAGGAAAATTGCTTTTCCTTAAAAAGAGCTGGCAGAATCGGTATAAAAATACTGTTGCAATAGCATTTTATAGTTAGCAATAATTTTAAATAATATTTCAGCGAAAAAGTACACCAACATGAAACTTTACGTACATAACTTTATAAAGATCGCGCCACTGTTAGGTTTACCGCTATTATGTGAGCTGTTAGGTCTTCTGTTACTCTCTTATCCTACAACTTTAAAGTGACAAAAAGTATATAAAAGAAATATTTGATTTGCCATTTTTAAAATTCAGTCATTGTGGATTGCAATATGTGTTTGTGAACGTTAATTGTATAAATTAACCGTGTGAGTTCTTCTGGAAGTTCAAACTCTAAGAAATCAACAAATTTGTAGTGTTTTTATTTTCTTGCAGAAGGTATTATTATTTTGCTCACAAGTGTGCAACAATGTGAAGGAGACATCTCCGACCCTATAAAGTATATAGATTCTTGAACAGGATCACCTCCTGAGTCGATATAAGTATGCCCGTCAGTCCGACTGTCTGGTTTTACGAAAACTAGTCTCTTAGTTTTAAAGCTATCGACTTCAAAATTCGAACACACCCTTTTCATTTCACGATGGACTATATAGTTGCAATATAAGTGAACGATCGGACATATAGCTTCCATGTTGTCGGAGATGGAAAGTGATATTTTCTAAGAGCCTCTTTTTATAAGGAAGGATCTAAGCCAATATATAAAAATTTCATGCGGATCGGATACTATATTCTATAGCTGTCGTATAACTGAACGATCGGAAATGCTGTAACTTTGATTTTTTTGGGAATAGATTCTTTGGAAGTCCCAACCTTAATTTTATTAAGAACTGGTTTAATTCCGATGTTCTTCTAGAGATAGGCCAAATATATTCGTTATTTGGTATGTCTTTGAGCAATAGAAACCGCCATTTAACTGAAACAGTATATAAACATCGGCTCCGACCGAAATTAGCTTTCTTTCTTGTTATCAGTTAATTATCGTCAATTCTTAAGCCAAAGGTTACAATTTTAAACGTTGAATTTGGTAAATCGCTGAAGTCAATAGTCTCTCTCCTTTAACACAACATTTTGTCATCTGTTGAAAAAACGGCTACTGTATCTACTATTTGCTATATATTTGTTCTAATATCGATAGTACATATATTTAAAAATGTTGAGTATATTAATTACCATATCATCATTAAGATATGTTTGGCGAGTTAATATGGGCTAATTGCAACGTTTAATTTTAATATTAGCGCAAGAATATCTGATCTAAATGGGAAACAAAATCTATACAGAAAAATAATCGATGTGCACCTTCAGATACAAGTAAAATACCGATCAAATTTTTAACTGTCACCGTCATCAACTGAATATAATGTTTAATATTATCATAATCTACTTTTTAATAATGTAATAATATTTTGTCTTTTTTTTATAAACAATGAGTTTATCACTCGTGTCAATGTGGGAACATACAGGAAAAATTGTTTATTAACCAACAAAGTTCAAGAGCAAAACTAGCATTAAATTAGTATAGCCTGTAGACGTAGGGTAAAAGGGTTTATACTATACTTTTTTAGTTTTTTTCCTTTATTTTTTTTTTAATTAAATTTGTTACCTTGTTAGCCCCGATCATTTTTCACATGTTAGAAAGTAATGGTAAAAAGCTTTTTAAACTGTATTTCAATGCCTAATAAAACCCGCTGTAAAAATTCTTATGCCCGTCATCCGTTTTATATCGATATTAAATGATTGTCAGATCAGACATTTAAAAAACTGTATAATTAAGGAAATTTAGATATGAATGACTTTCTCTGGCTATATTTATTATCTGCGTCCTTAATATTATGGATCCTGTTATTTACATTGGTGATTCTATGTCTTCTTCTCTCTATTGTATGTTTTGAGAAGAATGCTCGATGCGTCGGTTTGGATGATATCGTTCTCATTATCCCGGTGATGCGGTCAGATCAATACAAAATTTCCCTCACAAGACTACTAAGATTTAAAAATTGTAGCTTCAAACATGGTGTCCAACTTGGGGATCGAGTCGAAATCAGTCCTTAGACCGCTAATGCCGATTGGGAAATCTCACATTACATCTATCGAGGCTACTTTTATTTTAGATCAGTTGAGGAAGCTTTCATAAAAAGTTGATTGATAAACAAGATTGTTTATGCGATTAGTCAACAGCTTATGTGGTCAATGGCTTTATACGTTTAAAATGTAATTAACTAATGTTAATGTTTTCCGGTCGTATATATGCATGGCAGATATATACCTAACTTTCAGGGTGGGCTGAACCTAAAATTAATAGCTTGGTTTGGCGTAGAATCTGCCACCTATATTTGCTTATTTGTACCCATAAAATAAATAAAAAATGTTATTTTCGTTAACCAAGTATTAAAAATTTACAATAATAAAAAAGGTGAAAAAATAATTAATAGTTATCTGAGCCATTTAAACTTAATAAATTGTCAATACTAAAATTAATTTCTGCTTGTGATAATTTCAAAACTTACTCTAAATTATTTTTTGAAAACTTTTCCTTATTTATAAAAAAAAATTGTGTATAGAGTACTCGCGCGTTGGTCAAAATGTTTAAGTGAAAATCCAGAGCCCAAAAAGAGGATGAGCAAAAAATTGAATAAAGAAGCCGCGCACTTATAGAAATTTAGATTTAGAAAGTTTGCGTAGAAACATAAAGACGGGCAGATAAACGAACATGCTTATATCGTCTAGGGAGGTGATCCTGATCAAGAGTATATATAATATTTATTTTCAGGGGTCAGAGATGTCTCCTTTACTGCGTTGCACACTTGTGATAAAAATTCTAATACCCTCTGCAACAGTATAAAAATAACTTTATACAGAACTATAGATTTGACCTCAATCCATAAACACAAGAGGGCGCTGAAACACAAATGGAATAGAACTCACACTTGCCACAAGATGGCGCATACAATTTTATTTAGTATTAAACCAGTGGCCCTCACCCAATAGTTGTCATGATTTTAAGGAATTAATATGAGTAATAAATAGTTAAAAGTGCGAAATAGGCAAATATTCTGCATGTGTGACATTTCGTGCATCGGCAGGGGTTGGGCAAACAAATTTCCATTCTCATAAGTCTGGACTTAGTATTAAAAAATAATAAATATTATTAGATAACACATCACAAAACCATCATGATGGTTCTTCTTTATAATCGGGACTTTGATATTTTCTTAATATTTATATCAGCAGTCCTTGGGGTAACATATAAAACCAGAATACACTTAAGTTTTATTAAATATGATAACACTATTTAATATATAACAAAAATAAAAATAATAATTTTTGAAACAATTTTTTTAAATAACAATTTAATAGCTTTAAATTTAAAAAAATGTCCAAAACCCGAGAAATATGCAGGCGGCCTAATGTTACTTCGCCTGTGTGTTGCAGAATTTATAATACTCTGAAAAGGTATTCAAATTTATTTTTAATGCTGGTTAACGTTCTTTCAGTTTAGTAAGAAGTTCAGCATAGTTATTTACAGTTTGGAGAGCGTATAAAATGAACGGCTGCGCACTTGATGTCTCGCATTTCCTGCCGTTTCAGTCTCGTATCCTCATTCTCTCTTAGCGTTCTCTCTGTGCTTTGAAAATCTTCGTTGAAATTTAGCTTTAAAGACCATAAGAGACTATTTCGTCGTATTATTGCGGCAGTATATACAATTTTGTGAAAATTCATACAAGTACTGACTCCATAAAAAAACTAAAATTTATGGATTATAATTATTATCTGTACAAAAAATATAATTAAGCTCGTTTACCGAAACATTACCCAGTATTATATGTTTGACGCAAGTAAAAAATTACGAAATTTAATAAAAATGCAATACATTAAAATATAAAAAGTTACAATTTATTGTTGAAAATAAAAACGTAATAAAACTAAAACTATAGACATTACATAAAAAATGCATTACTCGATTAAAAACGTCTCTCCACAGTTATTAATATGATTTTATATGACATACATATAAAATGGACATCAAATAATGTTCTTAAATTCTACATTTGTATGCAGTAGGCGGGTCACAACTTTTATTTTGTGGTTGGCATTAAAGAGTAATAATGCATTGTGAATATTTTTGTTCATACCAAATATTGCAAAAATCAAATATTTATTAAAAAAAAATATGATAAAATAAAAAAAACTATTTTATAACTATAACTAACTTCTAGCGTTTTAAACTTCTAGAAGATAAAGACTTAAAAAAAATATTGCCACAAAATGTATATGAATTCTTCACAATAATGCTTATTATTATTAACTTCTTAGATATATAATGAAGATGAAACTGTTTTTTAGAATTCTCAACGGAATAATAATTGGTAAAAGTACTAAAATAATAAAGTTATTTAATATTACATAAATTATCTTGTCGGTAAAGTGAAATATAATAGAAGGAAATACAATTTAAACCATAAATATAAGAAAAACTATATTTAACTACTTAAACATGGAAAGTTATACAGGAAATGTTCCACAAACTTTACAGAACTATGAAACTTCGCCTTTTATAAACAGCTTATCGCATCTGCATGGATTGTTTCTTGCCTAAGGGAGAAGTTAAAGAGTCCAAAAAGGAATTTTTAAACATCAGCATAAAAAAGAAGAAAGCTTTTTTAAACCGACTAAATCGGTAAATAGTATTCCGCAATCGAGGGAAAAATTCTACCTGCATATACAGTAAAACTATAATGAGCCAACAAAGGTGCTCGCAACAGCAGCTTCTAGCTACACAACTTCTTTATGCTCATCTTTTTCAGCCTCAGTTAGAGGAGCAACATTCAGAAGCCGGAAAATCATATGATGAAGTGGTAGATATGGTTAACTTTTCAAAAAAGATATCAGGAATTTGTCATGAGGATCTACCACCAACCCCATTTTCGCAAGATAATAATAATAATAATGAAACTGTTAATGAATTTGATGGTTGTTTGGGATGTGATGAATCCTCTTCGGATTTATCAAGCTTTCATCATCAAACATTAAGTAACCTAGAACAGTCAAAATGCAATGAAACCAAAAGGGATAAACTTTTTCATCAATTAAAAAGGAATAATAACCAATTCGACCGTCAAGAAAATGTTGAGTTTTTTCGAGAACATAAAAACGTACTAATTGATGTTAGAAATAAACTGGAACAACTTTCTAAACTTTCGTCTGAGTTTCGTCAGTGTCATATCGATCGAAATCATGGAATAGAAACAACCCTTAAAAGGACAGTTAGGCGACAATTGTACGATAACTTAATGACAATTGAGGGTATGTTGGGTAAAATAAGACAACTTTGTAATCAATGGAGTTGCGCTGAGCTTTATTATCATCGGAGTATTCAACGATTGGGGCTTCATTCAGATGAAAGTTCTAGTAAAACTGCAATTTATTCCATCATGGCCCTTGCCGCAATAGCATTGTCTGAAGAATATTCATTTACATCAAAAAATAGCTATATGAAAACAGATTGTGTCGAAGTGAATAAAGATTCTACAAATGATCAACATTTAATATCAAATTTAGAAAAGCCCAGAACATTAACTGATATAGAAAATATTATACTTCAACTTGCTTCAACTGTTAATAAACAGCAATTTTCTCCAATCAACTCCTTATCTGCTGACTCCCAGGACTGGGGTAAAAATAAATTTAAAAAATCTTCATCACCAACTTGTATCTGGCACCCAAAAAATAAAATTTATAAGACGCAAAATGAACTTGAACAGTGTAGCACTGCGGCGGAGGTTATTTTAGAGTTCGCTTCGTTGACATCTTCTAAATCAAAGCTAAATATGCATGGTAATATACCATCAAATGTTCCCAACGTTATTCTGGACGTTTCTGCTACTATTGAGAATTGCATTGTCCCAATTCGGTCTCCAATTGCTTTAAAAAATAATAATAATAAATGTTCTGATATGATCTTCGACAAAGACTCTGAATTTTTCGCCAATCAAGTTTCAGTAACACCTGCTATATCTACGAGCAATAAAAAAGATACCTCAATAGATAAACTTTCCGGAAATATTGAAATAACTCCAAATCGAAGGAAATCTAAAATCGCGCGTCGTATTGAAATACCAACTTCAGAATCCTCTAAATCAATTACATTTAAGAATAAGGAAGGTGAAAAATATTTTCAAAATTTAAAAATGTCCCCAATCATAAAATTTAAAGAAACAGTGCCACCAATTTCTAAAACTTCAACAATGGCTTCTGTAACTTCCATTCAAGAACGTGTTATAAGTAATATTTTTAAAGCACAACTAAACGCCTTAACAAACGCTGCGTGTACTGAAAACGATAGAAAAGATGGGAATTCTGAATCTGAGAGTTTGCCTATACTAGATGCTCCATACGATCTAACTATCGGAACCAAGCTTAAAAACATGTAATTTTCAAATTCTCTTTTGTGATATTTTATACCCTGCATTCCCAACGATATTGACATCACATAGTAGACGCTTTTGGTCTTAGTCTGTCCGCAAATTATAGTGTTAAAATGAAAAGGTGTATAATTTTGCTTCCGCCGTTTTTAAACAAATTTATCCGCTGAAAGCTATTTTGTTAGCATTATAAGAAACAGTAATAATAATCAACAGACTATATATACAAAATTTTTATTCAAGTAAGGGGTTACACTACTGCAGAATTTAAAAAAAAAATGCTTTTTCATGCATTACACACAGCATAGAACTTCATTTTACAAAATAATTTTTAAAACAACTAAAAGAACAATTTAAAGTACCTAAAAAAATTACTGTACAACGAAACAGAGGATAGAAAATATAAAACAGTACTACATTTGGATATTTAAATTGAAGTTAATTTCTAACCCATATAATCTATATACCATTGCAGTAAAAGGAAGATTAATATTGGTAGAAGATGTAGCAAATATCGGATATAGTTTGCGAATCCTTATAAGAACTTCGGAATCCAGTTCCTTTTGAAATGAGGCGGTAATCCTGATAAATACTTCATAGGGTCGGAAATGTCCACGTTGCGTTGCGCACTTGTAATTATATTAATACAAAATTATAATACCCTCTGCAAGGGTATAACAAGAAAGGAAATCTAACTTTGGGCGTTGCCGACTTTGTTATATCCCTTGTAGTTAAATGGCGATTTTGATTGGTAAGAGATATATCAAATATCGGACATAATTACCCTTATGAGAAGATCAGAATCAATGCAGTTAAAAACATGGATTTTATGAATTCGAATCTTTTTATAGCGAACGGTAGTGTTTTTTGTGCACACTGCATTCGGAAATTTTTCTTCTTTTGAACAAACCGGCGTTTGCGAACATAATTTGATGAAACTTACATACATATATGATATACTGTAATGTTCCTCCAAGGATAATAAGTCTCAGATTTTTCTTTAAGTTTTCTTATTTTATTTTTATTGATTGGCAGAAATGGTTCTGCCAGCTCAAGGTCTGCATTGTCGCAGTGTCTGCATTGTAAGCTTTTTATATACTCGGTCTTAGGCTAAACCGCGTGGCTGCGCTGCCGGGTACCCAGAATCCAAAATAACGGTACCCAGCCGCGGAGCGGCTCTCTTCTGTATATCTTATCTATCTAGGCTGGAGGGAGCTATGCATGTACGTATGTACTATGCATTTGGTCTTATACTTTGTGGAGTTCAAGTGTGCGATCATGTTACACTTAAATGTTCTCAATATAACATAGGCACATATTACATCTGTTACACTTAAATATAACATAGGCACATATTACATCTCCCTCCTTTTGAAAAATAACGTAACCTAGTGAAGTTATTTTAATTATTAACTGCCAATTATTATATAGTATTATAGTATTATAGTATTATTATATATATAGTATTATTAATATAAAAGTTGATTTTTTTGTTTTTTTTTTTTTTAATGCGAAAATAAAAATATACATAGTGTTTGAAAAATTTTGTATAAATGATTAAGAAAAATACAAGTTTAAAATCAATCATGAATAAAATTTCTTTAATCTATCTTTATGAACTATTTGTTTTTTGTTTTTATCAGCAAGTAGCGTAATATTGTTATTATCTCCTATGCTTTCTATCTTATAGGGCCCTGTGTATTTAAAGTCTAATTTATGACCTACCTCATTTCTTAGTAAAACTTTATCTCCTACTTCTAACTCTATGTCTTTTACTTTTAAGTCATAGATTCCCTTATTTTTCTCTTTATGCGCTAAGCAGTTTTCTTGCTCGCACATATGCTACTTCTAACCTATATTTACTCTCCTTAGCGTAATCATCTATATTATATATTGGTTCTATGCTATGTAGTTTGTTAAAATGTTTTGGTAAATTACTTGTTCTACCGAAAACTAATTCATATGGACAGTAATTATGTACCATAGATGGGGTCGTGTTGAAGCAGTATACGAAATATTGAAGCCATACGTCCCAATCGGTTTTGTCCGCCGATATGTAGGATCGTATATACTCGTTTAAAGTTCTATGACTTCTTTCTACTACTCCAACTGTCTGGTGGTGATGAGCTGTTGATGTTATATTTTTTATTTTCAAATATTTACACAGGTCAGTAATTATTGAATTCTTATACTCCGTTCCCATGTCCGTTATGAACGTCTTCATTGGACCGTACTTTAGAATAAAAGATTCAAATATAGCTTTTGCGACTGTTTTTGCGCTTTTATTTGCTATTGGTATGGCAACTAAGTACTTGGTTAAATCGCATATGAGAGTGACTGCGTACTCGTTACCATTTTCTGACTTAGGTAGTGGACCAATTGTGTCCACAACAACTTTATCGAAAGCATGTTCTGGTGTTTCAGTTATAGTCATTGGGGTCTTTGTGTGCTTTGTTGATTTTGCTTTTTGGCATTTTTGACATTTTCTTACGTACTCTTTTATGTATTTACTCATATTTTTCCAGTGATAATGTCTTCTGACCTTGGCCAAGGTTTTTATAATGCCTGTATGCCCTCCTTGTATTGGTTCATCATGTAATGTAGACAATATAGCTTCTTTTTCTTTTTCATTCTTTATTTGGGTCACCGGGATAAGTAGCGCTACTTTTAAATTCTTTAATGTTTTATTGCCCATATTTTTAAATTCATCTATTGAAACGTGTTCAAAGATTTTCTTCCACGGTGCCATTTTGATTTGGCTGATATCATATATACCGGCTTGCAATTCAAGCCTTTGAAAGAATTGATCTAAATCAAGAGTTCCATTAGTATAAAGATCACCAACATCATATCTTGCAATGATTTTCTTTCCATGTTTGAATAAACATATCGTGTCATTCAATTGCAGTGTCACTACTTTTCGTACCTCGTCATTTGTTATGACTTCGTATACGTTGGGCTCTGAAGCTTTTTCTTTGGTTTGTTCGTGCAAATCCAATTGTTCTTTTCCTGCGCAGGATTTTTGTCTACTTTGAAATCTTGTAGTGACTTTTAATATATTTCCAGTTGTTTCTTTTAGCTCTTTGATGGTTATTCTTGATAACGCATCAGCTACATGATTGTCTTTGCCCTTTAGATACTCTACTGTAAAATTATATTCCTCTAGTTCAAGCCTTATTCTTGTTAATTTAGAACTGGGGTTCACCATCGAGAATAAATATGTCAATGGTCTATGGTCTGTTTTCACAGTGAAGTGTTTTCCAAAATGTATGGTCTAAAATGTACTATTGCCCAATGAATTGCTGATAACTCTTGTTCCGTTGTACTCTTATTGCTTTCACCTTTTGTAAAAGCTCTTGATGAATAAGCAACTGGGAGTTGGTGGCCATTATGGTTTTGAGTTAAAACTGCGCCACACGCTTGCTTGCTTGCATCTGTTGTTATGCAAAATTCTTTGCTGAAGTCTGGGTACTGCAAGAGTGTTGGGTTAATTAGCTGAGATTTTAAATGTATGAATGCATTTTGACATTCATCTGTCCACTCGAATGGAACATTCTTTTTACATAATCTTGTTATGTGCCGCGAATAGTCGGCGAAATTTTTGATAAAACGTCTGTAGTAATTGCAAAATGCTACAAAACGTCTAGCGCTGTCCGCATCATGTGGAACTGGATAGTTCTGAATGACATCATATTTTTTGTCATCCGGCAAAATTCCTTTGTCTGTGCATTTATGTCCTAAAAATGTGACTTCATGCATGAAAAATGAACATTTTTCAGGATGTAACTTTAGGTTGTATTCCCTGCATTTACCAAAAACTTCAGTGAGGTTTTTAAGCATATGTTTTTCGGAACAACCTATGACTATTAAGTCATCCATATAAAGGAATGCCTGAGACGGTTCTATTCCGGAGAATGCTATAGTCATCATTCTTTGGAATGAATTAGGCGCTATTTTTAAGCCAAATGGCAATCGCGTGAAACGATATGAGCCATTGTTGGTTGAGAAAGATGTTATATCTCTCGAGCCTTCATCCAGCTCGATTTGATGGAAGCCTGACATTAGGTCTAAACAACAAAAATATTTTGCTTGACCAAGTTGGTCCAAAATATCATTTATTCTCGGTAGTGGAAATTTGTCAGCTAAAAGTTTCTTATTAATTTGGCGATAGTCTATTACTAATCTCCATTTCTTTTTATCTGAATTTGGGCTTGACTTTTTAGGTACTAATAGCAAAGGGCTATTGTACTGTGAAACGGATGGTTCGACTATTTTATTTTTTATTAATTTCTGAACCTGGGCTTGCATTTCTTCTACTTGACTATGAGGACTTCTATAATTTCTTGTGTATACCGGCTCATCATCTTTTAATCTCAACTGTTGTTTATAAAAATTATTAACCGTTATTGGTTCTGATTCTAATGCAAATATATCTATATATTCGCTGCATATCTTGGGATCTTGCTGGTAATAACGTTTTGTTAATACCAGAGCTGTATGTTATGGGAATGTAGATTGGAAATTTCAAATTGTTTGGTCTAATTATAAACCAATCTTCTTCTGAGTTTAAATCGATTTGGCAATTATATTTTTTAATGAAATCTATTCATATTATTTCATCACACGGTATGGGAAAATTTTCATCCACTAAATGAAAGTCGTGTGGTATAATGTATTTACCTGTCTGTATCTCAATAAAAGTCTGTCCTCGAGACTGAATTTTCTGTTGGCTTATGCCTTGAATGTTTATTTTGTTAGTTATTTGAATATTAGAAAATTTGTCAGAGTTCTCTTTGATAATAGAGATATCTGCACCTGTATCAAGAAGAAAAACTAGTTTTACGCCTGTTTCGGCATGAATGAATGTAGAAAATATGTTGAGATTATAATTGATGTTGTATACTCTTCGATCTTCTTCTACTGAGTACCTAAGGGCTGTTGCGAGTTTCCCTGATCTTGGATTACTCGTACATTTGCATTATTTTCGTTATATTTATTCTGATTGTTGTTACGGCTTCTGTTTCCATTATTGCGGCCTCTGTTATAGCCATTATAGCGGTTATTATAACCGTTATTCTGGTAACCGTTATTTTGGTAACCGTTATTTTGGTAACCGTTAAAGTAGTTGCCTCTATTACTATTTTTATTGAAGCCTCTACCGCGGTTACCACCTCTATTGGCATTTCCGTATCCTCTGTTGGATCTGTTACCTCTAAAGTACATCACTTTATTGATGTCACCGGTAACTCTTGCACTCGTTCTTATGTATGCGCTTATCGCTGCATCCATAGTCGTGCAAGTCCCTGCTTCCAGTACTGTTTTGATACTTTCGTGCTCAGCACGATTTATCATTGTGTCAATTGCCTCTTTAGTACTTAGACCAGTGGCATGTTCGAGAGGTATACCCTCATCGATAAAGGAAGCTTCTAATAGCTTTCTCAGTCTATCAACTTCAGCGGTAAATTGCATTGCAGTTTTACCTCTCTGCTGAACTGTTGATAGTTTTGCCTTGACATTACTGGATGTTTCACCGACAACTACTTTCTCCAATTTGTTTATAATTGCTGGAATTGTAGTTTCATTGTCAACTGAGTTCAAAATTGTGCCAACTATTTTTGACTTAATGACCTCAACTGCAATGTCTTCAAATGGTTCCTTAGCTAGGTCTACCAATTTGATTGCCTTAATGAATCTATGTAGATGGATCTTTTGCCCATCAAATTCTGGCACTGTGCAAGCGACTTCCTTAATATAAGACCTAATGGCTGCTGCTTGTTCTGCCATGGTTAAGTTATTTTCGGAGTCAGCTGCGTTATTTGTTTTATCTTCGTCCTTCAGCATTAATTTTGCTGGTAAAGTTAGATCGTGAAGATCTTCCTCTTTAATGTCTTCCTCGACTATAGTTGTATTTTCTTCGTCTGAGTCAGTGCTTTCTTCATTAAAATTTATTGTTTATGAAGTGTTTACTATTGTCGGAATTTCTATCTGGAGGCTGAATTTATTTTTTATTAATATTAATTTTTCTCTTAATGCCACCAGTAGTTCCGAAACTTTAGCACACTGTTTACTGTCCAACTTCTTTCTATTCTGTTGTATCAGTTCTCTGACTTCATTGTAACTATTTACCAATGTTTGGGCATTTTTATTTATCGTTACAGCTTGTATTGATCTATTTTGCGTTAAGCATTTATAAGATTTTCTGAAATTTTCTTTTGATTCTTTTATCTGATCAATAAGCTTTTCCCAGTCCATGCTGTGGTGTACTTATACTTTCGAATTTAGACATTTGTATTTTTGGATTCTTATCTAGATAAAATCAATATTAGGTTTGTTTTTTTTTTAATTTTTTTTTTTTTTTTTTAAATTGTTTCATATTTTCATTCATAATTGAGTTTATTCAAAATCTTCCTTAAATATTATCTAATCCGTTAGCACTGCTATGGTATCGTTTCTTAAGACACTTGTTGTGCAATTGGTATATTTTTATTAATGCATTGGATACCATAATTAGTGAAATTACAATTAGTATTATGGTTATCCAGAACAAATCTGCATTTTGGACTTCAACTTTATTTATAACATTGGCTGTAGAGTCCACAGTTTTAGTTTCTATTTGACCCATTTTGGGTATACTAATTTTATATTTTGGTTTTACTTATTCCATTTGTCTCTATAGAAATTATATTTGGAATTATTAATTTTTAAAAAAAAAAAGCTTTTTTTTTTTCAATGCTCGTAAAAAAAAATTGTATTTTACATTATTTCCTGCCTGATTCTAGCTATGGCTTCACGGGCCATATTGGGTTAACAGGGCATAGTAGTATATGCTCCGTTTTACAATATTTCTTACAATTTTCTTATATATATTTTATATTTATTGTTATTTATTTAATGTTCTACTGCTGCCGATGTTCATTTGGTGTCAGCTGGGCGTCGCCGGTGGTGGCACGCTGACACTCCCTCGCTGCTGTCTATTGCTTGGCCGCTGATGACGTTGATGGCTGCTCACAAGTCCCCAGGCAGCGAGGACTCCAGATTCCTTCGCAGCAAGGGGGGCAGGACTTCTTCGGTTTTGTTAGTGCTAGTGTTGGTGCTGGACATGCCTTGTATTTTGGAACTTCATTAGTTTTGGGTATATTTTTAATATTATCTGAGTGAGTTTTCTCGAGTTTTTGGGTCTTTAATTCTTGCTGATATTGCAGCAAGTGGTCTAGCTCTGCATGTAGCTTTAGAGCTTTCGACCAAACCGGTGGCGTTTGCTGACCGTATATTAGCCACCTTACGTGGGCTATACGTTTATTCAGCTTAGTTTTTAAACCGCCACGGTGTTTTCCCATACTCAATAGAACTCTACTCACTCAGATTTTTTCTTGGCAATTCCATTTAATCGTGACATTTCACTGTGCACCCATACATAGGCATATCGGCATGCGAGCGACGCAAGTGTGCGTGTTTGTCAGTGTATGCGAAAATTGCACACGTGTTTTCTTTTTTTTTTTTTTTTTTTTTAATTATTTTAGTCAATTCGTCCTGCGTTGGACGACTGTCACGGTCGCCATGTAATGTTCCTCCAAGGATAATAAGTCTCAGATTTTTCTTTAAGTTTTCTTATTTTATTTTTATTGATTGGCAGAAATGGTTCTGCCAGCTCAAGGTCTGCATTGTCGCAGTGTCTGCATTGTAAGCTTTTTATATACTCGGTCTTAGGCTAAACCGCGTGGCTGCGCTGCCGGGTACCCAGAATCCAAAATAACGGTACCCAGCCGCGGAGCGGCTCTCTTCTGTATATCTTATCTATCTAGGCTGGAGGGAGCTATGCATTTACGTATGTACTATGCATTTGGTCTTATACTTTGTGGATTTCAAGTGTGCGATCATGTTACACTTAAATGTTCTCAATATAACATAGGCACATATTACATCTGTTACACTTAAATATAACATAGGCACATATTACAATACCACTTCATATATGTAAGTTTCATCAAATTATGTTCGCAAACGCCGGTACCACTTCATATATGTAAGTTTCATCAAATTATGTTCGCAAACGCCGGTTTGTTCAACTTCTTTATGCTCATCTTTTTCAGCCTCAGTTAGAGGAGCCACATTCAGAAGCCGGAAAATCATATGATGAAGTGGTAGATATGGTTAACTTTTCAAAAAAGAAATCAGGAATTTATCATGAGGATCTACCACCAACCCCATTTTCGCAAGATAATAATAATAATAATGAAACTGTTAATGAATTTGATGGTTGTTTGGGATGTGATGAATCCTCTTTGGATTTATCAAGCTTTTATCATCAAACATTAAGTAACCTAGGACAGTCAAAATGCAATGAAACCAAAAGGGATAAACCTTTCCATCAATTAAAAAGGAATAATAACCAATTCGATCGTCAAGAAAATGTTGAGTTTTTTCGAGAACATAAAAACGTACTAATTGATGTTAGAAATAAACTGGAACAACTTTCTAAACTTTCGTCTCAGTTTCGTCAGTGTCATATCGATCGAAATCATGCAGTTAAAAAAAATGGATTTTATGAATTCGAATCTTCTTTTTATAGCGAACGGTAGTGTTTTTTGTGCACACTGCATTCGGAAATTTTTCTTCTTTTGAACAAACCGGCGTTTGCGAACATGTTTGATGAAACTTACATATATGATATACCACTTCATATATGTAAGTTTCATCAAATTATGTTCGCAAACGCCGGTACCACTTCATATATGTAAGTTTCATCAAATTATGTTCGCAAACGCCGGTTTGTTCAAAACAAGAAAAATTTCCGAATGCAGTGTGCACCAAAAACAATACCGTTCGCTACATCTTCTACCAATATTAATCTTCCTTTTACTGCAATGGTATATAGATTTCGGCTCTTCCCGAAGTAGCTTTCCTTTCTTGATTTTATTTTATCTTGCTTCAAAATTATGAGTTGTCTGCATTGTTAGGTAAAGGGTGATTTTTTAAGAGCTACTATATAAGAAATTAAAAAAAAAAACACAAAATTCAGAAAAATGCATGAAACCTTTATTTTAATCTCTACTAGGTTCTATATACCTAATGTTATGTTTAAGGATTATTTTATGCAAATATTGACCGTGACTTCTCCTTCTCCATCCGCTTAGTCTAATTATGGCATACTCTTTCCAACATTTCGGCCAGTATCTCACGAATAAATGCATCAATGTTGTCCTCCAATGCGTCAATTGAAGCGGGATTGTCTGTATAGACATTAGATTTAACATAACCCACAAAAAATAAAGGCGTTAAATCGCACGATCTAGGCGGTCAATTGACCGGTCCCGAACGTGAAATAAAATGTTTACAGAACTCGCCTCTCAATAAGTCCCTTGTTACGCGTGCTGTGAGGCATGTGGCACGGTCTCGTTGAAACCACATGTCATGCAAATCAAGCTCTTGCATTTTGGTGAAAAACAATTGATATCATCTCACAGTAGCGCTCACCATTCACACCGCACCAAACCTCGACTTTTTCTGGATGCATTGGTAGTTCTTGCAATGCTTCTGATCTGAGTCCAACATCGACAATTATGCCTATTGTTCACACTATAAACATAAACTTGTGCGTACACTTAATGAGTTCAATTCGGGTGTTTGAATCTAACTGACTCGCTACTGCGAGGGCTTCGCCTTTTATTCATTCTTACATAGGTTACATAGGTTCGCTGTTGCAATGACACCAGATACTCCTCCTTCCATTTCTTCCAAAAATCACCTCTGATGCGTTGAATAAACTTCCATCTATCCAAAGAGCTGATTGTCTTACTTTCGTCAAAATGTTCAGGAGCTCCAATTAGAGGTCTTCCCACCAGAAAATGACCCGGTGTTAATATGTCCTCACCATCGTTTTCGATCCTTACAGTGACTAATGGACGCGAGTTTAGCAATGCTTCGACTTGACATAGCAGCGATGCAAATTCTTCATATGGAAAGTTGTTTTCTCCAATAACTCGTTTAAGGTTATGCTTCACTGATTTTACACCGGCTTTCCATAAACCTCCCATGTGGGGGCTTCCCGGGTGAATAAAGTGCCACTTGATGCCTTCTTTTTCTAGTGTAGGTGCTAACTCATTATTGTTTTTAATGCAGCTACAAATTCTTTGTCCAATACTCTTGAAGCTCCCACGAAGTTTGTTCCATTATCTGAGTAGAGGTTCTCACTCTTGCCTTGTCTTGCAAAGAACCGTCGAAGAGCCTCCAGGAATTGGTCTGACCAAAAGTCGCTAACAGCTTCCAGATGTATCGCTTTTGTTGCCATACAAACAAATACACCAATGTATCCTTTATACGTTTTTTGACTTCTTCCCTTTGAGCAGAGAATCTGGAACGGTCCGGTGTAGTCGATTCCAGTATTTTGAAACGAGTAATCAACCGTTACTCGATAAACTGGTAAATTTCCCATCAGTTGACTGGATATCTCTTGCTTGTATGCATACAATACATTCCCTTAAATATTTCTTTAAAGAATTTTGTATGCCAAATATCCAGAGCTCCCTCTGAATATAAGTTCTCATAATGTTAATTCCGTCATGCAGAGTTTCTTTATGAGCATCCTTTGCAATGAACCAAGTCAAATGTGACTTATCCAGTATAATTGGATGTTTTACATTATAGGGTATCATTGAGTTTTGTAGTCGTCCACCAACTCGAAGTACGCCATCACTATCCAAAAACGGATTTAGTGCCTGTAACTTACTCTTTGGGTCTAATGGTCTTTTGTTTTTGAGTAGTCTGACTTCGTGTCCAAGCTGTTGTTGTATCTTTACCACGGCAATCTTCGCTAGCTTTAATTCCTCCACCGTAAGATGTGAAGGCTGTTGCGATTTTCCTCTCAGCTTTTCCTCTTTGTGGAATGGAATTGAAACAACAAATCTGCCTTCCCCGTTGATGACAGTTTTTTCTTGGAATTTTCTTTCGCATTCTGCATTGTCTGTAATCGTCTCATCGGCTTCATCTTTCAATTCTCAAAAGCGTTCCAGGTCCTTTAGATTTATTGTTGTAGTGGCACTTATAGTTTTTTGCTTTGCTGCTCGAGTTATATTTCCGGACACAATCCATCCAAATCTGGTTTTTTGTCCCAAGATTCGATTCACGGTTTTTATTTTCTCCATCATAATCAGGGGAAACAGATCCACACCTATCACATGTCAATTCTGCTTGGCTCGTTGAATCGTGGATCTGCTAGCCTGTAGCCCTTCCACTCTTTGTTGATATCAATATCAAACTTTTTGCTGGAAAGGGCTCTATGGAGTGTTGGTAAAACCAATGCTTCCGTTGATGTTTTGAAGCTGCTTGGAATTTTTGGTTTGATCGTCAGGTGGACGCTATTTTTATACCCTGTACCCATTAAAAATGGATGAAAAGGGTATCATAATATGGTGCAAATGCATCTCCGACCCCATAAAGTCTTGATCAGCATCAACAGCCGAGTCGATATAGCCATGTCCGTCTGTCCGTCCGTCCGTCCGTCCGTCCGTCCGTCCGTCCGTCTGTCTGTCCGTATCAACGCCTAGATCTCAGAAACCACAAGAGCTACAGACATGTGCCATATATCGTTGGATAGGTAACATACGCAGTGCAAGTTTGTTGTTTTATTTTGATATCACCCCCCGCTAACCCGCAAATCGCAAAAAACTGCCACGCCCACAATTATTAACCTAATGCTGTGCAAAGGCATATGCGTTGGTGCTTATAAAAGCTATCTAATTTTTTAATTTGAACCAAATCGGATAAGAAACACGGAAGGTATGCCACATGCAAAATCTATGGCAAGGGAAGCAGAAGCGCAGCAAAATACGCATTGCGCGACGCCGACTGCGACGTTGGCATCGAAATGTGTATGGCTTTATGACACACGAAACTTATTTTCTTTTTTAATAGAATATTGTTTCATTTATTTATTGATACTAAATAAATAAATTGTAAGCATGTCTAAGGGGACAGGGTATTTTGCAGTCGGGAAACTCGACTGCTGCTCCCTTACTTGTTTGATATTTGAGTAGTCTGGGAGATAGCTTCGACCTCTATAGCACTCCTTACTCTGGGAATCCTTAATATTTGTGCTGCCTCCTCTGAAATCATCGTCTTCTGGGATCCACCGTCAATAAGCGCCCTCAACTCGTTGTAACCTCCAGCTTTGTTTTTAACTAAAACAACAGCAGTAGCCAATAGTGTGTCTTGGCCTTGCTTGAGGCTATTGCTGTTGATACTGCGTTTTATGTCTTCATGAAGAAGACTGTTATGTCCTTTGGAGCATCGATTGCATGTAATTTCCTTTCTAAAATTACGTCAGCAGAGCTTTCTATTATTCCTTTTTTCTTTATGATGAATATGCTCTCGGTCGCAGATCCAAAAACTTCCTTAAATTTTGCTCATCATGGTGCAGCAAGCACTCCAGTTCCATTAATTTGTTGAAGTATTGGGAGAATATTTTTTTGCTATTCTCATAGCGTTTGCAGATAAGCTCCCACGCTGCTATATAGCTAGCCCCTGATCCCGTTATCACATGGCTAACCACCATTTGAGCTTCTCCTTTTAAGCAGGCTTTTAAATATCCCAGCTTCCTTGTGTTGCTGAGATCCTTCCTGCTGTCTATTAGCTCAGAGAACAGCTCGTAAAATGTTGCCCATTCCGTCGCATTTCCATTGAACGTTGGAAGGTCCACTTTTGGGAGTTCTGGCACGTCGTAGTTGGAACTTTTAAAGTTTTAATAAATATTTTATCATTAAAATATTGATGATTGCCAACTCCCAAATTTACCAGCGCATTGTTGTTAGTAGTAAATCGGACTACCAATACTTCTGCGACTGCGACGTTGGTATAGATGCCTTTTCCTTGACGGCTTGCAGTATTTTGTTCTGCAGCTCTCCTTGGTCTTTCATCAATTTCACAGATCTTTCCGGCAACATCTTGTCAAAACAATCACTGTGACTTTTTTGTACTTTGTACCTAGCTGTGCCTCGACTCACAGCTGATTGATTAGCCAAAGAAGAGCAAGAACACAATGTTTTATCTTATAGTCCTAGTACTTTAAGGCGTGGTCTTTTATTCTGTGTTTCTTACCACTGGTGGGGGAAGCAACAGAAACACTCGAATAACCTTGCTCTTTTTACTTTGAAGCGCTGGTTTTTTATTCTGTGTTTCTTACCACTGGTGGGGGAAAACAACAGAATTTCTCCAAGGACTAAAATGTTCACACTATAAACTTGTGCGTACACTTAATGAGTTCAATTCAGGTGTTTGAATCTAATTGACTCGCTACTGCGAGGGCTTCGCCTTTTATTCATTCTTACATAGGTTCTTATCATCTAATTATATAATGCAGCGCTTGTAAGACGCCGCAGTCTGCATTTGTAAATGCAGCTGAGTTTTATTCTTAAATCTATGTTTGAGGCCTATGACCGCGCTAATCACCTCCCGCGTGGTCATATCTCTTGACACTTCGGCAATAGGCCGTTGCCATCGTACTTATCTGTAGTTGCCACTTATGCTGTCCAGTGACATGTTTATTGCAGCCCATAAATAAAATATATTTATAGTTTGCCTACTTGTCATGTCTAAACACATATTTAGACACCTATTTACACACCCATTAAGCCAAAAATTAGTTTTGTCACTTAACTTTCTTAACGCGCGATCAACTTTCTTAATAGAGCACGCATTTAGTTAAATAAAATTCAATAATTTGAAAGCGTTGCTAGTTTGTAAGACAATTCATGATAAAATTATAGATCAAACTGATAATGTTTGGCATTGATAAAAAAAACACGAAACATGGGTCACCTGTTTAAACCAGTGTTGCTAAAATGATAATATCTAAAAAATCACCCTTTGTATAAGATATATAAACCTTCGACTATTTAAATTTATTATAAGCTTATTAATATTTTTTTAAACCATATCCAAAAAATTGTGCTTCTAGAAGTATTTTTGGACGCTGGCTCTAATAAGCGCAACCACTGGGCATGCGTCGAATAAGGTCATGATGTAACATTTTTGTTGATATATTGCATAAAGAAAGTATTTCTTTCATATTGTGTATGGCGAGTATTTTATTAGGTTTTGTTGTAAAAAAAAAACAATAAATAAGAGCTTCTGCCGTAGTTGAAGTTAGATTAACAAGTTTTAAACAAGAAAACTAGTCGTGGAACCAATATATTGCGATTTGAAGTAGGCACAAGATCCTAAAAGCAGGGCGTCCAATTGCCATTTTGTTAAAACCATGGTAAATGATTTAAACCGTTCAAATCTAATTATGTAAATATTACTTAAAAGCCACGAGGAGATATTACCATAAATTGAGTGGAGGTCTCATGTTTTTCATCAGTTATATTCTTCTGAATAATTTCGCAGCGAGTCGGACTGGTATACTGTAGTTTGCAAATACTAAATATTATTTGACTCAAGTTCATTGGGTATAATTACTCTCTGTTATGTTCATCCATTAACGATCTCAAAGCTTAATAGTAATAAAATAACTCAATGACTTATCTCTGACACGGCCTTCCTGATCTTAACACGTCCTCGTGTGTTATTATTTTAACCAAAATTTATATTTCAAGTCAATTCTTTATTAAAATGGCAATAATAGATAAGACATAATAATATAATAGATAATATTTCACATAGTGTATTTCCTTTTACATATTTCACATCTTCAAATAACAGTTTCGTGGTTTGCACTCTTCTGCATAAACCCGAACATATGGTTATCAGTTTTATCATAATACCGTTTTCAGGCTCTTACCGCATCTTGCAACGATATGAACCACAGTGCCAACCGATACCACACGATTACTGTCCGCCACAGGCATGATTAATGCGCTTGAACCTAGCCACAGTGTATAATGTTCCCTGCACCTCAGCTAGGTGACAGAGAGATTCGTTTGACCAACGTCTTTCCACTGTTGTAAATCTCTTTAAACAACTCATAGCCACATGTCCATCTTGTAAACTTCGTACAGTCTTATTGAGATCCTTATAAGTTTCCTCACTCGTCAAAGATTTTAACAGGTCACCATCCAGCAATTTAACAACAACGAAAGGTCCCCTAAACTTAGGACCTAACTTCGTCTAATGCCTTTCTTCACTTTTTAATAAAACATGATCGCCAATTTTATTTTTTATTACTTGAGCCTTATCCTTTTTAAAACTATACTTATTATTCTGTGCACATTAATCAATATTAATTTTTGCTTTCGCCTTTGATTCCTTTAAATCTACCTGTGCCTTATCAATAATAGATAACATGCCTAGTGACATGTTAGCAAGTGTAGCGCTCTAAACTTAGTCACACGATTGGTAGTACAGTTCATGGCCAATTGAACTTCCTTTAATGCATCCATCCATGAACGTTCACTTCTTTCCATTACTGTTAGCATGCTTTTCATGGTGCTCATAACCAGTTCCACCTGTCCATTAGCACGACAAGAACTGGTCGCAACTAAAAGAAACTTTTTTTGTGATTTTTTTGTGGAAAAAATTTTACGGAAACCATTACGTGAAAAGCATCTACTTTAATCTGTTATGATTCGATTTGGTAACCCATATAGTGATATTGCTGATTTCACTGCCTTAGTATAACTCATGGAGTGTAACTTCAAGGTATGATACAAATAAAAATATTTCGTGAAAGCATATATTGGTATAATGACATATTTTTTTACCGCTTATATCAATATGTATTGCAAGGCATTAAAGCCAGTTTATTTATATAGTTAGTTTGATATATTAGAAATAATGGAACAGCGACTTCTCGACTCTGCTGACAATGGCTGCAACTTGACCACTTGACTATTTAACGGCTTGACGACGGTTGACTCTCCGACACACCAACTTCTATGCTCGGACTTGATTCCTCGACGACTTCTGCTCTTTCAACGTCTTGCACTCGCTAGCTTTTCTACGACACTCCTTCCTCCTCTTCATTCGATCTGGTGATACCTCCTAAATATCGCGTACTTAGCAGGCACGTTGATATGTATGGATGCCCAACTCTACTTTACATTCGGCAATCCTGATATTCTGAGTCTGAACCAGACGACGCAGCATCTCGTTCTCCTGTGCGACCCGCTTAGCCTCCAGCTTCGTTATCCGCTCATGGGCGGCGGCACGGTCCGACTCCGTCTGGACGCGCAGCTCCTCCAGCGTTGCCAACTGGTCTTCCAGCGTGGCCAGCTTCACTTGGTGCTGCCATTCATCGCGCATGAGGCGCTCCTTCCGCTGAAGCGACTCGGTCTCACTCTTTAACTGATTGATCGTGGCCGTCTGGTCCTCCTTGAAGTTTCGCTGTTTGGTGCATAGATGCTCCTCAATGCGCTCCTCGGCGAGTTTTGGCCAGCTCGACGGCCTCTTTCTGGGCCTTGGCCATCAGTTCCGTCTGCTCCAGGGCCTTCTGTTGGGCATTCATCAGCTGCGAGCTCAGTCTCCTGATTTCCTGCAGACTCTTGGCGTTCTCTTTCTTCTGGACATTGCAGATCTTCTCCTTTAGCCGCCGGGTCTCCACTTGGGCCCTTCCCGGTCCTTTAACTCTGTTACTGTCTTTAATTTCTCAACAACTTCTCCTCAACTCAACTCAACTCAACTCAACTCCTCAACTTCTCCTCGATGTTTTTCCAAAATTCCTGCAGATGATTCTTCAACAGGTCGATCTCCTGCTGGGCAAGGCGCTTCTCTCGACTCTTGGCCTCGATCAGCTACTCCACTTGGAGCTCCATGTCCTGCAGTTATGCGATCAACTCGTCGTTCATGTTTTTCAGCTCGGCTGTAAGTTTACACAATTCGCGGTGGCTCTGCGACAGTTAATCCTTTAGGACTTCCACTTGCGTAAAAGTTACGGCGGTCGCTTCCATAGCTAAATACCGACTTGGTTGGTACCGAAATGGTTTTATTTGTTCGCTCGGTACGATCCTCATTTGTACAGGCCACTCGATTAGAGATTCAGCTGGCTTGTAATTGTCGACCAACGGCTGAATTATCAGCTTGAACTGTTCAGAAACACCTAAGTTTTTTTCGTTCTCGACAATATTGTATATCTTATGTCTGCTGTTTGTCTGTATGTCTGTATGTCTGCTGCAGCTGTACAGGTTAAATTTGAATTCACTTGGTATATCTAACCCGTCCACAATGTATCCAATGACTCTTCGTCGATCGTTTCCTGTGCTGCTATGTTTTTTTATAATCAACATATACTCATGAAAGCTCTCATCTTTCTTCTTCTTTCGCTCTCCCAGTTTGGCATGTAAATCAGCTCATTGCACGCCTAAATTCTCTAGTTAATACGTTTTTCAACTGCTCAAACGTATTAACAACTTCCGAATCTAGGAACAGCTTTGCCAGCGACTTCTCGGCTCTGATGACAATGGCTGCAACTTGACCACGGCTTGACGACGATTGACCCTCCAACACACCAACTCTACTTTACATGTATATTTTGTACATTATATATATAAAGGTTTGGACCACTTGCATGTTATACAGTTTTCAACAAACTTTCTTACGTACTTGGACGTATTTTCAAACCAATACTGTTCATAGAATTTATCCAATATTTTCTGCCATCCCTCATGAATTAATGCCTCATATACGCCATTGATAACACACCCAAATGCACTGAGAGTGACTTGCAAACATCGTGTCTTGGCACTTTTATGTATTTCACGATAAGGCAATCCAGCTCAATCATATTGGTCTGCAATTCTTTACTGTCTAGCTCTAATCTGAAAATTGTCAATTACCTCTGATCGCGAATCAATACGTAGTTCAGACACTTTCTGTATACCGCCTGGCATTACCATCGGGACTGGGTTCCGTGATAAACATTCTACGTGAAACAGATATCTTCTAACAGATGGCCTCTACCTCTAAGTCAATCGATTGCCAAAAACGCTCACCATCGATGGACTCTTGGCGTTAATTCTTGCTTTTAATGAATAACTTTCACTATATACGACAAACTTTTTTTATTTATATATTATTTGATAGAATTATATATGTATAGCTAACGCCACCAACTCCTATGAATGATACTTAGACTCCACTTCTGTAGTAGTAGTTGGTTTCGCCTTAAACCGATTCCAAACCCATATTTCAGCATAAAAAAATTTGAGATAGCCATTGCGATGCGCTACCAAGGAACAATTTGCTAAGTGTCATTACTAGCGCTGCGCCTTCTAACGGTTGTTCTCATGTTGTTCATCAGCCATATTCTTCTGAATAAATGCGCAGTGAGTCATACTGGTTTTCTGTAGTTTGCGGACACTAAATATTATTTGACTTTATTTCTTGTTGCATACTGACCCAGTGGTCAGCGTGCCTTCGTCAAGTCTTCCTATCATCCTTTATGACTTCTATTCTTCATGTCATTCATCGATAGCAACTATTTTTTTTAAGATAAGCTATAATATGGCATTGCACATATACTAAAAAAAATACATTACTTACAAACTTTGCGGATTGATTGCTGCTTGAGGAGGTTTTTCAAAATTGTGTTACACATAGGATATAGTTCCAAATAAATCTTTTTTATATATTTAAACTTATAGTAAAAATATATCAAAAGTCAATGTCCTCGATTTCGTCAATAACCTCACTTCAATAACCTCACTTCAATCCTTATCGTCCAGATTAACACTATATGTAAATATATCCTTTCTATTGGCATACCTTTTATAAGGTTAAGTTAGATTCTACTGAACAGCATAACTTTGTATAACTTTCGCTGAGTCGGGTGATCTTCTCTGCTACCGAAGGAATTCCAAGCTCTTTGTGGATTATTGAGTACTGGCAGTACTCTACGCAGACAGGATTGCAGACTAGGATTGCAAACTAATCGGACGATACGATGCTAGATTGGCTTCAGGTTTTCAAGGCTTGAGGAGGACAATTATTTCAGCACGCTTCCACAGTTTCGGGAAGTACCCTAGACGGAGGCAGCTGTTAAAGATGTTAGCCAGCCTTTGGGAACAGATTAGGGGTAACATTTTCAGTGCTGTTGCATCAATACGGTTAGGACCTGGTGACTTGCCATTTTTTAAGGATCTCCTGCACAATCCGGAAATCATATAACAATAAAAAAGAATTGTTTTAATAGGTCCTTTCAAATTCTTAAATCCTTGTATTTATACATAAATTATTATATTGAAAAATGTCGATATGTTTCGGTTTGTGAAGAACTGCATATAAATTAAGTCTTCCTTCAGGTTTGCGGAGATTGTAGTGAGAAATTTGCAGATATGCCTTCGTTAAATTTTATGAAGTCTATGGTGGTTTAGGGGGTTTGATTTCAAATTACTCTTTCGAGTGATTTACAAAACTGAATTTAAGATTGAAACATAATCATGACCGTCAAGCCGAATGAACATCTTAGACAACATGCGCAGCACTTCAAATAATAATTGACCCATTAAGCGCAGAGCGCTGAACTCTATTCTGGGGCGTCATCATTGTTTATGCAGACCTACTTAGTTTCTAGGGCACGATATTGCTAAGTTGTTAACTTATATATAGTAAAAAAAAAATTGAAGTTAATAAAAACTTTAATTTTGGTACATTTTTAGTCCAGACCTTCGTGACGTCTTACACAAAACGGTTTCAAAACATTTACCAAAAAGCACGTTCAAAATTTCGGGTACCCAGCAATCCAGTACCTTTCAATATAACAGATGACAGACAGATAGACATATAGACAGATAGACAAACAGCAGACATAAGAAAAAACAGGAAAACAAACAAACAGACATACAGACAGAAAAATTGATAGATCTAGATAGGGATTGGGATCTTTACGGCCATCATGGAAGAGTTTGTACCACTTGTAAACATTTTTTTACTCAGAAAAGTTTCACCGTATGCCCCTGTCAACATTTCAAGTGTTTTGGAGCATTTCATTTTTTTATTACACAAAATTTTGAGGCAAATCCTTTGATCCATATTTTTCGATACCAAAAAGTTGGCCAGCACGCAAGACACTTATAATCTTTACGCCTGTCACAACAAACAAAAAATTAAATTCCTTGAAAATTGTTCAGATGTTGGGGAAGAGTGTACAAACACACAAAGATATAATTGAAAAGGCAGCTTACCTTTTGAATACATCGCGTACAATTTATATTTTATTGAGTCCGAAACCGAGTCTCTGCGTTGCAAAAATTTGCAAGAATAAAATATACCCTTCTACTCTGGGAGCACCAGTTATAAATACCTATATGCAAAAAATAAAGGTATTTCAAGAGTAGAGATATCATTGACATTTAGAATATCTTTTTAAGAGAATCGACAACAATTTTAAAAGAAGTTTTTTACATATCTTCAAATTTGCAGGTATATATAATTTTGTAAATATTCGGATTGCGTTCGGATTTTTTTTGTTATTTGCATATTTTTAGTATTTGCAAAACTGCTTAAAGACATTAATTTGTAAACGACGGAAACATTTTTATACACTATAATCATATATGCATATTTAAAAGTGTCATAAGTCCTGACAGTACTTTAATATGAAATAAACACTATACACTATAATCATACCTGTATGAATATTTGACTTAATCCTAAGTCCCGACAGGACATTAATGTAAAATAAACTATAATTCTAAACGAAATGTTAAAGAATTAAATTAAATTATATGTAAAAAAAAAAAATAAAAATGACTCTCATTACTATACAATTTTGTAGAAATAGTATGATCTAATAGTTTTTGGAAGGATTGGACGGCAAAAAAATGTTCCTTCCACCTACCTACTTTATCTTAAAAATGTAAAATTTCATGATTTATGGTTTGATAGCCCACTTGGTAGGTGGTTGGATCGTGTGATCCATATATGTGTATATATGTTGGGGTATAACAGCTTCGGCTACGTACGAAGATAGCTTTTCTAATGTTGATATTAAAATAATTTATTCTTTGGTTAATTTTTAAGTTATTTGTACTTTATATTTATTTGAATTTTTCAGGAATTTGGACACAAAAAGCTCATTAAATAATCAAACAAACGACGCTAAAGATATCTCAAGTGACAAAAAAAAACCGCATATAAAGAAACCTCTGAATGCTTTTATGTTGTATATGAAGGAAATGCGAGCTAAAGTAGTTGCCGAATGTACCCTTAAAGAATCGGCAGCTATAAATCAAATTTTAGGGCGACGGGTAAGCGAATAGCAAATAAACTCTGTATTACCATGTGTACCCCATAAGCTCAAAAATTGTATCCCTATAGATACGAATCAAAACGAAATGTGAGAAATAACAAATTTTGAACGGTTTACCTAAACTAATTTTAAAATATAATTCTAATGAATTCCATTATTAATTATAGTGGCACGAACTTTCCCGCGAAGAGCAAAGCAAATATTACGAAAAAGCTCGTCAAGAGCGGCAATTACATATGGAGTTATATCCAGGGTGGAGCGCACGAGATAACTACGGTTATGTCTCAAAAAAGAAAAAGCGTAAAAAAGACAGATCGACAACGGATTCGGGAGGTACTGCACAAAATTCTCAAATTAAAATTTTTTATTTAAATTGCATTTTACTATTACATTCTTTCATAAAATCACTAACACTTACATTGTCAAGCACAACTCTAACATCCACAAGTAACCTACATTAATTAGAAGTAAAAATACATTAAAAACATGTCCTTTAGTAATTTTTGTAAATAATTGAAACAAAAATAAGGTTAACTTAATCAGCAGGCTGTACAAATGAACCAATTTACACTTGGAAAAACTAAAATTTTACTTTTGTGTGAAAATAAGATTGGGTTGTTACGCCTACATATAACTATTGATAAATTTGGTATTTCATTTTTAAAAATTCTTAAA
Source organism: Drosophila vallismaia (assembly GCA_035047325.1). NCBI lineage: Eukaryota > Metazoa > Arthropoda > Insecta > Diptera > Drosophilidae > Drosophila > Drosophila vallismaia. Next base: position 209,051 of record JAWNPU010000044.1, read on the forward strand.
TCCCAAAAGATGTTTATTTTAGTAATTGGATTAATATATATGATTTACAAACTTATATTTCTTCCAAACAATAAAAATTGCAAAGTCTTATACATTACATATTATATATGCCTAAAATGGTGTTACCATTTAAAAAATTGTCTCCAAGAAATATTGATATTCAATCGTTACCGAACCAAAACGTTGGTAAAGAAAATTTTTACGTTTTTTTTAAAAAAACCTTAGAATGTACCTCTGTTAATATTTTAGAGCATTCATGTGAAAATTAACAGTAAACACGGAAAAAATAAAGAACACATGTACACTACACAAATACAAGGAAACAGATTATTAAAAAATTAACATCCTATAATTCGAACTTATAAAATGGTATATTTTGGTTTATTGTTTGATTTATTAAGGAAAATTTCATTTTAGATTCTTAAATTTTATTATTACCATAACAATTTAAAATTGGGGATATGGTATTCAATTGGCGGAAGCATGCACCCGAATCGATCGATCAGTCCCAGCTTTTCAGTTTCTTGCCGCAGAAACATAGTCAATATATAGATCGTTGCATTTACAATAGATGTATAAAAATATTAAAAATTTTGAATTTTTACGTTGATATAATAACAATATTAAACCGCCTATTAAAAAAGGTCTAAGTCCGCCGACACGTCATTGTTTAAATTTATATCTCGACATTTATTTAGTATAGTTATGGAACATACTATTACATATTGTATTTTTAAATGTTTCAATGGAACGATTTAAATTTAGTAAAAATGTACAACATTTTGATTGTTTGAAACATGTAAAAATATATGATTTTTCATAATATTCGATTTGCGTATAAATTTCTGAATAAATAATAATGAATCCAAAAACAAATTTCGAGATGGTTTTTACAGTTATTTTGTCTGGAAGTTTTATTGACGGTTGATAAATATATTATAACAGGTAATCAAAAGTTAGATAGAGATCATTTTCTTTTAATGGTCTATTGACATAAACTAATGGCCTTTGATAATAGGTATTGGGGAAAAATGCTGACAAGATGTCGGTATAAACTGTTGAGTAGATACATTCATTAAAGTCCGTATGGCTAATATAAATGACCATTAATTAAGGGTTATTAAAGAATGAACGATTAAATATCCCTTTACTAGCTAATGCCCACACATAGAAGCTATGCAGTTTAAGTTTTAAAAGCATATAAAATTCTAAACTTAAAATACTAAATACGCAGTATTAGCTTATAAGGATTTTTTTTAACAACACACCAGTATCAAACTGTTAAATTAAAAAAGAACTTTGTCCTTAAATTAACAAAAAGTAAAATTAGAATATAATTATTTGGTTGGTTACATTGTCAATAATTTCAATAATTGCCTTATTGTATAATATGTTTTCCGCGAAACAATACGCTTATCCCACACCCAGTGGCATGCCTTGGGGCGTGAGGAGCAGGCAAAATATTACGAATTGGCGCGACGAGAACGTCAACTTCATATGCAAATGTATCCCGATTGGAGCTCTCGTACAAATGCCTCCCGTGGCAAAAAGCGGAAACGGAAACAAGATACCAATGACGGAGGTTAGCCACATTTTCGTAAACTATAGTACAATAAAAAAAAAAACAATTTTAAGAAGATCAGAAAAGAATCAACTATGAAAAAAAGTTTAAAGACAAGATATAAATAAATTCTGTATGTTCGATATGTATGAATTAGTTTATTAAATATAAAAACGTCTTAAAACATATCACGTGCAAGCTTACATTGGATACATTGGATAAAATCAAGAAATTTTTGCATATACAAATTACAATAGCAAAATTCAAAATTGAACAAAAAATTTTCCATTTTCAACTCTCTAAAATTGTTAGCGTTCCATTTATATTATTAAGTCGGCATGCGACGTTTATAATTTTCGCATGTATAAGATATATAATGGCTTATGCATGTGTACTTATATCATTAAGGATGTATTAAAATTATATTAAAAATATATTGATTATAGTTTTACTATTGGCACGCTTTTTGTAATTTAGAATAAACCATAAATTTTAATCCATCTTTTTCCCATTATACCATAGTTTTTTAATTTGTACTTGAAAAACAATGTAGTTCACTTAATACTCTTTCATTTTGAATAATATATATTTTAATTATTGCATATATTTTTTTTCTTGATTTTAGGAAATAATATGAAAAAATGTCGAGCTCGATTTGGATTAGATCAACAAAATCAATGGTGCAAGCCTTGCAGGTATGTTTCAGTTCATTGACATCTATGTATTATTTCCATACCCAGAATTTAAAAGTCTAAATTATGGGCACTTCAAGATTCACGCAAGCGTATTTCATCATAAAAGAAAAAGGATGTTGAATAAACGGAATTTTACGGAATAAAAATTATGTTATTGGTTTCCTTCTTTATGTTAAAATATTTGTTATCCATTTGTATTAATTTTTAAACTTGACATTGTATACAAATTTTGGGATCTCCTGGTGTCTTGGAAATCATCATTTATGTTTGTAATAGTCCGATTCATTTGTATACCCCTGCAGAGGGTATTATAATTTTTGACACAAGTGTTCAGTGAAGAAGACATATCCGACACTATAAAGTATATATAAGGTTGTCAAATATCTCCCATCCGCTTTTTTGCTCTTTATTCAACTCTTTATAAAAAGTGTTACAGTGATCGGATTTAGTTAAAATATGCGCCGTTTTGTTCGATGATCTGTTTCCATCTAGACGGCAACTTCATAATACCTTCCTCGTAGAAACCCCCCTCCTTATTTGCGAAGAATTCGGACAGCCACTTTTCACAAGCCTCTTTTGAGTTCAACTTGGTAGAATTAAGCGTCTGGCCATATGGAAGCAGCTCATAGTGGATGATTCCCTTCCAATCCCACCAAACACACAGCAAAACCTTGCTGGCCGTCAATCCCGGCTTGGCCACTGTTTGGGACGATTCACCGGCCTTCGACCACGACCGTTTTCGCTTGATATTGTCGTATATGATCCATTTTTCATCGCCAGTCACCATCCGCTTCAAGAATGGGTCGAGTTCGTTCCGTTTCAGCAGCATATCGCAGGCGTTGATTCGGTCCTGAAGGTTTTTTTGCGTCAAATTATGCGGCACCCAAACATCAAACTTTTTTTTGTATCCAGCCTTCTGCAGATGGTTCAAAATGGTTTGGTGACTAACTCCCATCTCCTGGGCAATGTCACGAGATGCCATATGCCGGTTTAACTTGATGATTTGATCGGTATTTGTCGTCACAGGTCTTCCGCCGGCTGGCTTATCCATGGTGTCGTTTTCACCGGCTCTGAATCGTCGAAACCATTCCTCCGCGGTTCGAAGTGATAGAGTACCATCCCCCAAAACACCATTAATCTCACGGAACGTTTCTCTAGCGGATTTGCCTTTAACGAAGGAAAACTTTAAAATAGCGCGAATTTCGGCGCTAGTGAATGTTTACACGTCTATAACTTTTAAACGCAATGTCCAAACTAATCATGCAAGCGTTGTTTTGTAGGTTATGTCAAGACCTTTCAAATGATGTATAGTGTTCCCAGATACGAGCTCTGTAGCGCTTTCTACATAGCCGCGAAATTCAAAAGACAAAAAAGCGGAAGGGAGATATTTGACAACCGTATATATTCTTGATCAGGATCACCTGATAAGCACGTCCGCTTGTCCTGTCTGTTTCTACGCAAACTGGTCTCTAACTTTAAAAGTTATTGATATTAAACTTTGCACACGCTCTTCTTTGTGTATAATTCAGAAAATACCGGGTCGGTCGACTATATCATATATCTGCCACATAACGGTAATCGTATCAGTTTCGGCAAACTATAACCGAAATTTGCTATAGCAATAGAAACCGCTATTTAATTGCAAGGGTATATAATCTTTGGCTTCGCCCAAAGTTAGCTTTCCTTTCTTGTTTTATTATCATTTCAATTGAACATTTTTCGCACAAAACTCAACTTTTATATCCGGTTTTCAAAAAGTAAAAGGAAGCGTTTCCGATAATATATTAAAATTCTGGATCTACATTAACGTATTATTGTATTATACGCGTGAATCTCGGAGACGATTAAAAATATAAGCCTCAAAAATGACATTTTTCATTAAAAGCCACTTTTCAAAAACTTTTTTCTGCCAAATAATTGTTATGGGACCAAATGTCAGGTAAATCAGGATAATTTTAAAGATTTTCTAGATGTTTTTAAAAGGTTGCTTAGGTTCCCATTTCATAGCAGTACTTAAAATATGCAACAAAATTTGGTTTTCTACAACAAATTTGTTCAGATATTTAAACTAACTTTTAAGAAGAGCCAAAAAGTAGATATTACTCCAAAGAATTCCGTTTAAAAACTTACTTTATTCATACAATTTTTCATCTGAAGGAAAATATAAAAATCTTAACGGTGTTTATTTGTGTACTATGCAAGAGTTCTTAACAGCTATCTATATATGTTATTTATGCTCACAGCGACTTCAATGGGTTGGTATGTGTGCTGTCGGCCCAAGTCAAGGGAGTTTGTTTTCAAATGATCGATCATAAAATAGTTTATTTATTAGATTTGTTTTTGGTCCGATACGAAAAAAGTTTTGTAAATTTAATCTTTATTTACTTTTTTATTTTGACGGTAATTATTGGTTCAACTAAGTGGAATATTTGTTGCTACTATTTTTTAATATTTATTTTATATTTTTGTAAGTAAACATTTTACATAAATCTTCACGACCAAATCGCCGGATATAGCTTTCGAAGCTACTGTTGAGTGAGGAAAAGTTTTTTTCTGTCGCCTCTATGAGGCTCCGTTTTATGGCTTCTACCTAGGGTCTATTCCTTGACCCCCTTACTGCCAGTCGAGGTCTTCAAAAGAAAATGTTTGACTAAAGTTGGTAGAAATTGTATACCATTGTTGGCCATAATATAGCAGTACCAGTGTTCGTCCGTTTTTGAACCCTAGCTTATGTAGCATTATCCTCGAAGCCATTGATAGTCTTTTGTATGTATAATATGTAATATTATTACTAAAAACTCAATAACTGTACCCGTTCCAATTCTAAAGTAACATGTGTACCTAGTTTGCTATCAAAACCTTGCAAAGAAGGTTTCTATTGAAAAATTGGTTTTTAAGCATACTAAACTTCGTAGAAACGCATCGATATGCCTAATTATGCATAATGGAAAAGTTGTTATTCGTGGATTGTGGCTATTTATTTTTATTATATTTTATAAGGTTGTCAAATATCTCCCTTCCGCTTTTTTGCTCTTTATTCAATGCTTTATAAAAAGTGTTACAGTGATCGGATTTAGTTGAAATATGCGCCGTTTTGTTCGATGATCTGTTCCCATCTAGACGGCAACTTCATAATACCTTCCTCGTAGAAACCCCCCTCCTTATTTGCGAAGAATTCGGACAACCACTTTTCACAAGCCTCTTTTGAACTCAACTTCACACCACCAAGGGCATTCGACATGGACAGGAACAGGTGGTAATCACTTGGTGCAACGTCCGGGCTATATGGTGGATGCGATAAGACCTCCCATCCGAGCTCCCGTAGCTTCTGACGAGTCATCAACGAAGTGTGTGGTCTGGCGTTGTCCTGGTGGAACACTACACCCTTCCTGTTGGCCAATTCTGGACGCTTCTGGTCGATCGCCTGCTTCAAGCGGTCCAGTTGTTGGCAGTAGAATTAAGCGTCTGGCCATATGGGAGCAGCTCATAGTGGATGATTCCCTTCCAATCCCACCAAACACACAGCAAAACCTTGCTGGCCGTCAATCCCGGCTTGGCCACTGTTTGGGACGATTCCCAGGCCTTCGACCACGACCGTTTTCGCTTGATATTGTCGTATATGATCCATTTTTCGTCGCCAGTCAACATCCGCTTCAAGAATGGGTCGAGTTCGTTCCGTTTCAGCAGCATATCGCAGGCGTTGATTCGGTCCTGAAGGTTTTTTTGCGTCAAATTATGCGGCACCCAAACATCAAACTTTTTTTTGTATCCAGCCTTCTGCAGATGGTTCAAAATGGTTTGGTGACTAACTCCCATCTCCAGGGCGATGTCACGATATATATGGCATCTCGTTTTGAACCATCTGCAGAAGGCTGGATACAAAAAAAAGTTTGATGTTTGGGTGCCGCATAATTTGACGCAAAAAAACCTTCAGGACCGAATCAACGCCTGCGATATGCTGCTGAAACGGAACGAACTCGACCCATTCTTGAAGCGGATGTTGACTGGCGACGAAAAATGGATCATATACGACAATATCAAGCGAAAACGGTCGTGGTCGAAGGCCGGGGAATCGTCCCAAACAGTGGCCAAGCCGGGATTGACGGCCAGCAAGGTTTTGCTGTGTGTTTGGTGGGATTGGAAGGGAATCATCCACTATGAGCTGCTCCCATATGGCCAGACGCTTAATTCTACCATCTACTGCGAACAACTGGACCGCTTGAAGCAGGTGATCGACCAGAAGCGTCCAGAATTGGCCAACAGGAAGGGTGTAGTGTTCCACCAGGACAACTCCAGACCCCCCACTTCGTTGATGACTCGTCAGAAGCTACAGGAGCTCGGATGGGAGGTTTTATCGCATCCATCATATAGCCCGGACGTAGCGCCAAGTGATTACCACCTGTTCCTGTCCATGGCAAACGCCCCTTGGAGGTGTGAAGTTGAACTCAAAAGAGGCTTGTGAAAAGTGGCTGTCCGAATTCTTCGCAAATAAGGAGGGGGGTTTCTACGAGGAAGGTATTATGAAGTTGCCGTCTAGATGGAAACAGATCATCGAACAAAACGGCGCATATTTTAACTAAATCCGATCACTGTAACACTTTTTATAAAGCATTGAATGAAGAGCAAAAAAGCGGAATTTTGGTAATTTAATTTAAAAAACTAATTAATTTTGAAAAATTTTAAATGTAAAGATTTAATGCGAAATAATATAAAACGGAATTTATTTGCGACGTTAAAAACAGGTAACACTGATCAAATATAGATAAATACATTTTTCTTAATAGACTGAATTTATCGAAACTTGTTTATTCTTATCATTCAATCGTAAGTCGCATATTATTAAAAATCATCAATATGATATTAAATTTTACACTTGCGTGAATTTTGTTAAAGTATTGAGTATTCTGCACATTTAAAATGTCTACGAAAATACACAAATCCAAATACACAAACACCCAAATCTGGGATTCATTATGAAGAATAAACGTGAACAAATGTAATGATTACTAATACATGCACGTTATGCAACCCTATAGAATTACTACCATAACAATTTATTTCCCAAGCTCTGGTATTATTATTACTATTGGAATAAATATATATTAAGACGTACTCTATATAATAGATACTACCGAAAAATGATTTTGAATCGATTATGTAATCGTGATCGATGATCAGAGATGCGATTTGGGTATGAAGATCAAATACTAGTTACATTTTTCAATAGTTTCAATCACAGCTATTGTGGGGTACGCATATCTTAAAACCCATGTTAAAAAAAAATTTTTCTCCAATAAATACCTGTACTAAAATATATGTCAATATATTAAAATAAGAAGTTATATGGCTGCTATAGGTTATAGTCGGCCGGTCGGTACGAGATTTTTTGTATGGGCACAGAGCCTCATAATAAGAGCTCTTAGTGAACTTCGATCTTTCTATTAGCAAAAACATTAAAGTTGTAGCATTTCCGGTCGTTCCGTTATATGACAGGTGTAGGATGTATTCGACGGTCTCTGCCACTCTACAAAATACGGGTCGGGCGACTTTATTCTATAGCTACCATATAATTTTTTTCAAAATCCATTTTCTAGGGAGCAAGTCTGATTCTGAAGTTCTTATTACAATGGGCCATATACGATATTTGCTATATCTTTTACCAATAGTAATCTCCATTTAACTGCAATGGTATATAGACTTCGGCTCGGCGCGAAGGTAGCCTTCCTTTCTTGTTATTATTTGTATTATTAGTTTACTCTACGTATTACGTTTGATTATTCATGATCATGTTTATGGTTATTTTAAATATTTATATACACACTTGCCTGGCTTGACCAGGAATAACCTTTCTGTCATCCATTACCGTTATTCAAATATATATCTACATATTTATAAAAACATTGAATTGATAATTTTATATTGAAATTTAATGATCATTTTTAAATGTTTTAAAAATTTTGAAGTGACTTAAACCAGACCACTCCAGCTTGATGATCAATAAGTACAAACGAATCTAAACATTTTAAGCTTTTACGTTTTCTATGTAAACAATCTAGGTGTTGCATATGCGAAGCAAGCAATGAGAACGATGGATCGAGATATATATATAATTATCATTGAGATTATTCAAAATGGTTTGGTGGTGGGTCAAATATTGTTTGAAAAGGAAAGCCTTTCGTTTTTATATCAGCGAGTAACTGAGCTACGAAAAGAAAGAGCGCACGCTCCTCTGAAAAATGTACCCCAAATTTCCAAAAAATTTTATGTTACAAACAAAAAATCAAAGGTAAAAAGTTTAAGACATTTTCCATGCGATTAATTTAAAAATTTTAATAAAAATCAAAAATGCCGGCCATTCCGAAAAAATTATTTTTTAAAAAATCGAGTTTAAATACCTTCTCTAAAAACATCTTCTAATGGGTCCCGGCAGTACAACAATTGGTGCAACTTACGTAAACCAACTTCGAATTGGACGATATCTGAATTGTTTAAAGTCAACATATAGAACCCGTGTTCTAAATTATAATTGAAATTATAAATAATAACAAATAACAAACAAGAGCTACAGACATGTGCCATATATCGTTGTATAGGTAATTAACATACACAGTACAAGTTTGTTGTTTTATTTTGATATCACCCCCCGCTACCCCGCAAATCGCAAAAAACTGCCACGCCCACAATTATTAACCTAATGCTGTGCAATTCGGCATATGCGTTGGTGCTTATAAAAGCTATCTAATTTTTTAATTTGAACCAAATCGGATAAGAAACACGGAAGGTATGCTACATGCAAAATCTATGGCAAGGGAAGCAGAAGCGCAGCAAAATACGCATTGCGCGACGCCGACTGCGCCTTGGCAGCGAAATGTTTATGGCTTTATGACACACGAAACTTATTTTCTTTTTTAATAGAATATTGTTTTATTTATTTATTGATACTAAATAAATAAATTGTAAGGTACAGGGTATTTTGCAGTCGGGAAACTCGACTGCTGCTCCCTTACTGGTTTACTATGATTTTTTTTGTTTTGAACCTTGAATTGCTTACTTATTATGTGCAAGAAAAAAGTAACGGGACAAATGCAATGGTAATTCGGAATTTTGCTTTCATCGTGAAATTCGCTCAATGTGTGAATAGGTTTTACACTTTTGACTTCACTTTTTGTTTGACCGCGCGATTGAAAAGAGTTGATTTCTTTTGTATTCTAAAGTTAAAACCATCTTTTATCATTTTTTTCTAAAATGGGACGCGGAAAACCTTTAACCGATTTTGAAAAAGGTCAAATAAAAGACTATATTGAATCTGGCTTAAAACACTGTGGAATAGCCAAGAAAATTCGTCGAAGTCAAAACGTTGTGAGTAATTTTCTCCGTAATCAAGCCGACTATGGAAAAAAATGAAAGGTCGAAAAAAAATATGCAACAACATGATCAGAGAGGCGACTTATCCTACGAACTGCCTCAAATTCGCACCTTTCCGCTGGAAAAATTAAGGAAAAATGCAGCGTAAATGCTAGTGTGGCCACGGTAAAACGAATTATTCAAAGTGCCAAATACTTGAAATTTTACTTTGTTACTAATAAATTAAATAGTTTTAGTGGTCAAACCTAGTCAGTTGAGCCAAAAAAATTGGAGATTTTTTATGTTTTTGAAAAAAAAAATTAAAATGATATAAAAACACAACTAAGAGATCAGAAACTTTGTTATTTAACAAATGACAGATTTATTCATACATAAAGCAAAATTTCAAGGCACTGGGTATTTTAGATCAACAAAGTGCAATGTTTTAGCATTATTTAGTATTTGGTATGGCTACGCTTGCTTTTAATTATTTCAAACATACGGTTTGGTAAGGAATCATAATATTTTTTAATTTCATTTAGTGAAATTGTTGACCAGTTTTTTTTAATTGCTTCAACTAGGGTCCCAGTGTCACTAAATTGTCTTCCCCCTTCGTACACTCTCCTGGACAAAAGTTCCCAAATGTTTTCAATAATTTTAATGTTAGTGGAGTACGGCCACTCGAGCAATTTTACGTTTTGGTCCTTAATCCACTGTTTAATAATCCGAGCCGTATGGATGGGACCGTTGTCATGTTGGTACGTCCATTGAATATGACCATAAATCTCAGAAAACTGAGAAAAAGCGTTTTGAAGCACATTCTTATACACGTTTTCAGTTGAACCAACGCAAAAACGCAGTTGAACCAAAGATAAGGAAAGAAATGTGAGAATGATTTTTCAAACCTATTCAAACCTATAGTATATAGTATATAGTATATAGTATATAGTATATAGTATATAGTATATAGTATATAGTATATAGTATATAGTATATAGTATATAGTATATAGTATATAGTATATAGTATATAGTATATAGTATATAGTATATAGTATATAGTATATAGTATATAGTATATAGTATATAGTATATAGTATATAGTATATAGTATATAGTATATAGTATATAGTATATAGTATATAGTATATAGTATATAGTATATAGTATATAGTATATAGTATATAGTATATAGTATATAGTATATAGTATATAGTATATAGTATATAGTATATAGTATATAGTATATATTCACGTGTCGAAGTTTTGAGAGATAAAGAGAAAAGATCTTCAGCACGCAGCCTGGTACTCCATCGAGACCTGGCGTATAAACAAGTTTTACTTTCAGAAGTTTTCATAACAAACTGCTTTCGGACAAAGATGATCTGAATGTAAGATTGGCCGATGGAATATTATATGTATAAGTCTGATCCATAATTACAGAAAGTGAATACGTTGTTGCAAGAAATTTTGAAAATAGATCCAAAATGGTCTGATAAGTGGTGGCAGATAAGTTTTTAAACGATAATAAGGAAGAGAAATATACTTTTTACGCTTTGAGCCTACAAAACTATAAAACTGTTTCGAGTCCTAGGTAAATATGCGGTGAATATAATTTCTATAACATTCAGCTTTATGCATGCTGAAGTTTGACCGAGCTACCAAGTATCTTGTAAAAGTGGTACATCACATAATAATAACATAATGATACATAATAAATTTACGTTTCCTAGAATTTTACTAAGGCGGTTTTTTAATCGGTGCATGTCGAAAGACCGGACCACTAAAATTTAAGAATTGTGTTATTTTTAAAAAGTCACCCTTTTGAAACCAACGAGTCTTGAAGTTACGCGGTTAGACTAAAAGTCGATACAAGTACAAGGTTTTTATTATATGAATGCCCTGCTTTGCTTTGCAAAGGGTGATCAGGATAAGATTCACAACTCAAGTTTAAAAGCCGAGCTAAAAAATTTCTAACAAGCTTAATTCGACTAAATATCATGGTGTGTTGAAATATATACATTTTTTCATATTATTTTATATAAATTTTTAATATTGGACCAAAAGCGGTCTGGTAGAATAAATTAGCAAATAGCAGAATGCGTCAGACATAGCAGGTCAGACATAAGATTTAAAATCGCCTGAATTTACTTACCACTTATGTGGTCTTGCAACTTCAACTATTTAAACCGCAATTTTTATCTATAAAGATGAAGTCACGTATAAAAGTGGTGTATCTATCTTCAGAGTGTTGGAAAAACTTCAGAGCCAAATATTTTGGGCTTTTACTATGTTTCTATAAAGACAATAGTATGGAATACAAATAAAGAACTATCAAATATGTTACAAGAAGTTTTTATTTTTTTGTAAAAAAATTAGTTTATTCCTAGATTAAGACAGATCGCAAATAAAAACAACTTTAAAAAAATAATTTTATTTTTGTTGAAGAAGAGGAAGCTGACCAGAGAGGTTCTTGCTTTTGAGAGTTTGATTCCCGCAGACTTGGTAGATTTTTTATCATAATACAAATATGCCTTTCGAACAACAAGATCGAGCGACTGTCTGTGCCTATCAGAAAATCATTTATATAACTTATTAGAATCAATTTTATTGGGAATTGGTCCGATTTTAAAACTTTTCTGCTGTTGTAAACAACAGGTAGAAAACGTCACATAACTACAAGACACAGCAACAAGCTTATAGCTTCGGCTTTTGCCGAAGTCTGTTTCTTTTTTCTGTTAGTTTAATTAGTGTGTCGGGTACCCCCTCGTCGGATCATCCGACGGAAACGGCTTTACTAATAAAAGAAAAGAGCAAAACATACCTACACTAATATAATAAAGCTAAAAAAATTATTATTCACATATTTGACTACACCTTCTTCTTTTTAATGCTGACACTTGACAATATTACCTTTGGACTTTTAATTGACATACGCTTTGAAAAAATCTAGTCCCAATTTGACTGTCATTTCAACTGTAAACAACAATGGCGGCAGCGTTGGCATCAACAGCAATGCAGCAGCTAATACCATTGGTGTTAGCATGTTAGCACCAATTGTAAGTGGCATAGGGGGTACGGTAATGTTACCCAACTCCTCATCTTCGTCCTCTTCATCATCATCCACCTCGTCTTCTCATACACATGCACAATTGATGGCTAGCAGTAATGGAAACGGAGTTGCTTCTTTGAATGGAATATCAGTCCCCGCTGGAGGTGGAGGTGGTGCAGCGAGCGCATGTTCTCAAATGTCGCCACAGGCACCACCGACATATGTTAATTTGTAAATGCCCTCAGAAATAAAGAAATAAAGTATCTGATGATTCAGGATAATAAAAAACCAATAAAAAGATCAACCAAAATAAACATCTTCAAGGTTCCTCAACTCCTAACCAGTAAATAAAAGATTATCTTTAAATTAATATGCATATCAGGGCTTGTCAAATTAGACATTACTTTTGACCTTAGATACATACAAATTGTATGTGCATGAGAAAAGTTCTATAGCGTCATATTTAAAAATGTATAAATTACATCTAATTTTATTGAAAAAAAGGTTCTTTATCCTATCGTTATTAAAATAATAAAAAACGATTTTAGGAGACTATATGGTAATCCATGTAGTTATTGCATTATAAATTGAAGTTAAAAAATTACTAAATAATTATACAGGTCAAAAATAAGTAATATCCACGAATAATTTTGTCTATTCAAAAAAACGGTATTTATCACTGTTTCCATTATTAAAACAATCCATTATTAAAACTAAAGACGATTTTAGGAGACTAGTGGGGAATGTATGTCATTAATGCATTAAAAATTTGAAAGATAGTCTTATAAGTTTTAATGTACTGCTGATTTATTTGGTTTTTTTTTTTCTATTTTCAAGCAGTATTTAAGTAAGATGAAACGACCGGTAGTGGTCGAGGATATTTATAGCAGCCCTATATTTAAATAATATAGGGAAACTTCCGACTTCTATGCACTTAATTAATTTTAATTTTACTTTTCAAATTTAATTTTTAATTTTAATTAATTTTATGCATTTTTTATTCTAAACTTTTTCATAAGGATTGGTCGATTATATTGTATCCCATAAGTAGTATGGACACGACATGAAATCCCATACGTTCGCGTTTTGGCAGAGTAGTGCAAAACTATTTTTTTTTATATTTGATGTGAAAATGGTACATTCTAGTTTTTTAAGTTTGAACTGCCTAAAAAAATCGATATATTGTAGAATTTTATGATTTTCTTTTATTAAGTTATTAGAGCATCTGTTTGTGCGGGATTATTTTTAAGAGCTCACAAACGTTATGGTAAAAGGTAAAATTATTCGTGGAGACAAACCGTCTGTCTGCCTGTTTTATTAATAGTCGCATTTTCTGCGATTCTTCGCATCGAAGTAGGTCATTTTGCCGCTACATTTAATTCAAGATTCAGTCTGATTTTTAAAAATTATTATGGAATATAAATTAAAACATAAATGTTTTATATTTACAAAGAAAATTTTATAAATATATTAATTCTATAAAATTTATTGCTTGACAACCCTGATATTATTGTTAATGTACGTATATTCATTTAAGTGTTGTGATGTTCAATATTGATAATGAACTTGAGCTATGCTTAGTATTGTTATTGTGTTTTAATGTGTTTTTGTTATTATGTATTCTCATTGGGGTTTTGATGCAATTTTATTTTTTTACCATAACTAATAAAGAGTTGCACGACATTTCTTATAAATTTTGTATTCCATTTTCTTATGTTTTTTTATATTAAAAGCTTGCTAATTGGTAAAATCTACGTTACAGGTATAATCTTAAAATATGAGCTGAATGCTTTTTAGATTTATTATGTACTTTAAAATGTTTGGAAAAATGCGAAAAATTTTAAGAAACTTGAAAAAATTTGAAACCTTACGTTGTATTGTAAATAATAAAAACACTCATTAAAATCATTTAATCAATATTTATGATGCTGCAAACGTTACGTTATTAGTAACAATAAATAATATACATATTGTGTTGATTTTAGTTTTTAGGTTACAGAAGACGACCCTTGAAGGTACATTAAATTAATGAACCAAAACTTTCTATAAATAAAAAAGAAAAAAAATTAGTTTACTGGTTATATAAGTTTTAAAACACCAAGATATGTGCATAAATGACTATTTAAAAGAGTGGCGTTTAAATGGAATATTTATATAGTGGAATTTATTTTATACACTATATTTAATTTATTATTACATTCAAAAAGGGATATATATATATATATATATATATATATTTATATATAAATATATATATATATATATATATATATATATATATATATTTATATATAAATATATATATATATATATATATATATATTTATATATAAATATATATATACCCTTTTTGAATATATATATATATATATATATATATATATATATATAGATCATCGCTATCATCATCGTCACAAATTTATATATGTATAAATATATATTTAATTTGAATTCCTACGTTCAGCCTAAAAATGTAAAATAAATATCCATATAAAATATTTGCATAAATATTTTTTGCATATATATATATACAATAGTAATTATTTTTTAATTTTTTTGCGTATTATATGCATGTTTATGCATATTGGTAAATTAACGAAGTTCGTGCATTTTTTTAAGTTTTTAATAATTCCAGCATGCATTCGTTATAATTTTGAATGATTAACTTTTATAAATATATAGATTAAAATTTTTATCATTTAAATAAAATAATCATATGCTTAATTTTCTTTTTTAACGCAGGCGCAAAAAAAAATGTGTTCGTTATATGGAGGCGATGAATGGAAATGGTACTATGGAAGAGGGAAGTGGTCATGACGATCAAGGAAGCCAACTAAGCGATGAAGACGATGATGATGACGATGATATTCCACTTGGTGAAAGCTGTGGAAGCCCCGACGAAAATAGCAAAATAGAAGATGACGACGCAGAATCTTTAAATCAATCCATGTCAAGCCCAGGTGGTCTTAGTAGTTTACAAAGCCCGTCGACAACAACGAGTCTGGCCAGCCCTCTTAACATAAATATGAATACCATAGCTCCGGCTGTGTTTTCTTGCGTCAGTGCAGATCAGTCATCTAATCTTCGTACTAAATCAGTTTCCTTATCAGGATCGAGTAGTGGGTCAACTTGTAGTATAAGTACTACTCCGAATACCTCAAGTACGGTGTCGCCAGTAACAGGTACGACGGGCCCGTCTCCAAATTCCGCAAATGAACGCGCCATGATGCTGGGAAATCGGTTTAGTCACTTAGGAATGGGGTTAAGTCCTCCTGTAAGCACAACTAACAACCAACCTGAACCATTTTTTAACACAAACCCAACAGTAACCAACAACACATTCCCAACGTTGCCTAAAATTATTAATAGTAATTGCAACAATTCAGGTGTACTGCCTAAACCTCCAGTATCAATCATTTCGCGTAGTCCCATTGGTGCTAATCCAAGGGATATAAACAATCCCCTTAGCATTAATCAATTAACTAAAAGGCGTGAACACCAACATTTTGATTTAATTGAAGCCATAGATTCAGACGCAATTGTTTCTTATGCCACTAAATCTCTTATCCATCAAGTATCCGCAAATAGTTATCAAGCGAACCACAGTCTTTTAAGAAGCAATTTGAATGAAAATTTTCAACTGCAACTAGATAGCCCTGTGGAATTATCAAAAAATCTTAAGCCGCCTATTATTTGTGAAACTGTTAACAAAAGCGAATGTAATACAATATCGGATGGGAAACCGAATGTTTCGATTACACCAAGCGCGGGCGCTACCGAAACTGGAGTTATTAGCGTATCATAGGAGTGCTTAAATAAAAATAATTTAATCGATTAACTTTGATTAAATGACACTTTTTATGAACTAACGTGCAATAAATATCTGAACATCGCCATATCTTCAAATAAACGGCCATACAAGTGCCAAATTTTAATTATATTTAATTTTTATCATTCGATATCAAACATATAGTAAGTGTTGGCTAAAATCCCATATCTTCCTTTGTATTAAATCCAACAAAAACCTTAAACAAAGATATGTAATGAGCTTCACAAACGAAAAAAAAATATATAAAAAAAAACATACGTGCATACATATATGCTTTTAAGTATCCACTCAATGTTTTTATTAATAAAAATGTTTTAATTTTTAATCAATCAACTGAGAAGCATTGTTATTTATCTCAGGTTTTATGTTTTCGTGAAAAAATTATTTAAGCCTTTCTGATTTACGTTTTGCAATATATATTTTTAAAAATTTTTTTATTCTCATAATATATACCCAGAAAGAAATCAGTAATGTATATTTAAATCATAAAGTAAAATTCAGAATTATAATTTAGGAAAGCATAAGATTGTTCTAAAAGACGGGCTCTTTTTATCCATATGAGTATATTAGTTTTATTTTATAATTGCATTCCCATTAATATTAAATTACAGGCAGTCGTTTTTGTTATTTTAAAGTAAAAATAAAACAAATTTAAGATCAGGAGCATAGATACATTATATTTATTATATTATATATGTATGTATAAGATATTATATAAGATTTAATATATAAATATATATATTTATATATTATCTATATATATATATATACTTTATATACTATATATATATATATTTTAATCAAAAAAAAGAAAAAACATATTTTTCCGAATATAATTTCCTTACATCGTTTATATATTTTAAAACGTGTTTGATAGCTTAAATGTATAAGTGTATCGCGTACAGGTTATAAAATCTGGGCATTTGATTTTGGCACTTGCCAAAGATAGTGTTCCTGTGTCCTATTTTTTTATACACAAATAAATTTTATTTTAATCGATTTCCATGAAAAAAATAAATTAACATGTGTTTAGTTTGGTACCAAATTTTATCTTTTAAAAGTTTAAAATAACATAAATATTTTGATCTATATATTTCATCTGTTAATTTTGTAGTTTGTTGAATTTAGTGCGGCCCCAAGCGGCGTAAAAATATATAAAAATAAAGTAAGCAATAACGAGAAAATGAATTCTTTTTGTCCATATTATTATCCAGTACACATGTATGAAAATTGTAATTTCTTTTGTTTCATAAAAATGGGAGAATATTAAAAAAGTTGGGAATATATTTGTAATTTTTGATTAGAATAAATAAGTGATTGCTTTCTATATTAAAGTTAATTCGAATGAACATCTTGCCAACGACACCAGCTATGACAAAATATATTTTGTAAGTAAGGAAGAAAGGTTTTAATAACAATAAGCAATTATTATGTAAATAGGAAATGTGGTTAGATTGAAGGTATTGATAATGGTTACGAATTTATTCTCCATAAGACCTGATAGCGAAAATTTTATTAAGTGAAACAATAGTGTTTAAATAAAAAACAAAAATTAAACTTGCTGGTTTGTAATTTTTTTCATCATAAATGAACTATGGAACGTATTTCATTACTAGTCCTCATTCAGTTTTTAAATTAATTACATGAGTGTTCATTTACGTCGTCAAATATTCTTGCATAATGTTTAAAGTGGTTAGCTCTTTAGTATTTGATATTAAACAATAGGGGATTCTTATGACTATGTTTTTTGTTTTACTTATAAATATACAGACTCTACTTAAATCCTATAGTGTTGCATAATAAGGTACTTAATTTAAATATTTTTTTCGGTGGCTTTATGTATTTGAAAATAGTTTTATTTGCGGCAGTTGGATAAATTTACATAAAACATACTAGAGCCTTATGCAAATCTATAGATTTATTGCTAAAAGAATAAATACGGCACACGCGGCTTATTCGTTAATATTCTTTGTAATATGTTAGAATGGCATGGCTTTTAATTTCATTTTTTAATAAAACGATATGTGTGCTAAGGCATGCGATGGTTGGGCTTAAATATTAGGCATATAGTCAAAAAACCAAGAAAATTGGTTTCTTACGTTCGGGATATATTCTGAAATACAGAGCCTCTTAAATATGTTCATTTCTAGATCGACTTGTCAAGTGATGTTACTTCGGAAAATACACTGAATACACTATACTTTTGCTTCTATCTTTTGCACTATTTTGAGTAATTTTACTTTTACTAATTTTACTTCGATAATAAAATATTACTTAAATAGCCTAAATTTCAATTTAAGTAATTACTAACGTAACGTATGGACTAGACGTATGTTCATAAATAATTTAAAAATTTAAAGAAATTTTTAAAGCCAGGTTTGCCTAACAATTTAAGGAGATTATATACCATTTAAGCTATTAAACATCGAAATATAGCTGTGATAATAAAACTACCGATTTATGTAGGGCTCTAGTCGCGTATTTTTATGTAGATGCGTGTATGTATATAACAATCGCTTATATAAGTGAATAAAATAATGACGAATCTGTGTTAGTATAGAGGTCAAATTGATATCATGATGTTTTATTTAAATAAGGTAGTAATTATATATTCTGAACAATGTGTAAAGCCATTGCCAAAATAAAAGACTGTTTCACACATATTATATATGTTTGACTTCGATAAAAATTAACAATTGTACAGAAATGTATTAGGCTTTAAAGCGTAAGTAATTTAACTTGTTTAAATGTATCTATCTTGTATCTTAAAGTAAACAAATTAAAATATTACAGATATGTGTAATTTAAACTTGTTTATACATATCGCTTATTTATGGAGATGTAAAAGCTAAAATAATTTTGCAATAATTATAACATTTCAAATAAATGCAGTAATATTAAAAAAATAGGGTTATTGTTTACAATTGGCTAAAATTTTCTGTGTTTACTACAATTTTTATTAATGAACTGTTATGAAATGTATTTTATTTTATTTATCGATAGTGCACTGAAAATAAAAATAATCCATAAATGTTAATTTTCAAACAAAGTTTTTAATTGATCCTTAAAAATCACATTCTAAATAAGAATTGATTAGAGGGTTTGGTTCTTTAATACTTTGAATTATTTTGTTAAAAATATGTTTATATTTGATTTATGTAAAGAATGGTTTATAATTAACAATTAAAAATAATTTAAAAATTCCAAAACATGTTCAATATCCATATATGGTATATAGGGTAAAAAAAATTTTTAAAAACCTTCATTGATTAGTTGTTTTAATTCGGATCATGTATCATTGTATTGTATTTAAAGATTATATTTATCATGATTGATTGACTGATTGGTTTGTAGCCTGTGTGCTTTAAATAACTGTAGCTGTTAATAGCATATCTTTATTGTAGAATTAAAGTTTATTAGCATATAAGATGTCGCAATACAAATAAAATTAAGTAAAAGTAATTAACATTTAAGTTAGTTATAAAACTAATGTACGAAATGTAAACTTAAAATAATATACTTTAATAAAATGAAGCAATGTTGGAAATAAGTAATCTATTACTGACTGGCTTTTAAACCTTTTTTGTTTAAACTGCAAATAAAAAATTCCACATTTTGCGTATTGTAATCCATTTTTGAATCTACAGGTCTAAATCGAAAATCTCAGTTTTGAGTCTTTTTACATAAATAAAAAAATTCAATCAAATATGGATTTGAATACGTCCAAGGGTCCTTCATTTAGTATAAAATGACGACCGCTTGATAACGAAATCGTTTTGTGGCATGGCAGCCCTACGTTAAAGCTCCATTCTGTATACCCAAGCATTTACTAAGTATGTCGTGAATATTTAAATAACAACACAACTCCTTCAAACTCTCGTACGACAATGAGCACGCTAAGTTTTCGCGGCCAATTTACAACTTGCGATGGCGACAATGGGCCCGCATATTTTAGCTACCAAATCCTATCACTTTCGGATTGGTTCACAACACAAGTTCATCTCAAGAAAAATACTGACTACGCCTATCGATTACAATATTCGATCCGCGCCATCCCCGACCCCGCGAATAACCGATTCACTCAAATCCAGAACTGCAAGTTTAGAGACGGGTCGCATCATTGTCCTCGATAGGCCGTTGTTGCTCACGCGCACCTTGGCGCGCCTGACGACTCCACGATGCACTTGTACCACTCTCGTCGGGGCAAGGCGGGATCGCAGACGAAGACCATATCACCCTGGTGGATGGGCTCCGTTCTTCGGCACCACTTCTCGCGGCGCACAAGCGTAGATAGGTACTTCATGACCCACATCCTTCTGAAACGGTCTCGCAGCAGGCAAGCAATCCTCCGCTGATTTTTTGGAGAACCTTCCATGGGCAGCTCCGCATCCAATCCAGGCGTATCCGGAAGATTGGCTACTCCCTTGAGTAAGTCATTTGGCGTCAACGGCGCCTCCTGTTCCGCATCCACAGGCAAATGGGTAAGAGGACGCGAATTCACAATTTTCTCCGCCTCAATCAGGAGACTCTCCAATACATGGTCCTTCGGCGCAACTTCCTTCAGGGTATGACGCAGTACTCTCTTGACGCACTGCACCATGCGCTCCCATACTCCGCCCTCAGACGGGTTCACTGAAAACCCATTCTATGCTTCTGTTTGACAACTCACTCTGAATCTTCTCCATCTCGAACACGTCACCAAAGCGTTTGGCTTCCCTGTCACCTCCCACGAAGTTCTGGCCGTTGTCGCTGCACAGTCTATGTACTGGCCCTCTATGGCAGACGATCGCAATTGTGCAGGAATCCGTCGACAGGTCATGCACCAGCTCCAGATGAATCGCCCTTGTCGTCAAGCACGTGAAGAAGGCCACTCAACGCTTCTCCTTGTGACGGGACACAGTCACCGACAGTGGCCCAAAGTAGTCCGATCCATTGTACTTGAATGGGTATCCACCCGCATCCAATCTGTCCTCGGGATGGGGTCCCATTACCGGCGGCATCGGCCGCACTAGCTGCAACTTGCACTCGTTGCACGATGAGATCACTCTCCGCATCACTCGCCTCATCTTCGTGACCCAGAATCTCGTCCGGATCTCAGCGATCGTAGCATCCACATTATGATGCTTCATCCTGGCGTGGAAATGTCGCACAATCAGATCTGTCAGACTGTGCCTGTGTGAATGTATTACGGGCCTCCTCGCACTGTACGGCATGCAAAAGGCGGCATCAATTCTGCCGTAAGCTCGCAGAATCCCGTTCTTGTCCAGGTAGGGTACCAACCCTTGAATGTCGCTTGAGCTAGCCACGTCCTGTCCAGTTTCCACCGGCCACACCTCGTCGGGAAACGACTGCAACTGTGCCTGCCTGACCAACAGGCTCTCCGCGTCCTTACATTCAGCTGCAGTAAGGCCATATTCCCCGAAATCGCTTCTCTGTTTGCGGCACAAACGCGCAAACCGGTGGAGCCAGGCTGTGATCCTCACCAGGCGATTGAAGCTTGAGAATCTCTGAAACTGAATAACAAAATCGTTTGCCACAACCACTGCAAACTCACTGGGCATCTCTTCTTCATCAGGGACATCTGGAAAACGCTCAGTTCTTTCCTTAGGCCCGGCCAGCTGGCTGCTGGCTGCCTCAAAAATGCAGGTCCTCTTAGCCACCTTGAATCCTGGCTAAGGTCGACTCCCCTCTGCGACCGCGTCGCATCATCCGCCGCATTGTCGGCTGTAGGCACCCATCTCCATTGAGAAACCTTTGACGACTCCAGAATCTCCGCCACTTGGTTGCCAACAAACTGCTTATACCGGCGGTGGGTGCTGCCGATCCACCTCAGCACCGTCTTTGAGTTCGTCCATAACACCAGGTCATGATGGCCACACTGTGCTCCTCCTTGACAGTGTTCATTAGCCTGGTTCCGAGAACTGCTGCATGCACATACGAAGCTCACCAGCACGTTGTCGTCTTCATATGTGCCCCTCCAATAGGCCACCGCTGCGAATGCTGCCTGACTAGCATCCACGAAGACGTGCAATTCTATGGCCCGGACTGCTCCACGCCCAAAATAATGGCGAGGACATCGGAACTGTCAGCTTAAAGTGTTGAGACCCTTTGTCCAGCTCCGAATTTAGCGAGGTTCCTCCAACTTTGGCTGCAGCATCAAACACAAGCCGTACCTTGCCGCTTGTTGGGGGTTTCGACACCAAAATGTGACAAATACCATAACCGGTCGCTCCTCACCGCGACCTCATCCGGCTGCAGCCTCCTTGCGTATCCTTTAGACACGTAATCTTTTATAATCCGATCATATTCCTGCACCAACGGCTCATTGCGCCTCAATTTCTTCTCTGTGCTGCACTGTGGCAGCACAATGTGGACTCCTTCCAGAGTGATTCCGTCTGGTAGCGACGCCCCACTTTCACCGTGGTGTCTTCGCTGGCTGCGACCTGTGGCGCGTGCTTTACGCCAAAGTTCTCCATTTCGAAGTAGTCCTCCACCATCTGTTCCATCGCTCCATCCACTGACACAGCAAGTAGGCAGGACCTCGGTGATGGCGTAGTCGATTGCCCACTTACAGGACTAAACACAACCCAGTCTAGCTCGGTTGCGGCCGCGTATGGTCCCTCTCTAGCGAACCGCCTCGTTCTAAGTGGCAATCAGAGATGTCCGTGATCCAGGCCGATGAGCAGCTTCGGAACCACGTTGCTGTAGGGCTTCATCGGCAGACGCGCATCCCAATGCACGCCCTGGATATCCTGTCGACTCAATGTCTGCATCGGCAGACTCAGGCTCGAAATGGCATACACGTTTCTCAATAGGTGACGAGTGGGCTTTCCAACTCCGCTTATCTTCAAACTCACCACGTTGGTAGGCTCTCTGTTTACCCTACCTCCAAACCATTGGATATTTAGCAGACGGAGCTCTCCTTGCACTCCAAGATCTCTTCGCAGCTCATCATCGATCATCGTGACGGAGGATCCGTCATCTAGGAGCGCATACGTATCCACTTTCCGCCAAGCTCCGTACAGCGTAACTGGCAGTATACGGAACAGTAGGCGGCCTCCTTCGGTGTCATTTGCATGGGCGCTCCCGCTTCACGCGGAACTCCTCTCTCCAGGCTGTTTCTGGGAACGGCTGGCTGCTGGTTCCCCTCTTGGTCCCAGTGACCATCTCGTAGTGAAGGCATCCTGGCCGGGCTGCGTCTGGAAACTGCTGGCTGCTGGTTCCCTCCGTGACACCTCAAACTACCTCGCTGCTGCGGCCTTCGCTCCTCGTCCGCGCCATGTAGCAGACGGTGATGCATCTTTCGGCATGATCTGGCACTCACCTTGCATATAGTAGGATCTAGTTATGTGCCCGCTTCGTAGGCATATGAAGCAGAGTCGGTGGCTCTTCACAATCCTCAGCCTTCCCGGCGGCGAAGCTCTAATGAATTCTCTGCATCTCGTGATTCCATGTTGTCCTCCACAGATGGGACAACCGATCATCCTGCGCTTGGGCTAACTGCGATTGGCGCGGAATTGGCGGTGCTCACACTTTCCAGGGCTTTAACTTTCTCCAGCTCCTTCTCCAACGCTGCTATTCTCTCCATGAGATCCAACGTGAGAAGCTGGTGTATCTCCGGCGCTGAGCTCGCAGCTGGGATGGCAGTACTTCTAGGTTGGGAAGCTACTGTAGTCACCGTAGTGGCCGGGCAAGAAATCGTCGCCGCCGTGAAATTCACCCGTAGCCGGGTTCCTGCTCCACTACTCACTGGCTGCTGATACGCTCTCTTTGTTATAAGGGTGGCTTCCCCTTCATTCAGCCGGGCGCTCTTCCTGGGGAAATGCTACATCTTTCCCAGCTTCAATATGGCGGCGCCTGTGCGCGCTCCATAATGGCGTCTCCGAACCTTGTGGCCGCTGGCTGCGGCCGTCGATGCTTGAGGCGACTCCTCTGCCAGTACGTAGCGCTGGCTGCGCTCACAAAATCCTCCTCGCTGGCCGTCTAAACCGTCACTCCAACTCCTAGCAACTCTTTAACTGGCCGTCTAAGCCGTCATTCCAGTGCAAGTTGCCTTGCAGTCTCACTCGGACTGCGAATAAAAGTTGTCGTCGTGCCAACGGAGTTGCCTTAAACGGCTACTCCACCTTGGATCCCGAAGGAAAGCGAAAGACTAATCAGTGGTAGTACGCTCGTTTTATTCCTCTAACCTCTTTTACAAAAATGAGCACGCTAAGACAAACAGTGTGCCCGCACACAATCCTACCAAATCCTATCACTTTCGAACTGGTTCACAAGAACAACATATTCACAATTTTCTCCGCCTCAATCAGGAGACTCTCCAATACATGGTCCTTCGGCGCAACTTCCTTCAGGGTATGACGCAGTACTCTCTTGACGCACTGCACCATGCGCTCCCATACTCCGCCCTCAGACGGGTTCACTGAAAACCCATTCTATGCTTCTGTTTGACAACTCACTCTGAATCTTCTCCATCTCGAACACGTCACCAAAGCGTTTGGCTTCCCTGTCACCTCCCACGAAGTTCTGGCCGTTGTCGCTGCACAGTCTATGTACTGGCCCTCTATGGCAGACGATCGCAATTGTGCAGGAATCCGTCGACAGGTCATGCACCAGCTCCAGATGAATCGCCCTTGTCGTCAAGCACGTGAAGAAGGCCACTCAACGCTTCTCCTTGTGACGGGACACAGTCACCGACAGTGGCCCAAAGTAGTCCGATCCATTGTACTTGAATGGGTATCCACCCGCATCCAATCTGTCCTCGGGATGGGGTCCCATTACCGGCGGCATCGGCCGCACTAGCTGCAACTTGCACTCGTTGCACGATGAGATCACTCTCCGCATCACTCGCCTCATCTTCGTGACCCAGAATCTCGTCCGGATCTCAGCGATCGTAGCATCCACATTATGATGCTTCATCCTGGCGTGGAAATGTCGCACAATCAGATCTGTCAGACTGTGCCTGTGTGAATGTATTACGGGCCTCCTCGCACTGTACGGCATGCAAAAGGCGGCATCAATTCTGCCGTAAGCTCGCAGAATCCCGTTCTTGTCCAGGTAGGGTACCAACCCTTGAATGTCGCTTGAGCTAGCCACGTCCTGTCCAGTTTCCACCGGCCACACCTCGTCGGGAAACGACTGCAACTGTGCCTGCCTGACCAACAGGCTCTCCGCGTCCTTACATTCAGCTGCAGTAAGGCCATATTCCCCGAAATCGCTTCTCTGTTTGCGGCACAAACGCGCAAACCGGTGGACCCAGGCTGTGATCCTCACCAGGCGATTGAAGCTTGAGAATCTCTGAAACTGAATAACAAAATCGTTTGCCACAACCACTGCAAACTCACTGGGCATCTCTTCTTCATCAGGGACATCTGGAAAACGCTCAGTTCTTTCCTTAGGCCCGGCCAGCTGGCTGCTGGCTGCCTCAAAAATGCAGGTCCTCTTAGCCACCTTGAATCCTGGCTAAGGTCGACTCCCCCTCTGCGACCGCGTCGCATCATCCGCCGCATTGTCGGCTGTAGGCACCCATCTCCATTGAGAAACCTTTGACGACTCCAGAATCTCCGCCACTTGGTTGCCAACAAACTGCTTATACCGGCGGTGGGTGCTGCCGATCCACCTCAGCACCGTCTTTGAGTTCGTCCATAACACCAGGTCATGATGGCCACACTGTGCTCCTCCTTGACAGTGTTCATTAGCCTGGTTCCGAGAACTGCTGCATGCAGCTCCAACCGTGGAATCGTCATTGTTCTCATCGGGGCGCACTTCGTCTTTGCACATACGAAGCTCACCAGCACGTTGTCGTCTTCATATGTGCCCCTCCAATAGGCCACCGCTGCGAATGCTGCCTGACTAGCATCCACGAAGACGTGCAATTCTATGGCCCGGACTGCTCCACGCCCAAAATAATGGCGAGGACATCGGAACTGTCAGCTTAAAGTGTTGAGACCCTTTGTCCAGCTCCGAATTTAGCGAGGTTCCTCCAACTTTGGCTGCAGCATCAAACACAAGCCGTACCTTGCCGCTTGTTGGGGGTTTCGACACCAAAATGTGACAAATACCATAACCGGTCGCTCCTCACCGCGACCTCATCCGGCTGCAGCCTCCTTGCGTATCCTTTAGACACGTAATCTTTTATAATCCGATCATATTCCTGCACCAACGGCTCATTGCGCCTCAATTTCTTCTCTGTGCTGCACTGTGGCAGCACAATGTGGACTCCTTCCAGAGTGATTCCGTCTGGTAGCGACGCCCCACTTTCACCGTGGTGTCTTCGCTGGCTGCGACCTGTGGCGCGTGCTTTACGCCAAAGTTCTCCATTTCGAAGTAGTCCTCCACCATCTGTTCCATCGCTCCATCCACTGACACAGCAAGTAGGCAGGACCTCGGTGATGGCGTAGTCGATTGCCCACTTACAGGACTAAACACAACCCAGTCTAGCTCGGTTGCGGCCGCGTATGGTCCCTCTCTAGCGAACCGCCTCGTTCTAAGTGGCAATCAGAGATGTCCGTGATCCAGGCCGATGAGCAGCTTCGGAACCACGTTGCTGTAGGGCTTCATCGGCAGACGCGCATCCCAATGCACGCCCTGGATATCCTGTCGACTCAATGTCTGCATCGGCAGACTCAGGCTCGAAATGGCATACACGTTTCTCAATAGGTGACGAGTGGGCTTTCCAACTCCGCTTATCTTCAAACTCACCACGTTGGTAGGCTCTCTGTTTACCCTACCTCCAAACCATTGGATATTTAGCAGACGGAGCTCTCCTTGCACTCCAAGATCTCTTCGCAGCTCATCATCGATCATCGTGACGGAGGATCCGTCATCTAGGAGCGCATACGTATCCACTTTCCGCCAAGCTCCGTACAGCGTAACTGGCAGTATACGGAACAGTAGGCGGCCTCCTTCGGTGTCATTTGCATGGGCGCTCCCGCTTCACGCGGAACTCCTCTCTCCAGGCTGTTTCTGGGAACGGCTGGCTGCTGGTTCCCCTCTTGGTCCCAGTGACCATCTCGTAGTGAAGGCATCCTGGCCGGGCTGCGTCTGGAAACTGCTGGCTGCTGGTTCCCTCCGTGACACCTCAAACTACCTCGCTGCTGCGGCCTTCGCTCCTCGTCCGCGCCATGTAGCAGACGGTGATGCATCTTTCGGCATGATCTGGCACTCACCTTGCATATAGTAGGATCTAGTTATGTGCCCGCTTCGTAGGCATATGAAGCAGAGTCGGTGGCTCTTCACAATCCTCAGCCTTCCCGGCGGCGAAGCTCTAATGAATTCTCTGCATCTCGTGATTCCATGTTGTCCTCCACAGATGGGACAACCGATCATCCTGCGCTTGGGCTAACTGCGATTGGCGCGGAATTGGCGGTGCTCACACTTTCCAGGGCTTTAACTTTCTCCAGCTCCTTCTCCAACGCTGCTATTCTCTCCATGAGATCCAACGTGAGAAGCTGGTGTATCTCCGGCGCTGAGCTCGCAGCTGTGATGGCAGTACTTCTAGGTTGGGAAGCTACTGTAGTCACCGTAGTGGCCGGGCAAGAAATCGTCGCCGCCGTGAAATTCACCCGTAGCCGGGTTCCTGCTCCACTACTCACTGGCTGCTGATACGCTCTCTTTGTTATAAGGGTGGCTTCCCCTTCATTCAGCCGGGCGCTCTTCCTGGGGAAATGCTACATCTTTCCCAGCTTCAATATGGCGGCGCCTGTGCGCGCTCCATAATGGCGTCTCCGAACCTTGTGGCCGCTGGCTGCGGCCGTCGATGCTTGAGGCGACTCCTCTGCCAGTACGTAGCGCTGGCTGCGCTCACAAAATCCTCCTCGCTGGCCGTCTAAACCGTCACTCCAACTCCTAGCAACTCTTTAACTGGCCGTCTAAGCCGTCATTCCAGTGCAAGTTGCCTTGCAGTCTCACTCGGACTGCGAATAAAAGTTGTCGTCGTGCCAACGGAGTTGCCTTAAACGGCTACTCCACCTTGGATCCCGAAGGAAAGCGAAAGACTAATCAGTGGTAGTACGCTCGTTTTATTCCTCTAACCTCTTTTACAAAAATGAGCACGCTAAGACAAACAGTGTGCCCGCACACAATCCTACCAAATCCTATCACTTTCGAACTGGTTCACAAGAACAACATATTTTAAATATTTTTCTTAAGGGGTTACATCCACAAAAAAATTTTTTTTTTTTTGCTTAAATCATGCTAAAACTATCCTAGAATCAAAATCTACAAAGCCCAAGTACAAATCTAAATTCAAAATTCGTTTAAATAAATTTTTACAGAACAATTTTTAGGCCACTTGTATAGCATTTTGAAACTTTAAACGCGTTTTTCTCCAAACCATGTTTTCAAAATTGGCGAGCAGTAGAACTAAAAAATTTTACATCCGATTGAATTGAAATTTTAACAGTAGCTTCTTCATTAGATTATCTAGTGCAGTACACCCGATTTTAGCGATTGATTAACAACGAAAGTTATAAGCAATTAAAGTCAAGTTTTTTTTTTCGAAACAAAATTTTTTTTTCAAAATTCACTAGATAATCTAATGGAGAAGCAACATTTAAAATTTCAAGTTAATCGGGTGTAAAATTTTCGGTTCTACTGCTCGCCGTGGAAGAACCTTTTTAAAAAAGCGGTCAATCTAAAAAATACCGGCACCAATCCATTCCTGGTGATGACGAGTAAGTCCGAGTAAGTTTAAAGGTAGGTGGATGATGGGCGAGCCATCTCCATCTCTCGGACTCAGTGCCATGTTGTATTTACAGATGCAACCCTAGGGTATTAAACATCTACTGGCCAATATTGCGGGTCAATCGAAGCACATGCATGAAAAAAGAATGCCTGTGCAAATCCTGAGGAGTTATATTCTCGTAATAACAAACTGTATCCCTGCTCCCAAAAATGGAAAAGATTCCGCACAACCAGCTCCGAATCCCACTAGGGCCAACAAAAGGCGAACCAAGACGGGAACGCTCCTATGACGATACAACTGACCCCTTGGAAAAGCTGTAGCATATAGAGTCAAGGTGGTAGTATGCGAAGATCGCCATAAGCTGGGTCATATTAGGAGTTATCAACCAGAATGATCGAAACGGTATAGTTTGACGGTACAAGTGTAAGTGTGAGAAAGCCCTAGCAGCAAATTCGAGATGCTGGCCAACAAACGCGGCTATCCTTTTGACTGCAAAGTCCTGAGGTTCAAGGCACTGCATGTGACGACGATCGATCTGTAGACCTATACAAAGCCGCAGTTAAGGGACGTCATTGCTGTTAAATAACAAGTAGCTTTCTCTAACTCAACAAACACTGACTGACCCAAGCACACACAATTACTCAGATGATATTTCGCAAAAGAAACAGAAAACCTCCAAGAATGATTCTTGGATGAAGAATGCCGGATCCTATTCAAAGGAGACAAAACTGACAACGAGAAGCTCTCATGACTGATAACCAAATAATTTAATATAAGGTTGTCATATATCTCCCTTCCGCTATTTTTGCTCTTCATTCAATGCTTTATAAAAAGTGTTACAGTGATCGGATTTAGTTAAAATATGCGCCGTTTTGTTCGATGATCTGTTCATCTAGACGGCAACTTCATAATACATTCCTCGTAGAAACCCCCTCCTTATTTGTGAAGAATTCGGACAGCCACTTTTCACAAGCCTCTTTTGAGTTCAACTTCACACCTCCAAGGGCGTTTGCCATGCACAGGAACAGGGTTACTCTACTCTGGGTTAGCAACTGATTACAATTTTGGTATCTAAAACAACATTTTTTTTTTATTAAAAAGCTTACATATGGTAGAAACATTTAAATAAAATATTTTGCCACCAACTATTTTCTGTAAATAATAGAAGTAAATCGATCAACATTAATTAAATATAATAAAAAAGTTCACAACGTTTGCCTCTATTAGATGGACGAAGTTGCGTATTTCAATAAGACCGAAAAAAACTTGAAAAAAATATCGAAAGCAGAGGACAATATCAAAAAAATACATGAAATGGTGTTGAATAACTGGTAAGTGAAAGTGCGAAAGCTAGAAAATGCTACAAAGATTTTTACTGAGCGCATACGCCATTTAGGGCAAGATTCTGCATATGAAAAAGTTATCATGCCGCTTTGTTCCGCGCATGCTTACTCCGGCCGAAAAACATGAAAACGAAAGCGCTTTGAAAGCGTGTTTGGACTTGCTAATGCGAATAAGGGTGGACTTCTGACGTCGATTGGTAACTGTTGACGAAACCTGGATCCACTGTTACACACCTAAGAACAGGATGTGTGCCACGCATTAGACTGAAGCCAGCACGATTGCCTCGAAGCGGCCGAGAAAGGCTGAATGGATCGGAAAGGTTATGGCGGTGTGGTTTCTGGGATTGAGATGCCATACACTTCGTGGGCTACCGTGAAAAAGAAAAAAACCATGAAGGTCTAACTCATTGCAAAACGCTCTCACATGAATCTGAAAAAAAATTTGTGTTTGCAAAACAATGTGCCGGCGCACAAGAGCATTGCATCCATGCCGAAAATTAATGACGGCTCCAATTGCTTCCGCATCCACCAGAAAGACATGTCGGTGTCATACTATGACGGATATTTTCCACTTCTTTCTACTCTAGGAGAAGAAAGAAACAAGTTTAGGGATTCTCATTTTAAAAAAATGGAATGTCCATACATTCAGATAATTTATTTTTTATACCGTAGCAGAGGGTATTATAATTTTGTCCACAAAAGTGTAACGCATTAAAGGAAGCATCTCAGTCGAATCATCATTGAGAAAGGGATCAGTTCGATTTTATTTTCATTAAATTTTTTCCGACAAAACAAAAAAAAAAAAAGTTTTTGGCAAAATAATCACACCTTTTTATTTTATCGAGGAAATTAAAAAATAGAGGTGCTTTAAGAGAAGTATGGTCGATCGATTCCGGGATGTCGGAAGTCGCTGGGTGCACTAAAGCGGAATTACGAGAGGTACCACGAACAGGATGCTCCTTTCAGAGCATGCCCCCGCCTAGCACAACTGGCAGGGAGCCTTTTATGGTTAGCAGCCCAAGCCAATTAAACAACCCTAACCAGATAACAGTTGAAAATAGACGCCTATTACCGCAAATTGAAAATAATAGTAGTACGCCTACATTCCAGCCGGCTTCAGTCTCTTGGCAAAAAGTTTCATCGAAGAAGAGAAGCCTACCAACCTCACCGAAAAGTTCGAAAAAAGAGCCCATGTAATTGAACATAGAAATCATCTCGCTTTAAATAAATTTGCTGCTCTTGCAAACCTAGATGACTGTCAAGAAGGCGAAATTAGCATGGACATTCTCCAGGTCGAAACCGTTGCAGAAGAAGAAACTGGACAAGCAAAAATTCCAGTGGCAAAGAAGTCACCTAAACCTAGCCACATAACAGTACTTGCTGTCAGTGACGTACCTGCCTTAGAAAGACTTCTCGACTCGGCGGTATCGTCTGACTCATATGAGCTCAAGATCGCGCCTAATGGGAACTTGCGCATATACCCCCGTGACTCTGATGCCCACAGAGCTATCACTAAAAAATTATCAGAAGTTCATCTCCAATACACTCACTTCTGCCTCCCGGAAGACAGAGCCTACAGGGTTGTGGTGTGCAACTTGGCTGCTTCTACCCCAATTGAGCAAATTTTAAATGCGTTTACCTCCCATGGTCACGCTGTGGTTAATACCTATAATCCAAAGGTGAAGTCACAGACTGTTGACTCCTCTGAACCGGTTCCAGGCAAGGCTTCTGGCCAGAACGTCTGGTTTATAGACATCAAAAAAGCTATTAATAACAGAGAAGCTTTAAAAATAAGTAAAGTTGGCCGTCAAAGAGTCAGAGTGGAACTGCCGAGAAAAAATGTTACTTTGCGTCAATGTTACCGATGTTTTGGCTTTGATCACACCAAAAACTATTGCACTAAGGAGCCCAGATGTGGTAGATGCAGTTTGCTTCATTGGACTGGTTCCAGTCAATGCCAGGCAAGGACCTATGACGACCTGGAGTGCGTTAATTGCCAAGGCAAACATGAGGCAACTCACAAGGGCTATAGAATTTACGTCCAGAGACTCAAAAGCCGAAAAACTGGAATCAACATTACTCCCATGACCCGCGTAGAACATTCACAGCCCATGCGCAACATCAAGCAACAAGCTATTCCATCCTCAATCGTGCGGCAGGGCCTATCGTATGCAGATGCAACAAACTCGGCTATCCTTCTGACTGCAAAGTCCTGAGGTTCAAGGCACTGCATGTGCCGCAGTTAAGGGACGTCATTGCTGTTAAATAACAACTAGCTTTCTCTAACTCAACAAACACTGACTAACCCAAGCACACACAATTACTCAGATGATATTTCGCAAAAGAAACAGAAAACCTCCAAGAATGATTCTTGGATGAAGAATGCCGGATCCTATTCAAAGGAGACAAAACTGTCAACGAGAAGCTCTCATGACTAATAATCAAATAATTATAAAGAATATAAAAGAATATAAAGGTTGTCATATATCTCCCTTCCGCTTTTTTGCTCTTCATTCAATGCTTTATAAAAATTGTTACAGTGATCGGATTCAGTTAAAATATGCGCCGTTTTGTTCGATGATCTGTTTCCATCTAGACGGCAACTTCATAATACCTTCCTCGTAGAAACCCCCCTCCTTATTTGCGAAGAATTCGGACAGTCACTTTTCACAAGCCTCTTTTGAGTTCAACTTCACACCTCCAAGGGCGTTTGCCATGGACAGGAACAGGTGGTAATCACTTGGCGCTACGTCCGGGCTATATGATGGATGCGATAAAACCTCCCATCCGAGCTCCCGTAGCTTCTGACGAGTCATCAACGAAGTGGGGGGTCTGGAGTTGTCCTGGTGGAACACTACACCCTTCCTGTTGGCCAATTCTGGACGCTTCTGGTCGATCGCCTGCTTCAAGCGGTCCAGTTGTTCGCAGTAGATGGTAGAATTAAGCGTCTGGCCATATGGGAGCAGCTCATAGTGGATGATTCCCTTCCAATCCCACCAAACACACAGCAAAACCTTCCTGGCCGTCAATCCCGGCTTGGCCACTGTTTGGGACGATTCCCCGGCCTTCGACCACGACCGTTTTCGCTTGATATTGTCGTATATGATCCATTTTTCGTCGCCAGTCACCATCCGCTTCAAGAATGGGTCGAGTTCGTTCCGTTTCAGCAGCATATCGCAGGCGTTGATTCGGTCCTGAAGGTTTTTTGGCGTCAAATTATGCGGCACCCAAACATCAAACTTTTTTTTGTATCCAGCCTTCTGCAGATGGTTCAAAATGGTTTGGTGACTAACTCCCATCTCCTGGGCGATGTCACGAGATGCCATATGCCGGTTTAACTCGATGTATTCCATGATTTGATCGGTATTTGTCTTCACAGGTCTTCCGCCGACTGGCTTATCCATGGTGTCGTTTTCACCGGCTCTGAATCATCGAAATCATTCCTCCGCGGTTCGAAGTGATAGAGTACCATCCCACAAAACACCATTAATCTCACGGAACGTTTCTCTAGCGGATTTGCCTTTAACGAAGGAAAACTTTAAAATAGCGCGAATTTCGGCGTTAGTGAACTCCATGTTTACACGTCTATAACTGTTGAACGCAATATCCAAACTAATCATGCATAGCGTTGTTTTGTAGGTTATGTCAAGACCTTTCAAATTATGTATAGTGTTGCCTAGTACGAGCTCTGTAGCGCTTTGTACATAGCCGCGAAATTCAAAAGACAAAAAAGCGGAAGGAAGATATTTGACAACCTTATATATAAATGTAATATTTATTTAACTATTGGTTATTGTTTATTGATAACAAAGATAAGTTTAAGAGAAAAGACAAATGTGTTTTTTTTTTTTTTGTTAACATTCTTATTTTATATTTAAAATCTGTCCGAATGGACAATCATTAAATGATTTGGCGGTGACCTTAACTTAAGGGGGTACAAGGAATGTACATAATATGAGTCTGACTTAGGTGTCTATTGTTGGGGGAGATCAAGCAGGTGTTTCCTTTTCAGGCGTCTTTGGGATTGGCTGTTTTCTAGGAGCTTGATGGCCAGGTGGTTGGGGTGATTGTCCAGTCTTTTTGTATATCTTACACTGTGCCTGGTGATCTCCTCTGCTACTGTAGGAATTTCAAGCTCTTTGTGGATAATTGCATTCTCGTGGTACGGATGAGCGTTAGATAATGTTCTCAGACATTTATTCTGAAACCGCTGAATTCTGATGCGGTTAGAATAGCTTGCCGTGCCCCACAACTGAATCCCATAAGTCCAGATTGGCTTCAGAACTACTTTGTATATGAGTAGTTTGAATTTTTCCCTGAGCTTGGATCTTCTGCCCAGGAGCCAGTGAAGTTGCCTGAGACGTAGGTCGGCCTGTTTGCGCTTGTTGATCAGGTGAGGGCGCCATGTGAGCCTGCGGTCCAGCGTCAGCCCTAGATATTTGGGAGTGTTATTCGTAGGGATGATTTCCCCGTTGAGTGTGACGGGGGGGCAATCCCCCCTGCGTAATGCGAAGGTTGTGTGGGAGGATTTCTCCGCGTTTACCACGATGTTCCAACGTTTTAGCCATGGATCTAGAGCATCCAGTTGTCTTTGTATGATGGCTGATGCATCCTGCGGATTCTTGGCGGAGGCTAGGAACGCGGTGTCGTCCGCGTATGTGGCTACTGTGAGGTTCCGAGAGGGGGTGATGGGAAGGTCCGCTGTGTAGAGTGTGTATAAGATGGGTCCAAGAACACTGCCTTGAGGTACTCCTGCTCTTATAGGCCTAGGCGTGCTGATTGATGATCCGCATCTCACCCGGAATTCTCTTTCCTCTGTGTACGATTTGAGGAAGGCGAAGTGGGAACTTGGAAGGTTGGATTTAATTTTATACAGGAGTCCAGGGTGCCAGACTCTGTCAAACGCCTGTTTAACATCCAACATAACGGCGCAGCAGTACTTCTTCTTTTCGAAGGCCTCTAGTATGCACTCAACAAGCCGGTGGCATTGCTCTGGTGTTCCATGAAGGCGTCTGAATCCAAACTGGTGATCAGGGATCAGTCCGGCCTCGTCCAAAACTGGCAGTACTCTACGTAAAAATATTCTTTCAAGTATTTTAGACAGGATTGCCAGCAAACTAATCGGACGATACGATGCTAGATTGGCTTCAGGTTTTCCAGGCTTGAGGAGGACAATTATTTCCGCACGCTTCCACACTTTCGGGAAGTACCCTAGACGGAGGCAGCTGTTAAAGATGTTAGCCAGCCTTTGGGAACAGATTAGGGGCAACATTTTCAGTGCTGTTGCATCAATTCGGTCAGGACCTGGTGACTTGCCATTTTTTAAGGAGGCGATCTCCTGCACAATCTCTTCTGGTTCGACGGGCTGTATTGGCGTGCCAGGAGCACTTGGGCTCTCTACGAACCTTATGATGGCAGCTCTCTCTTCGGCAGTGCATCTATCGAAAGGTGAGAAAGCACTATGTAAATGGTCGGCAAAGGCTTCTGCTCTTTCGATCTCAGACCGACACCAGGACCCGTCCACTTTGCGCACGGGCGATATCTTCTTAGCAGGTCTTTTAATGTGCCTCGTGACATTCCACAGATTGTGCTGCGGGTCTCCAGGTTCCAGCTCCTTGAGGAATCTATGGAAGGAGTCCTGCCGTAGGATGGTTAGCTTGTCCTTCAGTTCCTTGGTGGCACGATTAAGTGCTGTCTTGTCCCTGGGATTGCGCGATGAAAACCAGACTCTTCTGAGGCGCCTTTTTTCGGCCACGAGGGCCGCGATTTCAGGAGACCACAAGTGCAAGTCTCTTTCAGGTGTTCTCGGGGTAGTCGGAGGAGGAGGGTTCGCAAACTCAGCAGCATTGTGCATCTCTCTGGTTAAGTTTTCGATGGCCGCATCTATGTTGCTTGGTGTGGAAAGAGGGGGATCTGAGTTCAGGGAGGAAAGCATCCAAAACGTAAACTTGGGGGCATTTGTGTGTTTCCCAGTGAGTCTTCTAGGCGGGGTTTTTCTGAGGACGGGGATGTTTAGAAGCAAGTTTACTGCGCTGTGGTCGGATAGCAGTTTATCATAGCTTGAGCATGTTATCTTAGAGTGTCCTATGCCCTTGGAGACGGCGAAGTCCAGAAGATCCGGCTGCTTTGAAGGGTCGGATGGCCAGTGTGTGGGTTCTCCAGTGGAATGGCAGTCCAGACTCTTCCGCTGCAGGTACTTGTAAAGCTTAATGCCTTTGGGGTTGTTTGTGCGGGACCCCCACCAGGAGTGTTTGGCGTTAAAGTCTCCGGCTGCTATAAAACGAGGTCCAAGGGACTCGAAGAAGTCTTGAAGGTGGGTCTCGGTTATCGAGTGTCTGGGTGGGAAGTAAACCGCACCAATGGTGATATCTCCCTGTGGGCTAGAAATCCTGGTCACGGCGCACTGAGCCCATTCCTCCTGAAACGCGGGAAGTTCCGTATACTGAATGCCACTCCTGATGAGCATAGCTGCTCCTCCGCGTGCTCTGCCAGATGGATGGTTGGCATGTAACAGATCGTATCCGCTAATTTTAAAGTAGGATCTGGGACAAAAGTGGGATTCCGAAACTAGAAGAATATCAATATTGTCTGTTTTTATGAGATGCTCTACAAATGTGTGAATAAACTTGATAACACTTCATTTTGGTTTGACAAACTCTGATAGAACTTCACGCAACACTACTTCTACTTTCAACGACTGTCCGACTTGACTGATCGTTTTTGAAAGACCGACCGACTTATCCGCTGTCCCACAACTGTAGTTTTATAACCTTTCTTTTCGACTTCTATTCTGCAACTCCTTTTTCGATCATTCCTGCCAACTACAATCCTGATCCTACCGATAGTTTTCTGCAGTGTTGCCATCTCTACTATCACGCTGCCACCACCATCATTGTTTACACTCGGCCATTCTGCTCATCATCGTCTGTCCAAGACGATAAGTTATCCTCATTGTTCTGAGCATACATCCATCTTCATGTTATCAGCACTCATATGCGTCTTGTTGAGGCCCCCTCCTTGGACAGCATTACGAACTTTATATCTGCCATTGCGTTTTGCTTTTATTACTATGGTCCTAGAACAGCGCTTGCCAACTTTTTCCCAGAAACTGAGTTCGTTTTACTACAACTAGATCGCCTTCTTTGTATACAACTTTTGTCGCAATATCTGCCTCTTTGTCAAATTCATCAAGCATTTCATTCTTCAAAAGTTCCAATAGTCTGTCGTTGGACTTATTCTGCATTTTTACTGCAAACATTATTTCAAATGGTGACTTCTTTGTAGAGCAACTTATATGGGAATTAATAGCTCTTTGCACTTGCGAAGTGAACTTATACCACTTTGAAGAATCTTCAGCCGACAATTTTGAAATAATGGATAAGATATGGTAGATCTATTTATTCTCTCCACCTGCCCATTTCCTCTGGCAACATCAGTTGTTGTTAAGACATGCTCAATTCCATTTTTCTTGACGTAATCTTCAAATGCTCCTGAGGTAAACGCAACTGCTATGTCTCCTATTATTCTGCTCGGATTTCCAAATACGTTTGACCATTCTTCAATCTTTTCAAAACTTTGTCAGCTTCAGTTGATTTTGTTGTAAAAATCCATCAACAAGTGTGAAGATGTACTTATATTGTTTCACAGACGAGTCCATCGGTCCTAAGTGATCAGCATGCAAATTGTGTAACGGCTTGTCACCTTTCTCAATGCAGAATAAAAGTCCATCCTGTTTACCCAGTTTCTTGTTAGTAATAACACACGGAATATACTCTCTGATAAGTCTTGCGATCTTGCTCTCTAGATGTGGAATCCAAAGCTGCTGTTGTATAGGATTGTATATATGGTCTTCTGGCTTGCATATTGCATAATGTCCGACTTCATGAGCTTCGCTAATAATCTCACGTTCCATTATTGTAGGTACAACAATCAAATAATTTTCTTTGACAAACTTGAACAAAACTCCTCCCTTTAGTTTAAAGTCGTTGTAGGGTCGTTCTTTCAATATCGTGCGTATGTCCTGAATATATTCATATTTTTCTTGGGCAGCCTTGGACAAACGCCGCAATGGTGAGTACTGAACTGTGTGTCGACCCAAAGACTCTACTTACATATGCTTACATATGGTAGAAACATTTAAATAAAATATTTTGCCACCAACTATTTTCTGTAAATAATAGAAGTAAATCGATCAACATAATTAAATATAATAAAAAAGTGCACAACATTTGCCTCTATTAGATGGACGAAGTTGAGTATTT
Source organism: Drosophila vallismaia (assembly GCA_035047325.1). Classification (NCBI taxonomy): domain Eukaryota; kingdom Metazoa; phylum Arthropoda; class Insecta; order Diptera; family Drosophilidae; genus Drosophila; species Drosophila vallismaia. Next base: position 247,820 of record JAWNPU010000044.1, read on the forward strand.
CAATTTCAAGACCGAAAAAAAACCTGAAAAAAATATCGAAAGCAGAGGACAATATCCAAAAAATACATGAAATGGTGTTGAATAACTGGTAAGTGAAGGTGCGAAAGCTAGAAGATGCTACAAAGATTTTTACTGAGCGCATACGCCATTTAGGGCAAGATTCTGCATATGAAAATGCTTACTCCGGCCGAAAAACATGAAAACGAAAGCGCTTTGAAAGCGTGTTTGGACTTGCTAATGCGAAATAGGGTGGACTTCTGACGTCGATTGGTAACTGTTGACGAAACTCCACTGTTACACACCAAAGAACAGGATACGTGCCACGCATTAGACTGAAGTCAGCTCGATTGCTTTGAAGCGGCCGAGAAAGGCTGAATGGATCGGAAAGGTTATGGCGGTGTGGTTTCTGGGATTGAGATGCCATACACTTCGTGGGCTACCGTGAAAAAGAAAAAAACCATGAAGGTCTAACTCATTGCAAAACGCTCTCACATGAATCTGAAAAAAAATTTGTGTTTGCAAAACAATGTGCCGGCGCACAAGAGCATTGCATCCATGCCGAAAATTAATGACGGCTCCAATTGCTTCCGCATCCACCATATTCGACCGATAGCTCCCTCGTACTATTATCTCATCTCAAGCCTCAAAAGATGGGTCATCAATAAATAATTCGGTTAACGTGATAAATTTATCGATGCACGGAATAAAATATATAATAATTTTCGTTTGACACACACCTGAAAGACATGTCGGTGTCATACTATGACGGATATTTTTCACTTCTTTCTACTCTAGGTTGAGAAGAAAGAAACAAGTTTAGGGATTCTCATTTTAAAAAAATGGAATGTCCATACATTCAGATAATTTATTTTTTATACCCTAGCAGAGGGTATTATAATTTTGTCCACAAAAGTGTAACGCATTAAAGGAAGCATCTCAGTCGAATCATCATTGAGAAAGGGATCAGTTCGATTTTATTTTCATTAAATTTTTTCCGACAAAACAAAAAAAAAAAAGTTTTTGGCAAAATAATCAAACCTTTCTATTTTATCGAGGAAATTAAAAAATAGAGGTGCTTCAAGAGAAGTATGGTCGATCGATTCCGGGATGTCGGAAGTCACTGGGTGCACTAAAGCGGAGTTACGAGAGGTACCACGAACAGGATGCTCCTTTCAGAGCATGCCCCCGCCTAGCACAACTGGCAGGGAGCCTTTTATGGTTAGCAGCCCAAGCCAATTAAACAACCCTAACCAGATAACAGTTGAAAATAGACGCCTATTACCGCAAATTGAAAATAGTAGTACGCCTACATTCCAGCCGGCTTCAGTCTCTTGGCAAAAAGTTTCATCCAAGAAGAGAAGCCTACCAACCTCACCGAAAAGTTCGAAAAAAGAGCCCATGTAATTAAACATAGAAACCATCTCGCTTTAAATAAATTTGCTGCTCTTGCAAACCTAGATGACTGTCAAGAAGGCGAAATTGGCATGGACATTCTCCAGGTCGAAACCGTTGCAGAAGAAGAAATTGGACAAGCAAAAATTCCAGTGGCAAAAAAGTCTCCTAAACCTAGCCACATAACAGTACTTGCTGTCAGTGACGTACCTGCCTTAGAAAGACTTCTCGACTCGGCGGTATCGTCTGACTCATATGAGCTCAAGATCGCGCCTAATGGGAACTTGCGCATATACCCCCGTGACTCTGATGCCCACAGAGCTATCACTAAAAAACTATCAGAAGTTCATCTCCAATACACTCACTTCTGCCTCCCGGAAGACAGAGCCTACAGGGTTGTGGTGTGCAACTTGGCTGCTTCTACCCCAATTGAGCAAATTTTAAATGCGTTCACCTCCCATGGTCACGCTGTGGTTAATACCTATAATCCAAAGGTGAAGTCACAGACTGTTGACTCCTCTGAACCGGTTCCAGGCAAGGCTTCTGGCCAGAACGTCTGGTTTATAGACATCAAAAAAGCTATTAATAACAGAGAAGCTTTAAAAATAAGTAAAGTTGGCCGTCAAAGAGTCAGAGTGGAACTGCCGAGAAAAAATGTTACTTTGCGTCAATGTTACCGATGTTTTGGCTTTGATCACACCAAAAACTATTGCACTAAGGAGCCCAGATGTGGTAGATGCAGTTTGCCTCATTGGACTGGTTCCAGTCAATGCCAGGAGTGCGTTAATTGCCAAGGCAAACATGAGGCAACTCACAAGGGCTGTAGAATTTACGTCCAGAGACTCAAAAGCCGAAAAACTGGAATCAACATTACTCCCATGACCCGCGTAGAACATTCACAGCCCATGCGCAACATCAAGCAACAAGCTATTCCATCCTCAATCGTGCGGCAGGGCCTATGCAGATGCGGCTAGAACTGGACAACAGAGCACACGACCTGTTGAAAAATACTCCCAACAGCGAAATGCTTTCTCAAATACAAGGTTCCAGACTTTTCCGAATGCTGCGTTTGCTCCTGTAACACAGGCGAACCTCAACATCTTAACCAAACGGCAATTGATGGCTCCCTCGCACAAATCATCATCTCAATGCAGCAGACCATTGCTGGTCTACAAAAAACCATCGCTGAGTTATTTGGGGAGATCAAAGAACTCAGAGGTTCTAAGTCGTTGACGCAGCGCAATTAATGGCTCGTGAACTACGCCTCGGAACCTGGAACGCTCGTAGCATTATCCCAAATGCTAATTTCAGAGACACTCCTACACGACGGATCCTAACTTAATATGATAGGTTACAGCTGCTTTAGGGCAGATCACCCAGGAGGTCGAGCCAGAGGTGGAGCTTGTATCCTAATCAGGCAGGGATTAGTACACTATATCCTGCATTCGATCACCATGAATCACCTACAAATGGCGACGGTAAAAATTTCCACTAATTTGGGCGAAATTACGGTGTCAGCTGTGTACCTTCCTCCAGGCCTGCCTTGGAATTCCTCTGAGTTTGATAATCTCCTTGGTCAACATGGTCAAAAGTTTATCATTGGAGGTGATTTTAACGCTAAGCATCGCCTTTGAGGTAGTATAAGAGCGAATGCTCGAGGCACAGCACTTCACGATGTTATCTTCGGCAGCTCAACTCAAGTTCTGGCTACAGGCAAACCCACTCACTACCAGTATAACACGAGGAATGTTCTTTCATGCATCGACTTCTTCTTGTACAAAGGTATAGCTAACAGTCTACTATCAGTACGCGAAGAGTATGATCTATCTTCCGATCACTTGCCGCTGATCGCTTCACTAACAACGTCACCTCATAGCACCGCCCCTATTAGGATGCTAGTTCCACCTGGTGCGAATATATGGCTGTTTCAGTACGAACTTAACAATGCCTTTAACCTTAATACAGAGATAAATACAGCAGACGATATCGAGAAAGCGGTTGAAACTTTTATGAAGAAGATCAAAGATGCAGCTCAAATTGCAGCTCCTGGCGGCGCAGTTCACCTACGCAACTTGCATAGCAGCGTCGCTCTCTCTCCGGAAGCAGTAGGACTCTTAACTCTCAAGAAACGTCTTCGGCGTGAGTTCATCAGGACCAATGACCTAATAATTGACAGATTGTACCGAAGGATGTCAAATCGGGTGAGAAAAGTACTGGCCAACCTGAAAAGAGAAGCAACTGACGCGTTCCTCGGGAAAGCTACTGCCGATGAAAACTCAAAATTCGCGCTCTGGAAGCTCACGAAGAGATTCAAGAGACAAGTTGCTCCAAGGTTTCCAGTTCGTAACCCAGATGGCACTTGGGCAAAATCACCTCAGGACAGAGCTTAAGCGTTTGCCAGAAACCTGGAGAAAAGATTTCAGCCGTTCGAGACAGCTTCGCCAAGACGAAAACAACTGGTTGCTGAATCCCTAGAAGCCCCATTGCAGATGGCTCTTCCTGTAAAGCCTATTAAACTCACGGAATTGGAAGATGATATCAAATCCCTTCGCAACAACAAGGCTCCTGGTGAGGATCACATTGACAACCGCTCCATTAAGCTGATGCCCCACAGAGCTTTGTTATTTCTTGTTCTGATTTTCAATTCTGCTCTTCGACTGGGACACTTCCCAAGTGCCTGGAAGAAGGCGAATCATTATGCTCCATAAAAATGGGAAGCCAGCAGAGGAATTAGACTGCTATCGCCCAATAAGCCTGCTTCCAGCATTTGGCAAATTACTTGAGAGGTGCATCCTGAGAAGATTGCTCGAATCCCGTAAGGTCCAAAAAGCTATTCCGAAGTTTCAGTTTGGTTTTAGACACAGGCATTGCACACCTGAACAGCTACACCGCGTAGTGAAGTTTGTGCTGGAAGGTTTCCATGGAAAGGAGTACGTCGTCGGAGCTTTTCTGGACATCCAGCAGGCTTTCGACAGAGTGTGGCATGAAGGACTTTTGTACAGGCTTAAAAGCCTGTTAAATCCTCAACTCTTTTTGATATTAAAAAGCTTCCTACACGAGCGATCCTTTAAAGTAGTACAGGACGGACTGTCCTCCCAAACAAAAAGAGTCAGAGCAGGTGTACCCCAGGGAAGTGTGTTAGGTCCAACACTACCATATATAACCTGTATACGCACGACATGCCCTCAGCTGACAAAATGTCGCTTACAGATCCCAATGACCTGCTAGTTGCCACCTTTGCTGATGACACTGCAGTCCTGGCCAGAGATACTTGCGTCTATACAGCCACCGATACGCTTCAGCTTTACTTAAAAAAATTTGACAACTGGGCCCTACGCTGGAACATCGCAGTCAATCCGGAAAAGTGTGTTTCCGTGACGTACACCCTGAGAAAAGACACATCACCAGGTGTGTTTCTGCATGGAGGGCTCCTCACACAATCGAACGCCCACAAATACCTCGGTGTCACTCTGGATAAGCAACTTACATTTCAACGCCATGTAACGGATGTAACTCGGCGGCTCAAAACAAAGGCGAACAGCATGGCTTGGCTCCTTAGGCCTGGAAACAAACTTTCAATTTCAAACAGGGCCAACATTTATAAGGTTGTATTGGCTCCTATTTGGAGATATGGCATCCAAGTATATGGCATCGTCGGAAAGTCGCACCTCAACAAAATTCGTGTGGCGCAGTCGCAAATTTTGCGTAAACTATCTGGAGCGGCTTGGTACATCCGCAACAAAGACATTGAAACGGAGCTGAGGGTACCAAGGATTGGCGATGTCATAAATAAGCAAGCAATCGCGTACATAAATAAATTGGGAAACCACCCTAACCAGTTGGCTCGAAAACTCTTGAAGAGGAGACAAGTAATGGGACTGAAGGCGAGAAGGAGGCTCCTGCGCATTCACCCAACAGATCTGCCAAGAAGATATACAAATTAATTAATTAAATTAAATAATGCCTCTAGACTCCCTAATTAGGTTTAAGTATGTAAATACTCGATAGAAATTATGGATCTCTGCAGTAGAAGTTACTATAAATAGTAACAGTGGACTGCAATGTAAATAAATACAATTTTAATAGAAAAAAAAACAAAGTATATATGTTCCTGATCAGTCGAGTCGATATAGCAATGTCCGTCTGTCCGTCTGATTCTATGCAAAAAATAGTAGTTTTAAAGCTAGCGTTTTGAAATTTTTACGAGATAGTTATTTTTGTTGCACGCAGATCAAGTTTAAAAATCGGTTGGATCGTACCACCATATCATATAGCTGTCATACAAACGATCAATCAGATTTCAAGTCTTTGTATGGAAAACTTTTTTGTTCTCCAAATTATCGCAACCGAATTAAACATTTATTCATTTGACATAGCCATACATGATTTTTTAAAGTTGGGTCTGGATCGGACCACTATATTAATATCTGCCATTGTAAAGATCTTCAAGGGTATACCATCTTTGGAAAGCCGAAGATAACTTTTCTCACTTGTTTTTTAAGATTTTGTTTATTTTATGTATGTTTAAAACCATACTTGAATAAAATATTAATTGCGCTGACGGATACTACCAAATGCAAAATATAAAAGATTTCCGGGTGGTTTGGAAACAATGCACCCCGTCAAATGAACACTTTCTTGATCTTGATTCGCTTTTACTTGGCCTCAAACTTCTAAGCGAATCTCCACGATGTAAAATTTCGAACGCCAACCAGCTTCACATTTTCCCTTGAACAATGCGATTAATATCACACCTGACTAACCGCCAGTTAATCTGGCACTTCTTAAACACGGAACAAACTTGAATGCAACCGTGGGCTCCACCGCCTTCAATGATCCGACGGAATCTGCCGCTAACCTCGTATCGGCCCCTATACAGGATAACTCTCATGACGTCCCGTTAACCAGCATGTCCGCCTGCCTGGCATACAGAAACTGTATAACCAGCAGCTTTCTCTAACTCAACATACTGACTGACCCACGTACACAAAGTTACTCATAGGACATTTCTGAAAAGAAACATGAAACTTCCAAGAATGATTCTTGGAAGAAGAATGTCGGATCTCATTCAAAGGAGACAAAACTGTCAACGAGAAAGCTCTCCTGACTTTATATATTATAATATATATATATATATATATACATATATATATATCTTCTTCTTATATATAAAAATGAAACGCAAAATGTGTTGGTAACCGCATAACTCAACAACGCCTGGACCAATTTGGCCAAATCTCTTTTTAAAATGTTCGTTGAAGTTCAAGAATGGTTTTTACGGAGAGAAAAATGAGAATTATTGCTGGAAAACCCCTAAAAATAGCCTTTTTCTTTTTCCCATACAAATAATTTGTAACTAAAACGTAGTCAATCGTAGTAATCTACTGAGTTTGCTTTTGACAACTGATACACGAAACAAATTCGTTTACCGTGTTTTGTGCGTATACCGTGTTGTGTTTTGTGTTTACTTAGTTAGTGTTTGTTTAGTTCGTGATTAGTGAAAAAATAATTTATATTTGATATGCCTCCTATAAAACGAAGCAATTTAGGTAGAAGAACCAGAAATGCTACAAAAAAGGTAATTACCGATCTAATCGTACTGCACAAGAACGTGACGACAGAAATGAACGTGAAAGAATTCGGATATCACAAACGCGTGAAGCGTGAGCGCGACATTCAACTAATAATCGCGCAAGTTTGAATCGAGCTGCTTTCAGTTACGATGTGTCAATTGACTACAGTAACTACCAATGTGTTGTTATTGGTTCTATGAACTCGGTTTGCTCACACTGTAAGGCATTAAAATACAAAAACGAAGCCAAAGGATTGTGTTGCGCCACCGGCCAAGTCAAATTGACGCCATTGGTACCGCCACCAGAGCCATTACATTCATTGGTTTCCGGAAATGGGCCAGATTCCAATTACTTTTTGACTCATATCCAGCAATATAATAATTGCTTTCAAATAACATCATTTGGCGCAACAAAAGTTATTCGAGACAATTTTATGCCTACTTTCAAGGTAAGTAAGCACAATAATGGCAAACAATTTTATTTGTTGCCATTTGTTTATTATAAACAATTTGCTATACAATTACCTAAATACATTTTTATATTCTTGCAGATTCAGGGTCAAATATATCACCGAACAGGTTCCTTATTGCCAATGCCCGATAACGACTATACATTTTTGCAAATATATTTTATGGGCAATTCAGCAAGAGAAGTCGATCAGCGTTGCGCACACAACAACTCAGTGAAAAGATCCATTGTGGAACAACTTCAAATATTTTTCCATCAACATAATGAATTAATTGCATTATTCAGAACTGCATTAGACCGCATGCCATCAGATAATCACAAAATTGTCATCAGAGCCGATAAGGCGCCTTCAGGACAACATGCTGGACGTTTTAATGCGCCAACAATTGATGAAGTGGCTATTGTCATTGTGGGTGAAAATTTAGATAATCGAGACATTGTTTTACATCGGCGGAACAATCAACTTCAGCGCGTGTCTGAAACACATCGATCATATGATGCCTTACAATATCCTATCCTATTTTGGCAAGGTGAAGACGGCTATCATTTTTCAATGAAGATGATAAATCCAGTTACAGGTAAATTATTAACAATATATATGTTTACTACATTAAAATATAAGTATGTATACTAACTTAAAATTTATATTATTATAACACAAAAAAAATTGTTTACAGGTGCTGAAAAAAACAAAAAAGTTAGTTCAATGAATAATTATTCATACAGACTGATGGTTCGGGAAAATGAGGACAATCACATCTTAAAATGTCGGCGTCTATTTCACCAATATGCTGTGGATATGTATGTGAAAATTGAAACTGAACGATTGACATTTATCAGGTTGAACCAGGCAAAACTCCGTTCCGAGGAATACATTCATCTTCGGGATGCCATTACTGCTGATGGAAATGCACAGAATGTTGGCAGAACAACTATTCTCCCTTCAACATACGTCGGAAGTCCGCGACATATGCATGAATATGCTCAAGATGCTATGTCCTATGTACGACATTATGGCACACCAGATTTGTTTATCACGTTCACATGCAATCCAAAATGGACAGAAATTCAACAAGAATTATTTCCTGGCCAATCACCCATTGATCGCCACGATATCACTGCAAGGGTGTCCAAATGAAATTAAAATCACTCATGGATTTTATTGTTAAGCATAGCATATTCGGAGAGACGCGCTGTTGGATGTACTCAGTTGAGTGGCAAAAACGCGGATTGCCACATGCACATATCCTCATTTGGTTGGTTGAGAAAATAAGACCGAATGAAATTGATAATGTGATATCAGCAGAAATTTCCGATAATAATGAAGACCCACTGTTACATGAGGTTATTACAAAAAATATGATACATGGTCCATGTGGAATATTAAATCCCATTTCTCCGTGTAAGGTTGAAGGAAAATGTTCAAAACGCTACCCAAGACAATTAGTACCAGAAACTATTACTGGAAATGATGGATATCCACTTTATCGCCGCCGATCAATTGATGACAATGGAAAGTCAACAATAGTCAAAATAAATCGACAGGACATTGAAGTTGATAATCGTTGGGTTGTTCCGTTTTCGCCATTACTCTGCAAGGCATATAAAGCACACATAAACGTCGAGTTTTGCCATTCCGTTAAATCGATTAAATACATTTGCAAGTATGTGAACAAAGGTAGTGACATGGCTGTCTTCGGAGTTGCTCAATATCAAATGGGCCGCTATGTTAGTAGTAACGAAGGCATGTGGCGTATATTTTCGTTTCCTATACATGAACGACACCCTACTGTTGTTCACTTGGCCGTACATTTGGAAAATGGTCAATGGGTGTATTTTACAGATGCAAACGTATTACAACGACTTGACAGGCCACCATCGACAACATTAACCAGCTTCTTTGAAATGTGCCGACTGTGCAGACTGATGATTTTGCCAGAACGCTACTTTACTCTGCAATGCCAAGATATTATACCTGGAATCAATAATCAAAAAAATTTCAACGACGAAAACGAGCACAGCCAGTTCCAGGTTACCCACAAGTATTTTCCACCGATGCACTAGGCCGTCTTTATACAGTTCATCCCAGTCAAGACGAGTGTTTTCATTTGCGTTTACTGTTAGTCAATGTTCGTGGTCCAACATCATTCCAATATCTGCGAACTGTTAATGGTCTATTGTGTGCCACATACAGAGAAGCCTGTCAACATTTGGGATTGTTAGAGAGTGACACTCATTGGGACCACACTCTCGAAGATGCTGTGATTTCGTCAAATGCTAAACAAATACGAACATTATTTTCTATAATTTTGTCTACATGCAACGAAGAAATTTACAATGAAGCATTAATTTTAATTGAGAACATGTGCTTGATGCTTACCAACAAAGTATTAGCACAAATAGGAATGATAGCACCCAATCGCCCAATGCACGACTCATTTGATCAAGAATTGAGACGCGAAGCCCAATACGATTCCGAAACATTACGAGAAATGGTTGATAGGACAGTTCCCCTTTTAAATCAACAACAAAAATATGCCTACGATACGCTCATGAAAGTAGTAAACGATGGAACTGGCGGATTTTATTTTTTAGATGCTCCCGGTGGAACTGGGAAAACTTTTTTGTTATCATTGATTTTGGCAACGATTCGATCGCAAAATGGAATTGCACTAGCCCTAGCTTCCTCAGGTATTGCAGCTACGTTGTTGGAAGGCGATCGAACAGCTCATTCAGCTCTCAAGCTGCCGTTGAACCTTCAAATTAATGATACTCCAACTTGGAACCTTTCGAGGAATTCTGCGATGGCCAAAGTGCTGCAGCAAACCAGATTAATCATATGGGAGGCATTAGATCGCTCGATGCAAGATTTACGAAATAACAAAAACCGGTTTGGTGGTGCCATGATACTATTGGCAGGTGATTTTCGACAAATATTGCCAGTTGTTCCACGCTCAACGCCAGCTGATGAACTGAATGCATGTTTGAAGTCGTCCATTTTATGGAAATACATTAAAACACTTAAATTGAGTATAAACATGAGAGTCGAATTGCAGGAAGACCAGTCAGAAGAAGTGTTTTCCAAACAACTACTCGATATTGGTAATGGTAATATTGCTGTTGATAGATAATCTGGATACATTACATTCCCTACCAATTTTTGTAACTTTTGTGAATCAAAGACCGAACTCATGGAGAAGGTTTTCCCAAACATTGCACAAAATTACTTAAATCACGTTTGGTTCAGCGAACGTGGCCGTAAAAAATGTTGATGTGAACGAAATGAATTTTCAGATTCAAGAGAAAATAGCTGGCGAATTGAAGAATTACAAATCAGTTGATTCCGTTACTAATGAAGATGAAGTTGTGAATTATCCAACAGAATTTTTAAATTCGCTGGAATTGCCCGGGTTACCCCTCATAATCTGCAATTAAAAATCGGATCAGTAATTATTATGTTACGGAACATAAACCACGTCTGTGTAATGGCACCCGGCTTGCGGTGAAGAAATTATTGAACAACGTCATCGAAGCCACAATTTTGAAAGGGAAGTACAAAGGCGAAGATGTTTTAATCCCACGCATCCCTATGATACCGAACGATATGCCATTCAGCTTTAAGCGTTTACAGTTTCCAGTGCGGCTTGCATTTGCAATGTCAATAAATAAATCACAAGGGCAGTCGCTAAGTGTATGTGGCAACAATCTAGAAAATCCATGTTTTTCACATGGTCAATTGTATGTTGCCTGTTCCCGTGTTGGAAAACCATAAGATTTGTTTATCTATGCGCCAGGTAATCAAACAAAAAACATCGTATACCACAAAGCACTACAATGATAATAATCTATAATATAAAAATGAATCGCAAAATGTATGTTATATGCGCACATATTGGGTATCTACTGTATACAATTAGAGCCGAATATTTTGTTAAAACATAACGTCAAAGTAAACGGTTCAGCCCAAGGGAAAGCGTAAGAAGATCACTGACTTCAGCTGAACCGTTACTCCAAAAGTAGATAATCACATGCGCTCAGAGAACACTCTCTCTATACGCTAAATTAAGAAATATATATGAAAACCGCTCCGCTGCTGGCGTCACGGCAGTGCAACTTTGCGGTTTTAGGCTAGGCGAACCTTTATAAGCAGATATTAAGAACAGTCGAAGAATAAATTTCGGTGCGGGACTTTCCCTGCTCCCTGATAATTAGTTGGACTTTTTCTGGGTCAGGACTCTACTATTATATAACGACCGCCCTTAATCACGTGGCCACTTAAACCCGTGGCTATTACAGCATACTTAATGAATTAAATATTCTGTTGCACACCCTTACTTTGAATAAGTATTGGGTACCTTCGGCAAAGTAATTTTTAGCGTATAAACGTGGAGAATCGAATAAAAAGTGAAGCGCCATGAACTATTACGCCTACCGCTTATTGATTCGAAATAACGAGAGTTATATTTTAAAATTAATTACAATTTACCACAGGGAAGCGTGGCAGGGTGAAGCTAGTTTATATATATATATATATATATATAATTTATATATTTCAAATGGTGACTTCTTTGTAGACCAACTTATATGGGAATTAATAGCTCTTTGCACTTGCAAGTGAACTTTACCACTTTGAAGAATCTTCAGCCGACAATTTTGAAATAATGGATAAGATAGATCTATTTTTTCTCTCCACCTGCCCATTTCCTCTGGCAACATCATTTGTTGTTAAGACATGCTCAATTCCATTTTTCTTGACGTAATCTTCAAATGCTCCTGAGGTAAACGCAACTCCTCTGTCTGTTATTATTCTGCTCGGATTTCCAAATACGTTTAACCATTCTTCCATCTTTTCAAAACTTTGTCAGCTCCAGTTGATTTTGTTGTAAAAATCCATCAACAAGTGTGAAGATGTACTTATATTGTTTCACAGACGAGTCCATCGGTCCTAAGTGATCAGCATGCAAAGTGTGTAACGGCTTGTCACCTTTCTGAATGCAGAATAAAAGTCCATCCTGTTTACACAGCTTCTTGTTAATAATAATACACGGAATACACACTCTGGTAAGTCTTGCAATGTGGAATCTAAAACTGCTGTTGTATAGGATGTATTGTCTTCTGGTTTGCATATTGCATAATGTCCGACTTCATGAGCTTCGCTAACAATCTCACGTTCCATTATTGTAGGTACAACAATCAAATCATTTTCTTTGACAAACTTGAACAAAACTCCTCCCTTTAGTTTAAAGTCGTTGTAGGGTCGTTCTTCCAACATCGTGCGTATATCCTGAATATATTCATGTTTTTGTTGGTCAGCCTTCAACCGACAAGATATCTCAGACGTGACGTATTCTCCCAACCGCACGATGCTCTGTCTTTAAGTCGAAATCAGCCATGTACAAAATTTCTTGCAGTGTTGCCATCTGTACTATTCCGATGCCACCACCACCACCACAAACAACATTTTTTTTTATTAAAAAGCTTTTAAATAGCATTTAAGCATTTAAATAAAATATTTTTCCACCAACTATTTTCTGTAATTGATAGAAGTCAATCGATCAACATTATTAAATATAATAAAAAAGTGCACAACATTTGTTTCTATTAGATTGTCGAAGTTGCGTATGTCAATAAGACCGAAAAAAACCTGAAAAAAATATCGAAAGCAGAGGACAATATCAAAAAAATACACGAAATGGTGTTGAATAACTGGTAAGTGAAGGTGCGAAAGCTAGAAGATGCTACAAAGATTTTTACTGAGCGCATACGCCATTTAGGGCAAGATTCTGCATATGAAAAAGTTATCATGCCGCTTTGTTCCGCGCATGCTTACTCCGGCCGAAAAACATGAAAACGAAAGCGCTTTGAAAGCGTGTTTGGACTTGCTAATGCAAAATCGGATGGACTTCTGACGTCGATTGGTAACTGTTGACAAAACCTGGATCCACTGTTACACACCAAAGAACAGGATGCGTGCCACGCATTAGACTGAAGCCAACACGAGTGCTTTGAAGCGGCCGAAAAATGCTGAATGGATCGGAAAGGTTATGGCGGTGTGGTTTCTGAGATTGAGATGCCATACTCTTCGTGGGCTATCGCGAAAAAGAAATAAACCATCAATAGTGCCTATTACTGTGCACTATTGAAGCGATTGAAGGTCGAAATCATTGCAAAACGCCCTCACATGAATCTGAAAAAAATTTGTGTTTGCAAAACAATGTGCCGGCGCACAAGAGCATTGAATCCATACCAGAAATTAATGACTTACGGCTCCAATTGCTTCCGCATCCACCGTATTCGACCGATAGCTGCCTCGGACTATTATCTCATCTCAAGCCTCAAAAGATGGGTCATCAATAAAAAATTCGGCTAACGTGATAAATTTATCGACGCACGGAAGAAAATATATAAAAATTTTCGTTTGACACACAGACACCAGAAAGACATGTCGGTGTCATACTATACTATATCATACTATCATACTACTATATAGTATATATATATCACATATATTTATATATATCTATCTATCATACTAAATCATATAGCTTCCATACAAACGATCAATCAGATTTCAAGTCTTTGTATGGAAAATTTTTTTGTTCTCCAAGCTATCGCAACCGAATTAAACATTTATTCATTTGATATAGCCATACACGACTTGTAAAAGTTTGGTCCGGATCAGACCACTATATCATATAGCTGCCATACAAACGACCGATATGAAAACAAGTCTTTGTATGGAAAACATTTTTGTTTTCCAAGCTATTGCAACCGAAATTAAAAATTTCCTTTTGACATAGCCATACACGATTTATGAAAGTTTGGTCCGAATCGGACCACTATATTAATAGCTGCCATTGTAAAGATCTGCAAGGGTATACCATCTTCGGCAAGCCGAAGATAACTTTTCTCACTTGTTTTTTTTAAATTTTGTTTATTATATGTATGTATAAAACCATACTTGAATAAAATATTAATTGCGCTGACGGGTACTACCAAATGCAAAATATAATAGATTTCCGGGTGGTTCGGAAACAATTCACCACGTTAAATGAACAGTTTCTTAATCTTGATTCGCTTTTACTTGGCCTCAAACTTCTAAGCGAATCTCCACGATGTAAAATTTCGAACGCCAACCAGCTTCACATTTTCCCTTGAACAATACGATTAATATCACACCTGACTAACCGCCAGTTAATCTGGTACTTCTTAAACCCGGAACAAACTTGAATGCAACCGTGGGCTCCACCGCCTTAAATGATGCGGCGGAATCTGCCGCTAACCTCGTATCGGCCCCTATACAGGATAACTCTCATGCCGTCCCGTTAACCAGCATGTTCGCCTGCCTGGCATTTGTAAAGACCACAGACCACAGTAAACAGAAACTATATAACCAGCAGCTTTCTCTAACTCAACATACTGACTGACCCACGTACACAAAGTTACTCATAGGACATTTCTGAAAAGAAACATGAAACCTCCAAAAATGATTCTTGGAAGAAGAATGCCGGATCCTATTCAAAGGAGACAAAATTGTCAACGAGAAAGCTCTCCTGACTGATAACCAAATAATTATAATATATAAATGTAATATTTATTTAACTATTGGTTATTGTTTATTGATAACAAAGTTAAGTTTAAGAGAAAAGACAAATGTGTGAATAAACTTGATAACACTTCATTTTGGTTTGACAAACTCTGATAGAACTTCACGCAACACTACTTCTACTTTCAACGACTGTCCGACTTGACTGATCGTTTCTGAAAGACCGACCGACTTATCCGCTGTCCCACAACTGTCGTTTTATAACCTTTCTTTTCGCCTTCTATTCTGCAACTTCTTTTTCGATCACTCCTGCCAACTGCACTTCTGATCCTATCGATAGTTTTCTGCAGTGTTGCCACCTCTACTATCACGCGGCCACCACCATCATTGTTTACACTCGGCCATTCTGCTCATCATCGTCTGTCCAAGACGATAAGTTATCCTCATTGTTCTGAGCATACTTCCATAGCTTCATGTTATCAGCACTCATATGCGTCTTGTTGAGGCCCCCTCCTTGGACAGCATTACGAACTTTATATCTGCCATTGCGTTTTGCTTTTATTACTATGGTCCTAGAAAAGCGCTTGCCAACTTTTTCCCAGAAACTGAGTTAGTTTTACTACAACTAGATCGCCTTCTTTGTATACAACTTTTGTCGCAATATCTGCCTCTTTGTCAAATTCATCAAGCATTTCATTCTTCAAAAGTTCCAATAGTCTGTCGTTGGACTTATTCTGCATTTATACTGCAAACATTATTTCAAATGGTGACTTCTTTGTAGAGCAACTTATATGGGAATTAATAGCTCTTTGCACTTGCGAAGTGAACTTATACCACTTTGAAGAATCTTCAGCCGACAATTTTGAAATAATGGATAAGATATGGTAGATCTATTTATTCTCTCCACCTGCCCATTTCCTCTGGCAACATCAGTTGTTGTTAAGACATGCTCAATTCCATTTTTCTTGACGTAATCTTCAAATGCTCCTGAGGTAAACGCAACTCCTCTGTCTCTTATTATTCTGCTCGGATTTTCAAATACGTTTGACCATTATTCCATCTTTTCAAAACTTTGTCAGCTTCAGTTGATTTTGTTGTAAAAATCCATCAACAAGTGTGAAGATGTACTTATATTGTTTCACAGACGAGTCCATCGGTCCTAAGTGATCAGCATGCAAAGTGAGTAACGGCTTGTCACCTTTCTGAATGCAGAATAAAAGTCCATCCTGTTTACCCAGTTTCTTGTTAGTAATAACTCACGGAATACACGCTCTGATAAGTCTTGCGATCTTGCTCTCTAGATGTGGAATCCAAAGCTGCTGTTGTATAGGGTCAAAAGATGGGTCATCAATAAAAAATTCGGCTAACGTGATAAATTTATCGACGCACGGAATAAAATATATAATAATTTTCGTTTGACACTCACCAGAAAGACAGGTCGGTGTCTTACTATAACGGATATTTTCCACTTCTTTCTATTCTAGGTTGAGAATAAAGAAACAAGTTTAGGGATTCTCATTTAAAAAAATGGAATGTCCATACATACATAAAATTTTGTCCATGTGTAACGCATTAAAGGAAGCATCTCCGACCCCACAAAGTATATATTATACATTCTTGATCAGCATCAACAGCCGAGTCGATATAGCTATGTCCCTCTGTCCGTCTCTTTCTATGCAAAAAATTGACAGTTGTTTTTAAGCTAGCGTTTTGAAATTTTTACGAGATAATTATTTTTGTTGCACGCAGATCAAATTTAAAAATCGGTTGGATCGGACCACTATATCATATAGCTGCCATACAAACGATCAATCAGATTTCAAGTCTTTGTATGGAAAATATGTTTGTTCTCCAAATTATCGCAACCGAATTAAACATTTATTCATTTGACATAGCCATACATGATTTTTTAAAGTTGGGTCCGGATCGGACCACTATATTAATATCTGCCATTGTAAAGATCTTCAAGGGTATACCATCTTCGGCAAGCCGAAGATAACTTTTCTCACTTGTTTTTTTTTAAATTTTGTTTATTATATGTATGTATAAAACCATACTTGAATAAAATATTATTTGCGCTGACGAGTACTACCAAATGCAAAATATAAAAGATTTCCAGGTGGTCCGGTAACAATTCACCTCGTTAAATGAACAGTTTCTTAATCTTGATTCGCTTTTACTTGGCCTCAAACTTCTAAGCGAATCTCCACGATGTAAAATTTCGAACGCCAACCAGCTTCCCATTTTCCCTTGAACAATGCGATGAATATCACACCTGACTAACCGCCAGTTAATCTGGTACTTCCTAAACACGGAAAAAACTTGAATGCAACCGTGGGCTCCACCGCCTTAAATGATCCGGCGGAATCTGCCGCTAACCTCGTATCGGCCCCTATACAGGATAACTCTCATGCCGTCCCGTTAACCAGCATGTCCGCCTGCCTGGCATTTGTAAAGGGTGGTAAAAACCATTATTTCCACGATGTAAAATTTCGAACGCCAACCAGCTTCACATTTTCCCTTGAACAATACGATTAATATCACACCTGACTAACCGCCAGTTAATCTGGTACTTCCTAAACACGGAAAAAACTTGAATGCAACCGTGGGCTCCACCGCCTTAAATGATCCGGCGGAATCTGCCGCTAACCTCGTATCGGCCCCTATACAGGATAACTCTTATGCCGTCCTGTTAACCAGCATGTTCGCCTGCCTGGCATTTGTAAAGGGTGGTAAAAACCATTATTTCTAAGACCACAGACCACAGTAAACAGAAACTATATAACCAGCAGCTTTCTCTAACTCAACATACTGACTGACCCACGTACACAAAGTTACTCATAGGACATTTCTGAAAAGAAACTGTCAAAACTGTCAACGAAAAAGGTCTCATGACTGATAACCAAATAATTATAATATACAAATGTAATATTTATTTAACTATTGGTTATTGTTTATTGATAACAAAGTTAAGTTTAAGAGAAAAGACAAATGTGTGAATAAACTTGATAACACTTCATTTTGGTTTGACAAACTCTGATAGAACTTCACGCAACACTACTTCTACTTTCAACGACTGTCCGACTTGACTGATCGTTTCTGAAAGACCGACCGACTTATCCGCTGTCCCACAACTGTCGTTTTATAACCTTTCTTTTCGCCTTCTATTCTGCAACTTCTTTTTCGATCACTCCTGCCAACTGCACTTCTGATCCTATCGATAGTTTTCTGCAGTGTTGCCACCTCTACTATCACGCGGCCACCACCATCATTGTTTACACTCGGCCATTCTGCTCATCATCGTCTGTCCAAGACGATAAGTTATCCTCATTGTTCTGAGCATACTTCCATAGCTTCATGTTATCAGCACTCATATGCGTCTTGTTGAGGCCCCCTCCTTGGACAGCATTACGAACTTTATATCTGCCATTGCGTTTTGCTTTTATTACTATGGTCCTAGAAAAGCGCTTGCCAACTTTTTCCCAGAAACTGAGTTCGTTTTACTACAACAACAAACAAAGATCGCCTTCTTTGTATACAACTTTTGTCGCAATATCTGCCTCTTTGTCAAATTCATCAAGCATTTCATTCTTCAAAAGTTCCAATAGTCTGTCGTTGGACTTATTCTGCATTTTTACTGCAAACATTATTTCAAATGGTGACTTCTTTGTAGAGCAACTTATATGGGAATTAATAGCTCTTTGCACTTGCGAAGTGAACAATTTTGAAATAATGGATAAGATATGGTAGATCTATTTATTCTCTCCACCTGCCCATTTCCTCTGGCAACATCAGTTGTTGTTAAGACATGCTCAATTCCATTTTTCTTGACGTAATCTTCAAATGCTCCTGAGGTAAACGCAACTCCTCTGTCTCTTATTATTCTGCTCGGATTTCCAAATACGTTTGACCATTCTTCCATCTTTTCAAAACTTTGTCAGCTTCAGTTGATTTTGTTGTAAAAATCCATCAACAAGTGTGAAGATGTACTTATATTGTACATAAAGGAACAATAAAATATAAAAGATTTCCGGGTGGTCCGGAAACAATTCACCTCGTTGAATGAACAGTTTCTTAATCTTGATTCGCTTTTACTTGGCCTCAAACTTCTAAGCGCATCTCCACGATGTAAAATTTCGAACGCGAACCAGCTTCACATTTTCCCTTGAACAATGCGAATAATATCACACCTGACTAACCGCCAGTTAATCTGGTACTTCCTAAACACGGAAAAAACTTGAATGCAACCGTGGGCTCCACCGCCTTAAATGATCCGGCGGAATCTGCCGCTAACCTCGTATCGGCCCCTATACAGGATAACTCTCATGCCGTCCCGTTAACCAGTATGTCCGCCTGCCTGGCATTTGTAAAGGGTGGTAAAAACCATTATTTCCACGATGTAAAATTTCGAACGCCAACCAGCTTCACATTTTCCCTTGAACAATACGATTAATATCACACCTGACTAACCGCCAGTTAATCTGGTACTTCTTAAACACGGAAAAAACTTGAATGCAACCGTGGGCTCCACCGCCTTAAATGATGCGGCAGAATCTGCCGCTAACCTCGTATCGGCCCCTATACAGGATAACTCTCATTCCGTCCCGTTAACCAGCATGTTCGCCTGCCTGGCATTTGTAAAGGGTGGTAAAAACCATTATTTCTAAGACCACAGACCACAGTAAACAGAAACTATATAACCAGCAGCTTTCTCTAACTCAACATACTGACTGACCCACGTACACAAAGTTACTAATAGGAAATTTCTGAAAAGAAACTGTCAAAACTGTCAACGAGCAAGCTCTCATGACTGATAACCAAATAATTATAATATATAAATGTAATATTTATTTAACTATTGGTTATTGTTTATTGATAACAAAGTTAAGTTTAAGAGAAAAGACAAATATGTGAATAAACTTGATAACACTTCATTTTGGTTTGACAAACTCTGATAGAACTTCACGCAACACTACTTCTACTTTCAACGACTGTCCGACTTGACTGATCGTTTCTGAAAGACCGACCGACTTATCCGCTGTCCCACAACTGTCGTTTTATAACCTTTCTTTTCGACTTCTATTCTGCAACTTCTTTTTCGATTAATCCTGCCAATATAATATAAAAGATTTCCGGGTGGTCCGGAAACAATTCACCAGGATAACTCTCATGCCGTCCCGTTAACCAGCATGTCCACCTGCCTGGCATTTGTAAAGGGTGGTAAAAACCATTATTTCCACGATGTAAAATTTCGAACGCAAACCAGCTTCACATTTTCCCTTGAACAATACGATTAATATCACACCTGACTAACCGCCAGTTAATCTGGTACTTCTTAAACACGGAAAAAACTTGAATGCAACCGTGGGCTCCACCGCCTTAAATGATGCGGCGGAATCTGCCGCTAACCTCGTATCGGCCCCTATACAGGATAACTCTCATGCCGTCCCGTTAACCAGCATGTTCGCCTGCCTGGCATTTGTAAAGGGTGGTAAAAACCATTATTTCTAAGACCACAGACCACAGTAAACAGAAACTATATAACCAGCAGCTTTCTCTAACTCAACATACTGACTGACCCACGTACACAAAGTTACTCATAGGACATTTCTGAAAAGAAACTGTAAAAACTGTCAAAGAGCCAGCTCTCATGACTGATAACCAAATAATTATAATATATAAATGTAATATTTATTTAACTATTGGTTATTGTTTATTGATAACAAAGTTA
Source organism: Drosophila vallismaia (assembly GCA_035047325.1). Lineage (NCBI taxonomy): Eukaryota > Metazoa > Arthropoda > Insecta > Diptera > Drosophilidae > Drosophila > Drosophila vallismaia. The sequence continues at coordinate 268,530 of JAWNPU010000044.1, forward strand.
AGTTTAAGAGAAAAGACAAATGTGTGAATAAACTTGATAACACTTCATTTTGGTTTGACAAACTCTGATAGAACTTCACGCAACACTACTTCTACTTTCAACGACTGTCCGACTTGACTGATAGTTTCTGAAAGACCGACAATTTTGAAATAATGGATAAGATATGGCAACTCCTCTGTCTCTTATTATTCTGCTCGGATTTCCAAATACGTTTGACCATTCTTCCATCTTTTCAAAACTTTGTCAGCTTCAGTTGATTTTGTTGTAAAAATCCATCAACAAGTGTGAAGATGTACTTATATTGTTTCACAGACGAGTCCATCGGTCCTAAGTGATCAGCATGCAAAGTGTGTAACGGCTTGTCACCTTTCTCAATGCAGAATAAAAGTCCATCCTGTTTACCCAGGTAATAACACACGGAATACACGCTCTGATAAGTCTTGCGATCTTGCTCTCTAGATGTGGAATCCAAAGCTGCTGTTGTATAGGGTCAAAAGATGGGTCATCAATAAAAAATTCGGCTAACGTGATAAATTTATCGACGCACGGAATAAAATATATAATAATTTTCGTTTGACTCACACCAGAAAGACATGTCGGCGTCTTACTATAACGGATATTTTCCACTTCTTTCTACTCTAGGTTGAGAATAAAGAAACAAGTTTAGGGATTCTCATTTAAAAAAATGGAATGTCCATACATACATAAAATTTTGTCCATGTGTAACGCATTAAAGGAAGCATCTCCGACCCCACAAAGTATATATTATACATTCTTGATCAGCATCAACAGCCGAGTCGATATAGCTATGTCCCTCTGTCCGTCTCTTTCTATGCAAAAAATTGACAGTTGTTTTTAAGCTAGCAATTTGAAATTTTTACGAGATAATTATTTTTGTTGCACGCAGATCAACTTTAAAAATCGGTTGGATCGGACCACTATATCATATAGCTGCCATACAAACGATCAATCAGATTTCAAGTCTTTGTATGGAAAACTTGTTTGTTCTCCAAATTATCGCAACCGAATTAAACATTTATTCATTTGACATAGCCATACATGATTTTTTAAAGTTGGGTCCGGATCGGACAATATATTAATATCTGCCATTGTAAAGATATTCAAGGGTATACCATCTTCGGCAAGCCGAAGATAACTTTTCTCACTTGTTTTTTTTTAAATTTTGTTTATTTTATGTATGTATAAAACCATACTTGAATAAAATATTATTTGCGCTGACGATTACTACCAAATGCAAAATATAAAAGATTTCCGGGTGGTCCGGAAACAATTCACCTCGTTAAATGAACAGTTTCTTAATCTTGATTCGCTTTTACTTGGCCTCAAACTTCTAAGCGAATCTCCACGATGTAAAATTTCGAACGCCAACCAGCTTCACATTTTCCCTTGAACAATACGATTAATATCACACCTGACTAACCGCCAGTTAATCTGGTACTTCTTAAACACGGAAAAAACTTGAATGCAACCGTGGGCTCCACCGCCTTAAATGATGCGGCGGAATCTGCCGCTAACCTCGTATCGGCCCCTATACAGGATAACTCTCATGCCGTCCCGTTAACCAGCATGTTCGCCTGCCTGGCATTTGTAAAGGGTGGTAAAAACCATTATTTCTAAGACCACAGACCACAGTAAACAGAAACTATATAACCAGCAGCTTTCTCTAACTCAACATACTGACTGACCCACGTACACAAAGTTACTCATAGGACATTTCTGAAAAGAAACTGTCAAAACTGTCAACGAGCAAGCTCTCATGACTGATAACCAAATAATTATAATATATAAATGTAATATTTATTTAACTATTGGTTATTGTTTATTGATAACAAAGTTAAGTTTAAGAGAAAAGACAAATGTGTGAATAAACTTGATAACACTTCATTTTGGTTTGACAAACTCTGATAGAACTTCACGCAACACTACTTCTACTTTCAACGACTGTCCGACTTGACTGATCGTTTCTGAAAGACCGACAATTTTGAAATAATGGATAAGATATGGCAACTCCTCTGTCTCTTATTATTCTGCTCGGATTTCCAAATACGTTTGACCATTCTTCCATCTTTTCAAAACTTTGTCAGCTTCAGTTGATTTTGTTGTAAAAATCCATCAACAAGTGTGAAGATGTACTTATATGGTTTCACAGACGAGTCCATCGGTCCTAAGTGATCAGCATGCAAAGTGTGTAACGGCTTGTCACCTTTCTCAATGCAGAATAAAAGTCCATCCTGTTTACCCAGGTAATAACACACGGAATACACGCTCTGATAAGTCTTGCGATCTTGCTCTCTAGATGTGGAATCCAAAGCTGCTGTTGTATAGGGTCAAAAGATGGGTCATCAATAAAAAATTCGGATAACGTGATAAATTTATCGACGCACGGAATAAAATATATAATAATTTTCGTTTGACTCACACCAGAAAGACATGTCGGCGTCTTACTATAACGGATATTTTCCACTTCTTTCTACTCTAGGTTGAGAATAAAGAAACAAGTTTAGGGATTCTCATTTAAAAAAATGGAATGTCCATACATACATAAAATTTTGTCCATGTGTAACGCATTAAAGGAAGCATCTCCGACCCCACAAAGTATATATTATACATTCTTGATCAGCATCAACAGCCGAGTCGATATAGCTATGTCCCTCTGTCCGTCTCTTTCTATGCAAAAAATTGACAGTTGTTTTTAAGCTAGCAATTTGAAATTTTTACGAGATAATTATTTTTGTTGCACGCAGATCAACTTTAAAAATCGGTTGGATCGGACCACTATATCATATAGCTGCCATACAAACGATCAATCAGATTTCAAGTCTTTGTATGGAAAACTTGTTTGTTCTCCAAATTATCGCAACCGAATTAAACATTTATTCATTTGACATAGCCATACATGATTTTTTAAAGTTGGGTCCGGATCGGACAATATATTAATATCTGCCATTGTAAAGATATTCAAGGGTATACCATCTTCGGCAAGCCGAAGATAACTTTTCTCACTTGTTTTTTTTTAAATTTTGTTTATTTTATGTATGTATAAAACCATACTTGAATAAAATATTATTTGCGCTGACGATTACTACCAAATGCAAAATATAAAAGATTTCCGGGTGGTCCGGAAACAATTCACCTCGTTAAATGAACAGTTTCTTAATCTTGATTCGCTTTTACTTGGCCTCAAACTTCTAAGCGAATCTCCACGATGTAAAATTTCGAACGCCAACCAGCTTCACATTTTCCCTTGAACAATACGATTAATATCACACCTGACTAACCGCCAGTTAATCTGGTACTTCTTAAACACGGAAAAAACTTGAATGCAACCGTGGGCTCCACCGCCTTAAATGATGCGGCGGAATCTGCCGCTAACCTCGTATCGGCCCCTATACAGGATAACTCTCATGCCGTCCCGTTAACCAGCATGTTCGCCTGCCTGGCATTTGTAAAGGGTGGTAAAAACCATTATTTCTAAGACCACAGACCACAGTAAACAGAAACTATATAACCAGCAGCTTTCTCTAACTCAACATACTGACTGACCCACGTACACAAAGTTACTCATAGGACATTTCTGAAAAGAAACTGTCAAAACTGTCAACGAGCAAGCTCTCATGACTGATAACCAAATAATTATAATATATAAATGTAATATTTATTTAACTATTGGTTATTGTTTATTGATAACAAAGTTAAGTTTAAGAGAAAAGACAAATGTGTGAATAAACTTGATAACACTTCATTTTGGTTTGACAAACTCTGATAGAACTTCACGCAACACTACTTCTACTTTCAACGACTGTCCGACTTGACTGATCGTTTCTGAAAGACCGACAATTTTGAAATAATGGATAAGATATGGCAACTCCTCTGTCTCTTATTATTCTGCTCGGATTTCCAAATACGTTTGACCATTCTTCCATCTTTTCAAAACTTTGTCAGCTTCAGTTGATTTTGTTGTAAAAATCCATCAACAAGTGTGAAGATGTACTTATATTGTACATAAAGGAATAATAAAATATAAAAGATTTCCGGGTGGTCCGGAAACAATTCACCTCGTTGAATGAACAGTTTCTTAATCTTGATTCGCTTTTACTTGGCCTAAAACTTCTAAGCGAATCTCCACGATGTAAAATTTCGAACGCGAACCAGCTTCACATTTTCCCTTGAACAATGCGAATAATATCACACCTGACTAACCGCCAGTTAATCTGGTACTTCCTAAACACGGAAAATCTGCCGCTAACCTCGTATCGGCCCCTATACAGGATAACTCTCATGCCGTCCCGTTAACCAGCATGTCCGCCTGCCTGGCATTTGTAAAGGGTGATAAAAACCATTATTTCCACGATGTAAAATTTCGAACGCCAACCAGCTTCACATTTTCCCTTGAACAATGCGAATAATATCACACCTGACTAACCGCCAGTTAATCTGGTACTTCCTAAACACGGAAAAAACTTGAATGTAACCGTGGGCTCCACCGCCTTAAATGATCCGGCGGAATCTGCCGCTAACCTCGTATCGGCCCCTATACAGGATAACTCTCATGCCGTCCCGTTAACCAGCATGTCCGCCTGCCTGGCATTTGTAAAGGGTGGTAAAAACCATTATTTCCACGATGTAAAATTTCGAACGCAAACCAGCTTCACATTTTCCCTTGAACAATACGATTAATATCATACCTGACTAACCGCCAGTTAATTTGGTACTTCTTAAACACGGAAAAAACTTGAATGCAACCGTGGGCTCCACCGCCTTAAATGATGCGGCGGAATCTGCCGCTAACCTCGTATCGGCCCCTATACAGGATAACTCTCATGCCGTCCCGTTAACCAGCATGTTCGCCTGCCTGGCATTTGTAAAGGGTGGTAAAAACCATTATTTCTAAGACCACAGACCACAGTAAACAGAAACTATATAACCAGCAGCTTTCTCTAACTCAACATACTGACTGACCCACGTACACAAAGTTACTCATAGGACATTTCTGAAAAGAAACTGTCAACGAAAAAGGTCTCATGACTGATAACCAAATAAATTTAATATATAAATGTAATATTTATTTAACTATTGGTTATTGTTTATTGATAACAAAGTTAAGTTTAAGAGAAAAGACAAATGTGTGAATAAACTTGATAACCCTTAATTTTGGTTTGACAAACTCTGATAGAACTTCACGCAACACTACTTCTACTTTCAACGACTGTCCGACTTGACTGATCGTTTCTGAAAGACCGACCGACTTATCCGCTGTCCCACAACTGTCGTTTTATAACCTTTCTTTTCGACTTCTATTCTGCAACTTCTTTTTCGATTAATCCTGCCAATTGCACTCCTGATCCTATCGATAGTTTCCTGCAGTGTTGCCACCTCTACTATCACGCTGCCACCACCATCATTGTTTACACTCGGCCATTCTGCTCATCATCGTCTGTCCAAGACGATAAGTTATCCTCATTGTTCTGAGCATATTTCCATAGCTTCATGTTATCAGCACTCATATGCGTCTTGTTGAGGCCCCTTTCCTTGGACAGCATTACGAACTTCATAGCTGCCATTGCGTTTTGCTTTTACTATGCTTTTACTATGGTCCTAGAAAAGCGCTTGCCAACTTTTTCCCAGAAACTGATTTAGTTTTACTACAACTAGATCGCCTTCTTTGTATACAACTTTTGTCGCAATATCTGCCTCTTTGTCAAATTCATCAAGCATTTCATTCTTCAAAAGTTCCAATAGTCTGTCGTTGGACTTATTCTGCATTTTTACTGCAAACATTATTTCAAATGGTGACTTCTTTGTAGAGCAACTTATATGGGAATTAATAGCTCTTTGCACTTGCGAAGTGAACTTATACCACTTTGAAGAATCTTCAGCCGACAATTTTGAAATAATGGATAAGATATGGTAGATCTATTTATTCTCTCCACCTGCCCATTTCCTCTGGCAACATCAGTTGTTGTTAAGACATGCTCAATTCCATTTTTCTTGACGTAATCTTCAAATGCTCCTGAGGTAAACGCAACTCCTCTGTCTCTTATTATTCTGCTCGGATTTCCAAATACGTTTGACCATTCTTCCATCTTTTCAAAACTTTGTCAGCTTCAGTTGATTTTGTTGTAAAAATCCATCAACAAGTGTGAAGATGTACTTATATTGTTTCACAGACGAGTCCATCGGTCCTAAGTGATCAGCATGCAAAGTGTGTAACGGCTATACAGGATAACTCTCATGCCGTCCCGTTAACCAGCATGTCCGCCTGCCTGGCATTTGTAAAGGGTGATAAAAACCATTATTTCCACGATGTAAAATTTCGAACGCCAACCAGCTTCACATTTTCCCTTGAACAATGCGAATAATATCACACCTGACTAACCGCCAGTTAATCTGGTACTTCCTAAACACGGAAAAAACTTGAATGCAACCGTGGGCTCCACCGCCTTAAATGATCCGGCGGAATCTGCCGCTAACCTCGTATCGGCCCCTATACAGGATAACTCTCATGCCGTCCCGTTAACCAGCATGTCCGCCTGCCTGGCATTTGTAAAGGGTGGTAAAAACCATTATTTCCACGATGTAAAATTTCGAACGCAAACCAGCTTCACATTTTCCCTTGAACAATACGATTAATATCACACCTGACTAACCGCCAGTTAATCTGGTACTTCTTAAACACGGAAAAAACTTGAATGCAACCGTGGGCTCCACCGCCTTAAATGATGCGGCGGAATCAGCCGCTAACCTCGTATCGGCCCCTATACAGGATAACTCTCATGCCGTCCCGTTAACCAGCATGTTCGCCTGCCTGGCATTTGTAAAGGGTGGTAAAAACCATTATTTCTAAGACCACAGACCACAGTAAACAGAAACTATATAACCAGCAGCTTTCTCTAACTCAACATACTGACTGACCCACGTACACAAAGTTACTCATAGGACATTTCTGAAAAGAAACTGTCAACGAAAAAGGTCTCATGACTGATAACCAAATAATTATAATATATAAATGTAATATTTATTTAACTATTGGTTATTGTTTATTGATAACAAAGTTAAGTTTAAGAGAAAAGACAAATGTGTGAATAAACTTGATAACACTTAATTTTGGTTTGACAAACTCTGATAGAACTTCACGCAACACTACTTCTACTTTCAACGACTGTCCGACTTGACTGATCGTTTCTCAAAGACCGACCGACTTATCCGCTGTCCCACAACTGTCGTTTTATAAACTTTCTTTTCGACTTCTATTCTGCAACATCTTTTTCGATTAATCCTGCCAATTGCACTCCTGATCCTATCGATAGTTTCCTGCAGTGTTGCCACCTCTACTATCACGCTGCCACCACCATCATTGTTTACACTCGGCCATTCTGCTCATCATCGTCTGTCCAAGACGATAAGTTATCCTCATTGTTCTGAGCATACTTCCATAGCTTCATGTTATCAGCACTCATATGCGTCTTGTTGAGGCCCCTTTCCTTGGACAGCATTACGAACTTCAATCTGCCATTGCGTTTTGCTTTTTCTATGCTTTTACTATGGTCCTAGAAAAGCGCTTGCCAACTTTTTCCCAGAAACTGAGTTAGTTTTACTACAACTAGATCGCCTTCTTTGTATACAACTTTGTCGCAATATCTGCCTCTTTGTCAAATTCATCAAGCATTTCATTCTTCAAAAGTTCCAATAGTCTGTCGTTGGACTTATTCTGCATTTTTACTGCAAACATTATTTCAAATGGTGACTTCTTTGTAGAGCAACTTATATGGGAATTAATAGCTCTTTGCACTTGCGAAGTGAACTTATACCACTTTGAAGAATCTTCAGCCGACAATTTTGAAATAATGGATAAGATATGGTAGATCTATTTATTCTCTCCACCTGCCCATTTCCTCTGGCAACATCAGTTGTTGTTAAGACATGCTCAATTCCATTTTTCTTGACGTAATCTTCAAATGCTCCTGAGGTAAACGCAACTCCTCTGTCTCTTATTATTCTGCTCGGATTTCCAAATACGTTTGACCATTCTTCCATCTTTTCAAAACTTTGTCAGCTTCAGTTGATTTTGTTGTAAAAATCCATCAACAAGTGTGAAGATGTACTTATATTGTTTCACAGACGAGTCCATCGGTCCTAAGTGATCAGCATGCAAAGTGTGTAACGGCTATACAGGATAACTCTCATGCCGTCCCGTTAACCAGCATGTCCGCCTGCCTGGCATTTGTAAAGGGTGATAAAAACCATTATTTCCACGATGTAAAATTTCGAACGCCAACCAGCTTCACATTTTCCCTTGAACAATGCGAATAATATCACACCTGACTAACCGCCAGTTAATCTGGTACTTCCTAAACACGGAAAAAACTTGAATGCAACCGTGGGCTCCACCGCCTTAAATGATCCGGCGGAATCTGCCGCTAACCTCGTATCGGCCCCTATACAGGATAACTCTCATGCCGTCCCGTTAACCAGCATGTCCGCCTGCCTGGCATTTGTAAAGGGTGGTAAAAACCATTATTTCCACGATGTAAAATTTCGAACGCAAACCAGCTTCACATTTTCCCTTGAACAATACGATTAATATCACACCTGACTAACCGCCAGTTAATCTGGTACTTCTTAAACACGGAAAAAACTTGAATGCAACCGTGGGCTCCACCGCCTTAAATGATGCGGCGGAATCAGCCGCTAACCTCGTATCGGCCCCTATACAGGATAACTCTCATGCCGTCCCGTTAACCAGCATGTTCGCCTGCCTGGCATTTGTAAAGGGTGGTAAAAACCATTATTTCTAAGACCACAGACCACAGTAAACAGAAACTATATAACCAGCAGCTTTCTCTAACTCAACATACTGACTGACCCACGTACACAAAGTTACTCATAGGACATTTCTGAAAAGAAACTGTCAACGAAAAAGGTCTCATGACTGATAACCAAATAATTATAATATATAAATGTAATATTTATTTAACTATTGGTTATTGTTTATTGATAACAAAGTTAAGTTTAAGAGAAAAGACAAATGTGTGAATAAACTTGATAACACTTAATTTTGGTTTGACAAACTCTGATAGAACTTCACGCAACACTACTTCTACTTTCAACGACTGTCCGACTTGACTGATCGTTTCTGAAAGACCGACCGACTTATCCGCTGTCCCACAACTGTCGTTTTATAACCTTTCTTTTCGACTTCTATTCTGCAACATCTTTTTCGATTAATCCTGCCAATTGCACTCCTGATCCTATCGATAGTTTCCTGCAGTGTTGCCACCTCTACTATCACGCTGCCACCACCATCATTGTTTACACTCGGCCATTCTGCTCATCATCGTCTGTCCAAGACGATAAGTTATCCTCATTGTTCTGAGCATACTTCCATAGCTTCATGTTATCAGCACTCATATGCGTCTTATTGAGGCCCCTTTCCTTGGACAGCTTTACGACCTTCATATCTGCCATTGCGTTTTGCTTTTACTATGCTTTTACTATGGTCCTAGAAAAGTGCTTGCCAACTTTTTCCCAGAAACTGAGTTAGTTTTACTACAACTAGATCGCCTTCTTTGTATACAACTTTGTCGCAATATCTGCCTCTTTGTCAAATTCATCAAGCATTTCATTCTTCAAAAGTTCCAATAGTCTGTCGTTGGACTTATTCTGCATTTTTACTGCAAACATTATTTCAAATGGTGACTTCTTTGTAGAGCAACTTATATGGGAATTAATAGCTCTTTGCACTTGCGAAGTGAACTTATACCACTTTGAAGAATCTTCAGCCGACAATTTTGAAATAATGGATAAGATATGGTAGATCTATTTATTCTCTCCACCTGCCCATTTCCTCTGGCAACATCAGTTGTTGTTAAGACATGCTCAATTCCATTTTTCTTGGCGTAATCTTCAAATGCTCCTGAGGTAAACGCAACTCCTCTGTCTCTTATTATTCTGCTCGGATTTCCAAATACGTTTGACCATTCTTCCATCTTTTCAAAACTTTGTCAGCTTCAGTTGATTTTGTTGTAAAAATCCATCAACAAGTGTGAAGATGTACTTATATTGTTTCACAGACGAGTCCATCGGTCCTAAGTGATCAGCATGCAAAGTGTGTAACGGCTTGTCACCTTTCTGAATGCAGAATAAAAGTCCATCCTGTTTACACAGCTTCTTGTTAGTAATAACACACGGAATACACACTCTGGTAAGTCTTGCAATGTGGAATCTAAAACTGCTGTTGTATAGGATGTATGGTCTTCTGGTTTGCATATTGCATAATGTCCGACTTCATGAGCTTCGCTAATAATCTCACGTTCCATTATTGTAGGTAGAACAATCAAATCATTTTCTTTGACAAACTTGAACAAAACTCCTCCCTTTAGTTTAAAGTGTAGGGTCGTTCTTCCAACATCGTGCGTATATCCGGAATATATTCATATTTTTGTTGGGCAGCCTTCAACCGACAAGATATCTCAGACGTGACACATTCTCTCACCCGCACGATGCTCTGTCTTTAAGTCGAAGTCTGCCATGTACAAAATTTCTTGCAGTGTTGCCACCTGTACTATTCCGATGTCACCACCACCACCACAAACAACATTTTTTTTTTTATTAAAAAGCTTACATATGGTAGAAACATTTAAATAAAATATTTTGCCACCAACTAATTTCTGTAATTGATAGAAGTCAATCGATCAACATTATTAAATATAATAAAAAAGTGCACAACATTTGTTTCTATTAGATTGACGAAGTTGCGTATGTCAATAAGACCGAAACAAAACCTGAAAAAAATATCGAAAGCAGAGGACAATATCAAAAAAATACATGAAATGGTGTTGAATAACTGGTAAGTGAAGGTGCGAAAGCTAGAAGATGCTACAAAGATTTTTACTGAGCGCATACGCCATTTAGGGCAAGATTCTGCATATGAAAAAGTTATCATGCCGCTTTGTTCCGCGCATGCTTACTCCGGCCGAAAAACATGAAAACGAAAGCGCTTTGAAAGCGTGTTTAGACTTTCTAATGCGAAATCGGATGGACTTCTGACGTCGATTGGTAACTGTTGACGAAACCTGGATCTACTGTTACACACCAAAGAACAGGATGCGTGCCACGCATTAGACTGAAGCCAGCACGAGTGCTTTGAAGCGGCAGAAAAATGCTGAATGGATCGGAAAGGTTATGGCGGTGTGGTTTCTGAGATTGACATGCCATACTCTTCGTGGGCTACCGCGAAAAAGAAATAACCCATCAATAGTGCCTATTAATGTGCACTATTGAAGCGATTGAAGGTCGAAATCATTGCAAAACGCCCTCACATGAATCTGAAAAAAGTTTGTGTTTGCAAAACAATGTGCCGGCGCACAAGAGCATTGCATCCATGCCGGAAATTAATGACTTACGGCTCCAATTGCTTCCGCATCCACCGTATTCGACCGATAGCTCCCTCGGACTATTATCTCATCTCAAGCCTTAAAAGATGGGTCATCAATAAAAAATTCGGCTAACGTGATAAATTTATCGACGCACGGAATAAAATATATGCAAATTTTCGTTTGACACACACCAGAAAGACATGTCGGTGTCATACTATACTATATCATACTATCATACTACTATATAGTATATATATATTCCATATATTTATATATATCTATATATCATACTATATCATATAGCTTCCATACAAACGATCAATCAGATTTCAAGTCTTTGGCCAGTAGTCGTCTCTCATTTATGCATTGACTCTCTTATAGATGGCGTTGTAGCTCCAGCTGGTTTTGCTTCGCTAACAGGAAGTTGACAGATCTTGTTTAGCGAGCTTTTTACTTCCCCATCGTTTGTTTTAACCGTGACTACCCGGACTTTATCATCTTGTCCTTTAGTCGTACTAACGATTCTTCCCTATGGCCATCTTGCAGGGTGAGTGTTCTCATGTTTTATAAGAACCAGCTGTCCTTCCTTCAGATTTGGCTTTTCTTGGCGCCATTTGGTTCGCTGTTGCAATGACACCAGATACTCCTCCTTCCATTCGTCATCCTTCATTTCGTCAAAATGTTCAGGAGCTCTAATTAGAGGTCTTCCCACCAGAAAATGACCCGGTGTTAATATGTCCTCACCATCGTTTTCGATCCTTACAGTGACTAATGGACGCGAGTTTAGCAATGCTTCGACTTGACATAGCAGCGATGCAAATTCTTCATATGGAAAGTTGTTTTCTCCAATAACTCGTTTAAGGTTATGCTTCACTGATTTTACACCGGCTTTCCATAAATCTCCCATGTGGGGGCTTCCCGGGGGAATAAAGTGCCACTTGATGCCTTCTTTTTCTAGTGTAGGTGCTAACTCATTATTGTTTTTAATGCAGCTAGAAATTCTTTGTCCAATACTCTTGAAGCTCCCACGAAGTTTGTTCCATTATCTGAGTAGAGGTTCTCACTCTTGCCTTGTCTTGCAAAGAACCGTCGAAGAGCCTCCAGGAATTTGTCTGACCAAAAGTCGCTAACAGCTTCCAGATGTATCGCTTTTGTTGCCATACAAACAAATACACCAATGTATCCTTTATACGTTTTTTGACTTCTTCCCTTTGAGCAGAGAATCTGGAACGGTCCGGTGTAGTCGATTCCAGTATTTTGAAACGAGTAATCAACCGTTACTCGATAAACTGGTAAATTTCCCATCAGTTGACTGGATATCTCTTGCTTGTATGCATACAATACATTCCCTTAAATATTTCTTTAAAGAATTTTGTATGCCAAATATCCAGAGCTCCCTCTGAATATAAGTTCTCATAATGTTAATTCCGTCATGCAGAGTTTCTTTATGAGCATCCTTTGCAATGAACCAAGTCAAATGTGACTTATCCAGTATAATTGGATGTTTTACATTATAGGGTATCATTGAGTTTTGTAGTCGTCCACCAACTCGAAGTACGCCATCACTATCCAAAAACGGATTTAGTGCCTGTAACTTACTCTTTGGGTCTAATGGTCTTTTGTTTTTGAGTAGTCTGACTTCGTGTCCAAGCTGTTGTTGTATCTTTACCACGGCAATCTTCGCTAGCTTTAATTCCTCCACCGTAAGATGTGAAGGCTGTTGCGATTTTCCCCTCAGCTTTGTTATGAAGCGTAATACATACGCCATTACTCTAAGAAGTTTGTCGATCGATGAATACTACTTTACTTTGCTTTTTGCTGCTAGTAACTCTGCCGCCTACTTTTGTATACACAGCCGCTACATATGCTTTCTCTGATGCATCGCAGAATCCATGTAGCTCCATAATATACCTAATAATACCTTTGGAGCATCCAGTCCGGCGTGAAATGCTAATTTCTTTTAAATATGATAGACCTTTAGCATATTCCATTCACCAGTTAGCTAAGTTAGATTCCAATTCAACGTCCCAAGTCATCGGTAACTTTCACAGTTCCTGAATGAAACATTTGCCTTGAATCGTTACAGGTGCCAACCATCCTAGTGGGTCGAAAATTCTGGACAACTGTGATAACACTAACCGCTTTGTTATGCGTGTTAGCATTGGATTTTCTGCCGAAAACGTAAATGTATCCTTCTTCGGATCCCATTGAAGTCCTAAGGTTTTGATCGATTCATTCTCCTCAATGCAGATTTTCTCCGTAGCACCGTCGTCCTGAATGTCGGCTAAAATACGTTTGTCATTTGCAACCCATTTTCGCAGATGCATGCCGGCCTTCTCCATCACTTGTCTCAATTTCCTTTGAAGTTCATAAGTTATAATAAGCCATAAGTTACGGTTGTTAACTTAAACTCACTGATCGGCAATTTTGGATCATCTCTCCATAGGATATATTGGTATTCTTGGTCTTTCTCAGCAACCTTTATTTGGCGATACATTTTTTCAATGTCAGCTACCACAACATATTGCCACTTGCGCCATTTAATTAGAATATCGAATATATTCTTTTAAATCTTAGGACCAGCTATAATAACGTCATTTAGGCTTAGTCCATTTGTCGTAGCTTCGTAGTTAAGCTTCCAGGCCTGATGATTGCTTGATGGGGTAAATAGTATTTACCTTGACCCGTTGTCTTTACAGATTCCATATGTCTCATCTTAAGGTATTCTTTCATGAATTCGTTGTATGCAGCCCAGTTCTTTGGGTTTCTCTAAAACTTCTTTTCCATTTGCATAAGCCTTGCCATTGCCTGTTTGCGAGAGTCTCCCAGCTTTGCCTCTTTGTGGAATGGAATTGAAACCACAAATCTGCCTTCCTCGTTGATGACAGTTTTTTCTTGGAATTTTCTTTCGCATCTTCCAATTCTCAAAAGCGTTCCAGGTCCTTTAGATTTATTGTTGTAGTGGCACTTATGGTTTTTTGCTTTGCTGCTCGAGTTATATTTCCGGACACAATCCATCCAAATCTGGTTTTTTGTCCCAAGATTCGATTCACGGTTTTTATTTTCTCCATCATAATCAGGGGAAACATATCCACACCTATCACCATGTCAATTCTGCTTGGCTCGTTGAATCGTGGATCTGCTAGCCTTTAGCCCTTCCACTCTTTGTTGATATCAATATCAAACTTTTTGCTGGGAAGGGCTCTATGGAGTGTTGGTAAAACCAATGCTTCCGTTGATGTTTTGAAGCTGCTTGGAATTTTTGGTTTGATCGTCAGGTGGACTCTATTTTTTGATATTTGAGTAGTCTGGGAGATACCTTCGACCTCTATAGCACTCCTTACTCTGGGAATCCTTAATATTTGTGCTGCCTCCTCTGAAATCAGCGTCTCAACTCGTTGTAACCTCCAGCTTTGTTTTTAACTAAAACAACAGCAGTAGCCATAGTGTGTCTTGGCCTTGCTTGAGGCTATTGCTGTTGATACTGCGTTTTATGTCTTCATGAAGAAGACTGTTATGTCCTTTGCAGCATCGATTGCATGTAATTTCCTTTCTAAAATTACGTCAGCAGAGCTTTCTATTATTCCTTTTTTCTTTATGATGAATATGCTCTCGGTCGCAGATCCAAAAACTTCCTTAAATTTTTCTCATCATGGTGCAGCAAGCACTCCAGTTCCATTAATTTGTTGAAGTGTTGGGAGAATATTTTTCTGCTATTCTCATAGCGTTTGCAGATAAGCTCCCACGCTGCTATATAGCTAGCCGCTGATCCCGTTATCACATGGCTAACCACCATTTGAGCTTCTCCTTTTAAGCAGGCTCTTAAATATCCCAGCTTCCTTGTGTTGCTGAGATCCTTCCTGCTGTCTATTAGCTCAGAGAACAGCTCGTAAAATGTTGCCCATTCCGTCGCATTTCCATTGAACGTTGGAAGGTCCACTTTTGGGAGTTCTGGCACGTCGTAGTTGGAACTTTTGAACTGTTCCAACTTCATTTGAAGTACCATCTCTAGTGCGGCAACTTCAGATTGCAGAATGTCTGCCTCATCTTGATCAAAGGCAGTTTGTCATACTTGTTTTCAAGCAGTTTCAGTGTGTCCGTCACGTTGGACCAATGACTTTTCATCATTGCCAGCTGCTTGACTCACTTAAACTATCTAGAGTTTTGTAGATGAGGCTCATCTCTTTTATTCAATTAAAATTGTATTTATTTACATTGCAGTCTACTGTTACTATTTATAGTAACTTCTACTGCAGAGATTCATAATTTCTATAGAGTATTTACATATTTACATACTTAAACCTAATTCGGGAGTCTAGAGGCATTATTTAATTTAATTAATTAATTTATATATCTTCTTGGCAGATCTGTTGGGTGAATGCGCAGGAGCCTTCTTCTCGCCCTCAGTCTCATTACTTGTCCCCTCTTCAAGAGTTTTCGAGCCAACTGGTTAGGGTGGTTTCCCAATTTATTTATGTACGCGATTGCGTGCTTGTTTATGACATCGCCAATCCTTGGTACCTTCAGCTCCGTTTCAATGTCTTTGTTGCGGATGTACCAAGCCGCTCCAGATAGTTTACGCAAGATTTGCAACTGCGCCACACGAATTTGGTTGAGGTGTGACTTTGCTGCGATATACTTGGATGCCATATTTCCAAATAGGAGCCAATACAACCAAGGAGGAGCCAAGCCATGCTGTTCGCCTTTGTTTTGAGCCGCCGAGTTACATCCGTTACATGGCGTTGAAATGTAAGTCGCTTATCCAGAGTGCCACCGAGGTATTTGTGGGCGTTCGATTGTGTGAGGAGCTCTCCATGCAGAAACATATCTGGTGATGTGTCTTTTCTCAGGGTGTACGTCACGGAGACAAACTTTTCCGGATTGACTGCGATGTTCCAGCGTAGGGCCCAGTTGTCAAATTTTTTTAGGTAAAGCTGAAGCGTATTTATAGACGCAAGTATCTCTGGCCAGGACTGCAGTGTCATCAGCAAAAGTGGCAACTAGCAGGTCATTGGGATCTGTAAGCGACATTTTGTCAGCTGAGGTCATGTCGTGCGTATACAGGTTATATATGGTAGTGTTGGACCTAACACACTTCCCTGGGGTACACCTGCTCTGACTCTTTTTGTTTGGGAGGACAGTCCGTCCTGTACTACTTTAAAGGATCGCTCGTGTAGGAAGCTTTTTAATATCAAAAAGAGTTGAGGATTTAACAGGCTTTTAAGCCTGTACAAAAGTCCTTCATGCCACTCTGTCGAAAGACTGCTGGATGTCCAGAAAAGCTCCAACGACGTACTCCTTTCCGTGGAAACCTTCCAGCACAAACTTCACTACGCGGTGTAGCTGTTCAGGTGTGCCATGCCTGAGTCTAAAACCAAACTGAAACTTCGGAATAGCTTTTTGGACCTTTCGGGATTCAAGCAATCTTCTCAGGATGCACCTCTCAAGTAATTTGCCAAATGCTGGAAGCAGGCTTATTGGGCGATAGGAGTCTAATTCCTCTGCTGGCTTCCCATTTTTATGGAGCATAATGATATTCGCCTTCTTCCAGGCACTTGGGAAGTGTCCCAGTCGAAGAGCAGAATTGAAAATCAGAACAAGAAATAACAAAGCTCTGTGGGGCATCAGCTTAATGGAGCGGTTGTCAATGTGATCCTCACCAGGAGCCTTGTTGTTGCGAAGGGATTTGATATCATCTTCCAATTCCGTGAGTTTAATAGGCTTTACAGGAAGAGCCATCTGCAATGGGGCTTCTAGGGATTCAGCAACCAGTTGTTTTCGTCTTGGCGATGCTGTCTCGAACGGCTGGAATCTTTCCTCCAGGTTTCTGGCAAACGCTTCAGCTCTGTCCTGAGGTGATTTTGCCCAAGTGCCATCTGGGTTACGAACTGGAAACTTTGGAGCAACTTGTCTCTTGAATCTCTTTGTGAGCTTCCAGAGCGCGAATTTTGAGTTTTCATCGGCAGTAGCTTTCCCGAGGAACGCGTCAGTTGCTTCTCTTTTCAGGTTGACCAGTACTTTTCTCACCCGATTTGATATCCTTCGGTACAATCTGTCAATTATTAGGTCATTGGTCCTGATGAACTCACTCCGAAGACGTTTCTTGAGAGTTAAGAGTCCTACTGCTTCCGGAGAGAGAGCGACGCTGTTATGTAAGTTGCGTAGGTGAACAGGCTCATCTGTTGCCTCACCTTTTCCGCTCTTCTCTCCACCAGTTGAACCAGATTATCAACTGGACTGGAGCTCCGAGCTGATGCGGTATCAGATAATTCCATAGTTTTAATAAATATTTTATCATTAAAATATTGATGATCGCCAACTCCCCAACAATTTTCTGTTTTCCAATTCTGTGTTTCTTACCACTGGAGGGGGAAACAACAGAATCACTCGAATAACCTTGCTCTTTTTACTTTGAAGCGCTGGTTTTTTATTCTATGTTTCTTACCACTGGTGGGGGAAAACAACAGAATTTCTCGAAGACCCAAAATGTTCACACTATAAACTTGTGCATACACTTAATGAGTTCAATTCGGGTGTTTGAATCTAACTGATTCGCTACTGCGAGGGCTTCGCCTTTTATTCATTCTTACATAGGTTCTTATCATCTAATTATATAATGCAGCGCTTGTAAGACGCCGCAGTCTGCGTTTGTAAATGCAGCTGGGTTTTTTTTTTTAAATCTATGTTTGAGGACTATGACCGCGCTAATCACCTCCCGCGTGGAGGTCTCTTGACACTTCGGCAATAGGCCGCTGCCATCGTACGTATCTGTAGTTGCCACTTATGCTGTCCAGTGACATGTTTATTGCAGCCCATAAATAGAATATATTTATAGTTTGCCTACTTATCATGTCTAAACACATATTTAGACAGTATGGAAAACTTTGTTGTTCTCCAAGCTATCGCAACCGAATTAAACATTTGTTCATTTGATATAGCCATACATTTGTAAAAGTTTGGTCCGGATCGGACCACTATATCATATGGCTGCCATACAAACGACCGATATGAAAAGAAGTCTTTGTATGGAAAACTTTTTTGTTTTCCAAGCTATTGCAACCGATATACAAATTTATTCCTTTTGACATAGCCATACACGATTTGTGAATGTTTAATCTATATATATAAAAATGAATCGCAAAATGTGTTGGTAAGCGCATAACTCAACAACGCCTGGACCAATTTGGCCAACTCTTTTTTAAAATGTTCGTTGAAGTTCAAGGATGGTTTTTACGGAGAGAAAAATTAGAATTATTGCTGGAAAACCCCTAAAAATAGCCTTTTTCTTTTTCCCATACAAATAATTTGTAACTAAAACGTAGTCAATCGTAGTAATCTACTGAGTTTGCTTTTGACAACTGATACACGAAACAAATTCGTATACCGTGTTTTGTGCAGAGTGTTTACTTAGTTAGTGTTTGTTTAGTTCGTGATTAGTGAAAAAATATTAATATATTTAAATATAAAAAATATATAATTTATATTTGATATGCCTCCTATAAAACGAAGCAATTTAGGTAGAAGAACCAGAAACGCTACAAACCAAGCTAATTACCGATCTAATCGTACTGCACAAGAACGTGACGACGGAAATGAACGTGAAAGAATTCGGATATCACAAACGCGTGAAGCGCGAGCGCGACATTCAACTAATAATCGCGCAAGTTTGAATCGAGCTGCTTTCAGTTACGATGTGTCGATTGACTACAGTAACTACCAATGTGTAGTTATTGGTTCTATGAACTCGGTTTGCTCACACTGTAAGGCATTAAAATACAAAAACAAAGCCAAAGGATTGTGTTACGCCAGCGGCCAAGTCAAATTGACGCCATTGGTACCGCCACCAGAGCCATTACATTCATTGGTTTCCGGAAATAGGCCAGATTCCAATCACTTTTTGACTCATATTCAGCAATATAATAATTGCTTTCAAATGACATCATTTGGCGCAACAAAAGTTATTCGAGACAATTTTATGCCTACTTTCAAGGTAAGTAAGCACAATAATGGCAAACAATTTTATTTAGTTTTACAACCATGTAGCTGGTGCAAAATATGTTGAGCCAGTGTTGTGTACATTTGTTTATTTTAAACAATTTGCTATACAATTACCTAAATACATTTTTATATTCTTGCAGATTCAGGGTCAAATATATCACCGAACAGGTTCCTTATTGCCAATGCCCGATAACGACTATACATTTTTGCAAATATATTTTATGGGCAATTCAGCAAGAGAAGTCGATCAGCGTTGCGCACACAACAACTCAGTGAAAAGATCCATTGTGAAACAACTTCAAATATTTTTCCATCAACATAATGAATTAATTGCATTATTCAGAACTGCATTAGACCGCATGCCATCAGATAATCACAAAATTGTCATCAGAGCCGATAAGGCGCCTTCAGGACAACATGCTGGACGTTTTAATGCGCCAACAATTGATGAAGTGGCTATTGTCATTGTGGGTGAAAATTTAGATAACCGAGACATTGTTTTACATCGGCGGAACAATCAACTTCAGCGCGTGTCTGAAACACATCGATCATATGATGCCTTACAATATCCTATCCTATTTTGGCAAGGTGAAGACGGCAATCATTTTTCAATGAAGATGATAAATCCAGTTACAGGTAAATTATTAACAATATATTATATACTACATTATATATACTACATTAAAATTTAGGTATGTATACTAACTTAAAATTTATATTATTATAACACAAAAAAAATTGTTTACAGGTGCTGAAACAAACAAAAAAGTTAGTTCAATGAATTATTATTCATACAGACTGATGGTTCGGGAAAATGAGGACAATCACATCTTAAAATGTCGGCGTCTATTTCACCAATATGCTGTGGATATGTATGTGAAAATTGAAACTGAACGATTGACATTTATCAGGTTGAACCAGGCAAAACTCCGTACCGAGGAATACATTCATCTTCGGGATGCCATTACTGCTGATGGAAATGCACACGTGGCCACTTATACCCGTGGCTATTACAGCATACTTAATGAATTAAATATTCTGTTGCACAACCTTACTTTGAATAAATATTGGGTACCTTCGTCAAAGTAATTTTTAGCGTATAAACGTGGAGAATCGAATAAAAAGTGAAGCGCCCTGAACTATTACGCCTACCGCTTATTGATTCGAAATAATGAGAGTTATATTTTAAAATTAATTACAATTTGCCACAGGGAAGCGTGGCAGGGTGAAGCTAGTATATTATATTAATAGCTGCCATTTTAAAGATCTGCAAGGGTATACCATCTTCGGCAAGCCGAATATAACTTTTCTCACTTGTTTTTTAAGATTTTGTTTATTTTATGTATGCATAAAACCATACTTGAATAAAATATTAATTGCGCTGACGAGTACTACCAAATGCAAAATATAAAAGATTTCCGGGTGGTTCGGAAACAATTCACCTCGTTAAATGAACAGTTTCTTAATCTTGATTCGCTTTTACTTGGCCTCAAACTTATAAGCGAATCTCCACGATGTAAAATTTCGAACGTCAACCAGCTTCACATTTTCCCTTGAACAATGCGATGAATATCACACCTGACTAACCGCCAGTCAATCTGGTACTTCTTAAACACGGAAAAAACTTAAATGCAACCGTGGGATCCATCGCTTTAAATGATCCGACGGAATCTGCCGCTAACCTCGTATCTGCCCCTATACAGGATAACTCTCATGCCGTCCCGTTAAGCAGCATGTCCGCCTGCCTGGTATTTTTACCTGGAACACTGGCAACATCTTTGTCAAAACAGGCCTGCCAAAAGGGTGCTAAAAACCATTATTTCTAAGACCACAGACCACAGTAAACAGAAACTATATAACCAGCAGCTTTCTCTAACTCAACACACTCACTGACCCACGTACACAAAGTTACTCATAGGACATTTCTGAAAAGAAACATGAAACCTCCAAGAATGATTCTTGGAAGAAGAATGCCGGATCCTATTCAAAGGAGACAAAACTGTCAACGCGAAAGCTCTCCTGACTGATAACCAAATAATTATAATATATAAATGTAATATTTATTTAAATATTGGTTATTGTTTATTGATAACAAAGTTAAGTTTAAGAGAAAAGACAAATGTGTGAATAAACTTGATAACACTTCATTTTGGTTTGACAAACTCTGATAGAACTTCACGCAACACTACTTCATATTTCATATTTCAACGACTGTCCGACTTGACTGATCGTTTCTGAAAGACCGACCGACTTATCCGCTGTCCCACAACTGTCGTTTTATAACCTTTCTTTTCGCCTTTTATTCTGCAACTTCTTTTTCGATCACTCCTGCCAACTGCACTTCTGATCCTATCGATAGTTTCCTGCAGTTTTGCCACCTCTACTATCACGCTGCCACCACCATCATTGTTTACACTCGGCCATTCTGCTCATCATCGTCTGTCCAAGACGATAAGTTATCCTCATTGTTCTGAGCATACTTCCATAGCTTCATGTTATCAGCACTCATATGCGTCTTGTTGAGGCCCCTTTCCTTGGACAGCATTACGAACTTCATATCTGCCATTGCGTTTTGCTTTTACTATGCTTTTACTATGGTCCTAGAAAAGCGCTTGCCAACTTTTTCCCAGAAACTGAGTTAGTTTTACTACAACTAGATCGCCTTCTTTGTATACAACTTTTGTCGCAATATCTGCCTCTTTGTCAAATTCATCAAGCATTTCATTCTTCAAAAGTTCCAATAGTCTGTCGTTGGACTTATTCTGCATTTTTATGCATGCTTACTCCGGCCGAAAAACATGAAAACGAAAGCGCTTTGAAAGCGTGTTTGGACTTGCTAATGCGAAATCGGATGGACTTCTGACGTCGATTGGTAACTGTTGACGAAACCTGGATCTACTGTTACATACCAAAGAACAGGATGCGTGCCACGCATTAGACTGAAGCCAGCACGAGTGCTTTGAAGCGGCAGAAAAATGCTGAATGGATCGGAAAGGTTATGGCGGTGTGGTTTCTGAGATTGACATGCCATACTCTTCGTGGGCTACCGCGAAAAAGAAATAACCCATCAATAGTGCCTATTAATGTGCACTATTGAAGCGATTGAAGGTCGAAATCATTGCAAAACGCCCTCACATGAATCTGAAAAAAGTTTGTGTTTGCAAAACAATGTGCCGGCGCACAAGAGCATTGCATCCATGCCGGAAATTAATGACTTACGGCTCCAATTGCTTCCGCATCCACCGTATTCGACCGATAGCTCCCTCGGACTATTATCTCATCTCAAGCCTCAAAAGATGGGTCATCAATAAAAAATTCGGCTAACGTGATAAATTTATCGACGCACGGAATAAAATATATGCAAATTTTCGTTTGACACACACCAGAAAGACATGTCGGTGTCATACTATACTATATCATACTATCATACTACTATATAGTATATATATATTCCATATATTTATATATATCTATATATCATACTATATCATATAGCTTCCATACAAACGATCAATCAGATTTCAAGTCTTTGGCCAGTAGTCGTCTCTCATTTATGCATTGACTCTCTTATAGATGGCGTTGTAGCTCCAGCTGGTTTTGCTTCGCTAACAGGAAGTTGACAGATCTTGTTTAGCGAGCTTTTTACTTCCCCATCGTTTGTTTTAACCGTGACTACCCGGACTTTATCATCTTGTCCTTTAGTCGTACTAACGATTCTTCCCTATGGCCATCTTGCAGGGTGAGTGTTCTCATGTTTTATAAGAACCAGCTGTCCTTCCTTCAGATTTGGCTTTTCTTGGCGCCATTTGGTTCGCTGTTGCAATGACACCAGATACTCCTCCTTCCATTCGTCATCCTTCATTTCGTCAAAATGTTCAGGAGCTCCAATTAGAGGTCTTCCCACCAGAAAATGACCCGGTGTTAATATGTCCTCACCATCGTTTTCGATCCTTACAGTGACTAATGGACGCGAGTTTAGCAATGCTTCGACTTGACATAGCAGCGATGCAAATTCTTCATATGGAAAGTTGTTTTCTCCAATAACTCGTTTAAGGTTATGCTTCACTGATTTTACACCGGCTTTCCATAAATCTCCCATGTGGGGGCTTCCCGGGGGAATAAAGTGCCACTTGATGCCTTCTTTTTCTAGTGTAGGTGCTAACTCATTATTGTTTTTAATGCAGCTAGAAATTCTTTGTCCAATACTCTTGAAGCTCCCACGAAGTTTGTTCCATTATCTGAGTAGAGGTTCTCACTCTTGCCTTGTCTTGCAAAGAACCGTCGAAGAGCCTCCAGGAATTTGTCTGACCAAAAGTCGCTAACAGCTTCCAGATGTATCGCTTTTGTTGCCATACAAACAAATACACCAATGTATCCTTTATACGTTTTTTGACTTCTTCCCTTTGAGCAGAGAATCTGGAACGGTCCGGTGTAGTCGATTCCAGTATTTTGAAACGAGTAATCAACCGTTACTCGATAAACTGGTAAATTTCCCATCAGTTGACTGGATATCTCTTGCTTGTATGCATACAATACATTCCCTTAAATATTTCTTTAAAGAATTTTGTATGCCAAATATCCAGAGCTCCCTCTGAATATAAGTTCTCATAATGTTAATTCCGTCATGCAGAGTTTCTTTATGAGCATCCTTTGCAATGAACCAAGTCAAATGTGACTTATCCAGTATAATTGGATGTTTTACATTATAGGGTATCATTGAGTTTTGTAGTCGTCCACCAACTCGAAGTACGCCATCACTATCCAAAAACGGATTTAGTGCCTGTAACTTACTCTTTGGGTCTAATGGTCTTTTGTTTTTGAGTAGTCTGACTTCGTGTCCAAGCTGTTGTTGTATCTTTACCACGGCAATCTTCGCTAGCTTTAATTCCTCCACCGTAAGATGTGAAGGCTGTTGCGATTTTCCCCTCAGCTTTGTTATGAAGCGTAATACATACGCCATTACTCTAAGAAGTTTGTCGATCGATGAATACTACTTTACTTTGCTTTTTGCTGCTAGTAACTCTGCCGCCTACTTTTGTATACACAGCCGCTACATATGCTTTCTCTGATGCATCGCAGAATCCATGTAGCTCCATAATATACCTAATAATACCTTTGGAGCATCCAGTCCGGCGTGAAATGCTAATTTCTTTTAAATATGATAGACCTTTAGCATATTCCATTCACCAGTTAGCTAAGTTAGATTCCAATTCAACGTCCCAAGTCATCGGTAACTTTCACAGTTCCTGAATGAAACATTTGCCTTGAATCGTTACAGGTGCCAACCATCCTAGTGGGTCGAAAATTCTGGACAACTGTGATACACTAACCGCTTTGTTATGCGTGTTAGCATTGGATTTTCTGCTGAAAACGTAAATGTATCCTTCTTCGGATCCCATTGAAGTCCTAAGGTTTTGATCGATTCATTCTCCTCAATGCAGATTTTCTCCGTAGCACCGTCGTCCTGAATGTCGGCTAAAATACGTTTGTCATTTGCAACCCATTTTCGCAGATGCATGCCGGCCTTCTCCATCACTTGTCTCAATTTCCTTTGAAGTTCATAGCACTCGTTGACTGTGTCTCCACCAGTTATGAGGTCATCCATATAAAAGTCGTCTCTAATTGTTTCTGCTAAGACGCTATCCTCTTGGCAAAAGCGATCTGCCATCTCTCGTAGACTTTGGACTGCTAAGAAAGGTGCTGCCGATGAGCCATAAGTTACGGTTGTTAACTTAAACTCACTGATCGGCAATTTTCGATCATCTCTCCATAGGATATATTGGTATTCTTGGTCTTTCTCAGCAACCTTTATTTGGCGATACATTTTATTCTTCATGAATTCGTTGTATGCAGCTCAGTTCTTTGGGTTTCTCTAAAACTTCTTTTCCATTTGCATAAGCCTTGCCATTGCCTGTTTGCGAGAGTCTCCCAGCTTTGCCTCTTTGTGGAATGGAATTGAAACCACAAATCTGCCTTCCTCGTTGATGACAGTTTTTTCTTGGAATTTTCTTTCGCATCTTCCAATTCTCAAAAGCGTTCCAGGTCCTTTAGATTTATTGTTGTAGTGGCACTTATGGTTTTTTGCTTTGCTGCTCGAGTTATATTTCCGGACACAATCCATCCAAATCTGGTTTTTTGTCCCAAGATTCGATTCACGGTTTTTATTTTCTCCATCATAATCAGGGGAAACATATCCACACCTATCACCATGTCAATTCTGCTTGGATCGTTGAATCGTGGATCTGCTAGCCTTTAGCCCTTCCACTCTTTGTTGATATCAATATCAAACTTTTTGCTGGGAAGGGCTCTATGGAGTGTTGGTAAAACCAATGCTTCCGTTGATGTTTTGAAGCTGCTTGGAATTTTTGGTTTGATCGTCAGGTGGACGCTATTTTTTGATATTTGAGTAGTCTGGGAGATACCTTCGACCTCTATAGCACTCCTTACTCTGGGAATCCTTAATATTTGTGCTGCCTCCTCTGAAATCATCGTCTTCTGGGATCCACCGTCAATAAGCGCCCTCAACTCGTTGTAACCTCCAGCTTTGTTTTTAACTAAAACAACAGCAGTAGCCATAGTGTGTCTTGGCCTTGCTTGAGGCTATTGCTGTTGATACTGCGTTTTATGTCTTCATGAAGAAGACTGTTATGTCCTTTGCAGCATCGATTGCATGTAATTTCCTTTCTAAAATTACGTCAGCAGAGCTTTCTATTATTCCTTTTTTCTTTATGATGAATATGCTCTCGGTCGCAGATCCAAAAACTTCCTTAAATTTTTCTCATCATGGGGCAGCAAGCACTCCAGTTCCATTAATTTGTTGAAGTGTTGGGAGAATATTTTTCTGCTATTCTCATAGCGTTTGCAGATAAGCTCCCACGCTGCTGTATAGCTAGCCGCTGATCTCGTTATCAAATGGCTAACCACCATTTGAGCTTCTCCTTTTAAGCAGGCTTTTAAATATCCCAGCTTCCTTGTGTTGCTGAGATCCTTCCTGCTGTCTATTAGTTTAGAGAACAGCTCGTGAAATGTTGGCCATTCCTTCGCATTTCCATTGAACGTTGGAAGGTCCACTTGTGGGAGTTCTGGCACGTCGTAGTTGGAACTTTTGAACTGTTCCAACTTCATTTGAAGTACCATCTCTAGTGCGGCAACTTCAGATTGCAGAATGTCTGCCTCATCTTGATCAAAGGCAGTTTTGTCATACTTGTTTTCAAGCAGTTTCAGTGTGTCCGTCACGTTGGACCAATGATCATTGCCTCATTGCCATCATTGCCAGCTGCTTGACTCACTTAAACTATCTAGAGTTTTGTAGATGAGGCTCATCTGTTTTATTCAATTAAAATTGTATTTATTTACATTGCAGTCTACTGTTACTATTTATAGTAACTTCTACTGCAGAGATTCATAATTTCTATAGAGTATTTACATATTTACATACTTAAACCTAATTCGGGAGTCTAGCGGCATTATTTAATTTAATTAATTAATTTATATATCTTCTTGGCAGATCTGTTGGGTGAATGCGCAGGAGCCTTCTTCTCGCCCTCAGTCCCATTACTTGTCTCCTCTTCAAGAGTTTTCGAGCCAACTGGTTAGGGTGGTTTCCCAATTTATTTATGTACGCGATTGCGTGCTTGTTTATGACATCGCCAATCCTTGGTACCTTCAGCTCCGTTTCAATGTCTTTGTTGCGGATGTACCAAGCCGCTCCAGATAGTTTACGCAAGATTTGCAACTGCGCCACACGAATTTGGTTGAGGTGCGACTTTGCGGCGATATACTTGGATGCCATATTTCCAAATAGGAGCCAATACAACCAAGGAGGAGCCAAGCCATGCTGTTCGCCTTTGTTTTGAGCCGCCGAGTTACATCCGTTACATGGCGTTGAAATGTAAGTCGCTTATCCAGAGTGCCACCGAGGTATTTGTGGGCGTTCGATTGTGTGAGGAGCTCTCCATGCAGAGACATATCTGGTGATGTGTCTTTTCTCAGGGTGTACGTCACGGAGACAAACTTTTCCGGATTGACTGCGATGTTCCAGCGTAGGGCCCAGTTGTCAAATTTTTTTAGGTAAAGCTGAAGCGTATTTATAGACGCAAGTATCTCTGGCCAGGACTGCAGTGTCATCAGCAAAAGTGGCAACTAGCAGGTCATTGGGATCTGTAAGCGACATTTTGTCAGCTGAGGTCATGTCGTGCGTATACAGGTTATATATGGTAGTGTTGGACCCAACACACTTCCCTGGGGTACACCTGCTCTGACTCTTTTTGTTTGGGAGGACAGTCCGTCCTGTACTACTTTAAAGGATCGCTCGTGTAGGAAGCTTTTTAATATCAAAAAGAGTTGAGGATTTAACAGGCTTTTAAGCCTGTACAAAAGTCCTTCATGCCACACTCTGTCGAAAGACTGCTGGATGTCCAGAAAAGCTCCAACGACGTACTCCTTTCCGTGGAAAACTTCCAGCACAAACTTCACTACGCGGTGTAGCTGTTCAGGTGTGCCATGCCTGAGTCTAAAACCAAACTGAAACTTCGGAATAGCTTTTTGGACCTTTCGGGATTCAAGCAATCTTCTCAGGATGCACCTCTCAAGTAATTTGCCAAATGCTGGAAGCAGGCTTATTGGGCGATAGGAGTCTAATTCCTCTGCTGGCTTCCCATTTTTATGGAGCATAATGATATTCGCCTTCTTCCAGGCACTTGGGAAGTGTCCCAGTCGAAGAGCAGAATTGAAAATCAGAACAAGAAATAACAAAGCTCTGTGGGGCATCAGCTTAATGGAGCGGTTGTCAATGTGATCCTCACCAGGAGCCTTGTTGTTGCGAAGGGATTTGATATCATCTTCCAATTCCGTGAGTTTAATAGGCTTTACAGGAAGAGCAATCTGCAATGGGGCTTCTAGGGATTCAGCAACCAGTTGTTTTCGTCTTGGCGATGCTGTCTCGAACGGCTGGAATCTTTCCTCCAGGTTTCTGGCAAACGCTTCAGCTCTGTCCTGAGGTGATTTTGCCCAAGTGCCATCTGGGTTACGAACTGGAAACTTTGGAGCAACTTGTCTCTTGAATCTCTTTGTGAGCTTCCAGAGCGCGAATTTTGAGTTTTCATCGGCAGTAGCTTTCCCGAGGAACGCGTCAGTTGCTTCTCTTTTCAGGTTGACCAGTACTTTTCTCACCCGATTTGATATCCTTCGGTACAATCTGTCAATTATTAGGTCATTGGTCCTGATGAACTCACTCCGAAGACGTTTCTTGAGAGTTAAGAGTCCTACTGCTTCCGGAGAGAGAGCGACGCTGTTATGTAAGTTGCGTAGGTGAACAGGCTCATCTGTTGCCTCACCTTTTCCGCTCTTCTCTCCACCAGTTGAACCAGATTATCAACTGGACTGGAGCTCCGAGCTGATGCGGTATCAGATAATTCCATAGTTTTAATAAATATTTTATCATTAAAATATTGATGATCGCCAACTCCCCAACAATTTTCTGTTTTCCAATTCTGTGTTTCTTACCACTGGAGGGGGAAACAACAGAATCACTCGAATAACCTTGCTCTTTTTACTTTGAAGCGCTGGTTTTTTATTCTATGTTTCTTACCACTGGTGGGGGAAAACAACAGAATTTCTCGAAGACCCAAAATGTTCACACTATAAACTTGTGCATACACTTAATGAGTTCAATTCGGGTGTTTGAATCTAACTCATTCGCTACTGCGAGGGCTTCGCCTTTTATTCATTCTTACATAGGTTCTTATCATCTAATTATATAATGCAGCGCTTGTAAGAGGCCGCAGTCTGCGTTTGTAAATGCAGCTGGGTTTTTATTTTTAAATCTATGTTTGAGGACTATGACCGCGCTAATCACCTCCCGTGTGGAGGTCTCTTGACACTTCGGCAATAGGCCGCTGCCATCGTACTTATCTGTAGTTGCCACTTATGCTGTCCAGTGACATGTTTATTGCAGCCCATAAATAGAATATATTTATAGTTTGCCTACTTATCATGTCTAAACACATATTTAGACAGTATGGAAAACTTTGTTGTTCTCCAAGCTATCGCAACCGAATTAAACATTTGTTCATTTGATATAGCCATACATTTGTAAAAGTTTGGTCCGGATCGGACCACTATATCATATGGCTGCCATACAAACGACCGATATGAAAAGAAGTCTTTGTATGGAAAACTTTTTTGTTTTCCAAGCTATTGCAACCGATATACAAATTTATTCCTTTTGACATAGCCATACACGATTTGTGAATGTTTAATCTATATATATAAAAATGAATCGCAAAATGTGTTGGTAAGCGCATAACTCAACAACGCCTGGACCAATTAATATATTTAAGTATAAAAAATATATAATTTATATTTGATATGCCTCCTATAAAACGAAGCAATTTAGGTAGAAGAACCAGAAACGCTACAAACCAAGCTAATTACCGATCTAATCGTACTGCACAAGAACGTGACGACGGAAATGAACGTGAAAGAATTCGGATATCACAAACGCGTGAAGCGCGAGCGCGACATTCAACTAATAATCGCGCAAGTTTGAATCGAGCTGCTTTCAGTTACGATGTGTCGATTGACTACAGTAACTACCAATGTGTAGTTATTGGTTCTATGAACTCGGTTTGCTCACACTGTAACGCATTAAAATACAAAAACGAAGCCAAAGGATTGTGTTACGCCAGCGGCCAAGTCAAATTGACGCCATTGGTACCGCCACCAGAGCCATTACATTCATTGGTTTCCGGAAATAGGCCAGATTCCAATCACTTTTTGACTCATATTCAGCAATATAATAATTGCTTTCAAATGACATCATTTGGCGCAACAAAAGTTATTCGAGACAATTTTATGCCTACTTTCAAGGTAAGTAAGCACAATAATGGCAAACAATTTTATTTAGTTTTACAACCATGTAGCTGGTGCAAAATATGTTGAGCCAGTGTTGTGTACATTTGTTTATTTTAAACAATTTGCTATACAATTACCTAAATACATTTTTATATTCTTGCAGATTCAGGGTCAAATATATCACCGAACAGGTTCCTTATTGCCAATGCCCGATAACGACTATACATTTTTGCAAATATATTTTATGGGCAATTCAGCAAGAGAAGTCGATCAGCGTTGCGCACACAACAACTCAGTGAAAAGATCCATTGTGAAACAACTTCAAACAATCAACTTCAGCGCGTGTCTGAAACACATCGATCATATGATGCCTTACAATATCCTATCCTATTTTGGCAAGGTGAAGACGGCAATCATTTTTCAATGATAAATCCAGTTACAGGTAAATTATTAACAATATATTATATACTACATTATATATACTACATTAAAATTTAGGTATGTATACTAACTTAAAATTTATATTATTATAACACAAAAAAAATTGTTTACAGGTGCTGAAACAAACAAAAAAGTTAGTTCAATGAATTATTATTCATACAGACTGATGGTTCGGGAAAATGAGGACAATCACATCTTAAAATGTCGGCGTCTATTTCACCAATATGCCGTGGATATGTATGTGAAAATTGAAACTGAACGATTGACATTTATCAGGTTGAACCAGGCAAAACTCCGTACCGAGGAATACATTCATCTTCGGGATGCCATTACTGCTGATGGAAATGCACACGTGGCCACTTATACCCGTGGCTATTACAGCATACTTAATGAATTAAATATTCTGTTGCACAACCTTACTTTGAATAAATATTGGGTACCTTCGTCAAAGTAATTTTTAGCGTATAAACGTGGAGAATCGAATAAAAAGTGAAGCGCCCTGAACTATTACGCCTACCGCTTATTGATTCGAAATAATGAGAGTTATATTTTAAAATTAATTACAATTTGCCACAGGGAAGCGTGGCAGGGTGAAGCTAGTATATTATATTAATAGCTGCCATTTTAAAGATCTGCAAGGGTATACCATCTTCGGCAAGCCGAATATAACTTTTCTCACTTGTTTTTTAAGATTTTGTTTATTTTATGTATGCATAAAACCATACTTGAATAAAATATTAATTGCGCTGACGAGTACTACCAAATGCAAAATATAAAAGATTTCCGGGTGGTTCGGAAACAATTCACCTCGTTAAATGAACAGTTTCTTAATCTTGATTCGCTTTTACTTGGCCTCAAACTTATAAGCGAATCTCCACGATGTAAAATTTCGAACGTCAACCAGCTTCACATTAATTTAATTAATTAATTTATATATCTTCTTGGCAGATCTGTTGGGTGAATGCGCAGGAGCCTCCTTCTCGCCCTCAGTCCCATTACTTGTCTCCTCTTCAAGAGTTTTTGAGCCAACTGGTTAGGGTGGTTTCCCAATTTATTTATGTACGCGATTGCGTGCTTGTTTATGACATCGCCAATCCTTGGTACCTTCAGCTCCGTTTCAATGTCTTTGTTGCGGATGTACCAAGCCGCTCCAGATAGTTTACGCAAGATTTGCAACTGCGCCACACGAATTTGGTTGAGGTGCGACTTTGCGGCGATATACTTGGATGCCATATTTCCAAATAGGAGCCAATACAACCAAGGAGGAGCCAAGCCATGCTGTTCGCCTTTGTTTTGAGCCGCCGAGT
The DNA here is from genome assembly GCA_035047325.1 of Drosophila vallismaia. NCBI lineage: Eukaryota > Metazoa > Arthropoda > Insecta > Diptera > Drosophilidae > Drosophila > Drosophila vallismaia. Next base: position 300,526 of record JAWNPU010000044.1, read on the forward strand.
TACATCCGTTACATGGCGTTGAAATGTAAGTCGCTTATCCAGAGTGCCACCGAGGTATTTGTGGGCGTTCGATTGTGTGAGGAGCTCTCCATGCAGAAACATATCTGGTGATGTGTCTTTTCTCAGGGTGTACGTCACGGAGACAAACTTTTCCGGATTGACTGCGATGTTCCAGCGTAGGGCCCAGTTGTCAAATTTTTTTAGGTAAAGCTGAAGCGTATTTATAGACGCAAGTATCTCTGGCCAGGACTGCTGTGTCATCAGCAAAAGTGGCAACTAGCAGGTCATTGGGATCTGTAAGCGACATTTTGTCAGCTGAGGTCATGTCGTGCGTATACAGGTTATATATGGTAGTGTTGGACCTAACACACTTCCCTGGGGTACACCTGCTCTGACTCTTTTTGTTTGGGAGGACAGTCCGTCCTGTACTACTTTAAAGGATCGCTCGTGTAGGAAGCTTTTTAATATCAAAAAGAGTTGAGGATTTAACAGGCTTTTAAGCCTGTACAAAAGTCCTTCATGCCACACTCTGTCGAAAGCCTGCTGGATGTCCAGAAAAGCTCCAACGACGTACTCCTTTCCGTGGAAACCTTCCAGCACAAACTTCACTACGCGGTGTAGCTGTTCAGGTGTGCCATGCCTGAGTCTAAAACCAAACTGAAACTTCGGAATAGCTTTTTGGACCTTTCGGGATTCAAGCAATCTTCTCAGGATGCACCTCTCAAGTAATTTGCCAAATGCTGGAAGCAGGCTTATTGGGCGATAGGAGTCTAATTCCTCTGCTGGCTTCCCATTTTTATGGAGCATAATGATATTCGCCTTCTTCCAGGCACTTGGGAAGTGTCCCAGTCGAAGAGCAGAATTGAAAATCAGAACAAGAAATAACAAAGCTCTGTGGGGCATCAGCTTAATGGAGCGGTTGTCAATGTGATCCTCACCAGGAGCCTTGTTGTTGCGAAGGGATTTGATATCATCTTCCAATTCCGTGAGTTTAATAGGCTTTACAGGAAGAGCCATCTGCAATGGGGCTTCTAGGGATTCAGCAACCAGTTGTTTTCGTCTTGGCGATGCTGTCTCGAACGGCTGGAATCTTTCCTCCAGGTTTCTGGCAAACGCTTCAGCTCTGTCCTGAGGTGATTTTGCCCAAGTGCCATCTGGGTTACGAACTGGAAACTTTGGAGCAACTTGTCTCTTGAATCTCTTTGTGAGCTTCCAGAGCGCGAATTTTGAGTTTTCATCGGCAGTAGCTTTCCCGAGGAACGCGTCAGTTGCTTCTCTTTTCAGGTTGACCAGTACTTTTCTCACCCGATTTGATATCCTTCGGTACAATCTGTCAATTATTAGGTCATTGGTCCTGATGAACTCACTCCGAAGACGTTTCTTGAGAGTTATGTAAGTTGCGTAGGTGAACAGGCTCATCTGTTGCCTCACCTTTTCCGCTCTTCTCTCCACCAGTTGAACCAGATTATCAACTGGACTGGAGCTCCGAGCTGATGCGGTATCAGATAATTCCATAGTTTTAATAAATATTTTATCATTAAAATATTGATGATCGCCAACTCCCCAACAATTTTCTGTTTTCCAATTCTGTGTTTCTTACCACTGGAGGGGGAAACAACAGAATCACTCGAATAACCTTGCTCTTTTTACTTTGAAGCGCTGGTTTTTTATTCTATGTTTCTTACCACTGGTGGGGGAAAACAACAGAATTTCTCGAAGACCCAAAATGTTCACACTATAAACTTGCATACACTTAATGAGTTCAATTCGGGTGTTTGAATCTAACTGATTCGCTACTGCGAGGGCTTCGCCTTTTATTCATTCTTACATAGGTTCTTATCATCTAATTATATAATGCAGCGCTTGTAAGACGCCGCAGTCTGCGTTTGTAAATGCAGCTGGGTTTTTTTTTTAAATCTATGTTTGAGGACTATGACCGCGCTAATCACCTCCCGCGTGGAGGTCTCTTGACACTTCGGCAATAGGCCGCTGCCATCGTACTTATCTGTAGTTGCCACTTATGCTGTCCAGTGACATGTTTATTGCAGCCCATAAATAGAATATATTTATAGTTTGCCTACTTATCATGTCTAAACACATATTTAGACAGTATGGAAAACTTTGTTGTTCTCCAAGCTATCGCAACCGAATTAAACATTTGTTCATTTGATATAGCCATACATTTGTAAAAGTTTGGTCCGGATCGGACCACTATATCATATGGCTGCCATACAAACGACCGATATGAAAAGAAGTCTTTGTATGGAAAACTTTTTTGTTTTCCAAGCTATTGCAACCGATATACAAATTTATTCCTTTTGACATAGCCATACACGATTTGTGAATGTTTAATCTATATATATAAAAATGAATCGCAAAATGTGTTGGTAAGCGCATAACTCAACAACGCCTGGACCAATTTGGCCAAATCTTTTTTTAAAATGTTCGTTGAAGTTCAAGGATGGTTTTTACGGAGAGAAAAATTAGAATTATTGCTGGAAAACCCCTAAAAATAGCCTTTTTCTTTTTCCCATATCATTTCGTAGTAATCTACTGAGTTTGCTTTTGACAACTGATACACGAAACAAATTCGTATACCGTGTTTTGTGCAGAGTGTTTACTTAGTTAGTGTTTGTTTAGTTCGTGATTAGTGAAAAAATATTAATATATTTAAGTATAAAAAATATATAATTTATATTTGATATGCCTCCTATAAAACGAAGCAATTTAGGTAGAAGAACCAGAAACGCTACAAACCAAGCTAATTACCGATCTAATCGTACTGCACAAGAACGTGACGACGGAAATGAACGTGAAAGAATTCGGATATCACAAACGCGTGAAGCGCGAGCGCGACATTCAACTAATAATCGCGCAAGTTTGAATCGAGCTGCTTTCAGTTACGATGTGTCGATTGACTACAGTAACTACCAATGTGTAGTTATTGGTTCTATGAACTCGGTTTGCTCACACTGTAAGGCATTAAAATACAAAAACGAAGCCAAAGGATTGTGTTACGCCAGCGGCCAAGTCAAATTGACGCCATTGGTACCGCCACCAGAGCCATTACATTCATTGGTTTCCGGAAATAGGCCAGATTCCAATCACTTTTTGACTCATATTCAGCAATATAATAATTGCTTTCAAATGACATCATTTGGCGCAACAAAAGTTATTCGAGACAATTTTATGCCTACTTTCAAGGTAAGTAAGCACAATAATGGCAAACAATTTTATTTAGTTTTACAACCATGTAGCTGGTGCAAAATATGTTGAGCCAGTGTTGTGTACATTTGTTTATTTTAAACAATTTGCTATACAATTACCTAAATACATTTTTATATTCTTGCAGATTCAGGGTCAAATATATCACCGAACAGGTTCCTTATTGCCAATGCCCGATAACGACTATACATTTTTGCAAATATATTTTATGGGCAATTCAGCAAGAGAAGTCGATCAGCGTTGCGCACACAACAACTCAGTGAAAAGATCCATTGTGGAACAACTTCAAATATTTTTCCATCAACATAATGAATTAATTGCATTATTCAGAACTGCATTAGACCGCATGCCATCAGATAATCACAAAATTGTCATCAGAGCCGATAAGGCGCCTTCAGGACAACATGCTGGACGTTTTAATGCGCCAACAATTGATGAAGTGGCTATTGTCATTGTGGGTGAAAATTTAGATAACCGAGACATTGTTTTACATCGGCGGAACAATCAACTTCAGCGCGTGTCTGAAACACATCGATCATATGATGCCTTACAATATCCTATCCTATTTTGGCAAGGTGAAGACGGCAATCATTTTTCAATGATAAATCCAGTTACAGGTAAATTATTAACAATATATTATATACTACATTATATATACTACATTAAAATTTAGGTATGTATACTAACTTAAAATTTATATTATTATAACACAAAAAAAATTGTTTACAGGTGCTGAAACAAACAAAAAAGTTAGTTCAATGAATTATTATTCATACAGACTGATGGTTCGGGAAAATGAGGACAATCACATCTTAAAATGTCGGCGTCTATTTCACCAATATGCCGTGGATATGTATGTGAAAATTGAAACTGAACGATTGACATTTATCAGGTTGAACCAGGCAAAACTCCGTACCGAGGAATACATTCATCTTCGGGATGCCATTACTGCTGATGGAAATGCACACGTGGCCACTTATACCCGTGGCTATTACAGCATACTTAATGAATTAAATATTCTGTTGCACAACCTTACTTTGAATAAATATTGGGTACCTTCGTCAAAGTAATTTTTAGCGTATAAACGTGGAGAATCGAATAAAAAGTGAAGCGCCCTGAACTATTACGCCTACCGCTTATTGATTCGAAATAATGAGAGTTATATTTTAAAATTAATTACAATTTGCCACAGGGAAGCGTGGCAGGGTGAAGCTAGTATATTATATTAATAGCTGCCATTTTAAAGATCTGCAAGGGTATACCATCTTCGGCAAGCCGAATATAACTTTTCTCACTTTTTTTTTAAGATTTTGTTTATTTTATGTATGCATAAAACCATACTTGAATAAAATATTAATTGCGCTGACGAGTACTACCAAATGCAAAATATAAAAGATTTCCGGGTGGTTCGGAAACAATTCACCTCGTTAAATGAACAGTTTCTTAATCTTGATTCGCTTTTACTTGGCCTCAAACTTATAAGCGAATCTCCACGATGTAAAATTTCGAACGTCAACCAGCTTCACATTTTCCCTTGAACAATGCGATGAATATCACACTTGACTAACCGCCAGTCAATCTGGTACTTCTTAAACACGGAAAAAACTTGAATGCAACCGTGGGATCCATCGCCTTAAATGATCCGACGGAATCTGCCGCTAACCTCGTATCTGCCCCTATACAGGATAACTCTCATGCCGTCCCGTTAAGCAGCATGTCCGCCTGCCTGGTATTTTTACCTGGAACTCTGGCAACATCTTTGTCAAAACAAAGAACACAGACCACAGTAAACAGAAACTATATAACCAGCAGCTTTCTCTAACTCAACACACTCACTGACCCACGTACACAAAATTACTCATAGGACATTTCTGAAAAGAAACATGAAACCTCCAAGAATGATTCTTGGAAGAAGAATGCCGGATCCTATTCAAAGGAGACAAAACTGTCAACGCGAAAGCTCTCCTGACTGATAACCAAATAATTATAATATATAAATGTAATATTTATTTAAATATTGGTTATTGTTTATTGATAACAAAGTTAAGTTTAAGAGAAAAGACAAATGTGTGAATAAACTTGATAACACTTCATTTTGGTTTGACAAACTCTGATAGAACTTCACGCAACACTACTTCATATTTCATATTTCAACGACTGTCCGACTTGACTGATCGTTTCTGAAAGACCGACCGACTTATCCGCTGTCCCACAACTGTCGTTTTATAACCTTTCTTTTCGCCTTTTATTCTGCAACTTCTTTTTCGATCACTCCTGCCAACTGCACTTCTGATCCTATCGATAGTTTCCTGCAGTTTTGCCACCTCTACTATCACGCTGCCACCACCATCATTGTTTACACTCGGCCATTCTGCTCATCATCGTCTGTCCAAGACGATAGTGTTGGGTAATCCTAGTTCAATTTGATGAATAAGTTCGTTCGTTTAAAATCAATGAACTAGGTCGTTCATTTAGTTCAATCGTTCATTTTTTAAACTTGCTTAAAGGTGTTTAAAAAAAAAAGTTATGAATTTATTTCATACAATGCTGTCATCGAAAATTAATATTATTTATTCCATTTATGTCAAAAACATTTATACATAATAATAATAAGAAATAATGAAGAGAATTGGGGTTACTTTCCTTTTAAAATTACAAACAGCTTTTTCGTATTCTTCTTTTGACTTGAACCAACGACCTTTAAATCGAGGATCTCAAATGTTACTATCGAACTAACTGAACAACGAACGAACGATCAGGGTAAGAGATCAAAATGAACGACGTGAACTAAGTGAACTATATTGAACTAAGTGAACAATATTGAACTAAGTGAACTAAATTGAACTAAATTGAACTAACGAACTATATTGAACTAAGTGAACTAAATTGAACTAACGAACTATATTGAACTATAAAGACAGACCTAGTTCGTTCGTTCAGTTTGGTGAATAGTTCAATTTAGTTCGTTCGTTCACGAACGACACAACACTACAAGACGATAAGTTATCCTCATTGTTCTGAGCATACTTCCATAGCTTCATGTTATCAGCACTCATATGCGTCTTGTTGGGGCCCCTTTCCTTGGACAGCATTACGAACTTCATATCTGCCATTGCGTTTTGCTTTTATTACTATGGTCCTAGAAAAGCGCTTGCCAACTTTTTCCCAGAAACTGAGTTCGATTTACTACAACTAAATCGCCTTCCTTGTATACAACTTTTGTCGCAATATCTGCCTCTTTGTCAAATTCATCAAGCATTTCATTCTACAAAAGTTCCAATAGTCTGTCGTTGGACTTATTCTGCATTTTTACTGCAAACATTATTTCAAATGGTGACTTCTTTGTAGAGCAACTTATATGGGAATTAATAGCTCTTTGCACTTGCGAAGTGAACTTATACCACTTTGAAGAATCTTCAGCCGACAATTTTGAAATAATGGATAAGATATGGTAGATCTATTTATTCTCTCCACCTGCCCATTTCCTCTGGCAACATCAGTTGTTGTTAAGACATGCTCAATTCCATTTTTCTTGACGTAATCTTCAAATGCTCCTGAGGTAAACGCAACTCCTCTGTCTGTTATTATTCTGCTCGGATTTCCAAATACGTTTAACCATTCTTCCATCTTTTCAAAACTTTGTCAGCTCCAGTTGATTTTGTTGTAAAAATCCATCAACAATTGTGAAGATGTACTTATATTGTTTCACAGACGAGTCCATCGGTCCTAAGTGATCAGCATGCAAAGTGTGTAACGGCTTGTCACCTTTCTGAATGCAGAATAAAAGTCCATCCTGTTTACACAGCTTCTTGTTAGTAATAATACACGGAATACACACTCTGATAAGTCTTGCGATGTGGAATCCAAAACTGCTGTTGTATAGGATGTGTGGTCTTCTGGGTTGCATATTGCATAATGTCCGACTTCATGAGCTTCGCTAATAATCTCACGTTCCATTATTGTAGGTACAACAATCAAATCATTTTCTTTGACAAACTTGAACAAAACGCCTCCCCTTAAGTTTAAAGTCGTTGTAGGGTCGTTCTTCCAATATCGTTCGTATGTCCTGAATATATTCATATTTTTCTTGGGCAGCCTTCAACCGACAAGATATCTCAGACGTGACACATTCTCTCACCCGCACGATGCTCTGTCTTGAAATAATAATGTATATAATAATTATAGCTAGCCAAAAAAAAATTAGTTTGAACGGCAAAGCTTGCCTCAAGGCTTTATTTTGTTTAGACGTTGAAAACATAACAGAACTTATACTAGCAGAAGGGAGGAGTGTCTAATTATACTAGTAGACAACCACTTTCCGGGCAAAAGTCTGAATGCCCACGAACCTAATAAACAATCGCCGAAACGGTAATTACTGAACTGTGTGTCGACCCAAAAACTCTACTCTGGGTTAGCAACTGATTACAATTTTGGTATCTAAAACCAATTTTTTTTGTATTAAAAAGCTTACATATGGTAGAAACATTTAAATAAAATATTTTGCCCACCAACTATTTCTGTAATTATTAGAAGTCAATCGATCAACATAATTAAATATAATAAAAAAGTGCACAACATTTGTTTCTATTAGATTGTCGAAGTTGCGTATGTCAATAAGACCGAAAAAAAAACCTGAAAAAAATATCGAAAGCAGAGGACAATATCAAATAATACATGAAATGGTATTGAATAACTGGTAAGTGAAGGTGCGAAAGCTAGAAGATGCTACAAAGATTTTTACTGAGCGCATACGCCATTTAGGGCAAGATTCTGCATATGAAAAAGTTATCATGCCGCTTTGTTCCGCGCATGCTTACTCCGGCCGAAAAACATGAAAACGGAAGCGCTTTGAAAGCGTGTTTAGACTTGCTAATGCGAAATCGGATGGACTTCTGACGTCGATTGGTAACTGTTGACGAAACCTGGATCCACTGTTACACACCAATGAATAGGATGCGTGCCACGCATTAGACTGAAGCCAGCACGAGTGCTTTTAAGCGGCCGAGAAACGCTGAATGGATCGGAAAGGTTATGGCGGTGTGGTTTCTGGGATTGAGATGCCATACTCTTCGTGGGCTACCGCGAAAAGGAAAAAAAACCATCAATAGTGCCTATTACTATGCACGGAAGAAAATATATAAAAAGTTTCGTTTGACACACACCAGAAAGACATGTCGGTGTCATACTATGACGGATATTTTCGACTTCTTTTTAGGGATTTTCATTTAAAAAAATGGAATGTCCATACATTCGATAATTTATTTTTTATATCCTTACAGAGGGTATTATAATTTTGTCCACAAATATGTAACGCATTAAAGAAAGCATCTCCGACTCGACAAAGTATATATATTCTTGATCAGCATCAACAGCCGAGTCGATATAGCCATGTTCGTCTGTCCGTCTGATTCTATGCAAAAAATAGACAGTAGTTTTAAGCTAGCGTTTTGAAATTTTTACCAGATCATTATTTTTGTTGCACGCAGATCAAGTTTAAAAATCGGTCGGCTCGGACCACTATATCATATAGCTGCCATACAAACGATCAATCAGATTTCAAGTCTTTGTATGGAAACCTTTTTTGTTTTTCAAGCCATTGGAACCGAATGCAATATTTATTTATTTGACATAGCCATACATGATTTTTTAAAGTTTGGTCCGGATCAGACCACTATATCATATAGCTGCCATACAAACGACCGATATGAAAACAAGTCTTTGTATGGAAAACTTTTTTATTTTCCAAGCTATTGCAACAGAATTAAACACTTATTCATTAGACATAGCCATACACGATTTGTGAAAGTTTGGTCCGAATCGGACTACTATATTAATAGCTGCCATTGTAAAGATCTGCAAGGGTATATTATCTTCGGCAAGCCGAATATAACTTTTCTCACTTGTTTTTTTTTAATTTTGTTTATTTTATGTATGTATAAAACCATACTTGAATAAAATATTATTTGCGCTGACGAGTACTACCAAATGCAAAATATAAAAGATTTCCGGGTGATTCGGAAACAATCCACCACGTTAAATGAACAGTTTCTTAATCTTGATTCGCTTTTACTTGGCCTCAAACTTCTAAGCGAATCTCCACGATGTAAAATTTCGAACGCCAACCACCTTCACATTTTCCCTTGAACAATGCGATGAATATCACACCTGACTAGCCGCCAGTCAATCTGGTGCTTCTTAAACACGGAAAAAACTTGAATGCAACCGTGGGCTCCACCGCCTTGAATGATCCGACGGAATCTGCCGCTATCCTTGTATCTACCCCTATACAGGATAACTCTCATGCCGTCCCGTTATCCAGCATGTCTGCGGGTTCGTCAATCGTCACAGTAAACAGAAATTATATAACCAGCAGCTTTCTTTAACTAACATATTGACTGACCCAAGTACACAAAGTTACTCATAGGACATTTCTGAAAAGAAACAGGAAACCTACAAGAATGATTCTTGAAAAAAGAATGTCGGAACCTATTCAATGGGGACAAAACTGTCAACGAGAATGAAGCAGTCTCCTGACTGATAACCAAATAATTATAATATATAAATATAATATTTACTTAAATATTGGTTATTGTTTATTGATATTATTTAATGTAAAAAAGAGAAAAGACTTTTGTTCGACTTATATTCTGCATCTCCTTTTTCGATCATTCCTGCCAACTGCACTCCTGATCCTATCGATAGTTTCCTGCAGTGTTGCCACCTCTACTATCACGCTGCCACCACCATCATTGTTTACACTTGGCCATTCTGCTCATAATCGTCTGTCCAAGACGATAAGTCCTCCTCATTTTTCTGAGCATAGCTTCATGTTATCGGCACTCATATGCGTCTTGTTGGCGCCCTCTCCTTGGACAGCTTTACGAACTTCATATCTGCCATTGCGTTTTGCTTTTATTACTATGGTCCTAGAAAAGCGCTTGCCAACTTTTTCCCAGAAACAAACTGAGTACGTTTTACTACAACCAGATCGCCTTCTTTGTATACAATTTCTAGTTAAAGTTTCTTGTCGTACTGTTTTTTATTAATATCTTGACCCTTTAGTTTTTTCTCCTTAGCCTTTTGTCGCAATATCTGCCTCATTGTCAAATTCATCAAGCATTTCATTCTCCAAAAGTTATAATAGTCTGTCGTTGGACTTATTCTGCATTTTTACTGCAAACATCATTTTAAATGGTGACTACTTTGTAGAGGAACTTGTAGACCGAAGTGAACTTATACCACTTTGAAGAATCTTCAGACGACAATTTTGAAATAATGGATAAGATAGATCTATTGACTCTCTCCACCTGGCCATTTCCTCTGCCAACATCAGTTGTTAAGACATGCTCAATTCCATTTTTCTTGACGTAATTTTCCAATGCTCCTGAGGTAAACGCAACTCCTCTGTCTGTTATTATTCTGCTCGGATTTCCAAATACATTTGACCATTCTCTTTTTCATTCATCTTTTCAAAACTTCAAACGTTAGCTCCAGTTGATTTTGTTGTAAAAATTCATCAAGAAGTGCGAAGATGTACTTATATTGTTTCACAGACGAGTCCATCGGTCCTAAGTGATCAGCATGCAAAGTGTGTAACGGCTTGTCACCTTTCTCAATGCAGAATAAAAGTTCATCCTGTTTATCCAGCTTTTTGTTAGTAATAATACACGGAATACACGCGCTGATAAGTCTTGCGATCTTGCTCTCTAGATGTGGATTCCAAAACTGCTGTTGTAAAGGATGTATTGTCTTCTGGTTTGCATATTCCATAATGTCCGACTTCATGAGCTTCGCTTATACTCTCACGTTCCATTATTGTAGGTACAACAATCAAATCATTTTCTTTGACAAACTTGAACAAAACTCATCCACGCATTAACACAAACAATATAAGGCATTATTTGTGACGAAGCGATAGAAAATGACGGAGATATTTGCCGATATACAAACTTCCTTTGCAATATCTTGAAACTTGCCTATGCCACGGGTTGCATCGAGTTCCGGCAAATGGAAGCTTATAAATCCGTCAATTTACATTCGATATTCACCAAATAAGTTTTAACACACTCTACGCATTCACACAAACAAAATAATACATTATTTGTGACGAAGCGATAGAAAATGGCGGAGATTTTGCAGTTGTGCAAACTTCCTTTGCGATATCTTAAAGCTTGCCTATGCCACGAGTTGCCTTGAGTGCCGGCAAATAGAAGCTGATGAATCCGTCAATTTACATCGGATATTCACTGAATAAAATTTAAAACACTCTACGCATTCACACAAACAAAATAAGACATTATTTGTGACGAAGCGATAAAAAATGGCGGAGATATTTGCCTTTGTGCCAACTTCCTTTGCGATATCTTGAAGCTTGCCTAAGCCACGAGTTTCCTTGGGTTCCGGCAAATAGAAGCTGATAAATCCATCAATTTAAGAAACAACAAAAGGCATTATTTGTGACGAAGCAATAGAAAATGGCGGAGATATTTTCCGTTGTACCAACTTCCTTTGCGATATCTTGAAGCTTACCTATGCAACGAGTTGCATCGAGTTCCGGCAAATGGCAGCTAATAAATCCGTCAATTTACATCCGATCTTTATTAAATGAGTTTTAAAACACTCGCATACGCATTAATACAAACAAAATAAGGCATTATTTGTGACGATACGCAAACTTCCTTTGCGATATCTTGAAGCTTGCCTAAGCCACGAGTTGCATCGAGTTCCGGCAAATGGAAGCTGATAAATCCGTCAATTTACATCCGATCTTCACTAAATAAGTTTAAAAACACACGCATACGCATTAACACAAACAAATGAGGCATTTTTTGTGACGAAGCGATAGAAAATGGCGGAGATATTTGCTGTTGTACAAACTTCCTTTGCGATATTTTGAAGCTTGCCGATGCCACGAGTTGCCCCGAGTTCCGGCAAATGGCAGCTGATAAATCCGTCAATTTACTTCCGATCTTTATTAAATAAGTTTTAAAACACTCGCATACGCATTTACACAAACAAAATAAGGCATTATTTGTGACGATACGCAAACTTCCTTTGCGATATCTTTAAGCTTGCCTATGCCACGGGTTGCATCGAGTTCCGGCAAATGGAAGCTGATAAATCTGTCAATTTACATTCGATCTTCACCAAATAAGATTTAACACACTCTACGCATTAACACAAACAAAATAATACATTATTTGTGACGAAGCGATAGAAAAAAGCCATTTTTTGTGACGATATACAAACTTCCTTTGCGATATTTTGAAGCTTGCCTATACCACGAGTTGCACCGAGTTTCGGCAAATGGAAGCTGATAAATCCTTCAATTTACATCCGATCTTCATTAAATAAGTTTTAAAACACTCGCAAGCACATTAATACAAACAAAATAAGACATTATTTGTGACGAAGCGATGGAAAATGGCGGACATATTTTCCGTTGTACCAACTTCCTTTGCGATATCTTGAAGCTTGCCTATGACGAGTTGCATCGAGTTCCGGCAAATGGCAGCTGATAAATCCGTCAATTTACATCCGATCTTTATTAAATAAGTTTTAAAACGCTCGCATACGCATTTACACAAACAAAATAAAGCATTATTTGTGACGATACGCAAACTTCCTTTGCGATATCTTGAAGCTTGCCTAAGCCACGAGTTGCATCGAGTTCCGGCAAATGGAAGCTGATAAATCCGTCAATTTACATCCGATCTTCACTAAATAAGTTAAAAAACACACGCATACGCATTAACACAAACAAAATGAGGCATTTTTTGTGGCGAAGCGATAGAAAATGGCGGAGATATTTGCTGTTGTACAAACTTCCTTTGCGATATTTTGAAGCTTGCCGATGCCACGAGTTGCCCCGAGTTCCGGCAAATGGCAGCTGATAAATCCGTCAATTTACATCCGATCTTTATTAAATGAGTTTTAAAACACTCGCATACGCATTAATACAAACAAAATAAGGCATTATTTGTGACGATACGCAAACTTCCTTTGCGATATCTTGAAGCTTGCCTAAGCCACGAGTTGCATCGAGTTCCGGCAAATGGAAGCTGATAAATCCGTCAATTTACATCCGATCTTCACTAAATAAGTTTAAAAACACACGCATACGCATTAACACAAACAAAATGAGGCATTTTTTGTGACGAAGCGATAGAAAATGGCGGAGATATTTGCTGTTGTACAAACTTCCTTTGCGATATTTTGAAGCTTGCCTATGCCACGAGTTGCCCCGAGTTCCGGCAAATGGCAGCTGATAAATCCGTCAATTTACTTCCGATCTTTATTAAATAAGTTTTAAAACACTCGCATACGCATTTACACAAACAAAATAAGGCATTATTTGTGACGATACGCAAACTTCCTTTGCGATATCTTTAAGCTTGCCTATGCCACGGGTTGCATCGAGTTCCGGCAAATGGAAGCTGATAAATCTGTCAATTTACATTCGATCTTCACCAAATAAGATTTAACACACTCTACGCATTAACACAAACAAAATAATACATTATTTGTGACGAAGCGATAGAAAAAAGCCATTTTTTGTGACGATATACAAACTTCCTTTGCGATATTTTGAAGCTTGCCTATACCACGAGTTGCACCGAGTTTCGGCAAATGGAAGCTGATAAATCCTTCAATTTACATCCGATCTTCATTAAATAAGTTTTAAAACACTCGCAAGCACATTAATACAAACAAAATAAGACATTATTTGTGACGAAGCGATGGAAAATGGCGGACATATTTTCCGTTGTACCAACTTCCTTTGCGATATCTTGAAGCTTGCCTATGACGAGTTGCATCGAGTTCCGGCAAATGGCAGCTGATAAATCCGTCAATTTACATCCGATCTTTATTAAATAAGTTTTAAAACGCTCGCATACGCATTTACCCAAACAAAATAAAGCATTATTTGTGACGATACGCAAACTTCCTTTGCGATATCTTGAAGCTTGCCTAAGCCACGAGTTGCATCGAGTTCCGGCAAATGGAAGCTGATAAATCCGTCAATTTACATCCGATCTTCACTAAATAAGTTAAAAAACACACGCATACGCATTAACACAAACAAAATGAGGCATTTTTTGTGGCGAAGCGATAGAAAATGGCGGAGATATTTGCTGTTGTACAAACTTCCTTTGCGATATTTTGAAGCTTGCCGATGCCACGAGTTGCCCCGAGTTCCGGCAAATGGCAGCTGATAAATCCGTCAATTTACTTCCGATCTTTATTAAATAAGTTTTAAAACACTCGCAAACGCATTTACACAAACAAAATAAGGCATTATTTGTGACGATACGCAAACTTCCTTTGCGATATCTTGAAGCTTGCCTAAGCCACGAGTTGCATCGAGTTCCGGCAAATGGAAGCTGATAAATCCGTCAATTTACATCCGATCTTCACTAAATAAGTTTAAAAACACACGCATACGCATTAACACAAACAAAATGAGGCATTTTTTGTGACGAAGCGATAGAAAATGGCGGAGATATTTGCTGTTGTACAAACTTCCTTTGCGATATTTTGAAGCTTGCCTATGCCACGAGTTGCCCCGAGTTCCGGCAAATGGCAGCTGATAAATCCGTCAATTTACTTCCGATCTTTATTAAATAAGTTTTAAAACACTCGCATACGCATTTACACAAACAAAATAAGGCATTATTTGTGACGATACGCAAACTTCCTTTGCGATATCTTGAAGCTTGCCTAAGCCACGAGTTGCATCGAGTTCCGGCAAATGGAAGCTGATAAATCCGTCAATTTACATCCGATCTTCACTAAATAAGTTTAAAAACACACGCATACGCATTAACACAAACAAAATGAGGCATTTTTTGTGACGAAGCGATAGAAAATGGCGGAGATATTTGCTGTTGTACAAACTTCCTTTGCGATATTTTAAAGCTTGCCGATGCCACGAGTTGCCCCGAGTTCCGGCAAATGGCAGCTGATAAATCCGTCAATTTACATACGATGTTTATTAAATAAGTTTAAAAACACTCGCATACGCATTTACACAAACAAAATAAGGCATTATTTGTGACGATACGCAAACTTCCTTTGCGATATCTTGAAGCTTGCCTAAGCCACGAGTTGCATCGAGTTCCGGCAAATGGAAGCTGAAAAATCCGTCAATTTACATCTGATCTTCACCAAATAAGTTTTAGAACACTCTACGCGTTCACACAAACAACATAATACATTTTTTGTGACAAAGCTATAGAAAAAAGGCATTTTTTGTGACGATATACAAACTTCCTTTGCGATATCTTGAAGCTTGCCTATACCACGAGTTGCACCGAGTTTCGGAAAATGGAAGCTGATAAATCCTTCAATTTACATCCGATCTTCATTAAATAAGTTTTAAAACACTCGCAAACACATTAATACAAACAAAATAAGACATTATTTGTGACGAAGCGATAGAAAATGGCGGAGATATTTGCTGTTGTACAAACTTCCTTTGCGATATTTTGAAGCTTGCCTATGCCACGAGTTGCCCCGAGTTCCGGCAAATGGCAGCTGATAAATCCGTCAATTTACTTCCGATCTTTATTAAATAAGTTTTAAAACACTCGCATACGCATTTACACAAACAAAATAAGGCATTATTTGTGACGATACGCAAACTTCCTTTGCGATATCTTGAAGCTTGCCTAAGCCACGAGTTGCATCGAGTTCCGGCAAATGGAAGCTGATAAATCCGTCAATTTACATCCGATCTTCACTAAATAAGTTTAAAAACACACGCATACGCATTAACACAAACAAAATGAGGCATTTTTTGTGACGAAGCGATAGAAAATGGCGGAGATATTTGCTGTTGTACAAACTTCCTTTGCGATATTTTAAAGCTTGCCGATACCACGAGTTGCCCCGAGTTCCGGCAAATGGCAGCTGATAAATCCGTCAATTTACATACGATGTTTATTAAATAAGTTTAAAAACACTCGCATACGCATTTACACAAACAAAATAAGGCATTATTTGTGACGATACGCAAACTTCCTTTGCGATATCTTGAAACTTGCCTAAGCCACGAGTTGCATCGAGTTCCGGCAAATGGAAGCTGATAAATCCGTCAATTTACATCCGATCTTCACTAAATAAGTTAAAAAACACACGCATACGCATTAACACAAACAAAATGAGGCATTTTTTGTGACGAAGCGATAGAAAATGGCGGAGATATTTGCTGTTCTACAAACTTCCTTTGCGATATCTTTAAGCTTGCCTATGCCACGGGTTGCATCGATAAATCTGTCAATATACATTCGATCATCAGCAAATAAGATTAAACACACTCGACGCCTTCACACAAGCAAAATAATGCATTATTTGTGACGAAGCGATAGAAAATGGCAGAGATATTTGCTGTTGTACAAACTTCCTTTGCAATATTTTGAAGCTTGCTTATGCCAGGAGTTGCCCCGAGTTCCGGCAAATGGCAGCCGATAAATCCGTCAATTTACATCCGATTTTCATTAAACAAGTTTTAAAACACTCGCATACGCATTAACACAAACAAAATAAGGCATTATTTGTGACGATACACAAACTTCCTTTGCGATATCTTGAAACTTGCCTAAGCCACGAGTTGCATCGAGTTCCGGCAAATGGAAGCTGATAAATCCGTCAATTTACATCCGATCTTCACTAAATAAGTTAAAAAACACACGCATACGCATTAACACAAACAAAATGAGGCATTTTTTGTGACGAAGCGATAGAAAATGGCGGAGATATTTGCTGTTGTACAAACTTCCTTTGCGATATCTTTAAGCTTGCCTATGCCACGGGTTGCATCGATAAATCTGTCAATATACATTCGATCATCACCAAATAAGATTAAACACACTCTACGCCTTCACACAAACAAAATAATACATTATTTGTGACGAAGCGATAGAAAATGGCAGAGATATTTGCTGTTGTACAAACTTCCTTTGCGATATTTTGAAGCTTGCTTATGCCAGGAGTTGCCCCGAGTTCCGGCAAATGGAAGCTGATAAATCCGTCAATTTACATCCCATCTTCACTAAATAAGTTTTAAAACACACGCATACGCATTAACACAAACAAAATGAGGCATTTTTTGTGACGAAACGATACAAAATGGCGGAGATATTTGCTGTTGTACAAACTTCCTTTGACATATTTTGAAGCTTGCCTATGCCACGAGTTGCCCCGAGTTCCGGAAAATGGAAGCTGATAAATCCTTCAATTTACATCCGATCTTCATTAAATAAGTTTTAAAACACTCGGATACACATTAATACAAACAACACATATTTTCCGTTGTACCAACTTCCTTTGCGATATCTTCAAGCTTCCCTTGCCACGAGTTGCCTTGAGTTCCGGCAAATAGAAGCTGATGAATCCCTTAATTTACATCTTCACTGAATAAGTTTTAAAACACTCTACAGATGATAAATCCGTCAATTTACATCCGATCTTCATTTATTAAATTTTAAAATGCTTTACGCATTCACAAAAAACAAAATAAGACATTATTTGTGACGAAGCAATAGAAAATGGCGGAGATATTTGCTGTTGTACAAACTTCCTTTGCGATATTTTGAAGCTTGCCTATGCCACGAGTTGCCCCGAGTTCCGGCAAATGGCAGCTGATAATTCCGTCAATTTACATCCGATCTTTATTAAAAAAGTTTTAAAACACTCGCACACGCATTAACACAAACAAAATAAGGCATTATTTGTGACGATACGCAAACTTCCTTTGCGATATCTTGAAACTTGCCTAAGCCACGAGTTGCATCGAGTTCCGGCAAATGGAAGCTGATAAATCCGTCAATTTACATCCGATCTTCACTAAATAAGTTTAAAAACACACGCATACGCATTAACAAAAACAAAATGAGGCATTTTTTGTGACGAAACGATACAAAATGGCGGAGATATTTGCTGTTTTACAAACCTCCTTTGAGATATTTTATAGCTTGCCTATGCCACGAGTTGCCCCGAGTTCCGGAAAATGGAAGCTGATAAATCCTTCAATTTACATCCGATCTTCATTAAATAAGTTTTAAAACACTCGGATACACATTAATACAAACAACACATATTTTCCGTTGTACCAACTTCCTTTGCGATATCTTGAAGCTTGCCTATGCCGAGTTGCAACGAGTTTCGGCAAATGGAAGCTGATCAATCAGTCAATTTACATTCGATCTTCATTAAATAAGTTTTAAAATGCTCTACGCATACACACAAACAAAATAAGACATTATTTGTGACGAAGCGATAGAAAGTGGCGGAGATATTTGCCGGTTTGCCAAGTTCCTTTGCGATATCTTCAAGCTTGCCTTGCCACGAGTTGCCTTGAGTTCCGGCAAATAGGAGTTGATGAATCCGTTAATTTACATCTTCACTGAATAAGTTTTAAAACACTCTACAGCTGATAAATCCGTCAATTTACATCCGATCTTCATTTAATAAATTTTAAAATGCTTTACGCATTCACAAAAAACAAAATAAGACATTATTTGTGACGAAGCAATAGAAAATGGCGGAGATATTTGCTGTTGTACAAACTTCCTTTGCGATATTTTGAAGCTTGCCTATGCCACGAGTTGCCCCGAGTTCCGGAAAATGGAAGCTGATAAATCCTTCAATTTACATCCGATCTTCATTAAATAAGTTTTAAAACACTCGGATACACATTAATACAAAGAACACATATTTTCGGTTGTACCAACTTCCTTTGCGATATCTTGAAGCTTGCCTATGCCGAGTTGCATCGAGTTTCGGCAAATGGAAGCTGATAAATCAGTCAATTTGCATTCGATCTTCATTAAATAAGTTTTAAAATGCTCTACGCATTCACACAAACAAAATAATACATTATTTGTGACGAAGCGATAGAAAATGGCATTAAACAAGTTTTAAAACACTCGCATACGCATTAACACAAACAAAATAAGGCATTATTTGTGACGATACGCAAACTTTCTTTGCGATATCTTGAAGCTTGCCTAAGCCACGAGTTGCATCGAGTTCCGGCAAATGGAAGCTGATAAATCCGTCAATTTACATCCGATCTTCACTAAATAAGTTTAAAAACACACGCATACGCATTAACACAAACAAACTGAGGCATTTTTTGTGACGAAGCGATAGAAAATGGCGGAGATATTTGCTGTTGTACAAACTTCCTTTGCGATATCTTTAAGGTTGCCTATGCAACAGGTTGCATCGAGTTCCGGCAAATGGAACCTGATAAATCTGTCAATTTACATTCGATCTTCACCAAATAAGATTTAACACACTCTACGCATTCACACAATTAAAATAATACATTATTTGTGACGAAGCGATAGAAAATGGCAGAGATATTTGCTGTTGTACAAACTTCCTTTGCGATATTTTGAAGCTTGCTTATGCCAGGAGTTGCCCCGAGTTCCGGCAAATGGCAGCTGATAAATCCGTCAATTTACATCCGATCTTCATTAAACAAGTTTTAAAACACTCGCATACGCATTAACACAAACAAAATAAGGCATTATTTGTGACGATACGCAAACTTCCTTTGCGATATCTTGAAGCTTGCCTATGAAACGGGTTGCATCGAGTTCCGGCAAATGGAAGCTGATAAATCCGTCAATTTACATCCGATCTTCACCAAATAAGTTTTAGAACACTCTACGCGTTCACACAAACAAAATAATACATTATTTGTGACAAAGCTATAGTGTAATAGATCAATATAAGCCATGTAGTCCAGTAGTCGAATGCAAGGTAGAATAGTTGTAATGTAGTTAATTAGAATTCCTTTATTTGATATTGTGTAGCTAATTAGAATTCCTTTATTTGATATTTATTCATCCAGTGTACATATAAGATCTATTGCTGATTTTTGACTCACTCTCATGTGGTCTACAGGCAGATCGCTCGTGACAGCCAAGTGCTGACACTAGCAAATTCTGCAATATATATGTATGAAGTTCATACTCGATAACCAATGGGAGTCGAGTGCGACCCCTAAAGGCGTACATGCTGAATTCGCATATTTTCGTTAGGGTGGTCCTAAGGAATTAGGGTGGTCCTAAGATTACTTATTAGTTGACTTATTATTATGATTCATATTATAATTATTATTAATATTATTATCATTATTATTATTATTATTGTTATTATATTCGTATATACTACATCTCCCTCCTTTTGAAAAATAACGTAATAATATGAAGTTATTTTCAAGTATATAATAATAATTTTTTTTTTTTTTTTTTTTTTTGTGTTTGTGGTTGGCCAACCAAACAAAATGTATTATGAATTAAAAATTTTTAACCTATCTTTATGGACTATATGTTTTTTATTTCCTGTTTTAATGGTTATATTATCATTTATTCCTATATCTACTACGTCATAAGGACCTTCGTATCTTTTATCTAACTTATGACCTGTTTCTTTTCTAAGTAATACTTTATCTCCTATTTTTAATTCTAAATTATTTGTATTCCTATCATATCTTAATTTTCTATCCGCTTTTGCTTTTTCTAACATTCTTCTTGCTCTGTTGTACGACATTTCTAGTCTGCATTTAAGCTCTTTAGAGTAGTCGTCTAAGTTGTATATTGGGTCTATTTTGTTTATCTTACTGAAATCTTTGAATTGTCTGGGTAGTCTGCCAAATACTAGTTCGTATGGGCAGTAGTCATGGACTATTGAGGGTGTTGTATTGAAGCAATAAGTGAAATGTGGTAACCAAATGTCCCAATCACTTTTGTCAACCGATATATATGAACGTATATATTCATTAAAAGTTCGGTGGCTTCTTTCTATTGTTCCTAAAGTTTGATGATGGTGAGCGCTAGATGTTAGATTTTCTATATGCATATATTTGCATAATTCATTCATAAGTGAATTTTTGTATTCCGTACCTTGATCTGTAATGAACGTCTTCATTGGACCGTACTTCAGTACAAATGATTCAAATATAGCCTTTGCAACTGTTTTAGCACTTTTATTCGGTGTTGGGATAGTGACTAAAAACTTGGTTAGATCGCATATGATTGTAACTGCATACTCATTTCCGTCTTCCGATTTCGGTAGTGGACCAATGGTATCAATTAAAACAGTATCAAATGCTGTTGCTGGCGTTGGCATCAATGTTAATGGAGTTTTCGTATGTGTTGTAATTTTGGCTTGTTGACATTTCAAACAAGTCTTTACATACTTTGAGATTGTCTTGGTCATCTGGGGCCAATAATAAAATCTTTTGATTTTTGACTGGGTTCGCGAAATACCAGTGTGGCCTCCTTCTATAGGATCATCATGGAATTTTGTCAAAATTTCTTTAATCTGAGCTTCGTCATTTTTGTCTATAATTATCACCTTTTGTAGAATAGCTAGTTCTACTTTTTCGAGTACTCGGTTGCCCTTTATTTTAAATTCATTTAGTGATACAAATTGGAACATCTGTTCACTTGGTGATATTCGCATTTTTGTTATTTTATGCATTCCGGCTTTTGAAATAAGCCTTTGAAAGAATTGATTTAGATCAAATGTTTCATTAGAATACAAGTCATCAACATCAAAGCGTGAAACAATTGTTTTTCCTCGTTTTAATAAACACTTGTGTTTATCTATTTTGATTAAAACATATTTCTTTGTGTCATTATTATTGACAACTTCATAGACTTTGGGCTTTTTTATTGTTTGCTCTTTTTCCTCTTGTATTTTGACTATTGCTTCGTCTTTACAGGAATTTTCCTGTTTAGCTTTTGATCTGGTGGTAACTTTTAATATTTCTCTGTTGATTGTTTTCAGATCTTTTATTGTTATGCGAGACAAGGCGTCCGCAATATGGTTATCTTTCCCCTTAAGATATTCTACAGTAAAGTCATACTCTTCTAAGTCCAGCCTCATACGAGTGAGTTTTGAACTTGGATTTTTCATAGAGAATAGGTATGACAATGGTCTATGATCGCTTTTTACCATGAAATGCTTGCCATATATGTATGGTCGAAAATGTTTTTGGGCCCAATGAATGGCCGTTAATTCTTGTTCTGTAGTGGACTTATTACTTTCACCTTGAGTGAACATTCTTGAAGCGTATGCCACTGGAAGTTGTTGACCATTGTGATCTTGTGTAAGTACCGCTCCGCATGCCTGTTTACTAGCATCGGTTGTTATGCAGAATTCATTGCTGAAATCTGGGTACTGTAGTAATGTTGGTTTCATTAATTCTCTTTTAAGATATTCGAATGCATTATTGCATTCTGCTGTCCATTCGAATTGGACATTCTTTCTACAAAGCCTCGTTAAGTGGCGTGAATGATCAGAAAAATTTTTAATGAAACGTCTGTAATAATTACAGAAGGCTACGAAACGCCTAGCACTGTCGGCATCTGTTGGTATAGGATATTTTTCTATAACTTCATATTTGGTGTCATCTGGGAGTATACCTTTATCGGTACATTTGTGACCCAAATATGTTACTTCTTTCATAAAGAAAGAACATTTCCCTGGATGTAGTTTCAAATTATGTCGTCTACATAGCTCGAATACGTTAGTCAAATTTTTGAGCATATGTTTTTCTGAACAACCTATTACTACTAGATCATCCATATATAGGAATGCTTGCGATGGTTCAAGACCAGAAAATGCAAGTGTCATCATACGTTGGAAGGAGTTTGGTGCTACTTTCAGTCCGTATGGTAGTCGCGTGAAGCGATATGAGCCATTGGCTGTTGAAAATGACGTTATATCTCTATACCTTTTTTCTAGTTCTATCTGGTGGAATCCAGACATTAGGTCGAGACATGAAAAATACTTTGCTCTTCCTAATTGATCAAGAATATCTTCTATTCTTGGAAGTGGAAATTTGTCTGATAATAGTTTCTTATTTATTTGACGATAGTCAACTGCTAATCGCCATCTTTTTTCCGTCGAATTCGGAAGTGGTTTCTTTGGAACCAAAAGTAATGGACTATTATATTCAGACATTGATGGTTCAACTATTCCATCATCTATTAAGTTTTTTACCTGTCTGGCGATTTCTGGTTTTTGGCTATCTGCCATGCGATAGTTTTTTATATAGACCGGTGTTTTTTCCCCTAATCTGAGTTTTTGTTTGTAGAAATTGTTAGCCGATATTGGTTCTGTTTCTAGACCAAAAATATCGCTAAACTCGGTGCATAACTTAGTTAGTACATTATTGAATTGTTTAGGGAATCTTAATTGTTTTAAAATTTCTTCAGTTCTATTTTCCTTTTCTACTGGTGTTGTAAAAATGTCATAGTCTTTCATTGATTCGCATTTGATCTTCGCGCCATCTATTATGGCGTCTTTATTATTTGTATTTATAATGCGAATCAATGCGTTTTTGCTATCGGCAATGGTGCTTGCTACTATTATACCCGGTTGCAGCTCCTGATTTGGTACTACCACCGTTTTTTCGTTAGTGAGTAATTTGACTTGTCTGATTACTTCACATCTAGCTGGCAATAAGAGTGTGTTGGAGTCTAAGTTATGTGTAATTGGTACATTAATCTGTCTACTGAAGTTATTGGGTCTTATTGTGAACCAGTCTTTGTTATTTTGAAACTCTAATACGCAATTGTATTTCTTGATAAAATCTATACCGATTATGCCATCGCATGGTATCGGAAAATTCTCAGGTACTACATGAAATTCATGTGGCACTAGAACATCCTGAATGCGTAGGTCAAGATCTACTGTTCCTATAGACTGTATGGTTCCTTGCCCAATACCTGTAATATTTGATATATTACTGAAATTTATATTATTATATTCCTTTGCTTTGGCTTTTAGCAATGAAATTTCTGCACCTGTGTCTATTAGTAATGTAAGAACTGTGTTTGTTTCCTGGTTTTTTGTCTTAATGAAAATACTCAGATTTAGGTTTACTTTAAACACTTTTACTGTTGATCGCTTAAGGGGGTCTGGCTGTTTTCCGATTGTACGTTACGCACATTTCGGTTGTTATTATTATTATTCTGACTTTGGTTACCCCTTCGGTTACCTCCGTCTCTGTTATTACCGTGGCCGCGGTAGCCTCCGCGACCTCTGTTGTTATTATTATAACCTTGGTTATAACCCTGGTTATAATTCTGGTTATAATTCTGGTTATAATTATTTCTGGTTATAATTATTTCTGCCTCTACCGCGATAGTAGGCATTATAATTACCACGTCTATTATTCCCATTATAGAATAAGACTGTGTTTGAATTGCCGGTTATTTCAGTACTGCAATGTAGGTATTTTTCCATTGCGTCGTTGAATGTACTAAATGTACCTGCAGTTAAGATCATTTTAAGTGCCTCGTTGGCACAGTTTTTGGTCATTGCTGATATCGACTCTTTAGTCGCGAATTTGTCAGCATTATCGGCGTCTAATCCGCCGTCTATGTAAGCTGCCTCGAGCTGCTTACGCATACTGTCTATTTCTGTAACGTACTGAGACGCGGTCTTGCCTCTTTGTTGGGCATTTAATAATTTGGCCTTTATAACGTCAGGCGATTCGCCTTTTACGTTAGCCTGCAATATGGTAATTATTGCCTGTATCGTTGTCGCGTGTTCTACTTTATAGTTTAATGGGCCAATAATTTTGGTCTTTATGACCTCTACTGCTAAAGTTTCTTGATCTCCTTTAGTTAGCTCCGTCAACTTTAGTGCTGTCACAAACCTGTTTAAATGGAGTTTCTTACCATCGAATTCAGGTACTGTGGCAGATACCTGTTTAACGTATGCTCTCTGAGCTTCTAATGCGTTGGCCATGTTTCTTGTATTTGGTTGTACGGTATTAAATTTTAATTCTTCTATTGATTCGATATCACTTTCGATATCTAAATCTTCTAGCGGCTGCGACTCGTCCAAGTCTCTTAACTGGCTTTCGTCGAATTCTGCTATTTTGGTTAGTTCTGTTGGGACTTTTATTATAATACTGTGTCTAACACTGGTATTATGTAGTCTTTTACCAAATGAACTGAGAACTTTGAAGCATTGGAATTTATGTTCTTCAGTGAGTTTGCTTTTGTTTGTTACTATTAGGTTTTGTAATGTGTTGTATTGTGTTATCAATACCTTTATGTGAAAAATAAGCGTCTGAGTTTTTATCAGCGCGGTTTTATTAATACATTTATAGGATTTATCAAAAGCATCTCTAATATTGTTTATGGATATGGTTAAGTTTAGCCATTCCATATATGTACCTTTTAGCGATGTAATCGCACTTGTACCTTTTTGGTGTAGTTTCTATTAGATTTTTTCTAAATCATTGGCTCGACTGTTTATGTCCCATTTTGATATGGAGAAAATTAGTCTTTATTTGTATATCAAAAGTACAAATAGAATTTTAACTTTGAAAATTGGTCAATTATGGTTATCTCGATCAGATATAAATATAGTTCGAAATTTTAATAGGTCTAAACTGTTGTTAAACATATTTTTACTTGATGGATGAATTCATTATACTCAGTTTACATCGGTTGCAATTTGCAATTTTACAATATTATTTCTTATTTTAAGTTTAAGACTGAGTATAATGTGTTAGTTATGAAATGGGTCCCTGATAAGTTAGTAGTTTTGTTGCAGCGGAAACCGCATCGACAACATTAATATACTATTTGGGCGGTTGAGGCTATGGCGTATAAGCAGCCCGCCGCTTTACTTCGCACCACGAAGTTGTTGATTGATGGCTGCAAGGCGCTCTTTGTAGCGCTGCCGGTCTTCCTCATTAGTTGCCGTCTTCAGTAGTTCGATGTTGAGCCTCCGGGCGCTGAGCAACTTAATCCGGCGGCCACCCCTCTTCTTTTTAGGTGGCTGCTCCCTCGCTGCAGTCCGTGCCTTGTACTCCTGTATGGTCATGGGCTTTGGTCCCGCGGACGGATCTACCTCTATTACCTCTTTGAGACTTGGCAGATCCCTTTGCTCGACAGGAGCAGGGTGTTCGAACGTCTGCTTTGTAGACATTCGCCGTTGGTGAATTTTCGGTTATTTCTTCATTGATTATTTCTATTTTTGCTGAGTGAGTTGTGGTATTCGGCTTTCTTTGCTGGAGGTTTTCTTTCGGCAAGTCTAATTCGGCAGTTAATTTCTGTGCCGTTGCCCATGGGGCGGTCTTTTATTTGTATATAATAGCCACTTAATATGTGCTATACCTTTATTTATTTTGTTTTTCTGACATCCGCGTTTGCCCATTACCACACTCTACTCACTCAGTATTTTTTTTTTTTTTGTTTTTTTCATCAGTGTCCCGTTTCTAGGTCTCCCGCACTGGTGTAAGGGGCGGCCTGCCTCTCACACTTGTTGTCGTTGTTTAGAATTCTTATGTAATGCCATGTAATAAATCAAATCGGCAATATTAGCAGCATATCCTCAGTATCGCTGTCACGGTCGCCATGTAATAGATCAATATAAGCCATGTAGTCCAGTAGTCGAATGCAAGGTAGAATAGTTGTAATGTAGTTAATTAGAATTCCTTTATTTGATATTGTGTAGCTAATTAGAATTCCTTTATTTGATATTTATTCATCCAGTGTACATATAAGATCTATTGCTGATTTTTGACTCACTCTCATGTGGTCTACAGGCAGATCGCTCGTGACAGCCAAGTGCTGACACTAGCAAATTCTGCAATATATATGTATGAAGTTCTCCTCTACCGCGATAGTAGGCATTATAATTACCACGTCTATTATTCCCATTATAGAATAAGACTGTGTTTGAATTGCCGGTTATTTCAGTACTGCAATGTAGGTATTTTTCCATTGCGTCGTTGAATGTACTAAATGTACCTGCAGTTAAGATCATTTTAAGTGCCTCGTTGGCACAGTTTTTGGTCATTGCTGATATCGACTCTTTAGTCGCGAATTTGTCAGCATTATCGGCGTCTAATCCGCCGTCTATGTAAGCTGCCTCGAGCTGCTTACGCATACTGTCTATTTCTGTAACGTACTGAGACGCGGTCTTGCCTCTTTGTTGGGCATTTAATAATTTGGCCTTTATAACGTCAGGCGATTCGCCTTTTACGTTAGCCTGCAATATGGTAATTATTGCCTGTATCGTTGTCGCGTGTTCTACTTTATAGTTTAATGGGCCAATAATTTTGGTCTTTATGACCTCTACTGCTAAAGTTTCTTGATCTCCTTTAGTTAGCTCCGTCAACTTTAGTGCTGTCACAAACCTGTTTAAATGGAGTTTCTTACCATCGAATTCAGGTACTGTGGCAGATACCTGTTTAACGTATGCTCTCTGAGCTTCTAATGCGTTGGCCATGTTTCTTGTATTTGGTTGTACGGTATTAAATTTTAATTCTTCTATTGATTCGATATCACTTTCGATATCTAAATCTTCTAGCGGCTGCGACTCGTCCAAGTCTCTTAACTGGCTTTCGTCGAATTCTGCTATTTTGGTTAGTTCTGTTGGGACTTTTATTATAATACTGTGTCTAACACTGGTATTATGTAGTCTTTTACCAAATGAACTGAGAACTTTGAAGCATTGGAATTTATGTTCTTCAGTGAGTTTGCTTTTGTTTGTTACTATTAGGTTTTGTAATGTGTTGTATTGTGTTATCAATACCTTTATGTGAAAAATAAGCGTCTGAGTTTTTATCAGCGCGGTTTTATTAATACATTTATAGGATTTATCAAAAGCATCTCTAATATTGTTTATGGATATGGTTAAGTTTAGCCATTCCATATATGTACCTTTTAGCGATGTAATCGCACTTGTACCTTTTTGGTGTAGTTTCTATTAGATTTTTTCTAAATCATTGGCTCGACTGTTTATGTCCCATTTTGATATGGGGAAAATTAGTCTTTATTTGTATATCAAAAGTACAAATAGAATTTTAACTTTGAAAATTGGTCAATTATGGTTATCTCGATCAGATATAAATATAGTTCGAAATTTTAATAGGTCTAAACTGTTGTTAAACATATTTTTACTTGATGGATGAATTCATTATACTCAGTTTACATCGGTTGCAATTTGCAATTTTACAATATTATTTCTTATTTTAAGTTTAAGACTGAGTATAATGTGTTAGTTATGAAATGGGTCCCTGATAAGTTAGTAGTTTTGTTGCAGCGGAAACCGCATCGACAACATTAATATACTATTTGGGCGGTTGAGGCTATGGCGTATAAGCAGCCCGCCGCTTTACTTCGCACCACGAAGTTGTTGATTGATGGCTGCAAGGCGCTCTTTGTAGCGCTGCCGGTCTTCCTCATTAGTTGCCGTCTTCAGTAGTTCGATGTTGAGCCTCCGGGCGCTGAGCAACTTAATCCGGCGGCCACCCCTCTTCTTTTTAGGTGGCTGCTCCCTCGCTGCAGTCCGTGCCTTGTACTCCTGTATGGTCATGGGCTTTGGTCCCGCGGACGGATCTACCTCTATTACCTCTTTGAGACTTGGCAGATCCCTTTGCTCGACAGGAGCAGGGTGTTCGAACGTCTGCTTTGTAGACATTCGCCGTTGGTGAATTTTCGGTTATTTCTTCATTGATTATTTCTATTTTTGCTGAGTGAGTTGTGGTATTCGGCTTTCTTTGCTGGAGGTTTTCTTTCGGCAAGTCTAATTCGGCAGTTAATTTCTGTGCCGTTGCCCATGGGGCGGTCTTTTATTTGTATATAATAGCCACTTAATATGTGCTATACCTTTATTTATTTTGTTTTTCTGACATCCGCGTTTGCCCATTACCACACTCTACTCACTCAGTATTTTTTTTTTTTTTTTTGTTTTTTTTTCATCAGTGTCCCGTTTCTAGGTCTCCCGCACTGGTGTAAGGGGCGGCCTGCCTCTCACACTTGTTGTCGTTGTTTAGAATTCTTATGTAATGCCATGTAATAAATCAAATCGGCAATATTAGCAGCATATCCTCAGTATCGCTGTCACGGTCGCCATGTAATAGATCAATATAAGCCATGTAGTCCAGTAGTCGAATGCAAGGTAGAATAGTTGTAATGTAGTTAATTAGAATTCCTTTATTTGATATTGTGTAGCTAATTAGAATTCCTTTATTTGATATTTATTCATCCAGTGTACATATAAGATCTATTGCTGATTTTTGACTCACTCTCATGTGGTCTACAGGCAGATCGCTCGTGACAGCCAAGTGCTGACACTAGCAAATTCTGCAATATATATGTATGAAGTTCATACTCGATAACCAATGGGAGTCGAGTGCGACCCCTAAAGGCGTACATGCTGAATTCGCATATTTTCGTTAGGGTGGTCCTAAGGAATTAGGGTGGTCCTAAGATTACTTATTAGTTGACTTATTATTATGATTCATATTATAATTATTATTAATATTATTATCATTATTATTATTATTATTGTTATTATATTCGTATATACTACAATAGAAAAAAGGAATTATTTGTGACGATATACAAACTTCCTTTACGATATCTTGAAGCTTGACTATACCACGAGTTGCCCCGAGTTCCGGAAAATGGAAGCTGATAAATCCTTCAATTTACATCCGATCTTCATTAAATAAGTTTTAAAACACTCGGATACACATTAATACAAACAACACATATTTTCCGTTGTACCAACTTCCTTTGCGATATCTTGAAGCTTGCCTATGCCGAGTTGCATCGAGTTTCGGCAAATGGAAGCTGATAAATAAGTCAATTTGCATTCGATCTTCATTAAATAAGTTTTAAAATGCTCTACGCATTCACACAAACAAAATAATACATTATTTGTGACGAAGCGATAGAAAATGGCATTAAACAAGTTTTAGAACATTCGCATACGCATTAACATAAACAAAAAAAGGCATTATTTGTGGCGATATACAAACTTCCTTTGCGATATCTTGAAGCTTGCCTATGAAACGGGTTGCATCGAGTTCCGGCAAATGGAAGCTGATAAATCCGTCAATTTACATCCGATCTTCACCAAATAAGTTTTAGAACACTCTACGCGTTCACACAAACAAAATAATACATTATTTGTGACAAAGCTATAGAAAAAAGGCATTATTTGTGACGATATACAAACTTCCTTTGCGATATCTTGAAGCTTGCCTATACCACGAGTTGCCCCGAGTTCCGGAAAATGGAATCTGATAAATCCTTCAATTTACATCCGATCTTCATTAAATAAGTTTTAAAACACTCGGATATACATTAATACAAACAACACATATTTTCCGTTGTACCAACTTCCTTTGCGATATCTTGAAGCTTGCCTATGCCGAGTTGCATCGAGTTTCGGCAAATGGAAGCTGATAAATCAGTCAATTTCCATTCGATCTTCATTAAATAAGTTTTAAAATGCTCTACGCATACACACAAACACAATAAGATATTATTTGTGACGAAGCGATAGAAAATGGCGGAGATATTTGCCGTTGTGCCAAGTTCCTTTGCGATATCTTGAAGCTTGCCTTGCCTCGAGTTGCCTTGAGTTCCGGCAAATAGAAGCTGATGAATCCGTTAATTTACATCTTCACTGAATAAGTTTTAAAACACTCTACAGCTGATAAATCCGTCAATTTACATCCGATCTTCATTTAATAAGTTTTAAAATGCTTTACGCATTCACAAAAAACAAAATAAGACATTATTTGTGACGAAGCGATAGAAAATGGCGGAGATATTTGCTGTTGTACAAACTTCCTTTGCGATATTTTGAAGCTTGCCTATGCCACGAGTTGCCCCGAGTTCCGGCAAATGGCAGCTGATAATTCCGTCAATTTACATCCGATCTTTATTAAAAAAGTTTTAAAACACTCGCATACGCATTTACACAAACAAAATAAGGCATTATTTGTGACGATACGCAAACTTGCTTTGCGATATCTTGAAGCTTGCCTAAGCCACGAGATGCATCGAGTTCCGGCAAATGGAAGCTGCTAAATCCGTCAATTTACATCCGATCTTCACTAAATAAGTTTAAAAACACACGCATACGCATTAACACAAACAAAATGAGGCATTTTTTGTTACGAAGCGATAGAAAATGGCGGATATATTTGCTGTTGTACAAACTTCCTTTGCGATATTTTGAAGCTTGCCTATGCCACGAGTTGCCCCGAGTTCCGGCAAATGGCAGCTGATAAATCCGTCAATTTACATCCGATCTTTATTAAATAAGTTTTAAAATACTCGCATACGCATTTACACAAACAAAATAAGGCATTATTTGTGACGATACGCAAACTTCCTTTGCGATATCTTGAAGCTTGCCTAAGCCACGAGTTTCATCGAGTTCCGGCAAATGGAAGCTGATAAATCTGTCAATTTACATTCGATCTTCACCAAATAAGATTTAGCACACTCTACGCATTCACACAAACAAAATAATACATTATTTGTGACGAAGCGATAGAAAATGGCAGAGATATTTGCTGTTGTACAAACTTCCTTTGCGATATTTTGAAGCTTGCTTATGCCACGAGTTGCCCCGAGTTCCGGCAAATGGCAGCTGATAAATCCGTCAATTTACATCCGATCTTTATTAAACAAGTTTAAAAACACTCTCATACGCATTTACACAAACAAAATAAGGCATTATTTGTGGCGATACGCAAACTTCCTTTGCGATATCTTGAAGCTTGCCTAAGCCACGAGTTGCATCGAGTTCCGGATCTTCACCAAATAAGTTTTAGAACACTCTACGCGTTCACACAAACAAAATAATACATTATTTGTGACAAAGCTATAGAAAAAAGGCATTATTTGTGACGATAAACAAACTTCCTTTGCGATATCTTGAAGCTTGCCTATACCAAGAGTTGCCCCGAGTTCCGGCAATGGCAGCTGATAAATCCGTCAATTTACATCCGATCTTCATTAAATAAGTTTTAAAACACTCGCATACGCATTAACACAAACAAAATAAAGCATTATTTGTGACGAAGCGATAGAAATGGCGGATATAAATGACGTTGTACCACCGTCCTTTGCGATATCTTTAAGCTTGCCTATAGCTTGCACGAGTTGCGTCAAGTTCCGGAAAATGGCAGCTGATACATCCGTCAATTTAAATTCGATCTTCATTAAATAAGTTTTAAAATGCTCTACGCATTAACACAAATAAAATAAGGCTTTATTTGTGACGAAGCGATAGAAAATGGCGGAGATATTTGCCGTTGTGCCAACTTCCTTTGCGATATCTTGAAGCTTGCCTATGCCACGAGTTGCCTTGAGTTCCGGCAAATAGAAGCTGATAAATCCGTCAATTTACATCCGATCTTCACTTAATGAGTTTTAAAACACTCGCATACGCATTAACACAAAACAAAATAAGACATTATTGGTGAGGAAGCGATAGAAAATGACGGAGATATTTGCCGTTTTAAAAATTTTCTTTGCGGTATCTTAAAGCTTGCCTATGCAAGGAGTTGCCCCGAGTTCCGCCAATTTACATTCGATCTTTATTAACGAAGTTTTAGAACTCTTTACGCATTAACACAAACAAAATAAGACATTATTTGTGACGAAGCGATAGAAAATGGCGGAGATATTTGCCGTTGTGCCAACTTCCTTTGCGATATTTTGAAGCTTGCCTATGCCAAATGAGTTTTAAAACTCTCTACGCATTAACACAAACAGAATAAGACATTATTTGTGACGAAGCGATAAAAAATGGCGGAGATATTTCCCGTTGTAAAAACTTCCTTTGCGATATCTTAAAGCTTGCCTATGCCAAGAGTTGCCCCGAGTTCCGGCAATGGCAGCTGATAAATCCGTCAATTTACATCCGATCTTCACTAAATAAGTTTTAAAACACTCGCATACGCATTAACACAAAACAAAATAAGACATTATTTGTGAGGAAGCGATAGAAAATGTCGGAGATATTTGCCGTTTTAAAAATTTTCTTTGCGGTATCTTAAAGCTTGCCTATGCCAGGAGTTGCCCCGAGTTCCGCCAATTTACATTCGATCTTCATTAACGAAGTTTTAAAACTCTCTACGCATTAACACAAACAAAATAAGACATTATTTGTGACGAAGCGATAGAAAATGGCGGAGATATTTGCCGTTGTGCCAACTTCCTTTGCGATATTTTGAAGCTTGCCTATGCCAAATGAGTTTTAAAACTCTCTACGCATTAACACAAACAGAATAAGACATTATTTGTGACGAAGCGATAAAAAATGGCGGAGATATTTCCCGTTGTAAAAACTTCCTTTGCGATATCTTAAAGCTTGCCTATGCCAAGAGTTGCCCCGAGTTCCGGCAAATGGCAGCTGATAAATCCGTCAATTTACATTCGATCTTCATTAAATAAGATTTAAAATGCTCTACGCATTAACACAAATAAAATAAGGCTTTATTTGTGACGAAGCGATAGAAAATGGCGGAGATATTTGCCGTTGGGCTACTGCCTTTGCGATATCTTAAAGCTTGCCTATGCCACGAGTTGCCTTGAGTTCCGGCAAATAGAAGCTGATGAATCCGTCAATTTACATCAGATCTTCACTGAATAAAATTTAAAACACTCGCATACGCATTCACACAAACAAAATAAGACATTATTTGTGACGAAGCGATAAAAAATGGCGGAGATATTTGCCGTTGTGCCAACTTCCTTTGCGATATATTGAAGCTTGCCTATGCCACGAGTTGCCTTGAGTTCCGGCAAATAGAAGCTGATAAATCCGTCAATTTACATCCGATCTGCACTTAATGAGTTTTAAAACACTCGCATACGCATTAATACAAACAAAATAAGGCATTATTTGTGACGAAGCAATAGAAAATGGCGGAGATATTTTCCGTTGCACCAACTTCCTTTGCGATATCTTGAAGCTTGCCTATGCCTCTAGTTGCTCCGACTGCCGGCAAATGGCAACTGATAAATCCGTCAATTTACATCCGATCTTCATCAAATAAGTTTTAAAACTCTCTACGCATTAACACAAACAAAATAAGACATTATACGTGACGAAGCGATAGAAAATGGCGGAGATATTTGCCGTTGTAAAAACTTCCTTTGCGGTATCTTAAAGCTTGCCTATGCCAGGAGTTGCCCCGAGTTCCGGCAATTTACATTCGATCTTCATTACCGAAGTTTTAAAACTCTTTACGCATTAACACAAACAACATAAGACATTATTTGTGACGAAGCGATAGAAAATGGCGGAGATATTTGCCGTTGTGCCAACTTCCTTTGCGATATTTTGAAACTTGACTATGTCACGAGTTGCCCCGAGTTCCGGCAAATGGCAGCTGATAAATCCGGCAATTTACATCCGATCTTCATTAAATAAATTTTAAAACACTCGCATACGCATTAACACAAACAAAATAAGGCATTATTTGTGACGAATCGATAGAAAATGGCGGAGATATTTTCCGTTGTACAAACTTCCTTTGCGATATCTTGAAGCTTGCCTATGCCACGAGTTGCATCGAGTTCCGGCAAATGGAAGCTGATTAATCCGTCAATTTACATCCGATCTTCACCAATAAAATATAAAACACTCTACGCATTAACACAAACAAAATAAGACATTATTGGTGACGAAGCGATAGAAGATGGCGGAGATATTTGCCGTTGTGCCAACTTCCTTTGCGATATTTTGAAGCTTGCCTATGCCAAATGAGTTTTAAAACTCTCTACGCATTAACGCAAACAGAATAAGACATTATTTGTGACGAAGCGATAAAAAATGGCGGAGATATTTCCCGTTGTAAAAACTTTCTTTGCGATATCTTAAAGCTTGCCTATGCCAAGAGTTGTCCCGAGTTCCGGCAATGGCAGCTGATAAATCCGTCAATTTACATCCGATCTTCATTAAATTAGTTTTAAAACACTCGCATACGCATAAACACAAACAAAATAAAGCATGTTTAAGCTTGCCTATAGCTTGCACGAGTTGCGTTGAGTTCCGGCAAATGGCAGCTGATAAATCCGTCAATTTACATCCGATCTTCATCAAATGAGTTTTAAAATTCTCTACGCATTAACACAAACAAAATAAGGCTTTATTTGTGACGAATCGATAGAAAATAGCGGAGATATTCGCCGTTGTGCCAACTGCCTTTGCGATATCTTAAAGCTTGCCTATGCCACGAGTTGCCTTGAGTTCCGGCAAATAGAAGCTGATGAATCCGTCAATTAACATCAGATCTTCACTGAATAAAATTTAAAACACTCGCATACGCATTCACACAAACAAAATAAGACATTATTTGTGACGAATCGATTGAAAATGACGGAGATATTCGCCGTTGTGCCAACTGCCTTTGCGATATCTTAAAGCTTGCCTATGCCACGAGTTGCCTTGAGTTCCGGCAAATAGAAGCTGATGAAACCGTCAATTTACATCAGATCTTCACTGAATAAAATTTAAAACACTCGCATACGCATTCACACAAACAAAATAAGACATTATTTGTGACGAAGCGATAAAAAATGGCGGAGATATTTTCCGTTGTGCCAACTTCCTTTGCGATATATTGAAGCTTGCCTATGCCACGAGTTGCCTTGAGTTCCGGCAAATAGAAGCTGATAAATCCGTCAATTTACATCCGATCTGCACTTAATGAGTTTTAAAACACTCGCATACGCATTAATACAAACAAAATAAGGCATTATTTGTGACGAAGCAATAGAAAATGGCGGAGATATTTTCCGTTGCACCAACTTCCTTTGCGATATCTTGAAGCTTGCCTATGCCACGAGTTGCTCCGACTGCCGGCAAATGGCAACTGATAAATCCGTCAATTTACATCCGATCTTCATCAAATAAGTTTTAAAACTCTCTACGCATTGACACAAACAAAATAAGACATTATACGTGACGAAGCGATAGAAAATGGCGGAGATATTTCCCGTTGTAAAAACTTCCTTTGCGATATCTTAAAGCTTGCCTATGCCAAGAGTTGCCCCGAGTTCCGGCAATGGCAGCTGATAAATCCGTCAATTTACATCCGATCTTCATTAAATAAGTTTTAAAACACTCGCATACGCATAAACACAAACAAAATAAAGCATTATTTGTGACGAAGCGATAGAAATGGCGGATATGAATGACGTTGTACCACCGTCCTTTGCGATATCTTTAAGCTTGCCTATAGCTTGCACGAGTTGCGTCAAGTTCCGGAAAATGGCAGCTGATACATCCGTCAATTTAAATTCGATCTTCATTAAATAAGTTTTAAAATGCTCTACACATTAACACAAATAAAATAAGGCTTTATTTGTGACGAAGCGATAGAAAATGGCGGAGATATTTGCCGTTGTGCCAAACTTCCTTTGCGATATCTTGAAGCTTGCCTATGCCACGAGTTGCCTTGAGTTCCGGCAAATAGAAGCTGATAAATCCGTCAATTTACATCCGATCTTCACTTAATGAGTTTTAAAACACTCGCATACGCATTAACACAAAACAAAATAAGACATTATTTGTGAGGAAGCGATAGAAAATGACTGAGATATTTGCCGTTTTAAAAATTTTCTTTGCGGTATCTTAAAGCTTGCCTATGCCACGAGTTGCCTTGAGTTCCGGCAAATAGAAGCTGATGAATCCGTCAATTTACATCCGATCTTCACTTAATGAGTTTTAAAACACTCGCATACGCATTAACACAAACAAAATAAGGCATTATTTTTGACGAAGCGATAGAAAATGGCGGAGATATTGGCCGTTGTGCCAACTGCCTTTGCGATATCTTAGAGCTTGCCTATGCCACGAGTTGCCCCGAGCTCCGGCAATTTACATTCGATCTTCATTAAATAAGTTTTAAAACTCTCTACGCATTAACATAAACAAAATAAGGCATTATTTGTGACGAAGCGATAGAAAATGGCGGAGATATTTGCCGTTGTAAAAACTTCCTTTGCGATATCTTTAAGTTTGCCTATGCCACATGTTGCCCCGAGCTCCGGCAATTTACATTCGATCTTCATTAAATAAGTTTTAAAACTCTCTACGCATTAACATAAACAAAATAAGGCATTATTTGTGACGAAGCGATAGAAAATGGCGGAGATATTTTCCATTGTGCCAACTTCCTTTGCGATATTTTGAAGCTTGCCTATGCCACGAGTTGCCCCGGGTTCCGGCAGCTGATGAATCTGTCATTTTACATCCGATCTTCACCAAATAAACTTTAAAACACTCTTTCACACAAAAACAATAAGACATTATACGTGACGAAGCGATAGAAAATGGCGGAGATATTTGCCGTTGTACAAACTTCCTTTGCGATATCTTTAAGCTTGCCTATAGCTTGCACGAGTTGCGTCGAGTTCCGGCAAATGGCAGCTGATAAATCCGTCAATTTACATTCGATCTTCATTAAATAAGTTATAAAATGCTCTACGCATTAACACAAACAAAATAAGGCTTTATTTGTGACGAAGCGATAGAAAATGGCGGAGATATTTGCCGTTGTGCCAACTGCCTTTGCGATATCTTAAAGGTTGCCTATGCCACGAGTTGCCTTGAGTTCCGGCAAATGGAAGCTGATGAATCCGTCAATTCACATCAGATTTTCACTGAATAAAATTTAAAACACTCGCATACGCATTCACACAAACAAAATAAGACATTATTTGCGACGAAGCGATAAAAAATGGCGGAGATATTTGCCGTTGTGCCAACTTCCTTTGCGATATCTTGAAGCTTGCCCATGCCACGAGTTGCCTTGAGTTCCGGCAAATAGAAGCTGATAAATCCGTCAATTTACATCCGATCTGCACTTAATGAGTTTTAAAACACTCGCATACGCATTAATACAAACAAAATAAGGCATTATTTGTGACGAAGCAATAGAAAATGGCGGAGATATTTTCCGTTGCACCAAATTCCTTTGCGATATCTTGAAGCTTGCCTATGCCACGAGTTGCTCCGACTGCCGGCAAATGGCAACTGATAAATCCGTCAATTTACATCCGATCTTCATCAAATAAGTTTTAAAACTCTCTACGCATTGACACAAATAAAATAAGACATTATACGTGACGAAGCGATAGAAAATGGCGGAGATATTTCCCGTTGTAAAAACTTCCTTTGCGATATCTTGAAGCTTGCCTATGCCACGAGTTGCCACGGGTTCCGGCAAATGGCAGCTGATAAATCCGTCAATTTACATCCGATCTTCATCAAATGAGTTTTAAAATTCTCTACGCATTAACACAAACAAAATAAGGCTTTATTTGTGACGAATCGATAGAAAATGGCGGAGATATTTGCCGTTGTGCCAACTGCCTTTGCGATATCTTAAAGCTTGCCTATGCCACGAGTTGCCTTGAGTTCCGGCAAATAGAAGCTGATGAATCCGTCAATTTACATCAGATCTTCACTGAATAAAATTTAAAACACTCGCATACGCATTCACACAAACAAAATAAGACATTATTTGTTACGAATCGATTGAAAATGACGGAGATATTCGCCGTTGTGCCAACTGCCTTTGCGATATCTTAAAGCTTGCCTATGCCACGAGTTGCCTTGAGTTCCGGCAAATAGAAGCTGATGAAACCGTCAATTTACATCAGATCTTCACTGAATAAAATTTAAAACACTCGCATACGCATTCACACAAACAAAATAAGACATTATTTGTGACGAAGCGATAAAAAATGGCGGAGATATTTTCCGTTGTGCCAACTTCCTTTGCGATATATTGAAGCTTGCCTATGCCACGAGTTGCCTTGAGTTCCGGCAAATAGAAGCTGATAAATCCGTCAATTTACATCCGATCTGCACTTAATGAGTTTTAAAACACTCGCATACGCATTAATACAAACAAAATAAGGCATTATTTGTGACGAAGCAATAGAAAATGGCGGAGATATTTTCCGTTGCACCAACTTCCTTTGCGATATCTTGAAGCTTGCCTATGCCACGAGTTGCTCCGACTGCCGGCAAATGGCAACTGATAAATCCGTCAATTTACATCCGATCTTCATCAAATAAGTTTTAAAACTCTCTACGCATTGACACAAACAAAATAAGACATTATACGTGACGAAGCGATAGAAAATGGCGGAGATATTTCCCGTTGTAAAAACTTCCTTTGCGATATCTTAAAGCTTGCCTATGCCAAGAGTTGCCCCGAGTTCCGGCAATGGCAGCTGATAAATCCGTCAATTTACATCCGATCTTCATTAAATAAGTTTTAAAACACTCGCATACGCATAAACACAAACAAAATAAAGCATTATTTGTGACGAAGCGATAGAAATGGCGGATATGAATGACGTTGTACCACCGTCCTTTGCGATATCTTTAAGCTTGCCTATAGCTTGCACGAGTTGCGTCAAGTTACGGAAAATGGCAGCTGATACATCCGTCAATTTAAATTCGATCTTCATTAAATAAGTTTTAAAATGCTCTACGCATTAACACAAATAAAATAAGGCTTTATTTGTGACGAAGCGATAGAAAATGGCGGAGATATTTGCCGTTGTGCCAAACTTCCTTTGCGATATCTTGAAGCTTGCCTATGCCACGAGTTGCCTTGAGTTCCGGCAAATAGAAGCTGATAAATCCGTCAATTTACATCCGATCTTCACTTAATGAGTTTTAAAACACTCGCATACGCATTAACACAAACAAAATAAGGCATTATTTGTGACGAAGCGATAGAAAATGGCGGAGATATTTGCCGTTGTAAAAACTTCCTTTGCGATATTTTGAAACTTGACTATGTCACGAGTTGCCCCGAGTTCCGGCAATTTACATCCGATCTTCATTAAATAAATTTTAAGACACTCGCATACGCATTAACACAAACAAAATAAGGCTTTATTTGTGACGAATCGATAGAAAATGGCGGAGATATTTGCCGTTGTGCCAACTGCCTTTGCGATATCTTAAAGCTTGCCTATGCCACGAGTTGCCTTGAGTTCCGGCAAATAGAAGCTGATGAATCCGTCAATTTACATCAGATCTTCACTGAATAAAATTTAAAACACTCGCATACGCATTCACACAAACAAAATAAGACATTATTTGTTACGAATCGACAGAAAATGGCGGAGATATTTTCCGTTGTACCAACTTCCTTTGCGATATTTTGAAGCTTGCCTATGCCACGAGTTGCCCCGGGTTCCGGCAGCTGATGAATCTGTCAATTTACATCCGATCTTCACCAAATAATCTTTAAAACACTCTACGAATTCACACAAAAAAATAAGACATTATTTGTGACGAAGCGATAGAAAATGGCGGAGATATTTGCCGTTGTACCAACTTCCTTTGCGATATCTTGAAGCTTGCCCATGCCACGAGTTGCATCGAGTTTCGGCAAATGGAAGCTGATAAATCCGTCAATTTACATCCGATCTTCTTTTAATGAGTTTTAAAACACTCGCATACGCATTAACACAAACAAAATAAAGCATTATTTGTGACGAAGCGATAGAAATGGCGGATATAAATGACGTTGTACCACCGTCCTTTGCGATATCTTTAAGCTTGCCTATAGCTTGCACGAGTTGCGTCAAGTTCGGGAAAATGGCAGCTGATACATCCGTCAATTTAAATTCGATCTTCATTAAATAAGTTTTAAAATAATCTACGCATTAACACAAATAAAATAAGGCTTTATTTGTGACGAAGCGATAGAAAATGGCGGAGATATTTGCCGTTGTGCCAACTTCCTTTGCGATATCTTAAAGCTTGCCTATGCCACGAGTTGCCTTGAGTTCCGGCAAATAGAAGCTGATAAATCCGTCAATTTACATCCGATCTTCACTTAATGAGTTTTAAAACACTCGCATACGCATTAA
Source organism: Drosophila vallismaia (assembly GCA_035047325.1). Lineage (NCBI taxonomy): Eukaryota > Metazoa > Arthropoda > Insecta > Diptera > Drosophilidae > Drosophila > Drosophila vallismaia. The sequence continues at coordinate 341,466 of JAWNPU010000044.1, forward strand.
CACAAAACAAAATAAGACATTATTGGTGAGGAACCGATAGAAAATGACTGAGATATTTGCCGTTTTAAAAATTTTCTTTGCGGTATCTTAAAGCTTGCCTATGCCACGAGTTGCCTTGAGTTCCGGCAAATAGAAGCTGATAAATCCGTCAATTTACATCCGATCTTCACTTAATGAGTTTTAAAACACTCGCATACGCATTAACACAAACAAAATAAGGCATTATTTGTGACGAAGCGATAGAAAATGGCGGAGATATTTGCCGTTGTAAAAACTTCCTTTGCGATATCTTTAAGTTTGCCTATGCCACATGTTGCCCCGAGCTCCGGCAATTTACATTCGATCTTCATTAAATAAGTTTTAAAACTCTCTACGCATTAACATAAACAAAATAAGGCATTATTTGTAACGAAGCGATAGAAAATGGCGGAGATATTTTCCATTGTGCCAACTTCCTTTGCGATATTTTGAAGCTTGCCTATGCCACGAGTTGCCCCGGGTTCCGGCAGCTGATGAATCTGTCATTTTACATCCGATCTTCACCAAATAAACTTTAAAACACTCTTTCACACAAAAAAAATAAGACATTATACGTGACGAAGAAAATGGCGGAGATATTTGCCGTTGTACAAACTTCCTTTGCGATATTTTGAAACTTGACTATGTCACGAGTTGCCCCGAGTTCCGGCAATTTACATCCGATCTTCATTAAATAAATTTTAAGACACTCGCATACGCATTAACACAAACAAAATAAGGCATTATTTGTGACGAATCGATAGAAAATGGCGGAGATATTTGCCGTTGTACCAACTTCCTTTGCGATATCTTGAAGCTTGCCCATGCCACGAGTTGCATCGACTTTCGGCAAATGGAAGCTGATAAATCCGTCAATTTACATCCGATCTTCACTTAATGAGTTTTAAAACACAAGCATACGCATTAATACAAACAAAATAAGGCATTATTTGTGACGAAGCAATAGAAAATGGCGGAGATATTTTCCGTTGTACCAACTTCCTTTGCGATATCTTTAAGCTTGCCTATAGCTTGCACGAGTTGCGTCGAGTTCCGGCAAATGGCAGCTGATAAATCCGTCAATTTACATTCGATCTTCATTAAATAAGTTATAAAATGCTCTACGCATTAACACAAACAAAATAAGGCTTTATTTGTGACGAAGCGATAGAAAATGGCGGAGATATTTGCCGTTGTGCCAACTGCCTTTGCGATATCTTAAAGGTTGCCTATGCCACGAGTTGCCTTGAGTTCCCGCAAATGGAAGCTGATGAATCCGTCAATTCACATCAGATTTTCACTGAATAAAATTTAAAACACTCGCATACGCATTCACACAAACAAAATAAGACATTATTTGCGACGAAGCGATAAAAAATGGCGGAGATATTTGCCGTTGTGCCAACTTCCTTTGCGATATCTTGAAGCTTGCCTATGCCACGAGTTTCCTTGAGTTCCGGCAAATAGAAGCTGATAAATTCGTCAATTTACATCCGATCTTCACTTAATGAGTTTTAAAACACTCGCATACGCATTAATACAAACAAAATAAGGCATTATTTGTGACGAAGCAATAGAAAATGGCGGAGATATTTTCCGTTGCACCAACTTCCTTTGCGATATCTTTAAGTTTGCCTATGCCACATGTTGCCACGAGTTCCGGCAAATGGCAGCTGATAAATCCGTCAATTTACATCCGATCTTCATTAAAATAGGTTTTAAAATGCTCTACGCATTCACACAAACAAAATAAAACACTATTTGTGACGAAGCGATAGAAAATGGCGAAGATATTTGCCGTTGTACCAACTTCCTTTGCGATATCTTGAAGTTTGCCTATGCCACGAGTTGCATCGAGTTCCGGCAAATGGAAGCTGATAAATCCGTCAATTTACATCCGATCTTCATCAAATGAGTTTTAAAACTCTCTACGCATTAACACAAACAAAATAAGACATTATTTGTTACGAATCGACAGAAAATGGCGGAGATATTTCCCGTTGTACCAACTTCGTTTGCGATATCTTTAAGTTTGCCTATGCCATATGTTCCCACGGGTTCCGGCAAATGGCAGCTGATAAATCCGTCAATTTACATCCGATCTTCATTAAAATAGGTTTTAAAATGCTCTACGCATTCACACAAACAAAATAAAACACTATTTGTGACGAAGCAATAGAAAATGGCGGAGATATTTGCCGTAGTGCCAACTTCCTTTGCGATATCTTGAAGCTTGCCTATGCCACGAGTTTCCTTGAGTTCCGGCAAATAGAAGCTGATAAATCCGTCAATTTACATCCGATCTTCATCAAATGAGTTTTAAAACTCTCTACGCATTAACACAAACAAAATAAGGCATTATTTTTGACAAAGCGATAGAAAATGGCGGAGATATTTGCCGTAAAGCTTGCCTATGCCAAGAGTTGCCCCGAGTTCCGGCAATTTACATTCGATCTTCATTAAATAAGTTTTAAAACTCTCTACGCATTAACATAAACAAAATAAGGCATTATTTGTGACGAAGCGATAGAAAATGGCGGAGATATTTTCCGTTGTACCAACTTCCTTTGCGATATTTTGCAGCTTGCCTATGCCACGAGTTGCCACGGGTTCCGGCAGCTGATGAATCCGTCAATTTACATCCGATCTTCACCAAATAAGCTTTAAAACACTCTACGCATTCACACAAAAAAATAAGACATTATTTGTGACGAGACGATAGAAAATGGCGGAGATATTTGCCGTTGTGCAAACTTCCTTTGCGATATTTTGAAGCTTGCCTATGCCACGAGTTTCCTTGAGTTCCGGCAAATAGAAGCTGATAAATCCGTCAATTTACATCCGATCTTCATTTAATGAGTTTTTAAACTATCTACGCATTAACACAAACAAAATAAGACATTATTTTTTACGAAGCGATAGAAAATGGCGGAGATATTTCCCGTTGTAAAAACTTCCTTTGCGATATCTTAAAGCTTGCCTATGCCAAGAGTTGCCCCGAGTTCCGGCAATGGCAGCTGATAAATCCGTAAATTTACATTCGATCTTCATTAAATAAGTTTGAAAACTCTCTAAGCATTCACACAAACAAAATAAGGCATCATTTGTGACGAAGGGATAGAAAATGGCGGAGATTTTTGCCGTTGTATAAACTTCCTTTGCGATATTTTGAATCTTGACTATGTCACGAGTTTCCCAGAGTTCCGGCAAATGACAGCTGACAAATCCTTCAATTTACATCCGATCTTCACCAAATAAGCTTTAAAACACTCTACGCATTCACACAAACAAAATAAGGAATTATTTTTGACGAAGCGATAGAAAATGGCTGAGATATTTGCCGTTGTAAAAACTTCCTTTGCGGTATCTTAAAGCTTGCCTATGCCAGGAGTTGCCCCGAGTTCCGGCAATTTACATTCGATCTTCATTACCGAAGTTTGAAAACTCTCCACGCATTAACACAAACAAAATAAGACATTATTTGTGACGAAGCAATAGAAAATGGCGGAGATATTTGCCGTAGTGCCAACTTCCTTTGCGATATTTTGAAGCTTGCCTATGCCACGAGTTTCCTTGAGTTCCGGCAAATAGAAGCTGATAAATCCGTCAATTTACATCCGATCTTCATTTAATGAGTTTTAAAACTCTCTACGCATTTACACAAACAAAATAAGACATTATTTGTTACGAATCGACAGAAAATGGCGGAGATATTTCCCGTTGTACCAACTTCGTTTGCGATATCTTTAAGTTTGCCTATGCCATATGTTCCCACGGGTTCCAGCAAATGGCAGCTGATAAATCCGTCAATTTACATCCGATCTTCATCAAATGAGTTTTAAAACTCTCTACGCATTAACACAAACAAAACAAGTAAGGGAGCAGCAGTCGAGTTTCCCGACTGCAAAATACCCTGTACCCTTAGACATGGTTACAATTTATTTATTTAGTATCAATAAATAAAAGAAACAATATTCTATTAAAAAAAAAAATAAGTTTCGTGTGCCATAAAGCCATACACATTTTGCTGCCAACGTCGCAGTCGGCGTCGCGCAATGCGTATTTTGCTGCGCTTCTGCTTCCCTTGCCAAATATTTTGCATGTGGCATACCTTCCGTGTTTCTTATCCGATATGGTTCAAATTAAAAAATTAGATAGCTTTTATAAGCACCAATGCATATGCCGAATTGCACAGCATTAGGTTAATAATTGTGGCCGTGGCAGTTTTTTGCGATTTGCGTGGTAGCGGGGGGTGATATCAAAATAAAACAACAAACTTGTACTGCGCATGTTAATTACCTATCCAACGATATATAGCACATGTCTGTAGAAATTGTAGTTTCTGAAATCTAGGCGTTGATACGGACAGACAGACGGACAGACGGATGGACGGACGGACAGACGGACATGGCTATATCGACTCGGCTGTTGATGCTGATCAAGAATATATATACTTTATGGGGTCGGAGATGCTTCCTTCTGCCTGTTACATACATTTGCACCATATTATGATAGCCTTTTCACCCATTTTCAATGTGTACAGGGTATAATAAGACATTATTTGTGACGAAGCGATAGAAAATGGCGGAGATATTTGCCGTTGTAAAAACTTTCTTTCCGGTATCTTAAAGCTTGCCTATGCCAGGAGTTGCCCCGAGTTCCGGCAATTTACATTCGATCTTCATTAACGAAGTTTTAAAACTCTCTACGCATTAACACAAACAAAATAAGACATTATTTGTGACGAAGCGATAGAAAATGGCGGAGATATTTGCCGTTGTGCCAACTTCCTTTGCGATATTTTGAAGCTTGCCTATGCCAAATGAGTTTTAAAACTCTCTACGCATTAACACAAACAGAATAAGACATTATTTGTGACGAAGCGATAAAAAATGGCGGAGATATTTCCCGTTGTAAAAACTTCCTTTGCGATATCTTAAAGCTTGCCTATGCCAAGAGTTGCCCCGAGTTCCGGCAAATGGCAGCTGATAAATCCGTCAATTTACATTCGATCTTCATTAAATAAGTTATAAAATGCTCTACGCATTCACACAAACAAAATAAAACACTATTTGTGACGAAGCGATAGAAAATGGCGGAGATATTTGCCGTTGTGCCAACTGCCTTTGCGATATCTTAAAGGTTGCCTATGCCACGAGTTGCCTTGAGTTCCCGCAAATGGAAGCTGATGAATCCGTCAATTCACATCAGATTTTCACTGAATAAAATTTAAAACACTCGCATACGCATTCACACAAACAAAATAAGACATTATTTGCGACGAAGCGATAAAAAATGGCGGAGATATTTGCCGTTGTGCCAACTTCCTTTGCGATATCTTGAAGCTTGCCTATGCCACGAGTTGCATCGAGTTCCGGCAAATGGAAGCTGATTAATCCGTCAATTTACATCCGATCTTCACTTAATGAGTTTTAAAACACTCGCATTCGCATAAATACAAACAAAATAAGGCATTATTTGTGACGAAGCAATAGAAAATGGCGGAGATATTTTCCGTTGTACCAACTTCCTTTGCGATATCTTTAAGCTTGCCTATAGCTTGCACGAGTTGCGTCGAGTTCCGGCAAATGGCAGCTGATAAATCCGTCAATTTACATTCGATCTTCATTAAATAAGTTATAAAATGCTCTACGCATTAACACAAACAAAATAAGGCTTTATTTGTGACGAAGCGATAGAAAATGGCGGAGATATTTGCCGTTGTGCCAACTGCCTTTGCGATATCTTAAAGGTTGCCTATGCCACGAGTTGCATCGAGTTCCGGCAAATGGAAGCTGATTAATCCGTCAATTTACATCCGATCTTCACTTAATGAGTTTTAAAACACTCGCATTCGCATAAATACAAACAAAATAAGGCATTATTTGTGACGAAGCAATAGAAAATGGCGGAGATATTTTCCGTTGTACCAACTTCCTTTGCGATATCTTTAAGCTTGCCTATAGCTTGCACGAGTTGCGTCGAGTTCCGGCAAATGGCAGCTGATAAATCCGTCAATTTACATTCGATCTTCATTAAATAAGTTATAAAATGCTCTACGCATTAACACAAACAAACTAAGGCTTTATTTGTGACGAAGCGATAGAAAATGGCGGAGATATTTGCCGTTGTGCCAACTGCCTTTGCGATATCTTAAAGGTTGCCTATGCCACGAGTTGCCTTCAGTTCCGGCAAATGGAAGCTGATGAATCCGTCAATTTACATCAGATCTTCACTGAATAAAATTTAAAACACTCGCATACGCATTCACACAAACAAAATAAGACATTATTTGCGACGAAGCGATAAAAAATGGCGGAGATATTTTCCGTTGCACCAACTTCCTTTGCGATATCTTGAAGCTTGCCTATGCCACGAGTTGCTCCGACTTCCGGCAAATGGCAGATGATAAATCCGTCAATTTACATCCGATCTTCATCAAATGAGTTTTAAAACTCTCTACGCATTAACACAAACAAAATAAGGCTTTATTTGTGACGAAGCGATAGAAAATGGCGGAGATATTTGCCGTTGTGCCAACTTCCTTTGCGATAGCTTGAAGCTTGCCTATGCCACGAGTTGCCTTGAGTTCCGGCAAATAGACGCTGATAAATCCGTCAATTTACATCCGATCTTCACTTAATGAGTTTTAAAACACTCGCATACGCATTAATACAAACAAAATAAGGCATTATTTGTGACGAAGCAATAGAAAATGGCGGAGATATTTGCCGTTGCACCAACTTCCTTTGCGATATCTTGAAGCTTGCCTATGCCACGAGTTGCTCCGACTTCCGGCAAATGGCAGCTGATAAATCCGTCAATTTACATCCGATCTTCATTAAATGAGTTTTAAAACTCTCTACGCATTAACACAAACAAAATAAGACATTATTTGTGACGAAGCGATAGAAAATGGCGGAGATATTTGCCGTTTTATAAATTTTCTTTGCGGTATCTTAAAGCTTGCCTATGCCAGGAGTTGCCCCGAGTTCCGGCAATTTACGTTCGATCTTCATTACCGAAGTTTTAAAACTCTCCACGCATTAACACAAACAAAATAGGACATTATTTGTGACGAAGCGATAGAAAATGGCGAAGATATTTGCCGTTGTACCAACTTCCTTTGCGATATCTTGAAGCTTGCCTATGCCACGAGTTTCCTTGAGTTCCGGCAAATAGAAGCTGATAAATCCGTCAATTTACATCCGATCTTCATCAAATGAGTTTTAAAACTCTCTTGGCATTAACACAAACAAAATAAGGCATTATTTGTGACGAAGGGATAGAAAATGGCGGAGATATTTCCCGTTGTGCAAACTTCCTTTGCGATATCTTGAAGCTTGCCTATGCCACGAGTTTCTTTAAGTTCCGGCAAATAGAAGCTGATTAATCCGTCAATTTACATCCGATCTTCATTTAATAAGTTTTAAAACTCTCTACGCATTAACACAAACAAAATAAGACATTATTTGTTACGAATCGACAGAAAATGGCGGAGATATTTCCCGTTGTACCAACTTCGTTCGAGATATCTTTAAGTTTGCCTATGCCACATGTTGCCACGGGTTCCGGCAAATGGCAGCTGATAAATCCGTCAATTTACATCCGATCTTCATCAAATGAGTTTTAAAACTCTCTACGCATTAACACAAACAAAATAAGACATTATTTGTGACGAAGCGATAGAAAATGGCGGAGATATTTGCCGTTTTATAAATTTTCTTTGCGGTATCTTAAAGCTTGCCTATGCCAGGAGTTGCCCCGAGTTCCGGCAATTTACGTTCGATCTTCATTACCGAAGTTTTAAAACTCTCCACGCATTAACACAAACAAAATAAGACATTATTTGTGACGAAGCGATAGAAAATGGCGAAGATATTTGCCGTTGTACCAACTTCCTTTGCGATATCTTGAAGCTTGCCTATGCCACGAGTTTCCTTGAGTTCCGGCAAATAGAAGCTGATAAATCCGTCAATTTACATCCGATCTTCATCAAATGAGTTTTAAAACTCTCTTGGCATTAACACAAACAAAATAAGGCATTATTTGTGACGAAGGGATAGAAAATGGCGGAGATATTTCCCGTTGTACAAACTTCCTTTGCGATATCTTGAAGCTTGCCTATGCCACGAGTTTCTTTGAGTTCCGGCAAATAGAAGCTGATAAATCCGTCAATTTACATCCGATCTTCATTTAATAAGTTTTAAAACTCTCTACGCATTAACACAAACAAAATAAGACATTATTTGTTACGAATCGACAGAAAATGGCGGAGATATTTCCCGTTGTACCAACTTCGTTCGAGATATCTTTAAGTTTGCCCATGCCACATGTTGCCACGGGTTCCGGCAAATGGCAGCTGATAAATCCGTCAATTTACATCCGATCTTCATTAAAATAGGTTTTAAAATGCTCTACGCATTCACACAAACAAAATAAAACACTATTTGTGACGAAGCGATAGAAAATGGCGGAGATATTTGCCGTTGTAAAAACTTCCTTTGCGGTATCTTAAAGCTTGCCTATGCCAAGAGTTGCCCCGAGTTCCGGCAATTTACATTCGATCTTTATTAAATAAGTTTTAAAACTCTCTACGCATGAACATAAACAAAATAAGGCATTATTTGTGACGAAGCGATAGAAAATGGCGGAGATATTTTCCGTTGTACCAACTTCCTTTGCGATATTTTGAAGTTTGCCTATGCCACGAGTTGCCCCGGGTTCCGGCAGCTGATGAATCCGTCAATTTACATCCGATCTTCACCAAATAAGCTTTAAAACACTCTACGCATTCACACAAAAACATAAGACATTATTTGTGACGAGGCGATAGAAAATGGCGGAGATATTTACCGTTGTACAAACTTCCTTTGCGATATTTCGAAACTTGACTATGTCACGAGTTGCCCCGAGTTCCGGCAAATGGCAACTGATAAATCCGGCAATTTACATCCGATCTTCATTAAATAAATTTTAAAACACTCGCATACGCATTAACACAAACAAAATAAGGCATTATTTGTGACGAAAATGGCGGATATCTTTGCCGTTGTACCATCTTCCTTTGCGATATATTGAAGCTTGCCTATGCCACGAGTTGCCTTGAGTTCCGGCAAATGGAAGCTGATAAATCCGTCAATTTACATTCGATCTTCATTAAATAAGTTTTTAAATGCTCTACGCATTAACACAAACAAAATAAGGCTTTATTTGTGACGAAGCGATAGAAAATGGCGGAGATATTTGCCGTTGTGCCAACTGCCTTTGCAATATCTTAAAACTTGCCAAAGCCACGAGTTGCCTTGAGTTCCGGCAAATAGAAGCTGATAAATCCGTCAATTTACATCCGATCTTCACTTAATGAGTTTTAAAACACTCGCATACGTATTAATACAAACAAACTAAGGCATTATTTGTGACGAAGCTATAGAAAATGGCGGAGATATTTTCCGTTGTACCAACTTCCTTTGCGATATCTTGAAGCTTGCCTATGCCACGAGTTGCATCGAGTTCCGGCAAATGGAAGCTGATAAATCCGTCAATTTACATCCGATCTTCATTAAAATAGGTTTTAAAATGCTCTACGCATTCACACAAACAAAATAAAACACTATTTGTGACGAATCGATAGAAAATGGCGGAGATATTTGCCTTTGTACCAACTTCCTTTGCGATATCTTGAAGCTTGCCTATGCCACGAGTTGCATCGAGTTCCGGCAAATGGAAGCTGATTAATCCGTCAATTTACATCCGATCTTCACTTAATGAGTTTTAAAACACTCGCATTCGCATAAATACAAACAAAATAAGGCATTATTTGTGACGAAGCAATAGAAAATGGCGGAGATATTTTCCGTTGTACCAACTTCCTTTGCGATATCTTTAAGCTTGCCTATAGCTTGCACGAGTTGCGTCGAGTTCCGGCAAATGGCAGCTGATAAATCCGTCAATTTACATTCGATCTTCATTAAATAAGTTATAAAATGCTCTACGCATTAACACAAACAAAATAAGGCTTTATTTGTGACGAAGCGATAGAAAATGGCGGAGATATTTGCCGTTGTGCCAACTGCCTTTGCGATATCTTAAAGGTTGCCTATGCCACGAGTTGCCTTGAGTTCCGGCAAATGGAAGCTGATGAATCCGTCAATTTACATCAGATCTTCACAGAATAAAATTTAAAACACTCGCATACGCATTCACAAAAAAAAAATAAGACATTATTTGCGACGAAGCGATAGAAAATGGCGGAGATATTTGCCGTTGTACCAACTTCCTTTGCGATATCTTGAAGCTTGCCTATGCCACGAGTTGCGTCGAGTTCCGGCAAATGGCAGCTGATAAATCCGTCAATTTACATTCGATCTTCATTAAATAAGTTTTTAAATTCTCTACGCATTAACACAAACAAACTAAGGCTTTATTTGTGACGAAGCGATAGAAAATGGCGGAGATATTTGCCGTTGTGCCAACTGCCTTTGCGATATCTTAAAGGTTGCCTATGCCACGAGTTGCCTTCAGTTCCGGCAAATGGAAGCTGATGAATCCGTCAATTTACATCAGATCTTCACTGAATAAAATTTAAAACACTCGCATACGCATTCACACAAACAAAATAAGACATTATTTGCGACGAAGCGATAAAAAATGGCGGAGATATTTTCCGTTGCACCAACTTCCTTTGCGATATCTTGAAGCTTGCCTATGCCACGAGTTGCTCCGACTTCCGGCAAATGGCAGATGATAAATCCGTCAATTTACATCCGATCTTCATCAAATGAGTTTTAAAACTCTCTACGCATTAACACAAACAAAATAAGGCTTTATTTGTGACGAAGCGATAGAAAATGGCGGAGATATTTGCCGTTGTGCCAACTTCCTTTGCGATAGCTTGAAGCTTGCCTATGCCACGAGTTGCCTTGAGTTCCGGCAAATAGACGCTGATAAATCCGTCAATTTACATCCGATCTTCACTTAATGAGTTTTAAAACACTCGCATACGCATTAATACAAACAAAATAAGTCATTATTTGTGACGAAGCAATAGAAAATGGCGGAGATATTTGCCGTTGCACCAACTTCCTTTGCGATATCTTGAAGCTTGCCTATGCCACGAGTTGCTCCGACTTCCGGCAAATGGCAGCTGATAAATCCGTCAATTTACATCCGATCTTCATTAAATGAGTTTTAAAACTCTCTACGCATTAACACAAACAAAATAAGACATTATTTGTGACGAAGCGATAGAAAATGGCGGAGATATTTGCCGTTTTATAAATTTTCTTTGCGGTATCTTAAAGCTTGCCTATGCCAGGAGTTGCCCCGAGTTCCGGCAATTTACGTTCGATCTTCATTACCGAAGTTTTAAAACTCTCCACGCATTAACACAAACAAAATAAGGCATTATTTGTGACGAAGCGATAGAAAATGGCGAAGATATTTGCCGTTGTACCAACTTCCTTTGCGATATCTTGAAGCTTGCCTATGCCACGAGTTTCCTTGAGTTCCGGCAAATAGAAGCTGATAAATCCGTCAATTTACATTCGATCTTCATTAAATAAGTTTTTAAATCCTCTACGCATTAACACAAACAAAATAAGACACTATTTGTGACAAATCGATAGAAAATGGCGAAGATATTTGCCGTTATAAAAACTTCCTTTGCGATATCTTGAAGCTTTGCCTATGCCACGAGTTGCCACGGGTTCCGGCAAATGGCAGCTGATAAATCCGTCAATTTACATCAGATCTTCACCAAATATAATTTAAAACACTCTACGCATTCACACAAACAAAATAAGACATTATTTGTGACGAGGCGATAGAAAATGGCGGAGATATTTGCCGTTGTATAAACTTCCTTTGCGATATTTTGAAACTTGACTATGTCACGAGTTGCCCCGAGTTCCGGCAAATGACAGCTGATAAATCCGTCAATTTACATCCGATCTTCATTATATAAGTTTTAAAACACTCGCATACGCATTAACACAAACAAAATAAGGCATTATTTGTGATGAAGCGATAGAAAATGGCGGAGATATTTTCCGTTGTACCAACTTCCTTTGCGATATCTTGAAGCTTGCCTATGCCACGAGTTGCATAGAGTTCCGGCAAATGGAAGCTGATAAATCCGTCAATTTACATCCGATCTTCACCAAATAAATTATAAAACACTCTACGCATTCGCACAAACAAAACCCCGAGTTCCGGCAATGGCAGCTGATAAATCCGTCAATTTACATCCGATCTTCATTAAATAAGTTTTAAAACACTCACATACGCATTAACACAAACAAAATAAAGCATTATTTGTCACGAAGCGATAGAAAATGGCGGAGATAATTGCCGTTGTACCACCTTCCTTTGCGATATCTTTAAGCTTGCCTATAGCTTGCACGAGTTGCGTCGAATTCCGGCAAATGGCAGCTGATAAATCCGTCAATTTACATTCGATCTTCATTAAATAAGTTTTTAAATGCTCTACGCATTAACACAAACAAAATAAGGCTTTATTTGTGACGAAGCGATAGAAAATGGCGGAGATATTTGCCGTTGTGCCAACTGCCTTTGCGATATCTTAAAACTTGCCTATGCCACGAGTTGCCTTGAGTTCCGGAAAATAGAAGCTGATAAATCCGTCAATTTACATCCGATCTTCACTTAATGAGTTTTAAAACACTCGCATACGCATTAATACAAACAAAATAAGGCATTATTTGTGACGAAGCAATAGAAAATGGCGGAGATATTTTCCGTTGTACCAACTTCCTTTGCGATATCTTGAAGCTTGCCTATGCAACGAGTTGCTCCGACTTCCGGCAAATGGCAGCTGATAAATCCGTCAATTTACATCCGATCTTTATCAAATGAGTTTTAAAACTCTCTACGCATTAACACAAACAAAATAAGACATTATTTGTGACGAAGCGATAGAAAATGGCGGAGATATTTGCCGTTTTATAAATTTTCTTTGCGGTATCTTAAAGCTTGCCTATGCCAGGAGTTGCCCCGAGTTCCGGCAATTTACGTTCGATCTTCATTACCGAAGTTTTAAAACTCTCCACGCATTAACACAAACAAAATAAGACATTATTTGTGACGAAGCGATAGAAAATGGCGAAGATATTTGCCGTTGTACCAACTTCCTTTGCGATATCTTGAAGCTTGCCTATGCCACGAGTTTCCTTGAGTTCCGGCAAATAGAAGCTGATAAATCCGTCAATTTACATCCGATCTTCATCAAATGAGTTTTAAAACTCTCTTGGCATTAACACAAACAAAATAAGGCATTATTTGTGACGAAGGGATAGAAAATGGCGGAGATATTTCCCGTTGTACAAACTTCCTTTGCGATATCTTGAAGCTTGCCTATGCCACGAGTTTCTTTGAGTTCCGGCAAATAGAAGCTGATAAATCCGTCAATTTACATCCGATCTTCATTTAATAAGTTTTAAAACTCTCTACGCATTAACACAAACAAAATAAGACATTATTTGTTACGAATCGACAGAAAATGGCGGAGATATTTCCCGTTGTACCAACTTCGTTCGAGATATCTTTAAGTTTGCCTATGCCACATGTTGCCACGGGTTCCGGCAAATGGCAGCTGATAAATCCGTCAATTTACATCCGATCTTCATTAAAATAGGTTTTAAAATGCTCTACGCATTCACACAAACAAAATAAAACACTATTTGTGACGAAGCGATAGAAAATGGCGGAGATATTTGCCGTTGTAAAAACTTCCTTTGCGGTATCTTAAAGCTTGCCTATGCCAAGAGTTGCCCCGAGTTCCGGCAATTTACATTCGATCTTTATTAAATAAGTTTTAAAACTCTCTACGCATGAACATAAACAAAATAAGGCATTATTTGTGACGAAGCGATAGAAAATGGCGGAGATATTTTCCGTTGTACCAACTTCCTTTGCGATATTTTGAAGCTTGCCTATGCCACGAGTTGCCCCGGGTTCCGGCAGCTGATGAATCCGTCAATTTACATCCGATCTTCACCAAATAAGCTTTAAAACACTCTACGCATTCACACAAAAACATAAGACATTATTTGTGACGAGGCGATAGAAAATGGCGGAGATATTTACCGTTGTACAAACTTCCTTTGCGATATTTCGAAACTTGACTATGTCACGAGTTGCCCCGAGTTCCGGCAAATGGCAACTGATAAATCCGGCAATTTACATCCGATCTTCATTAAATAAATTTTAAAACACTCGCATACGCATTAACACAAACAAAATAAGGCATTATTTGTGACGAAAATGGCGGATATCTTTGCCGTTGTACCATCTTCCTTTGCGATATATTGAAGCTTGCCTATGCCACGAGTTGCCTTGAGTTCCGGCAAATGGAAGCTGATAAATCCGTCAATTTACATCCGATCTTCATTAAATAAGTTTTCAAACACTCGAATACGCATTAACACAAAAAAATAAGGCATTATTTTTGACGAAGGGATAGAAAATGGCGGAGATATTTGAGTTGTACCAACTTCCTTTGCGATATTTTAAAGCTTGCCTATGCCACGAGTTGCCCCGGGTTCCGGCAGCTGATAAATCCGTCAAGTTACATCCGATCTTCATTTAATGAGTTTTTAAACTCTCTACGCATTAACACAAACAAAATAAGACATTATTTTTTACGAAGCGATAGAAAATGGCGGAGATATTTCCCGTTGTAAAAACTTCCTTTGCGATATCTCAAAGCTTTGCCTATGCCAAGAGGTGCCCCGAGTTCCGGCAATGGCAGCTGATAAATCCGTCAATTTACATTCGATCTTCATTAAATAAGTTTTAAAACTCTCTACGCATTCACACAAACAATATAAGACACTATTTGTGACAAATCGATAGAAAATGGCGAAGATATTTGCCGTTATAAAAACTTCCTTTGCGATATCTTGAAGCTTTGCCTATGCCACGAGTTGCCCCGAGTTCCGGCAAATGGCAGCTGATAAATCCATCAATTTACATCCGATCTTCATTAAATAAATTTTAAAACACTCGCATACGCATTAACACAAACAAAATAAGGCATTATTTGTGACGAAAATGGCGGATATCTTTGCCGTTGTACCATCTTCCTTTGCGATATATTGAAGCTTGCCTATGCCACGAGTTGCCTTGAGTTCCGGCAAATGGAAGCTGATAAATCCGTCAATTTACATCCGATCTTCATTAAATAAGTTTTCAAACACTCGAATACGCATTAACACAAAAAAATAAGGCATTATTTTTGACGAAGGGATAGAAAATGGCGGAGATATTTGAGTTGTACCAACTTCCTTTGCGATATTTTAAAGCTTGCCTATGCCACGAGTTGCCCCGGGTTCCGGCAGCTGATAAATCCGTCAAGTTACATCCGATCTTCATTTAATGAGTTTTTAAACTCTCTACGCATTAACACAAACAAAATAAGACATTATTTTTTACGAAGCGATAGAAAATGGCGGAGATATTTCCCGTTGTAAAAACTTCCTTTGCGATATCTCAAAGCTTTGCCTATGCCAAGAGGTGCCCCGAGTTCCGGCAATGGCAGCTGATAAATCCGTCAATTTACATTCGATCTTCATTAAATAAGTTTTAAAACTCTCTACGCATTCACACAAACAATATAAGACACTATTTGTGACAAATCGATAGAAAATGGCGAAGATATTTGCCGTTATAAAAACTTCCTTTGCGATATCTTGAAGCTTTGCCTATGCCACGAGTTGCCCCGGGTTCCGGCAAATGGCAGCTGATAAATCCATCAATTTACATCAGATCTTCACCAAATATAATTTAAAACACTCTACGCATTCACACAAACAAAATAAGACATTATTTGTGACGAGGCGATAGAAAATGGCGGAGATATTTGCCGTTGTATAAACTTCCTTTGCGATATTTTGAAACTTGACTATGTCACGAGTTGCCCCGAGTTCCGGCAAATGACAGCTGATAAATCCGTCAATTTAAATCCGATCTTCATTATATAAGTTTTAAAACACTCGCATACGCATTAACACAAACAAAATAAGGCATTATTTGTGATGAAGCGATAGAAAATGGCGGATATATTTTCCGTTGTACCAACTTCCTTTGCGATATCTTGAAGCTTGCCTATGCCACGAGTTGCATAGAGTTCCGGCAAATGGAAGCTGATAAATCCGTCAATTTACATCCGATCTTCACCAAATAAATTATAAAACACTCTACGCATTCGCACAAACAAAACCCCGAGTTCCGGCAATGGCAGCTGATAAATCCGTCAATTTACATCCGATCTTCATTAAATAAGTTTTAAAACACTCACATACGCATTAACACAAACAAAATAAAGCATTATTTGTGACGAAGCGATAGAAAATGGCGGAGATAATTGCCGTTGTACCACCTTCCTTTGCGATATCTTTAAGCTTGCCTATAGCTTGCACGAGTTGCGTCGAATTCCGGCAAATGGCAGCTGATAAATCCGTCAATTTACATTCGATCTTCATTAAATAAGTTTTTAAATCCTCTACGCATTAACACAAACAAAATAAGACACTATTTGTGACAAATCGATAGAAAATGGCGAAGATATTTGCCGTTATAAAAACTTCCTTTGCGATATCTTGAAGCTTTGCCTATGCCACGAGTTGCCCCGGGTTCCGGCAAATGGCAGCTGATAAATCCGTCAATTTACATCAGATCTTCACCAAATATAATTTAAAACACTCTACGCATTCACACAAACAAAATAAGACATTATTTGTGACGAGGCGATAGAAAATGGCGGAGATATTTGCCGTTGTATAAACTTCCTTTGCGATATTTTGAAACTTGACTATGTCACGAGTTGCCCCGAGTTCCGGCAAATGACAGCTGATAAATCCGTCAATTTACATCCGATCTTCATTATATAAGTTTTAAAACACTCGCATACGCATTAACACAAACAAAATAAGGCATTATTTGTGATGAAGCGATAGAAAATGGCGGAGATATTTTCCGTTGTACCAACTTCCTTTGCGATATCTTGAAGCTTGCCTATGCCACGAGTTGCATAGAGTTCCGGCAAATGGAAGCTGATAAATCCGTCAATTTACATCCGATCTTCACCAAATAAATTATAAAACACTCTACGCATTCGCACAAACAAAACCCCGAGTTCCGGCAATGGCAGCTGATAAATCCGTCAATTTACATCCGATCTTCATTAAATAAGTTTTAAAACACTCACATACGCATTAACACAAACAAAATAAAGCATTATTTGTGACGAAGCGATAGAAAATGGCGGAGATAATTGCCGTTGTACCACCTTCCTTTGCGATATCTTTAAGCTTGCCTATAGCTTGCACGAGTTGCGTCGAATTCCGGCAAATGGCAGCTGATAAATCCGTCAATTTACATTCGATCTTCATTAAATAAGTTTTTAAATGCTCTACGCATTAACACAAACAAAATAAGGCTTTATTTGTGACGAAGCGATAGAAAATGGCGGAGATATTTGCCGTTGTGCCAACTGCCTTTGCGATATCTTAAAACTTGCCTATGCCACGAGTTGCCTTGAGTTCCGGAAAATAGAAGCTGATAAATCCGTCAATTTACATCCGATCTTCACTTAATGAGTTTTAAAACACTCGCATACGCATTAATACAAACAAAATAAGGCATTATTTGTGACGAAGCAATAGAAAATGGCGGAGATATTTTCCGTTGTACCAACTTCCTTTGCGATATCTTGAAGCTTGCCTATGCAACGAGTTGCTCCGACTTCCGGCAAATGGCAGCTGATAAATCCGTCAATTTACATCCGATCTTCATCAAATGAGTTTTAAAACTCTCTACGCATTAACACAAACAAAACAAGTAAGGGAGCAGCAGTCGAGTTTCCCGACTGCAAAATACCCTGTACCCTTAGACATGCTTACAATTAATTTATTTAGTATTGTAGTTAATTAGTATTCCAATACTTCTGATGTAGTTAATTAAGTTTCAAAACGCAATCGGTCATTTTATCTTTATTTGGTTTTTATTCAGCAAGTCTACATTCCAGATCTATTCCTGATTCATAACTGATCCTAGTGTGGTCTACAGGCAGATCTCTTGTGACAGCCAAGTGCTGACACTAGCAAATTCTGCAATATGTATGTATGAAGTTCATACTCAATAACCAATGGGAGTCGAGTGCGACCCCTAAAGGCGTACATGCTGAATTCGCATATTTAGGATTAGGGTGTACTTAAGGATCTGCTAGGGTGGTCCTAAGGAATTAGGGTGGTCCTAAGTTTACTTATTAGTTGACTTATTATTATGATTCATATTATAATTATTATTAATATTATTATCATTATTATTATTATTATTGCTATTATGTTCGTATATTCTACATCTCCCTCCTTTTGAAAAATAACGTAATAATATGAAGTTATTTTCAAGTATATAATAATAATTTTTTTTTTTGTGTGTAATATGTATATTAATATTTGAAATGAATGATTAAAGAGATATTAAAAAAAAAATATATATATTTTCATTGTATTTTGCAAAGTACAAGTTTTGTATTATGATGTTTTTATTAGTTTTTTTTATTTGTGGTTGGCCAACCAAACAAAATGTATTATGAATTAAAAATTTTTAACCTGTCTTTATGGACTATCTGTTTTTTATTTTTATTTCCTATAATTGTAATGTTGTCATTATCTCCTATTTCTGAAACTAAATATGGTCCTAAATAATTATTGTCAAGTTTATGACCCGTTTCGTTTTTAAGTAATATCTTATCTCCTATCTTTAATTCAAAGTTACTAATATTTCTATCATATTTTATCTTTCTATCGGCTTTTGTCTTGTCTAACATATTTTTAGCTCTTCTATATGCTATTTCTAATCGTAGCTTAACTTCTTTTGAATAGTCATCCATGTTGTAAATAGGATCTATTCTGTCTATCCTGTTAAAATCTATGAACTGTCTGGGTAATCTTCCAAATACTAATTCATATGGACAATATTCATGAACTACCGATGGTGTTGTGTTGAAACAATAAGTAAAATATTGTATCCATATATCCCAATCGGTTTTGTCAACAGATATATATGAGCGAACATACTCGTTGAAAGTTCTGTGACTTCGTTCTATTGTTCCTAATGTTTGGTGATGGTGTGCTGTTGAAGTAATGTTTTTTATCTTCATATATTTGCACAGGTCGTCTATAATTTGGTTTTTATATTCCGTTCCCATGTCCGTTATGATTGTTTTCATTGGACCGTACTTTAGAATAAAATTTTCGAATATAGCCTTAGCAACTGATCTTGCACTTTTATTTGGAATAGGTACCGTTACCAAATATTTTGTTAAATCGCAAATGATAGTAACAGCATACTCATTTCCGTTTTCTGATCTTGGCAGTGGACCAATGGTATCTATCAAAACTATATCAAATGCTGTTGCTGGCGTTTCTGTTATTGTCAAAGGTGTTTTAGTATGTTTTGTTGTCTTGGCTTGTTGACATTTTAAACATGTTTTAACATATTTACCTATTGCCTTTGTCATTTGTGGCCAATAATAATAGTTTTTTATTTTCCTCAGGGTTCTAGAAATTCCTGAATGGCCTCCTTCTGATGGATCATCATGATATTTAGACAGTATTGCTTTTATTTGAACCTTATCATTTTTATCTATCTTAGTCACCTTGTTTAATAGCGCTATTTTTAAGTTTTTTAGTATTTTATTGCCCTTTTCTTTAAAATTCTTTATAGTGACAAATTCGAAGATTTGTTCACTTGGTGACAATTGTGTTTGAATGATGCTATTTATTCTTGCTTCTTCATTAAGCCTTTGAAAGAATTGATCTAAATCGATTATTTCATTAGAATAAAAATTAGTCATATCAAAACGTGTTATAATGTGTTTTCCTCTTTTTAACAAGCACTTATGCTTGTCTATTTTGAGTATAACATATTTTTTGGCATCAATGTTATTGATTACCTGATAGATATTGGGCATTTTTATATTTTCTTTCTTATTTGGTTCATGCAATTTTTCACCTGCGCAGGTATTTTTCTGTCTTGTTGTTGATCTTGTTGTTACCTTTAGTATCTGTCTATTTATTGCTTTAAGTTCTCCGATGGTTATTCGGGACAATGCGTCTGCAACATGATTATCTTTCCCCTTGAGATATTCTACTGTGAATTCAAACTCCTCCAAGTCTAGTCTCATTCTGGTTAATTTTGAACTGGGGTTTCTCATTGAAAAAAGATATGATAGTGGCCTATGGTCACTTTGTACTAAGAAATGTCTACCATATACGTATGGTCTGAAGTGATTTATTGCCCAGTGAATAGCTGCTAGCTCCTGTTCTGTAGTGGACTTATTACTTTCGCCATTTGTAAAGCTTCTTGAAGCGTATGCCACTGGTAGCTGTTGACCGTTATGGTCTTGAGATAGTACCGCTCCACATGCTTGTTTACTAGCATCTGTGGTTATGCAAAATTGTTTGCTGAAATCTGGGTACTGAAGGAGTGTTGGCTTCATTAATTCCCTTTTGAGATATTCGAATGCATCATTGCATTCGCTTGTCCATTCAAATGGAACATTCTTTTTACAAAGCCTCGTTAAGTGGCGTGATTTCTCAGAAAAGTTCTTAATAAATCTTCTGTAATAATTGCAAAATGCCACGAAGCGTCTAGCTTCGTCTGCGTTTACTGGTTTGGGGTAATTCTTTATTACCTCATATTTAGAGTCATCTGGCAATATACCTTTATCAGTACACTTGTGACCTAAATAAGTAACCTCTTTCATAAAGAAAGTGCATTTTTCTGGATGTAATTTTAAATTCTGTTGCCTACATAATTTGAAAACGTCGGTTAGATTTTTAAGCATGTGCTTTTCAGAACAGCCTATGACTACTAAATCATCCATATACAGAAATGCTTGCGAAGGCGTTAAGCCTGAAAATGCAAGGGTCATCATTCTTTGGAAAGAATTTGGGGCTATTTTTAAACCAAATGGTAATCGCGTGTAGCGGTATGCTCCCGTTGAAGTTGAGAATGATGTTATATCCTTTGACCTTGATCCTTGACCTTTCGTCTAATTCTATTTGATGAAATCCTGACATCAGGTGTAGGCACGAGAAATATTTTGCTCGACCTAATTGATCAAGAATATCTTCTATTCTTGGAAGTGGGAATTTATCTGCTAGCAGTTTCTTGTTGATTTGGCGATAATCGACTACTAATCGCCATCTCTTTTCCGCCGAGTTAGGTAGTGATTTCTTGGGTACCAAGAGAAGAGGGCTATTATATTCTGAAATAGATGGTTCGACAATGCCATCTTTTATTAATTTGTCAACTTGCCTTTGAATTTCTGGCTTTTGACTTTCTGGCATTCTATAGTTTTTGATATAGACTGGAGTTTTGTCATTTAATCTCAATTTTTGTTTGTAAAAATTATTAGCTGATATGGTTTCTGTTTCTAGACCAAAAATATCGCTATATTCGGTGCATAATTTTGTTAAATCGCTTTTGAATAACGATGGAAATTTAAGAAGTTTTAATACTTCTGAAGTTCTTTGTGCACTATTTTCTATATTTGCGCTGTATACATCATAATCATCCAATGATTCGCTTTTTATATTTGCGCTACTAACTATAGCGTCTTTTTCAGTTGTATTAATAATTCGAATCAAGACGTTCTGAGTGTTTACGAGTGCACTTGCTATTATTATGCCAGGTTGTAATTCCTGGTTGGGGATGAGGACATGTGTGTCAGTAGATGTTAGCTGAATTTTTCGAATCACTTCCGATCTAGCTGGCAAAATTATTTCGTTATCTAGTGAATGTATAATAGGAATGTTTATGTTCCTGAAGTTTTTGGGCCTCAAAGTGAACCAATCTTCTTGGTCGTGGAATTCCAAAATACAATTGTATTTCTGATCCTAGTGTGGTCTACAGGCAGATCTCTTGTGACAGCCAAGTGCTGACACTAGCAAATTCTGCAATATGTATGTATGAAGTTCATACTCAATAACCAATGGGAGTCGAGTGCGACCCCTAAAGGCGTACATGCTGAATTCGCATATTTAGGATTAGGGTGTACCTAAGGATCTGCTAGGGTGGTCCTAAGGAATTAGGGTGGTCCTAAGTTTACTTATTAGTTGACTTATTATTATGATTCATATTATAATTATTATTAATATTATTATCATTATTATTATTATTATTGCTATTATGTTCGTATATTCTACATCTCCCTCCTTTTGAAAAATAACGTAATAATATGAAGTTATTTTCAAGTATATAATAATAATTTTTTTTTTTGTGTAATATGTATATTAATATTTGAAATGAATGATTAAAGAGATATTAAAAAAAAAAATATATATATTTTCATTGTATTTTGCAAAGTACAAGTTTTGTATTATGATGTTTTTATTAGTTTTTTTTTATTTGTGGTTGGCCAACCAAACAAAATGTATTATGAATTAAAAATTTTTAACCTGTCTTTATGGACTATCTGTTTTTTATTTTTATTTCCTATAATTGTAATGTTGTCATTATCTCCTATTTCTGAAACTAAATATGGTCCTAAATAATTATTGTCAAGTTTATGACCCGTTTCGTTTTTAAGTAATATCTTATCTCCTATCTTTAATTCAAAGTTACTAATATTTCTATCATATTTTATCTTTCTATCGGCTTTTGTCTTGTCTAACATATTTTTAGCTCTTCTATATGCTATTTCTAATCGTAGCTTAACTTCTTTTGAATAGTCATCCATGTTGTAAATAGGATCTATTCTGTCTATCCTGTTAAAATCTATGAACTGTCTGGGTAATCTTCCAAATACTAATTCATATGGACAATATTCATGAACTACCGATGGTGTTGTGTTGAAACAATAAGTAAAATATTGTATCCATATATCCCAATCGGTTTTGTCAACAGATATATATGAGCGAACATACTCGTTGAAAGTTCTGTGACTTCGTTCTATTGTTCCTAATGTTTGGTGATGGTGTGCTGTTGAAGTAATGTTTTTTATCTTCATATATTTGCACAGGTCGTCTATAATTTGGTTTTTATATTCCGTTCCCATGTCCGTTATGATTGTTTTCATTGGACCGTACTTTAGAATAAAATTTTCGAATATAGCCTTAGCAACTGATCTTGCACTTTTATTTGGAAAAGGTACCGTTACCAAATATTTTGTTAAATCGCAAATGATAGTAACAGCATACTCATTTCCGTTTTCTGATCTTGGCAGTGGACCAATGGTATCTATCAAAACTATATCAAATGCTGTTGCTGGCGTTTCTGTTATTGTCAAAGGTGTTTTAGTATGTTTTGTTGTCTTGGCTTGTTGACATTTTAAACATGTTTTAACATATTTACCTATTGCCTTTGTCATTTGTGGCCAATAATAATAGTTTTTTATTTTCCTCAGGGTTCTAGAAATTCCTGAATGGCCTCCTTCTGATGGATCATCATGATATTTAGACAGTATTGCTTTTATTTGAACCTTATCATTTTTATCTATCTTAGTCACCTTGTTTAATAGCGCTATTTTTAAGTTTTTTAGTATTTTATTGCCCTTTTCTTTAAAATTCTTTATAGTGACAAATTCGAAGATTTGTTCACTTGGTGACAATTGTGTTTGAATGATGCTATTTATTCTTGCTTCTTCATTAAGCCTTTGAAAGAATTGATCTAAATCGATTATTTCATTAGAATAAAAATTAGTCATATCAAAACGTGTTATAATGTGTTTTCCTCTTTTTAACAAGCACTTATGCTTGTCTATTTTGAGTATAACATATTTTTTGGCATCAATGTTATTGATTACCTGATAGATATTGGGCATTTTTATATTTTCTTTCTTATTTGGTTCATGCAATTTTTCACCTGCGCAGGTATTTTTCTGTCTTGTTGTTGATCTTGTTGTTACCTTTAGTATCTGTCTATTTATTGCTTTAAGTTCTCCGATGGTTATTCGGGACAATGCGTCTGCAACATGATTATCTTTCCCCTTGAGATATTCTACTGTGAATTCAAACTCCTCCAAGTCTAGTCTCATTCTGGTTAATTTTGAACTGGGGTTTCTCATTGAAAAAAGATATGATAGTGGCCTATGGTCACTTTGTACTAAGAAATGTCTACCATATACGTATGGTCTGAAGTGATTTATTGCCCAGTGAATAGCTGCTAGCTCCTGTTCTGTAGTGGACTTATTACTTTCGCCATTTGTAAAGCTTCTTGAAGCGTATGCCACTGGTAGCTGTTGACCGTTATGGTCTTGAGATAGTACCGCTCCACATGCTTGTTTACTAGCATCTGTGGTTATGCAAAATTGTTTGCTGAAATCTGGGTACTGAAGGAGTGTTGGCTTCATTAATTCCCTTTTGAGATATTCGAATGCATCATTGCATTCGCTTGTCCATTCAAATGGAACATTCTTTTTACAAAGCCTCGTTAAGTGGCGTGATTTCTCAGAAAAGTTCTTAATAAATCTTCTGTAATAATTGCAAAATGCCACGAAGCGTCTAGCTTCGTCTGCGTTTACTGGTTTGGGGTAATTCTTTATTACCTCATATTTAGAGTCATCTGGCAATATACCTTTATCAGTACACTTGTGACCTAAATAAGTAACCTCTTTCAT
Organism: Drosophila vallismaia; assembly: GCA_035047325.1. NCBI lineage: Eukaryota > Metazoa > Arthropoda > Insecta > Diptera > Drosophilidae > Drosophila > Drosophila vallismaia. Next base: position 366,130 of record JAWNPU010000044.1, read on the forward strand.
AAAGAAAGTGCATTTTTCTGGATGTAATTTTAAATTCTGTTGCCTACATAATTTGAAAACGTCGGTTAGATTTTTAAGCATGTGCTTTTCAGAACAGCCTATGACTACTAAATCATCCATATACAGAAATGCTTGCGAAGGCGTTAAGCCTGAAAATGCAAGGGTCATCATTCTTTGGAAAGAATTTGGGGCTATTTTTAAACCAAATGGTAATCGCGTGTAGCGGTATGCTCCCGTTGAAGTTGAGAATGATGTTATATCCTTTGACCTTGATCCTTGACCTTTCGTCTAATTCTATTTGATGAAATCCTGACATCAGGTGTAGGCACGAGAAATATTTTGCTCGACCTAATTGATCAAGAATATCTTCTATTCTTGGAAGTGGGAATTTATCTGCTAGCAGTTTCTTGTTGATTTGGCGATAATCGACTACTAATCGCCATCTCTTTTCCGCCGAGTTAGGTAGTGATTTCTTGGGTACCAAGAGAAGAGGGCTATTATATTCTGAAATAGATGGTTCGACAATGCCATCTTTTATTAATTTGTCAACTTGCCTTTGAATTTCTGGCTTTTGACTTTCTGGCATTCTATAGTTTTTGATATAGACTGGAGTTTTGTCATTTAATCTCAATTTTTGTTTGTAAAAATTATTAGCTGATATGGTTTCTGTTCTGTTTCTGTTCTGCATAATTTTGTTAAATCGCTTTTGAATAACGATGGAAATTTAAGAAGTTTTAATACTTCTGAAGTTCTTTGTGCACTATTTTCTATATTTGCGCTGTATACATCATAATCATCCAATGATTCGCTTTTTATATTTGCGCTACTAACTATAGCGTCTTTTTCAGTTGTATTAATAATTCGAATCAAGACGTTCTGAGTGTTTACGAGTGCACTTGCTATTATTATGCCAGGTTGTAATTCCTGGTTGGGGATGAGGACATGTGTGTCAGTAGATGTTAGCTGAATTTTTCGAATCACTTCCGATCTAGCTGGCAAAATTATTTCGTTATCTAGTGAATGTATAATAGGAATGTTTATGTTCCTGAAGTTTTTGGGCCTCAAAGTGAACCAATCTTCTTGGTCGTGGAATTCCAAAATACAATTGTATTTCTTAATGAAATCCAAGCCAATTATACCATCCCCTGGTATAGGAAAATTGTCAGGTACGATATGGAATTCATATGGTATTGCTGCATTAGCAATACACATTTCTAAATGTAGTGTACCTAGAGACTGAATTGTCCCTTGCCCTATTCTTGATATTTGTTGTATTTTTTGGATTTAAATCGTTAAGATTATTGTTTCTGCATTTAAGCAGGGAAATTTCTGCACCTGTATCTATTAAAAGAGTTACCCATGAATTGGTACTCATATTCTTTAATCGTATAAAAATGCTTAAATTGAGATTAATTTTGTATAGTTTTACTGTAGATTGTCGCTCAAGGGGGTATGTTCGTTTTCCGATTGTATGTTTCGGACATTGTGGGTATGACTTGTGTTATAGTTATGGTTTTGGTTACCTCTTGAGTAACCTCCACCTCTATTATAATTTTGGTTACCACCTCGTCCTCTGTTTCCACTATGGTAACCACCTCGGCCTCTATAATTGTTATTGTAGGAGTTATAATTTCCTCGGCCATTATCTCTGTTTTGGTAATTTCCTCGGTAATTATTACCTCGATAGTGTCCTCTATTATTATAGAATAATACACTATTTGAATTGCCGGTCATTTCTGTACTGCAGTGTATGTATTTTTCAATCACGCTATTCATCGTGTTGAAATTTCCAGCTTCCAATATGGTTTTGAGCTTATCGTGCCCACAATTCTTGGTCATTGCAGATATGGCTTCCTTTGTAGCGAATTTGTCTGCATTGTTTGAATCTAAACCATCATCTATATAGGCTGCTTCGAGCAACCCACGTAGGTTTTCTATCTCCGTGGTATATTGCGCTGCAGTTTTGCCGCGCTGTTGTGTACTAAGCATTTTTGCTTTGATGACATCGGGCGATTCGCCTTTAACTGATGCTTTTAATAGATTTATTATACCGATAATGGTCTTTTCATTTTCAACTTTGTGTGATAATGGACCAAGTATCTTTGTCTTGATTACCTCTACCGCTAGCATCTCCTGATCTCCTTTTGTCAGATCTATTAGCCGGAGAGCCGTGAGGAATCTATTTAAGTTTAACTTTTTGCCGTCAAACTCAGGTATTGTGGACGAAATTTGTCGCACATATTCCCTTGATGTTGCGGCAGAGTCTGTCATTTTGTCTGTCTCCTGTATTCTTGAAGTATTTGAATCTGAAAGATCTTCTTCAAGTAATTCGGGTAATGTTATTACCGCTGGAATTGCAAGATCGTGGAGATCCTCTTCTTTTATTTCTATTTCTGATTCTTCTACACTTTCGATATCCTCACCGATCTCAGCCACTATAGGTGTGCTTAAAATAGTTGGGATTGTAATATTTAAGTTATGTCTGTACTTGACGTTTAACAAGTTCTCACGGAACCTGTTTAGAAATTTTACTGCTTGGGATAAATGATTTTTTGTTAATCTTTTCCTTTCTCTGTAAATTAATTGGCGTGCTTCATTAAAGCATCTTACCAATATCTGCGCATGCTTGTTGAGAGTGTCTTGTTGCACTTCTCTATTCGGTGTCATGCATTTATAAGACTTGTCGAAAGTTGTTTTAATTTCTTTAAGCTCGTTTTTTATTTCTTGCCAGTCCATTTAAGGAATAATATAGATTTATTTGTGCAATCGAACTTTATAAATTGTGGCCTCTCCTAAAAAGGTTTCTTCAATAATCTTTTTTTTTTTCATTCTAGTTTTCTGATATTAAAAATAAAAATTTTAGATCATCTTAATTCAAAATACATTTTGGGTGTTTTTTTTTTTTTTTTTTTTTTTTTAAATTTTATCCAAACTATTCTCTGCTTTGCCTATATAACGCTTCTTTATTATTTTGTTATGCTTAACATATAGCGTTAATATAAACTGAGCGACTGTTACGATCGTCATGATCAAAAGAACTAACCACAGTGACTGAATGTCTTCTGTATGGTCGACTATTTTTAAGTTATTGACCACATTGGCCGTATTATCTTTTGGCTGACTATCGTCAGATCCAAACCAACCCATTTTTGTATATTTTTATTTATTTATTTTTTTTTTTTTTTTTTTGGGCTTTGGTTTATTTTACTTTAAAAATATGTTGTTTTGATTTTTTTTTTTTTTTTTTTTTCAATATAGTTACATTTTCCTACCTAATTGGTGTATGGCTTTACGGGCCATTCTTCTCATCGAGCAGAAAAAGTTCCGCTCAATGTTACAATATTTTGTGTATTATTAATATGCAGCGCAGTGCATCGAGGGTGGTGTGCCACGCAGGGCAACAAAAAAAATATTTTAGTTTTCAGCTCCTACTTGTTTCAGCTGGACGTCGCTGGTGTTGGCACGCTGACACTCCCTCGATGACGTAGTGAGCGGGCTGTTCACCACGTTTATGATGATGTCTTCATTTAGGGGTTATGTGCTGGGTCTGCAATGTCTGCACGTATATTCACAATGTGGTGTGAACAGTGGTCCCTCGCAGTCGTTCGGGCAGCTTTTCTTATAAGCAGGCAGGCTTTTCGGATGGGGAGTTGAAGTTTTGTTAATAGGTAACGATTTTATTTGTATTTCTGAGTGAGCGGGTGTGGTGGGGTTTTTTTTCTTAAGATATTCGACACAGTGGTCTAGCTCAGCTTGTAGTTTTTGAGCTTTCGACCATTCGGGCGGTGGGGTGTTCGTATATAATAGCCACTTTATGTGCGCTATTCTCTTTTTTGTTTTATTTCGAACTCCGCCCCTGTTTTTACCCATCACACTAACACTCTACTCACTCAGATCGCTGTTTCTCCACAATTTCCGCCGACTCGGTGGATAAGCATTGAATGCCGGGCATGCTGATCCTCTCACGTTCAGTGCAGCGGTTTCCTTTAGTTTCTGCTACCACCTATGAGGGTCCTGTCACGGTCGCCATGTAGTTAATTAGTATTCCAATACTTCTGATGTAGTTAATTAAGTTTCAAAACGCAATCGGTCATTTTATCTTTATTTGGTTTTTATTCAGCAAGTCTACATTCCAGATCTATTCCTGATTCATAACTGATCCTAGTGTGGTCTACAGGCAGATCTCTTGTGACAGCCAAGTGCTGACACTAGCAAATTCTGCAATATGTATGTATGAAGATCATACTCGATAACCAATGGGAGTCGAGTGCGACCCCTAAAGGCGTACATGCTGAATTCGCATATTTAGGATTAGGGTGTACCTAAGGATCTGCTAGGGTGGTCCTAAGGAATTAGGGTGGACCTAAGTTTACTTATTAGTTGACTTATTATTATGATTCATATTATAACTATTATTAATATTATTATCATTATTATTATTATTATTGTTATTATGTTCGTATATACTACAGTATCAATAAATAAATGAAACAATATTCTATTAAAAAAGAAAATAAGTTTCGTGTGCCATAAAGCCATACACATTTTGCTGCCAACGTCGCAGTCGGCGTCGCGCAATGCGTATTTTGCTGCGCTTCTGCTTCCCTTGCCAAAGATTTTGCATGTGGCATACCTTCCGTGTTTCTTATCCGATTTGGTTCAAATTAAAAAATTAGATAGCTTTTATAAGCACCAATGCATATGCCGAATTGCACAGCATTAGGTTAATAATTGTGGGCGTGGCAGTTTTTTCGCGATTTGCGATTTGCGGGGTAGCGGGGGGTGATATCAAAATAAAACAACAAACTTGTACTGCGTATGTTAATTACCTATCCAACGATATATGGCACATGTCTGTAGAAATTGTAGTTTCTGAGATCTAGGCGTTGATACGGACAGACAGACGGACAGACGGACAGACGGACGGACGGACGGACAGACGGACATGGCTATATCGACTCGGCTGTTGATGCTGATCAAGAATATATATACTTTATGGGGTCGGAGATGTTTCCTTCTGCCTGTTACATACATTTGCACCATATTATGATAGCCTTTTCACCCATTTTCAATGGGTACAGGGTATAATAAGACATTATTTGTGACGAAGCGATAGAAAATAGCGGAGATATTTGCCGTTGTAAAAACTTTCTTTGCGGTATCTTAAAGCTTGCCTATGCCAGGAGTTGCCCCGAGTTCCGGCAATTTACATTCGATCTTCATTAACCAAGTTTTAAAACTCTCTACGCATTAACACAAACAAAAAAAGACATTATTTGTGACGCAGCGATAAAAAATGGCGGAGATATTTGCCGTTGTGCCAACTTCCTTTGCAATATCTTGAAGCTTGCCTATGCCACGAGTTTCCTTGAGTTCCGGCAAATAGAAGCTGATAAATCCGTCAATTTACATCCGATCTTCATTTAATGAGTTTTAAAACACTCGCATACGCATTAACACAAACAAAATAAGACATTATTTTTGACAAAGCCATGGAAAATGGCGGACATATTTGCCGTTGTAAAAACTTCCTTTGCGATATCTTAAAGCCTGCCTATGCCAAGAAATGCCCCGAGTTCGGGCAAATGGCAGCTGATTAATCCGTCAATTTACATCTGATCTTCATTAAATAAGTTTTAAAACACTCGCATACGCATTAACACAAACAAAATAAGGCATTAGTTGTGACGAAGAAATAGAAAATGGTGGAGATATTTTCCGTTGTACAAACTTCCTTTGCGATATTTTGAAGCTTGCCTATGCCACGAGTTGCCCCGGGTTCCGGCAAATAGAAGCTGATAAATCCGTCAATTAACATCCGATCTTCATAAAATAAATTTTAAAACACTCGCATACGCATTAACACAAACAAAATAAGGCATTATTTGTGACGAATCGATAGAAAATGGCGGAGATATTTCCCGTTGTACCAACTTCGTTTGCGATATCTTTAAGTTTGCCTATGCCACGTGTTGCAACGGGTTCCGGCAAATGGCAGCTGATAAATCCGTCAATTTACATCCGATCTTCATTAAATAGGTTTTAAAATGCTCTACGCATTCACACAAACAAAATAAGATACTATTTGTGACGAAGCGATAGAAAATGGCGAAGATATTTGCCGTTATACAAACTTCCTTTGCGATATCTTGAAGCTTGCCTATGCCACGAGTTGCCTCGAGTTCCGGCAAATGGCAGCTGATAAATCCGTCAATTTACATCCGATCTTCAACAAATAAAATATAAAACACTCTACGCATTCGCACAAACAAAACCCCGAGTTCCGGCAATGGCAGCTGATAAATCCGTCAATTTACATCCGATCTTCATTAAATAAGTTTTAAAACACTCACATACGCATTTACACAAACAAAATAAAGCATTATTTGTGACGAAGCGATAGCAAATGGCGGAGATAATTACCGTTGTACCACCTTCCATTGCGATATCTTTAAGCTTGCCTATAGCTTGCACGAGTTGCGTCGAATTCCGGCAAATGGCAGCTGATAAATCCGTCAATTTACATTCGATCTTCATTAAATAAGTTTTTAAATGCTCTACGCATTAACACAAACAAAATAAGGCTTTATTTGTGACGAAGCGATAGAAAATGGCGGAGATATTTGCCGTTGTGCCAACTGCCTTTGCGATATCTTAAAACTTGCCTATGCCACGAGTTGCCTTGAGTTCCGGCAAATAGAAGCTGATAAATCCGTCAATTTACATCCGATCTTCACTTAATGGGTTTTAAAACACTCGCATACGCATTAATACAAACAAAATAAGGCATTATTTGTGACGAAGCAATAGAAAATGGCGGAGATATTTTCCGTTGTACCAACTTCCTTTGCGATATCTTGAAGCTTGCCTATGCAACGAGTTGCTCCGACTTCCGGCAAATAGAAGCTGATAAATCCGTCAATTTACATCCGTTCTTCATTTAATGAGTTTTAAAACACTCGCATACGCATAAATACAAACAAAATAAGGTATTATTTGTGACGAAGAAATAGAAAATGGCGGAGATATTTTCCGTTGTACAAACTTCCTTTGCGATATTTCGAAACTTGACTATGTCACGAGTTGCCCCGAGTTCCGGCAAATGGCAGCTTATAAATCCGTCAATTTACATCCGATCTTCATCAAATGAGTTTTAAAACTCTCTACGCATTAACACAAACAAAATAAGATATTATTTGTGACGAAGCGATAGAAAATGGCGGAGATATTTGCCGTTGTAAAAACTTCCTTTACGATATCTTAAAGCCTGCCTATGCCAAGAAATGCCCCGAGTTCGGGCAAATGGCAGCTGATTAATCCGTCAATTTACATCTGATCTTCATTAAATAAGTTTTAAAACTTATTTAACTTATTTAACATTAACACAACCAAAATAAGACATTATTTGTGACGAAGCGATAGAAAATGGCGGAGATATTTGCCGTTATACAAACTTCCTTTGCGATATCTTGAAGTTTGCCTATGCCAAGAGTTGCCCCGACTTCTGGCAAATGGCAGCTAATAAATCCGTCAATTTACATCCGATCTTCATCAAAAGAGTTTTAAAACTCTTTACGCATTAACACAAACAAAATAAGACATTATTTTTGACAAAGCGATGGAAAATGGCGGACATATTTGCCGTTGTAAAAACTTCCTTTGCGATATCTTAAAGCCTGCCTATGCCAAGAAATGCCCCGAGTTCGGGCAAATGGCAGCTGATTAATCCGTTAATTTACATCTGATCTTCATTAAATAAGTTTTAAAACACTCGCATACGCATTAACACAAACAAAATAAGGCATTATTTGTGACGAAGCGATGGAAAATGGCAGAGATATTTGCCGTTGTACCAAACTTCGTTTGCGATATCTTTAAGTTTGCCTATGCCACGAGTTGCCCCGGGTTTCGGCAAATGGCAGCTGATAAATCAGTCAATTTACATTCGATCTTCGCCAAATGAGCTTTAAAACACTCTAGGCATTCACACAAACAAAATAAGACATTATTTGTGACGAAGCGATAGAAAATGGCGGAGATATATGCCGTTGTACAAACTTCCTTTGCGATATCTTGAAGTTTGCCTATGCCACGAGTTGCCCCGACTTCTGGCAAATGGAAGCTCATAAATCCGTCAATTTACATCCGATCTTCATCAAATGAGTTTTAAAACTCTCTACGCATTAACGCAAACAAAATAAGACATTATTTTTGACAAAGCGATAGAAAATGGCGAACATATTTGCCGTTGTAAAAACTTCCTTTGCGATATCTTAAAGCCTGCCTATGCCAAGAAATGCCCCGAGTTCGGGCAAATGGCAGCTGAATAATCCGTCAATTTACATCCGATCTTCATTATATAAGTTTTAAAACACTCGCATACGCATTAACACAAACAAAATAAGGCATTATTTGTGACGAAGCGATAGAAAATGGCGGAGATATTTGCCGTTGTACAAACTTCCTTTGCGATATTTTGAAGCTTTCCTATACCACGAGTTGCATCGAGTTCCCTCAAATGGAAGCTGATAAATCCGTCAATTTACATTCAATCTTCGCCATATATGTTTAAAAACTTACTACGCATTAACACAAATAAAATAAGATATTATTTGTGACGAAGCGATAGAAAATGGAGGAGATATTTGCCGTTATACAAACTTCCTTTGCGATATCTTGAAGCTTGCCTATGCCACGAGTTGCCCCGAGTTCCGGCAAATGGAAGCTGATAAATCCTTCAATTTACATCCGATCTTCATTAAATAAGTTTTAAAACTTATTTAACTTATTTAACATTAACACAATCAAAATAAGACATTATTTGTGACGAAGCCGTAAAAAATGGCAAAGATATTTGCCGTTATACAAACTTCCTTTGCGATATGTTGAAGTTTGCCTATGCCACGAGTTGCCCCGACTTTTGGCAAATGACAGCTAATAAATCCGTCAATTTACATCCGATCTTCATCAAAAGAGTTTTAAAACTCTCTACGCATTAACACAAACAAAATAAGACATTATTTTTGACAAAGCGATAGAAAATGGCGGACATATTTGCCGTTGTAAAAACTTCCTTTGCGACATCTTAAAGCCTGCCTATGCCAAGAAATGCCCCGAGTTCGGGCAAACGGCAGCTGATTAATCCGCCAATTTACATCCGATCTTCATTAAATAAGTTTTAAAACACTCGCATACGCATTAACACAAACAAAACAAGGCATTATTTGTGACGAAGCGATGGAAAATGGCAGAGATATTTGCCGTTGTACCAACTTCGTTTGCGATATCTTTAAGTTTGCCTATGCCACGAGTTGCCCCGGGTTCCGGCAAATGGCAGCTGATAAATCCGTCAATTTACATTCGATCTTCACCAAATGAGCTTTAAAACACTCTACGCATTCACACAAACAAAATAAGACATTATTTGTGACGAAGCAATAGAAAATGGCGGAGATATTTGCCGTTGTACAAACTTCCTTTGCGATATCTTGAAGCTTTCCTATGCCACGAGTTGCCCCGAGTTCCGGCAAATGGAAGCTGATAAATCCTTCAATTTACATCCGATCTTCATTAAAGAAGTTTTAAAACTTATTTAACTTATTTAACATTAACACAATCAAAATAAGACATTATTTGTGACGAAGCGATAGAATATGGCGGAGATATTTGCCGTTGTACAAACTTCCTTTACGATATCTTGAAGTTTGCCTATGCCACGAGTTGCCCCGACTTCTGGCAAATGGCAGCTAATAAATCCGTCAATTTACATCCGATCTTCATCAAATGAGTTTTAAAACTCTCTACGCATTCACACAAACAAAATAAGACATTATTTGTGACGAAGCGATAGAAAATGGCGGAGATATTTGCCGTTGTACAAACTTCCTTTGCGATATCTTGAAGCTTGCCTATGCCACGAGTTGCATCGAGTTCCGGCAAATGGAAGCTGATAAATCCGTCAATTTACATCCGATCTTCACCATATAAAATATAAAACACTCTTCGCATTGACGTAAAAAAAATAAGACATTATTTGTGACGAAGCGATAGAAAATGGCGGAGATATTTGCCGTTGTACAAACTTCCTTTGCGATATCTTGAAGTTTGCCTATGCCACGAGTTGCCCCGACTTCTGGCAAATGGCAGCTAATAAATCCGTCAATTTACATCCGATCTTCATCAAATAAGTTTTAAAACTCTCTACGCATTAACGCAAACAAAATAAGACATTATTTTTGACAAAGCGATAGAAAATGGCGGACATATTTGCCGTTGTAAAAACTTCCTTTGCGATATCTTAAAGCCTGCCTATGCCAAGAAATGCCCCGAGTTCGGGCAAATGGCAGCTGATTAATCCGTCAATTTACATCCGATCTTCATTATATAAGTTTTAAAACACTCGCATACGCATTAACACAAACAAAATAAGGCATTATTTGTGACGAAGCGATAGAAAATGGCGGACATATTTGCCGTTGTACAAACTTCCTTTGCGATATCTTGAAGCTTGCCTATGCCACGAGTTGCATCGAGTTCCGGCAAATGGAAGCTGATAAATCCGTCAATTTACATCCGATCTTCACCATATAAAATATAAAATACTCTTCGCATTGACATAAACAAAATAAGACATTATTTGTGACGAAGAGATAGAAAATGGCGGAGATATTTGCCGTTGTACAAACTTCCTTTGCGATATTTTGAAGCTTTCCTATACCACGAGTTGCATCAAGTTCCCTCAAATGGAAGCTGATAAATCCGTCAATTTACATTCAATCTTCACCATATATGTTTAAAAACTTACTATGCATTAACACAAATAAAATAAGATATTATTTGTGACGAAGCCGTAAAAAATGGCGAAGATATTTGCCGTTATACAAACTTCCTTTGCGATATCTTGAAGTTTGCCTATGCCACGAGTTACATCCGATCTTCATCAAAAGAGTTTTAAAACTCTCTACGCATTAACACAAACAAAATAAGACATTATTTTTGACAAAGCGATGGAAAATGGCGGACATATTTGCCGTTGTAAAAACTTCCTTTGCGATATCTTAAAGCCTGCCTATGCCAAGAAATGCCCCGAGTTCGGGCAAATGGCAGCTGATTAATCCGTCAATTTACATCTGATCTTCATTAAATAGGTTTTAAAACACTCGCATACGCATTAACACAAACAAAATAAGGCATTATTTGTGACGAAGCGATGGAAAATGGCAGAGATATTTTCCGTTGTACCAAACTTCGTTTGCGATATCTTTAAGTTTGCCTATGCCACGAGTTGCCCCGGGTTTCGGCAAATGGCAGCTGATAAATCAGTCAATTTACATTCGATTTTCGCCAAATGAGCTTTAAAACACTCTAGGCATTCACACAAACAAAATAAGACATTATTTGTGACGAAGCGATAGAAAATGGCGGAGATATATGCCGTTGTACAAACTTCCTTTGCGATATCTTGAAGTTTGCCTATGCCACGAGTTGCCCCGACTTCTGGCAAATGGAAGCTCATAAATCCGTCAATTTACATCCGATCTTCATCAAATGAGTTTTAAAACTCTCTACGCATTAACGCAAACAAAATAAGACATTATTTTTGACAAAGCGATAGAAAATGGCGAACATATTTGCCGTTGTAAAAACTTCCTTTGCGATATCTTAAAGCCTGCCTATGCCAAGAAATGCCCCGAGTTCGGGCAAATGGCAGCTGAATAATCCGTCAATTTACATCCGATCTTCATTATATAAGTTTTAAAACACTCGCATACGCATTAACACAAACAAAATAAGGCATTATTTGTGACGAAGCGATAGAAAATGGCGGAGATATTTGCCGTTGTACAAACTTCCTTTGCGATATTTTGAAGCTTTCCTATACCACGAGTTGCATCGAGTTCCCTCAAATGGAAGCTGATAAATCCGTCAATTTACATTCAATCTTCGCCATATATGTTTAAAAACTTACTACGCATTAACACAAATAAAATAAGATATTATTTGTGACGAAGCGATAGAAAATGGAGGAGATATTTGCCGTTATACAAACTTCCTTTGCGATATCTTGAAGCTTGCCTATGCCACGAGTTGCATCGAGTTCCGGCAAATGGAAGCTGATAAATCCTTCAATTTACATCCGATCTTCATTAAATAAGTTTTAAAACTTATTTAACTTATTTAACATTAACACAATCAAAATAAGACATTATTTGTGACGAAGCCGTAAAAAATGGCAAAGATATTTGCCGTTATACAAACTTCCTTTGCGATATGTTGAAGTTTGCCTATGCCACGAGTTGCCCCGACTTTTGGCAAATGACAGCTAATAAATCCGTCAATTTACATCCGATCTTCATCAAAAGAGTTTTAAAACTCTCTACGCATTAACACAAACAAAATAAGACATTATTTTTGACAAAGCGATAGAAAATGGCGGACATATTTGCCGTTGTAAAAACTTCCTTTGCGACATCTTAAAGCCTGCCTATGCCAAGAAATGCCCCGAGTTCGGGCAAACGGCAGCTGATTAATCCGCCAATTTACATCCGATCTTCATTAAATAAGTTTTAAAACACTCGCATACGCATTAACACAAACAAAATAAGGCATTATTTGTGACGAAGCGATGGAAAATGGCAGAGATATTTGCCGTTGTACCAACTTCGTTTGCGATATCTTTAAGTTTGCCTATGCCACGAGTTGCCCCGGGTTCCGGCAAATGGCAGCTGATAAATCCGTCAATTTACATTCGATCTTCACCAAATGAGCTTTAAAACACTCTACGCATTCACACAAACAAAATAAGACATTATTTGTGACGAAGCAATAGAAAATGGCGGAGATATTTGCCGTTGTACAAACTTCCTTTGCGATATCTTGAAGCTTTCCTATGCCACGAGTTGCCCCGAGTTCCGGCAAATGGAAGCTGATAAATCCTTCAATTTACATCCGATCTTCATTAAAGAAGTTTTAAAACTTATTTAACTTATTTAACATTAACACAATCAAAATAAGACATTATTTGTGACGAAGCGATAGAAAATGGCGGAGATATTTGCCGTTGTACAAACTTCCTTTACGATATCTTGAAGTTTGCCTATGCCACGAGTTGCCCCGACTTCTGGCAAATGGCAGCTAATAAATCCGTCAATTTACATCCGATCTTCATCAAATGAGTTTTAAAACTCTCTACGCATTCACACAAACAAAATAAGACATTATTTGTGACGAAGCGATAGAAAATGGCGGAGATATTTGCCGTTGTACAAACTTCCTTTGCGATATCTTGAAGCTTGCCTATGCCACGAGTTGCATCGAGTTCCGGCAAATGAAAGCTGATAAATCCGTCAATTTACATCCGATCTTCACCATATAAAATATAAAACACTCTTCGCATTGACGTAAAAAAATAAGACATTATTTGTGACGAAGCGATAGAAAATGGCGGAGATATTTGCCGTTGTACAAACTTCCTTTGCAATATCTTGAAGTTTGCCTATGCCACGAGTTGCCCCGACTTCTGGCAAATGGCAGCTAATAAATCCGTCAATTTACATCCGATCTTCATCAAATAAGTTTTAAAACTCTCTACGCATTAACGCAAACAAAATAAGACATTATTTTTGACAAAGCGATAGAAAATGGCGGACATATTTGCCGTTGTAAAAACTTCCTTTGCGATATCTTAAAGCCTGCCTATGCCAAGAAATGCCCCGAGTTCGGGCAAATGGCAGCTGATTAATCCGTCAATTTACATCCGATCTTCATTATATAAGTTTTAAAACACTCGCATACGCATTAACACAAACAAAATAAGGCATTATTTGTGACGAAGCGATAGAAAATGGCGGACATATTTGCCGTTGTACAAACTTCCTTTGCGATATCTTGAAGCTTGCCTATGCCACGAGTTGCATCGAGTTCCGGCAAATGGAAGCTGATAAATCCGTCAATTTACATCCGATCTTCACCATATAAAATATAAAATACTCTTCGCATTGACATAAACAAAATAAGACATTATTTGTGACGAAGAGATAGAAAATGGCGGAGATATTTGCCGTTGTACAAACTTCCTTTGCGATATTTTGAAGCTTTCCTATACCACGAGTTGCATCAAGTTCCCTCAAATGGAAGCTGATAAATCCGTCAATTTACATTCAATCTTCACCATATATGTTTAAAAACTTACTATGCATTAACACAAATAAAATAAGATATTATTTGTGACGAAGCGATAGAAAATGGTGGAGATATTTGCCGTTATACAAACTTCCTTTGCGATATCTTGAAGCTTGCCTATGCCACGAGTTGCCCCGAGTTCCGGCAAATGGAAGCTGATAAATCCTTCAATTTACATCCGATCTTCATTAAATATGTTTTAAAATTTATTTAACTTATTTAACATTAACACAATCAATATAAGACATTATTTGTGACGAAGCCGTAAAAAATGGCGAAGATATTTGCCGTTATACAAACTTCCTTTGCGATATCTTGAAGTTTGCCTATGCCACGAGTTGCCCCGACTTCTGGCAAATGGCAGCTAATAAATCCGTCAATTTACATCCGATCTTCATCAAAAGAGTTTTAAAACTCTCTACGCATTAACACAAACAAAATAAGACATTATTTTTGACAAAGCGATAGAAAATGGCGGACATATTTGCCGTTGTAAAAACTTCCTTTGCGATATCTTAAAGCCTGCCTATGCCAAGAAATGCCCCGAGTTCGAGCAATTGGCAGCTGTTTAATCCGTCAATTTACATCCGATCTTCATTAAATAAGTTTTAAAACACTCGCATACGCATTAACACAAACAAAATAAGGCATTATTTGTGACGAAGCGATGGAAAATGGCGGAGATATTTCCCGTTGTACCAACTTCGTTTGCGATATCTTTAAGTTTGCCTATGCCACGAGTTGCCCCGGGTTCCGGCAAATGGCAGCTGATAAATCCGTCAATTTACATTCGATCTTCACCAAATGAGCTTTAAAACACTCTACGCATTCACACAAACAAAATAAGACATTATTTGTGACGAAGCAATAGAAAATGGCGGAGATATTTGCCGTTGTACAAACTTCCTTTGCGATATCTTGAAGCTTGCCTATGCCATGAGTTACCCCGAGTTCCGGCAAATGGAAGCTGATAAATCCTTCAATTTACATTCGATCTTCATTAAAGAAGTTTTAAAACTTATTTAACTTATTTAACATTAACACAATCAAAATAAGACATTATTTGTGACGAAGCGATAGAAAATGGCGGAGATATTTGCGGTTGTACCAACGTCCTTTGCGATATCTTGAAGCCTGCCTATGCCACGAGTTGCATCGAGTTCCGGCAAATGGATACTGATAAATCCGTCAATTTACATCCGATCTTCATTAAATAAGTTTTAAAACACTCGCATACGCATTAACACAAACAAAATAAGGCATTATTTGTGATGAAGCGATAGAAAATGGCGGAGATATTTTCCGTTGTACAAACTTCCTTCATAACAAAAGGCACCGCACCTTCCAACCAAAGGACGAGAGAGCATACAGGGCGGTCATCAAGGGACTTCACCACTCAACGGACCAGACTGAAATTAAGGAAGAACTCCACAAATACGGCCATACTGTGAGGGATCTGCACAATCCCATTGGCAGGAAATCCAAACAACCACTGGGGATATTTTTTGTTAACCTAGAACCAGCGAGCAACAACACAGAGGTTTTCAAAATAAAGAGGATTTGTAGGTCAGTCGTCACCGTTGAGCCCCCACTGAAGTTCAACGATGTTCCACAATGTTTCAGATGTCAAGGATTCGGACACTCCCAGCGCTACTGTTTCCTGGAACATCGCTGCGTGAAATGTGTTGATTCTCATGACTCTAGGTCATGCACCAAAAAAGATGCCGAGAAAGCATGCTGTTTACATTGTCAAGCTGATCACCCTGCGTCGTACAGAGGATGTCCTGCCTACAAAAAGGTAAAGGCACAGCTATCTCCTAAAGCCAGACCCGTTGAGAGTAGCAACAAACCACCTCTCATCCAAATACCAACTATCATCAATGGTACGAGTTACAGGGACGTACTTCTTGGAAACCATGCAACACAGCCAAGGAATCCCCAACAAACCCCTCAAACCACTCCCGAAGCCCCAAATCTCAACCAGCTTGAAACGATGTTTGCCCGCATGGAAGGAACGATTGAGAGGATGATGGAAAAGTTGATCCCACAGATGCTTTCGCAGATGTTCTCGCAGATGACGCAGTTTATAGCTCCCTTCCTGAACAGAAAGTAATGCAAATAAGGCTTAATATAGTTTTTTGGAACGCAAACGGCTTGCAGAAGAGCAAAGCCGAAGTAGAGCATCTCATGAAAACAGACAATATTGATGTTCTTCTAGTTGCAGAATCCCACTTTTGTCCCAGATCCTACTTTAACATTAGCGGATACGATCTGTTACATGCCAACCATCCATCTGGCAGAGCACGCGGAGGAGCAGCTATGCTCATCAGGAGTGGCATTTAGTACACGGAACTTCCCGCGTTTCAGGAGGAATGGGCTCAGTGCGCCGTGACCAGGATTTCTAGCCCACAGGGAGATATCACCATTGGTGCGGTTTACTTCCCACCCAGACACTCGATAACCGAGACCCACCTTCAGGACTTCTTCGAGTCCCTTGGACCTCGTTTTATAGCAGCCGGAGACTTTAACGCCAAACACTCCTGGTGGGGGTCCCGCACAAACAACCCCAAAGGCATTAAGCTTTACAAGTACCTGCAGCGGAAGAGTCTGGACTGCCATTCCACTGGAGAACCCACACACTGGCCTTCCGACCCTTCAAAGCAGCCGGATCTTCTGGACTTCGCCGTCTCCAAGGGCATAGGACACTCTAAGATAACATGCTCAAGCTATGATAAACTGCTATCCGACCACAGCGCAGCAAACTTGCTTCTAAACATCCCCGTCCTCAGAAAAACCCCGCCTAGAAGACTCACTGGGAAACACACAAATGCCCCCAAGTTTACGTTTTGGATGCTTTCCTCCCTGAACTCAGATCCCCCTCTTTCCACACCAAGCAACATAGATGCGGCCATCGAAAACTTAACCAGAGAGATGCACAATGCTGCTGAGTTTGCGAACCCACCTCCTCCGACTACCCCGAGAACACCTGAAAGAGACTTGCACTTGTGGTCTCCTGAAATCGCGGCCCTCGTGGCCGAAAAAAGGCGCCTCAGAAGAGTCTGGTTTTCATCGCGCAATCCCAGGGACAAGACAGCACTTAATCGTGCCACCAAGGAACTGAAGGACAAGCTAACCATCCTACGGCAGGACTCCTTCCATAGATTCCTCAAGGAGCTGGAACCTGGAGACCCGCAGCACAATCTGTGGAATGTCACGAGGCACATTAAAAGACCTGCTAAGAAGATATCACCCGTGCGCAAAGTGGACGGGTCCTGGTGTCGGTCTGAGATCGAAAGAGCAGAAGCCTTTGCCGACCATTTACACAGTGCTTTCTCACCTTTCGATAGATGCACTGCCGAAGAGAGAGCTGCCATCATAAGGTTCGTAGACAGCCCAAGTGCTCCTGGCACGCCAATACAGCCCGTCGAACCAGAGGAGATTGTGCAGGAGATCGCCTCCTTAAAAAATGGCAAGTCACCAGGTCCTGACCGAATTGATGCAACAGCACTGAAAATGTTGCCCCTAATCTGTTCCCAAAGGCTGGCTAACATCTTTAACAGCTGCCTCCGTCTAGGGTACTTCCCGAAAGTGTGGAAGCGTGCGGAAATAATTGTCCTCCTCAAGCCTGGAAAACCTGAAGCCAATCTAGCATCGTATCGTCCGATTAGTTTGCTGGCAATCCTGTCTAAAATACTTGAAAGAATATTTTTACGTAGAGTACTGCCAGTTTTGGACGAGGCCGGACTGATCCCTGATCACCAGTTTGGATTCAGACGCCTTCATGGAACACCAGAGCAATGCCACCGGCTTGTTGAGTGCATACTAGAGGCCTTCGAAAAGAAGAAGTACTGCTGCGCCGTTATGCTGGATGTTAAACAGGCGTTTGACAGAGTCTGGCACCCTGGACTCCTGTTCAAAATTAAATCCAACCTTCCAATTTCCCACTTCGCCTTCCTCAAGTCGTACACAGAGGAAAGAGAATTCCGAGTGAGATGCGGATCATCAATCAGCACGCCTAGGCCTATAAGAGCAGGAGTACCTCAAGGCAGTGTTCTTGGACCCATCTTATACACACTCTACACAGCGGACCTTCAAATCACCCCCTCTCGGAACCTCACAGTAGCTACATACGCGGACGACACCGCGTTCCTAGCCTCCGCCAAGAATCCGCAGGATGCATCAGCCATCATACAAAGACAACTGGATGCTCTAGATCCATGGCTGAAACGATGGAACATCGTGGTAAACGCGGAGAAATCCTCCCGCACAACCTTCGCATTACGCAGGGGGGATTGCCCCCCCGTCACACTCAACGGGGAAACCATTCCAACGAATGACACTCCCAAATATCTAGGGCTGACCCTGGACCGCAGGCTCACATGGCGTCCACACCTAATCAACAAGCGCAACCAGGCCGACCTACGACTCAGGCAACTTCACTGGCTCCTGGGCAGAAGATCCAAGCTCAGGGAAAAATTCAAACTACTCACATACAACGTAGTGCTGAAGCCAATCTGGACCTATGGGATTCAGTTGTGGGGCACGGCAAGCTATTCCAACCGCATCAGAATACAGCGGTTTCAGAATAAATGTCTGAGAACATTATCTAACGCTCATCCGTACCACGAAAACGCAATAATCCACAAAGAGCTTGGAATTCCTTCGGTAGCAGAGGAGATCACCCGACACAGTGAAAGATATACAAAAAGACTGGACAATCACCCCAACCACCTGGCCATCAAGCTCCTAGAAAACAGCCAATCCCTAAGACGCCTGAAAAGGAAACACCCGCTTGACCTCCCCCACCAATAGACACCTAAGTCGGACTCATATGATGTACATTCCATGTACCCCCCTTAAGTTAATGTCACCCCCAAATTATTTAATGATTGTCCATTCGGACAGATTTTAAATATAAAATAAGAATGATAACAAAAAAAAAAAAAAAAAAAAAAAAACAAACTTCCTTTGCGCTATCTTGAAGCTAGCCTATGCCACGAGTTGCCTTGAGTTCCGGCAAATAGAAGCTGATGAATCCGTCAATTTACATTTGATCTTCACCAAATAAGTTTTAAAATGCTCTACGCATACACACAAACAAAATAAGACATTATTTGTGACGAAGCGGTAAAAAATGGCGAAGATATTTGCCGTTATACAAACTTCCTTTGCGATATCTTGAAGTTTGCCCATGCCACGAGTTGCCCCGACTTCCGGCAAATGGCAGCTTATTAATCCGTCAATTTACATCCTATCTTCATCAAATGAGTTTTAAAAATCTCTACGCATTAACACAAAAAAAATAAGACATTATTTTTTACGAAGCGATAGAAAATGGCGGAGATATTTCCCGTTGTAAAAACTTCCTTTGCGATATCTCAAAGCTTGCCTATGCCAAGAGTTGCCCCGAGTTCCGGCAATGGCAGCTGATAAATCCGTCAATTTACATTCGATCTTCATTAAATAAGTTTTAAAACTCTCTACGCATTCACACAAACAAAATAAGGCATTATTTGTGACGAAGCTATAGAAAATGGCGGAGATATTTGCCGTTGTACAAACTTCCTTTGCGATATCTTGAAGCTTGCCTATGCCACGAGTTGCCTTGAGTTCCGGCAAATGGCAGCTGATAAATCCGTCAATTTACATTCGATCTTCACCAAATAAGTTTTAAAACGCTCTACGCATACACACAAACAAAATAAGACATTATTTGTGACGCAGCGGTAAAAAATGTATTGTATTGTAATGTAAAAAAGGCATTATTTGTGACGAAGGGATAGAAAATGGCGGAGATATTTGTCGTTGTGCCAACTTCCTTTGCGATATTTTGAAACTTGCCTATGCCACGAGTTGGCCCGGGTTCCGGCAAATGGCAGCTGATAAATCCGTCAATTTACATCCGATCTTCATTATATAAGTTTTAAAACTTATTTAACTTATTTAACATTAACACAAACAAAATAAGACATTATTTGTGACGAAGCGATAGAAAATGGCGGAGATATTTGCCGTTGTACAAACTTCCTTTGCGATATCTTGAAGCTTGCCTATGCCACGAGTTGCATCGAGTTCCGGCAAATGGAAGCTGATAAATCCGTCAATTTACATTCGATCTTCACCAAATGAGCTTTAAAACACTCTACGCATTCACACAAACAAAATAAGACATTATTTGTGACGAAGCATTAGAAAATGGCGGAGATATTTGCCGTTGTACAAACTTCCTTTGCGATATCTTGAAGCTTGCCTATGCCACGAGTTGCCCCGACTTCTGGCAAATGGCAGCTAATAAATCCGTCAAGTTACATCCGATCCTCATCAAATGAGTTTTAAAACTCTCTACGCATTAACACAAACAAAATAAGACATTATTTTTGACAAAGCGATAGAAAATGGCGGACATATTTGCCGTTGTAAAATCTTCCTTTGCGATATCTTAAAGCCTGTCTATGCCAAGAAATGCCCCGAGTTCGGGCAAATGGCCGCTGATTAATACGTCAATTTACATCCGATCTTCATTAAATAAGTTTTAAAACACTCGCATACGCATTAACACAAACAAAATAAGGCATTATTTGTGACGAAGCTATAGAAAATGGCGGAGATATTTGCCGTTGTACAAACTTTCTTTGCGATATTTTGAAGCTTGCCTATACCACGAGTTGCATCGTGTTCCCTCAAATGGAAGCTGATAAATCCGTCAATTTACATTCAATCTTCACCATATAAGTTTAAAAACTTACTACGCATTAACACAAATAAAATAAGATATTATTTGAAAAGAAACGATAAAAAATGAAGGAGATGTTTGCCGTTATACAAACTTTCTTTGCGATATCTTGAAGCTTGCCTATGCCACGAGTTGCCCCGAGTTCCGGCAAATGGAAGCTGATAAATCCTTCAATTTACATCCGATCTTCATTAAATAAGTTTTAAAACTTATTTAACTTATTTAACATTAACACAATCAAAATAAGACATTATTTGTGACGAAGCGATAGAAAATGGCGGAGATATTTGCCGTTGTACAAACTTCCTTTGCGATATCTTGAAGTTTGCCTATGCCACGAGTTGCCCCGACTTCTGGCAAATGGCAGCTAATAAATCTGTCAAGTTACATCCGATCCTCATCAAATGAGTTTTAAAACTCTCCACGCATTAACACAAACAAAATAAGACATTATTTTTGACAAAGCGATAGAAAATGGCGGACATATTTGCCGTTGTAAAAACTTCCTTTGCGATATCTTAAAGCCTGCCTATGCCAAGAAATGCCCCGAGTTCGGGCAATTGGCCGCTGATTAATACGTCAATTTACATCCGATCTTCATTAAATAAGTTTTAAAACACTCGCATACGCATTAACACAAACAAAATAAGGCATTATTTGTGACGAAGCTATAGAAAATGGCGGAGATATTTGCCGTTGTACAAACTTCCTTTGCGATATTTTGAAGCTGGCCTATACCACGAGTTGCATCGTGTTCCCTCAAATGGAAGCTGATAAATCCGTCAATTTACATTCAATCTTCACCATATAAGTTTAAAAACTTACTACGCATTAACACAAATAAAATAAGATATTATTTGTGACGAAACGATAAAAAATGAAGGAGATGTTTGCCGTTATACAAACTTTCTTTGCGATATCTTGAAGCTTGCCTATGCCACGAGTTGCCCCGAGTTCCGGCAAATGGAAGCTGATAAACCCTTCAATTTACATCCGATCTTCATTAAATAAGTTTTAAAACTTATTTAACTTATTTAACATTAACACAATCAAAATAAGACATTATTTGTGACGAAGCGATAGAAAATGGCGGAGATATTTGCGGTTGTACCAACGTCTATTGCGATATCTTGAAGCCTGCCTATGCCACGAGTTGCATCGAGTTCCGGCAAATGGATACTGATAAATCCGTCAATTTACATCCGATCTTCATTATATAAGCATACAACACTCGCATACGCATTAACACAAACAAAATAAGGCATTATTTGTGACGAAGCGGTAAAAAATGGCGAAGATATTTGCCGTTATACAAACTTCCTTTGCGATATCTTGAAGTTTGCCCATGCCACGAGTTGCCCCGACTTCCGGCAAATGGCAGCTTATTAATCCGTCAATTTACATCCTATCTTCATCAAATGAGTTTTAAAAATCTCTACGCATTAACACAAACAAAATAAGACATTATTTTTTACGAAGCGATAGAAAATGGCGGAGATATTTCCCGTTGTAAAAACTTCCTTTGCGATATCTCAAAGCTTGCCTATGCCAAGAGTTGCCCCGAGTTCCGGCAATGGCAGCTGATAAATCCGTCAATTTACATTCGATCTTCATTAAATAAGTTTTAAAACTCTCTACGCATTCACACAAACAAAATAAGGCATTATTTGTGACGAAGCTATAGAAAATGGCGGAGATATTTGCCGTTGTACAAACTTCCTTTGCGATATCTTGAAGCTTGCCTATGCCACGAGTTGCCTTGAGTTCCGGCAAATGGCAGCTGATAAATCCGTCAATTTACATTCGATCTTCACCAAATAAGTTTTAAAGCGCTCTACGCATACACACAAACAAAATAAGACATTATTTGTGACGCAGCGGTAAAAAATGTATTGTATTGTAATGTAACATATTGGACTAATCTACCCTAAAAATACAATAAATGATTGGGTATAACTTAGCGTCAATACATTGTGACACTTTGTCATAATAAATATAAATATACAAATATACAAAAAGACCACCAAAAACTACGTAAGCACTCCAGCGCCCCAGTAATACGATCTAACGCTTATACATAAGCCGATCGCGGAGCGTGGGAATGCTGAGCATGCACTTTGCAGCTCAAGTGCTCAATGCCTTCTGCATACATATGTATATGTATAAATGTAAGTAAGAATACATAGATATAAGCAATGTATGTGCGGGTTAGCTGAACCCAACTTCAGCACACTTTATTCATTCTAATAAAGAACCTCAAACAGAGCAGAAGCTCTTCACTCTTCAATAAAACCAAAGGAGTTCTTCACCCTTCATATGGCGACCGTGACAGGACTTCAGGATCGATGACAGGACTTCAGGATCGATGACAGGACTTCAGGATCGATGACAGCTTACATTATACTGAATCTGCAGTCTTATCAAAGACAGCATGTAAAGTCGTGTTTAACCTCATTAGAAGCATGGAAGGTTTTAAGGAAAGAAAAACACACTGACCGGTCAAATACACCAAGTGCAGCTTTACCAAAAATTATTGCGTCTGAAAATGGAAGAAAATAATAACCTTCAAGAGCATGTTTATTAGTTTGTGGAAATCAAAAATAAGTTAGCAGCGGTCGACATAGACTCAGGTGACCCGGTAAAATTAATCATGTTATTAACAAGTCTGCCAAGAAGTTTCGAGCATTTCGTGGTCGCTGTGCAAACTCGACGAGTTACCTTCATTTGACATTGTAAAATCGAAACTTCTAGATGAAGCTGAAAGGCGAAATGCCAATGCAGAAGCGACAGAGAGCGGTGATAGAAAAGTGTATGCAGAACATACGAAAAAACCAAAAGTAACAAAGTACAAGGAAAGTAACGGTCCGGTTAGTGAGAAACAGAGAAACGCGACAAAATCGCTACAGTGTTGGGTATGCGGACATCTGACCACGTGACCACTTGACTTTTGAAAGTGAAGGTCGTGGTACAGTGCGAATTTCGCAAAAGTCTTGAAATAATTTGAGATCATTGTGGTTTTGTGATTTTGTGCCTATGAACACATGAACAGTGCAAAATAAACAGCAAACAAAGCAAACCCAAAGACCTCGACTATAAACTAAATAAATTAATAAATAAATATGACAATATAAAACATAATAATTAATGGCGGAAGAGCCACAATTCTCAAACGCGCAGCCCACGACACAAAAGGACTTGCCAACGTTGGAAGAAGCTCTGCAGCAAAATCCTGCAGATGGACCACGCCCACTCACAATAGCTGAGTACCAGGCAAGGCAGGAAAGGAAGGAACCAAAGAAGCACAAACGCTCCGGAAAAAGGGTAAAACTACTTAGACAACGCCGACTGGTTAAGGAAATGACCCAGTTGGCCAGAGACGAGGCATCCCGACAACGCTACAAAGAGCGTCTTGAGGACATCGAAAGCAAGATTTCGCAAGGTGCGAAACAACGCAAACGGGCTGCATAAATAAATGCCAATGCCCCAATTTGCCTTAATTTTAATTTCTAAACCCAAGCCGATGCGGGAAACCGCTGCTTGAAAACCACTAATATCTGTTAGGCTTTTTACTAACAATGCGGTTGGAGAATTTTTTTTTATATATTGTAAACAAATATGTGAGCCAACCACATTTATTAACAACTAATATTTCCACGTCTTCTCTACTGAATATATATATTCAGCTGCAAAAAAAAAAAAAAAAATTTTTTTTTTTAATGACAGAATATAACAATTCTTATCTTCATTAAACGTAAACATTTTTTTTATTTTTGATTTTCTAGAAGAATAAATTAATATCATAATAATGAGAAAAAACTCATAAATAAAAAAAAAAAAAAAGTTTCATTGAAAACAAACAAAAAAAAAAATGAAAAAAGAATGGAATGGAGCGAAATAGCGATACGAATAGACGAATTTCGTTTCAGGTTCGATAAGTCTTATAAATGTATCAATAGAGACGCAGTAATAAAATCAGAAACTTTGAAAAATCATATAGAGATATTGGTAGGAGAATATAATAATATAGTTACATTAGTAAATAAATATGCAAATAGGCTCACATCTGAACATAATAACAAATGTTTAAGGGTTGTAAAATCCCTAAACACAAGATTAAATAACATCAGAAAAAGAAGGCATATTTTGATAGATGTACCAGAAAGTCTAAGTCAATTGGTTGAATTCAACACAGACCAGTTCAAAGAACTAGACGAATCTGTTCTATCAAGCGGCGCTGAGTCCGATAGTGACATTGAAACGCTAGAAGGAAGCGACCGAATTGAATTTAAATCTGAACCAATAACAATTTCTGAAATGGCACAGACAGTGATAGAATTTATCAGGCTAGCCACATCTCTGATACCAGAGTTTGATGGTAAACCAGAAAATCTACAAAGTTTTTTGGATGCTCTAGGTCTACTAGATAGTTTAAAGAGCACACATGAAGCGACAGCAATAAGCCTAATAAAAACTAAACTTAAAGGCCATGTAAGAAACCTTATAAGTAATGAGCAGACGATTGCTGCAATTATTACCCAACTGTCAAGTGCAGTAAAAGGAGAATCGGTAGAAGTGATATCTGCCAAGCTTCTGAATCTACAACAGAGAAATAAAACGGCTAACCAATACACCCAAGAGGTGGAGAAACTGACAAAGGCCCTTGAAGGTGCCTATATCGGTGAAGGTCTCAGCCAATCCTTAGCAAATAAATACAGCACTACAACAGCTGTAAAAGCAATGACACAGAATTGCTCCATTGATAAGGTAAAACTTATCATGCAAGCAGGCACATTCACAAACATGAATGATGCCATCTCCAAATTTGTAAACAGTTGCACAGAGATAACAGGTCAAAGTAACACTGTACTCTATTATCGACGAGGTGCAAATAATTATAATAGAGGCGCCCGGGGTTATAATCGTGGAAGAAATAACTACCACAACAATTACAACCGAGGCAGCAATAACAGCAATAATAATAACTATAATAACCGTGGAGGTAGACGAGGCCAAAACCAAGGGAGAGGCCGCGGAAACTACAACCATGGTAATAATAATAATAGCAGTGTGAGAATCGCGCAAAATACGTCGGAAAACTAACAGAACCCTTTAGGAAACAACCAATAAATGTAAAAGTTCATTCCATCAATTATAGTCTTAATATATTCGTAACCTTCTATAATCATTCAACTGAAAATAAACTAACATTTCTCATAGATACTGGTGCAGATATCTCACTTTTGAAAGTAAATTCTGATAACTTCATAATTCAAAATGAAAAAATAATAAACATCAAAGGCATAGGCCAAGGTGTGATAAAGTCTCAAGGAACAACCTTAATAGAACTCCAATCAACAAAATATATTATTCCACATGAATTTCATTTGGTAAACCCCAATTTTGCAATACCATGTGATGGAATAATAGGCATTGATTTTATAAAGAAATTCAATTGTCAACTAGATTTCAAACCAAGTGAAGACTGGTTTATAATTAGACCCCAAAATTTAAATTATCCAATATATGTTCCGATAACATATAGCGCTGGCAACAATACAGTTCTTCTGCCAGCCAGATCACAAGTTATTCGGAAAATAGACATTAATGTTGTAAATGATTTCATATTTGTTCCTAATCAAGAAATACACAATGGGATTTATGTTGCAAACACAATAGCAGCATCCAAACATGTATACGTTCGACTTCTAAATACAACTAATTTCGACCAAGTGGTCAAAGTAAATAAAATACAATATGAAAATCTAAAAGATTATGACATTCATAATACCGACACTGGAAATAGAAGCGAACAAATACTTTCAAAACTAAAGAAAAATTTTCCAGACCAATTTAAAAATCAATTAACAGAATTATGCACACAGTATAGTGATGTGTTCGGACTGGAAACCGAACCAATATCAACAAATAATTTTTATAAACAAACATTAAGACTTAAAGATGATGAACCCATTTATATAAAAAACTACAGAAGCCCGCATAGCCATATTGAGGAAATTCAAAAACAAGTAGGGAAATTAATAAGTCGAACCGTCTGTATCTGAGTATAACAGCCCACTCTTGCTAGTTCCAAAAAAATTATTACCAAGTTCACAAGAGAAAAAATGGCGATTAGTAATTGACTATCGTCAAATAAACAAAAAACTTCTTTCTGACAAATTTCCACTCCCTAGAATTGATGACATTTTAGATCAACTAGGTCGAGCTAAATACTTTTCATGCCTTGACTTGATGTCAGGTTTCCACCAAATAGAACTTGAGGAAAGCTCTAGGAATATAACATCTTTTTCAACGAGCAATGGCTCATATCGCTTCACGCGATTACCATTTGGTCTTAAAATAGCACCAAATTCATTTCAGAGAATGATGACTATATCATTCTCGGGATTAGAACCCTCTCAGGCATTCCTTTACATGGATGACTTAATGGTGATAGGATGTTCCGAAAAACACATGATTAAAAACTTAACTGACGTTTTTAATGTATGTAGGAAATATAACCTAAAGTTGCATCCAGAAAAATGTTTATTTTTCATGCACGAAGTGACATTCCTAGGTCACAAATGCACAGACAAAGGAGTATTGCCAGATGACAAGAAATATGACGTCATCAAAAATTATCCTGTCCCTCATGATGCGGACAGTGCAAGACGATTTATAGCATTCTCCAACTATTATCGTCGATTTATAAGGAACTTCGCCGACTATTCACGGCACATAACTAGATTATGTAAAAAGAATGTCCCTTTTGAATGGTCAAGCGAATGCCAGAACGCATTCGAATACCTTAAAGAAAATCTTATGCACCCCACTCTATTACAATATCCTGATTTTCGCAAAGAATTTTGCATTATAACGGATGCTAGTAAACAAGCTTGCGGAGCGGTTCTAACTCAGAACCGTAACGGGATTCAGCTCCCAATAGCTTATGCATCACGTTCATTTACAAAAGGAGAAAGCAATAAGAGTGCAACGGAACAAGAACTAGCGGCAATTCATTGGGCAATTACCCATTTTAGACCATACATCTATGGCAAACATTTCACCATTAAAACAGACCACAGACCATTAACGTACCTATTTTCTATGACTAATCCCAGTTCTAAATTAACTCGCATGCGGCTAGAGCTTGAAGAATACGACTTCACAGTAGAATACCTAAGGGGGAAAGATAATTTTGTAGCAGACGCACTCTCACGTATAAATATAAAGGAACTCAAAGACATGCAACATAAAGTCCTGAAAGTCACTACCAGGCAACAAAGTAGACAAGAAAACTGTACAGTAACAAATAAGGAACTATTGCCTAGGCAAAGTATCCAAAATGTATCTAAGCCCAACGTACACGAAGTCATAAAAAATGATGAAGTACAGAAAGTAGTGACCTTGCGAATAACTGAATCTATTTGTTTACTAAAACGAGGAAATAAAGTTATTGCAAGAATTGATGTTGACGATTTATATACCAATGGAATTTTTGATTTAGGTCAGTTCTTCCAAAGGCTTGAAATGCAAGCCGGTATACTAAAAATCAACCAACTCAAATTGGCACCGAGTGAAAAAATCTTTGAAACCATTTCAATAGATAATTTTAAAAATATGGGCAATATAAAATTGAAATCATTAAGAGTAGCGCTACTCCAGCCGGTGACCATTATAAAAACTGAAAAAGAAATACAATCGATACTGTCTACAAATCATGAAGATCCAATTCAGGGAGGTCATACAGGCATTACAAGAACGCTAGCGAAAATAAAAAGACACTATTATTGGAAAAATATGACTCGTCATATAAAAGAGTACATACGTAGATGTCATAAATGCCAAATGTCAAAAACAACGACACATACAAAGACCCCAATGACTCACACAGAAACCCCAACAAATGCTTTTGATATAGTGATAGTGGACACAGTTGGTCCACTACCGAAATCAGAATATGGCAACGAATACATCGTCACACTAATATGTGATTTGACGAAGTATCTAGTAACCATACCTGTTGCGAATAAGAGCGCAAACACTGTAGCAAAAGCTATATTCGAAAATTTTATACTAAAGTACGGTCCAATGAAGACGTTCATTTCGGACATGGGTACCGAGTATAAAAACAATGTAATTCAAGATATGTGTAAATATATGAAGATTGAAAATCTTACATCCACTGCATATCACCACCAGACTTTAGGGACAATCGAACGAAGTCATAGAACATTCAATGAATACATTCGTTCATACATCTCTGCAGATAAAACTGATTGGGACGTTTGGATACAATACTTTACATATTGTTTCAACACAACACCATCAGTCATGCATAATTACTGTCCATATGAACTAGTCTTTGGAAGATTACCAAGGCAGTTCGCAAATTTTAATAAAACAGATAGAATAGAACCACTGTATAATATAGAAGATTACTCAAAGGAAATAAAATTTAGATTAGAAATAGCATATAAAAGAGCTAGACTTTTGTTGGAAAAAGCTAAGTCTTATAGAAAACAACTTTATGATAAGAAAACTTCAGATTTTCAATTAAAAATAGGAGATAAAGTTATACTAAGGAACGAATCGGGTCACAAGTTAGATCCAGTATATCTAGGCCCTTATACTGTAGAAACAATAGAAGACAGAGATAACATAGTAATTAGAGATACAAAACAAAAGAAGCAAAAAGTACATAAGGATAGACTAAAAATATATAATCAATGAAACGTTTCATTTCACTTAAGAAAAGGTCTGATCAACCTCAAAACACAAAAAAAAAAAAACAAAAAAAAAAAAACAAAAAAAAAATTTAATTATTTTTCCTTCTAAGAAAGTTAAACATAAATCCAAAAATATCGTAGTTCAACATAAATTTTTTTGTATTATTCTGTCATTATACAAAAATGCTTTGAGACAAAACATTGCTAATAATTAATAAGAAAAATCAATATCATTTAAAAAAAAAAAACACAAAAACACCTTTGTAAACACAATATTAATATTGAGAACTAAATGACTACATATATTACGTCATTTTTTTAAAAAGGGAGGTGTAACATATTGGACTAATCTACCCTAAAAATACAATAAATGATTGGGTATAACTTAGCGTCAATACATTGTGACACTTTGTCATAATAAATATAAATATACAAATATACAAAAAGACCACCAAAAACTACGTAAGCACTCCAGCGCCCCAGTAATACGATCTAACGCTTATACATAAGCCGATCGCGGAGCGTGGGAATGCTGAGCATGCACTTTGCAGCTCAAGTGCTCAATGCCTTCTGCATACATATGTATATGTATAAATGTAAGTAAGAATACATAGATATAAGCAATGTATGTGCGGGTTAGCTGAACCCAACTTCAGCACACTTTATTCATTCTAATAAAGAACCTCAAACAGAGCAGAAGCTCTTCACTCTTCAATAAAACCAAAGGAGTTCTTCACCCTTCATAGTAATGTAAAAAAGGCATTATTTGTGACGAAGGGATAGAAAATGGCGGAGATATTTGTCGTTGTGCCAACTTCCTTTGCGATATTTTGAAACTTGCCTATGCCACGAGTTGGCCCGGGTTCCGGCAAATGGCAGCTGATAAATCCGTCAATTTACATCCGATCTTCATTATATAAGTTTTAAAACTTATTTAACTTATTTAACATTAACACAAACAAAATAAGACATTATTTGTGACGAAGCGATAGAAAATGGCGGAGATATTTGCCGTTGTACAAACTTCCTTTGCGATATCTTGAAGCTTGCCTATGCCACGAGTTGCATCGAGTTCCGGCAAATGGAAGCTGATAAATCCGTCAATTTACATCCGATCTTCACCAAATAAAATATAAAACACTCTACGCATTGACATAAACAAAATAAGACATTATTTGTGACGAAGCGATAGAAAATGGCGGAGATATTTGCCGTTGTACAAACTTCCTTTGCGATATCTTGAAGTTTGCCTATGCCACGAGTTGCCCCGACTTCTGGCAAATGGCAGCTAATAAATCCGTCAATTTTCATCCGATCTTAATCAAATGAGTTTTAAAACTCTCTACGCATTAACGCAAACAAAATAAGACATTATTTTTGACAAAGCGATAGAAAATGGCGGACATATTTGCCGTTGTAAAAACTTCCTTTGCGATATCTTAAAGCCTGCCTATGCCAAGAAATGCCCCGAGTTCGGGCAAATAGCAGCTGATAAATCCGTCAATTTACATCCGATCTTCATAATATAAGTTTTACAACACTCGCATACGCATTAACACAACCAAAATAAGATATTATTTGTGACGAAGCGGTAAAAAATGTATTGTATTGTAATGTAAAAAAGGCGTTATTTGTGACGAAGGGATAGAAAATGGCGGAGATATTTGTCGTTGTGCCAACTTCCTTTGCGATATTTTGAAACTTTTCTATACCACGAGTTGCATCGAGTTCCCTCAAATGGAAGCTGATAAATCCGTCAATTTACATTTAATCTTCACCATATATGTTTAAAAACTTACTACGCATTAACACAAATAAAATAAGATATTATTTGTGACGAAGCGATAGAAAATTGAGGAGATATTTGCCGTTATACAAACTTCCTTTGCGATATCTTGAAGCTTGCCTATGCCACGAGTTGCCCGGGGTTCCGGCAGCTGATAAATCCGTCAATTTACATCCGATCTTCATTAAATAAGTTTTAAAACCCTCTACGCATTAACACAAACAAAATAAGACATTATTTGTTACGAATCGACAGAAAAATGCTCTACGCATACACACAAACAAAATAAGACATTATTTGTGACGAAGCGGTAAAAAATGGCGAAGATATTTGCCGTTATACAAACTTCCTTTGCGATATCTTGAAGTTTGCCCATACCACGAGTTGCCCCGACTTCCGGCAAATGGCAGCTTATTAATCCGTCAATTTACATCCTATCTTCATCAAATGAGTTTTAAAACTCTCTACGCATTAACACAAACAAAATAAGACATTATTTTTTACGAAGCGATAGAAAATGGCGGAGATATTTCCCGTTGTAAAAACTTCCTTTGCGATATCTCAAAGCTTGCCTATGCCAAGAGTTGCCCCGAGTTCCGGCAATGGCAGCTGATAAATCCGTCAATTTACATTCGATCTTCATTAAATAAGTTTTAAAACTCTCTACGCATTCACACAAACAAAATAAGGCATTATTTGTGACGAAGCTATAGAAAATGGCGGAGATATTTGCCGTTGTACAAACTTCCTTTGCGATATCTTGAAGCTTGCCTATGCCACGAGTTGCCTTGAGTTCCGGCAAATGGCAGCTGATAAATCCGTCAATTTACATTCGATCTTCACCAAATAAGTTTTAAAACGCTCTACGCATACACACAAACAAAATAAGACATTATTTGTGACGCAGCGGTAAAAAATGTATTGTATTGTAATGTAAAAAAGGCATTACTTGTGACGAAGGGATAAAAAATGGCGGAGATATTTGTCGTTGTGCCAACTTCCTTTGCGATATTTTGAAACTTGCCTATGCCACGAGTTGGCCCGGGTTCCGGCAAATGGCAGCTGATAAATCCGTCAATTTACATCCGATCTTCATTATATAAGTTTTAAAACTTATTTAACTTATTTAACATTAACACAAACAAAATAAGACATTATTTGTGACGAAGCGATAGAAAATGGCGGAGATATTTGCCGTTGTACAAACTTCCTTTGCGATATCTTGAAGCTTGCCTATGCCACGAGTTGCATCGAGTTCCGGCAAATGGAAGCTGATAAATCCGTCAATTTACATCCGATCTTCACCAAATAAAATACAAAACACTCTACGCATTGACATAAACAAAATAAGACATTATTTGTGACGAAGCGATAGAAAATGGCGGAGATATTTGCCGTTGTACAAACTTCCTTTGCGATATCTTGAAGTTTGCCTATGCCACGAGTTGCCCCGACTTCTGGCAAATGGCAGCTAATAAATCCGTCAATTTTCATCCGATCTTAATCAAATGAGTTTTAAAACTCTCTACGCATTAACGCAAACAAAATAAGACATTATTTTTGACAAAGCGATAGAAAATGGCGGACATATTTGCCGTTGTAAAAACTTCCTTTGCGATATCTTAAAGCCTGCCTATGCCAAGAAATGCCCCGAGTTCGGGCAAATGGCAGCTGATTAATCCGTCAATTTACATCCGATCTTCATTATATAAGTTTTACAACACTCGCATACGCATTAACACAAACAAAATAAGGCATTATTTGTGACGAAGCGATAGAAAATGGCGGAGATATTTGCCGTTGTACAAACTTCCTTTGCGATATTTTGAAGCTTTCCTATACCACGAGTTGCATCGAGTTCCCTCAAATGGAAGCTGATAAATCCGTCAATTTACATTCAATCTTCACCATATATGTTTAAAAACTTACTACGCATTAACACAAATAAAATAAGATATTATTTGTGACGAAGCGATAAAAAATGGTGGAGATATTTGCCGTTATACAAACTTCCTTTGCGATATCTTGAAGCTTACCTATGCCACGAGTTGCCCCGAGTTTCGGCAAATGGAAGCTGATAAATCCTTCAATTTACATCCGATCATCATTAAACAAGTTTTAAAACGCTCTACGCATACACACAAACAAAATAAGACATTATTTGTGACGAAGCGGTAAAAAATGTATTGTATTGTAATGTAAAAAAGGCATTATTTGTGACGAAGGGATAGAAAATGGCGGAGATATTTGTCGTTGTGCCAACTTCCTTTGCGATATTTTGAAACTTTCCTATACCACGAGTTGCATCGAGTTCCCTCAAATGGAAGCTGATAAATCCGTCAATTTACATTCAATCTTCACCATATATGTTTAAAAACTTACTACGCATTAACACAAATAAAATAAGATATTATTTGTGACGAAGCGATAGAAAATGGAGGAGATATTTGCCGTTATACAAACTTCCTTTGCGATATCTTGAAGCTTGCCTATGCCACGAGTTGCCCCGGGTTCCGGCAGCTGATAAATCCGTCAATTTACATCCGATCTTCATTAAATAAGTTTTAAAACTCTCTACGCATTAACACAAACAAAATAAGACATTATTTGTTACGAATCGACAGAAAATGGCGGAGATATTTCCCGTTGTACCAACTTCGTTTGCGATATCTTTAAGTTTGCCTATGCCACGAGTTGCCACGGGTTCCGGAAAATGGCAGCTGATAAATCCGTCAATTTACATCCGATCTTCATTAAATAGGTTTTAAAATGCTCTACGCATTCACACAAACAAAATAAGATACTATTTGTGACGAAGCGATAGAAAATGGCGAAGATATTTGCCGTTATACAAACTTCCTTTGCGATATCTTGAAGCTTGCCTATGCCACGAGTTGCCTCGGGTTCCGGCAAATGGCAGCTGATAAATCCGTTAATTTACATCCGATCTTCGTTAAATAGGTTTTAAAATGCTCTACGCATTCACACAAACAAAATAAGATACTATTTGTGACGAAGCGATAGAAAATGGCGAAGATATTGGCCGTTATACAAACTTCCTTTGCGATATCTTGAAGCTTGCCTATGCCACGAGTTGCCACGGGTTCCGGCAAATGGCAGCTGATAAATCCGTCAATTTACATCCGATCTTCATTAAATAGGTTTTAAAATGCTCTACGCATTCACACAAACAAAATAAGATACTATGTGTGACGAAGCGATAGAAAATGGCGAAGATATTTGCCGTTATACAAACTTCCTTTGCAATATCTTGAAGCTTGCCTATGCCACGAGTTGCCCCGGGTTCCGGCAAATGGAAGCTGATAAATCCTTCAATTTACATCCGATCTTCATTAAATAAGTTTTAAAACTTATTTAACTTATTTAACATTAACACAATCAAAATAAGACATTATTTGTGACGAAGCCGTAAAAAATGGCGAAGATATTTGCCGTTATACAAACTTCCTTTGCGATATCTTGAAGTTTGCCTATGCCACGAGTTGCCCCGACTTCTGGCAAATGGCAGCTAATAAATCCGTCAATTTACATCCGATCTTCATCCAAAAAGTTTTAAAACTCTCTACGCATTAACACAAACAAAATAAGACATTATTTTTGACAAAGCGATAGAAAATGGCGGACATATTTGCCGTTGTAAAAACTTCCTTTGCGATATCTTAAAGCCTGCTTATGCCAAGAAATGCCCCGAGTTCGGGCAAATGGCAGCTGATTAATCCGTCAATTTACATCCGATCTTCACCAAATAAAATACAAAACACTCTACGCATTGACATAAACAAAATAAGACATTATTTGTGACGAAGCGATAGAAAATGGCGGAGATATTTGCCGTTGTACAAACTTCCTTTGCGATATCTTGAAGTTTGCCTATGCCACGAGTTGCCCCGACTTCTGGCAAATGGCAGCTAATAAATCCGTCAATTTTCATCCGATCTTAATCAAATGAGTTTTAAAACTCTCTACGCATTAACGCAAACAAAATAAGACATTATTTTTGACAAAGCGATAGAAAATGGCGGACATATTTGCCGTTGTAAAAACTTCCTTTGCGATATCTTAAAGCCTGCCTATGCCAAGAAATGCCCCGAGTTCGGGCAAATGGCAGCTGATTAATCCGTCAATTTACATCCGATCTTCATTATATAAGTTTTACAACACTCGCATACGCATTAACACAAACAAAATAAGGCATTATTTGTGACGAAGCGATAGAAAATGGCGGAGATATTTGCCGTTGTACAAACTTCCTTTGCGATATTTTGAAGCTTTCCTATACCACGAGTTGCATCGAGTTCCCTCAAATGGAAGCTGATAAATCCGTCAATTTACATTCAATCTTCACCATATATGTTTAAAAACTTACTACGCATTAACACAAATAAAATAAGATATTATTTGTGACGAAGCGATAAAAAATGGTGGAGATATTTGCCGTTATACAAACTTCCTTTGCGATATCTTGAAGCTTACCTATGCCACGAGTTGCCCCGAGTTTCGGCAAATGGAAGCTGATAAATCCTTCAATTTACATCCGATCATCATTAAACAAGTTTTAAAACGCTCTACGCATACACACAAACAAAATAAGACATTATTTGTGACGAAGCGGTAAAAAATGTATTGTATTGTAATGTAAAAAAGGCATTATTTGTGACGAAGGGATAGAAAATGGCGGAGATATTTGTCGTTGTGCCAACTTCCTTTGCGATATTTTGAAACTTTCCTATACCACGAGTTGCATCGAGTTCCCTCAAATGGAAGCTGATAAATCCGTCAATTTACATTCAATCTTCACCATATATGTTTAAAAACTTACTACGCATTAACACAAATAAAATAAGATATTATTTGTGACGAAGCGATAGAAAATGGAGGAGATATTTGCCGTTATACAAACTTCCTTTGCGATATCTTGAAGCTTGCCTATGCCACGAGTTGCCCCGGGTTCCGGCAGCTGATAAATCCGTCAATTTACATCCGATCTTCATTAAATAAGTTTTAAAACTCTCTACGCATTAACACAAACAAAATAAGACATTATTTGTTACGAATCGACAGAAAATGGCGGAGATATTTCCCGTTGTACCAACTTCGTTTGCGATATCTTTAAGTTTGCCTATGCCACGAGTTGCCACGGGTTCCGGAAAATGGCAGCTGATAAATCCGTCAATTTACATCCGATCTTCATTAAATAGGTTTTAAAATGCTCTACGCATTCACACAAACAAAATAAGATACTATTTGTGACGAAGCGATAGAAAATGGCGAAGATATTTGCCGTTATACAAACTTCCTTTGCGATATCTTGAAGCTTGCCTATGCCACGAGTTGCCTCGGGTTCCGGCAAATGGCAGCTGATAAATCCGTTAATTTACATCCGATCTTCGTTAAATAGGTTTTAAAATGCTCTACGCATTCACACAAACAAAATAAGATACTATTTGTGACGAAGCGATAGAAAATGGCGAAGATATTGGCCGTTATACAAACTTCCTTTGCGATATCTTGAAGCTTGCCTATGCCACGAGTTGCCACGGGTTCCGGCAAATGGCAGCTGATAAATCCGTCAATTTACATCCGATCTTCATTAAATAGGTTTTAAAATGCTCTACGCATTCACACAAACAAAATAAGATACTATGTGTGACGAAGCGATAGAAAATGGCGAAGATATTTGCCGTTATACAAACTTCCTTTGCAATATCTTGAAGCTTGCCTATGCCACGAGTTGCCCCGGGTTCCGGCAAATGGAAGCTGATAAATCCTTCAATTTACATCCGATCTTCATTAAATAAGTTTTAAAACTTATTTAACTTATTTAACATTAACACAATCAAAATAAGACATTATTTGTGACGAAGCCGTAAAAAATGGCGAAGATATTTGCCGTTATACAAACTTCCTTTGCGATATCTTGAAGTTTGCCTATGCCACGAGTTGCCCCGACTTCTGGCAAATGGCAGCTAATAAATCCGTCAATTTACATCCGATCTTCATCCAAAAAGTTTTAAAACTCTCTACGCATTAACACAAACAAAATAAGACATTATTTTTGACAAAGCGATAGAAAATGGCGGACATATTTGCCGTTGTAAAAACTTCCTTTGCGATATCTTAAAGCCTGCTTATGCCAAGAAATGCCCCGAGTTCGGGCAAATGGCAGCTGATTAATCCGTCAATTTACATCCGATCTTCATTAAATAATTTTTAAAACACTCGCATACGCATTAACACAAACAAAATAAGGCATTATTTGTGACGAGCGATGGAAAATGGCAGAGATATTTCCCGTTGTACCAACTTCGTTTGCGATATCTTTAAGTTTGCCTATGCCACGAGTTGCCACGGGTTCCGGCAAATGGCAGCTGATAAATCCGTCAATTTACATTCGATCTTCACCAAATGAGCTTTAAAACACTCGCATACGCATTAACACAAACAAAATAAGACATTATTTGTTACGAATCGACAGAAAATGGCGGAGATATTTCCCGTTGTACCAACTTCGTTTGCGTTATCTTTAAGTTTGCCTATGCCACGAGTTGCCACGGGTTCCGGCAAATGGCAGCTGATAAATCCGTCAATTTACATCCGATCTTCATTAAATAGGTTTTAAAATGCTCTACGCATTCACACAAACAAAATAAGATACTATTTGTGACGAAGCGATAGAAAATTGCGAAGATATTTGCCGTTATACAAACTTCCTTTGCGATATCTTGAAGCTTGCCTATGCCACGAGTTGCCTCGGGTTCCGGCAAATGGCAGCTGATAAATCCGTCAATTTACATCCGATCTTCATTAAATAGGTTTTAAAATGCTCTACGCATTCACACAAACAAAATAAGATACTATTTGTGACGAAGCGATAGAAAATGGCGAAGATATTTGCCGTTATACAAACTTCCTTTGCGATATCTTGAAGCTTGCCTATGCCACGAGTTGCCACGGGTTCCGGCAAATGGCAGCTGATAAATCCGTCAATTTACATCCGATCTTCATTAAATAGGTTTTAAAATGCTCTACGCATTCACACAAACAAAATAAGATACTATGTGTGACGAAGCGATAGAAAATGGCGAAGATATTTGCCGTTATACAAACTTCCTTTGCGATATCTTGAAGCTTGCCTATGCCACGAGTTGCCCCGGGTTCCGGCAAATGGAAGCTTATAAATCCTTCAATTTACATCCGATCTTCATTAAATAAGTTTTAAAACTTATTTAACTTATTTAACATTAACACAATCAAAATAAGACATTATTTGTGACGAAGCCGTAAAAAATGGCGAAGATATTTGCCGTTATACAAACTTCCTTTGCGATATCTTGAAGCTTGCCTATGCCACGAGTTGCCACGGGTTCCGGCAAATGGCAGCTGATAAATCCGTCAATTTACATCCGATCTTCATTAAATAGGTTTTAAAATGCTCTACGCATTCACACAAACAAAATAAGATACTATGTGTGACGAAGCGATAGAAAATGGCGAAGATATTTGCCGTTATACAAACTTCCTTTGCGATATCTTGAAATTTGCCTATGCCACGAGTTGCCCCGACTTCTGGCAAATGGCAGCTAATAAATCCGTCAATTTACATCCGATCTTCATCCAAAAAGTTTTAAAACTCTCTACGCATTAACACAAACAAAATAAGACATTATTTTTGACAAAGCGATAGAAAATGGCGGACATATTTGCCGTTGTAAAAACTTCCTTTGCGATATCTTAAAGCCTGCTTATGCCAAGAAATGCCCCGAGTTCGGGCAAATGGCAGCTGAATAATCCGTCAATTTACATCCGATCTTCATTAAATAAGTTTTAAAACACTCGCATACGCATTAACACAAACAAAATAAGGCATTATTTGTGACGAAGCGATGGAAAATGGCAGAGATATTTCCCGTTGTACCAACTTCGTTTGCGATATCTTTAAGTTTGCCTATGCCACGAGTTGCCACGGGTTCCGGCAAATGGCAGCTGATAAATCCGTCAATTTACATCCGATCTTCATTAAATAGGTTTTAAAATGCTCTACGCATTCACACAAACAAAAGAAGGCATTATTTGTGTTGAAGCGATAGAAAATGGCGGAGATATTTTCCGTTGTACAAACTTCCTTTGCGATATCTTGAAGCTAGCCTATACCACGAGTTGCCCCGACTTCCGGCAAAAGGCAGCTTATTAATCCGTCAATTTACATCCGATCTTCATCAAATGAGTTTTAAAACTCTCTACGCATTAACACAAACAAAATAAGACATTATTTTTTACGAAACGATAGAAAATGGCGGACATATTTGCCGTTGTAAAAACTTCCTTTGCGATATCTTAAAGCCTGCTTATACCAAGAAATGCCCCGAGTTCGGGCAAATGGCAGCTGATTAATCCGTCAATTTACATCCGATCTTCATTAAATAAATTTTAAAACACTCGCATACGCATTAACACAAACAAAATAAGGCATTATTTGTGACGAAGCGATGGAAAATGGCAGAGATATTTCCCGTTGTACCAACTTCGTTTGCGATATCTTTAAGTTTGCCTATGCCACGAGTTGCCCCGACTTCTGGCAAATGGCAGCTAATAAATCCGTCAATTTACATCCGATCTTCATCCAAAAAGTTTTAAAACTCTCTACGCATTCACACAAACAAAATAAGACATTATTTTTGACAAAGCGATAGAAAATGGCGGACATATTTGCCGTTGTAAAAACTTCCTTTGCGATATCTTAAAGCCTGCCTATGCCAAGAAATGCCCCGAGTTCGGGCAAATGGCAGCTGATTAATCCGTCAATTTACATCCGATCTTCATTAAATAAGTTTTAAAACACTCGCATACGCATTAACACAAACAAAATAAGGCATTATTTGTGACGAAGCGATGGAAAATGGCAGAGATATTTGCCGTTGTACCAACTTCGTTTGCGATATCTTTAAGTTTGCCTATGCCACGAGTTGCCCCGGGTTCCGGCAAATGGCAGCTGATAAATCCGTCAATTTATATT
Organism: Drosophila vallismaia; assembly: GCA_035047325.1. Classification (NCBI taxonomy): domain Eukaryota; kingdom Metazoa; phylum Arthropoda; class Insecta; order Diptera; family Drosophilidae; genus Drosophila; species Drosophila vallismaia. The sequence goes on from JAWNPU010000044.1 coordinate 406,590, forward strand.
CGATCTTCACCAAATGAGCTTTAAAACACTCTACGCATTCACACAAACAAAATAAGACATTATTTTTGACAAAGCGATAGAAAATGGCGGACATATTTGCCGTTGTAAAAACTTCCTTTGCGATATCTTAAAGCCTGCCTATGCCAAGAAATGCCCCGAGTTCGGGCAAATGGCAGCTGATTAATCCGTCAATTTACATCCGATCTTCATTAAATAAGTTTTAAAACACTCGCATACGCATTAACACAAACAAAATAAGACATTATTTGTTACGAATCGACAGAAAATGGCGGAGATATTTCCCGTTGTACCAACTTCGTTTGCGATATCTTTAAGTTTGCCTATGCCACGAGTTGCCACGGGTTCCGGAAAATGGCAGCTGATAAATCCGTCAAGTTACATCCGATCTTCATTAAATAGGTTTTAAAATGCTCTACGCATTCACACAAACAAAATAAGATACTATTTGTGACGAAGCAATAGAAAATTGCGAAGATATTTGCCGTTATACAAACTTCGTTTGCGATATCTTGAAGCTTGCCTATGCCAAGAAATGCCCCGAGTTCGGGCAAATGGCAGCTGATTAATCCGTCAATTTACATCCGATCTTCATTAAATAAGTTTTAACACACTCGCATACGCATTAACACAAACAAAATAAGACATTATTTGTTACGAATCGACAGAAAATGGCGGAGATATTTCCCGTTGTACCAACTTCGTTTGCGATATCTTTAAGTTTGCCTATGCCACGAGTTGCCACGGGTTCCGGCAAATGGCAGCTGATAAATCCGTCAATTTACATCCGATCTTCATTAAATAGGTTTTAAAATGCTCTACGCATTCACACAAACAAAATAAGATACTATTTGTGACGAAGCGATAGAAAATTGCGAAGATATTTGCCGTTATACAAACTTCCTTTGCGATATCTTGAAGCTTGCCTATGGCACGAGTTGCCCCGGGTTCCGGCAAATGGAAGCTGATAAATCCTTCAATTTACATCCGATCTTCATTAAATAAGTTTTAAAACTTATTTAACTTATTTAACATTAACACAATCAAAATAAGACATTATTTGTGACGAAGCCGTAAAAAATGGCGAAGATATTTGCCGTTATACAAACTTCCTTTGCGATATCTTGAAGTTTGCCTATGCCACGAGTTGCCCCGACTTCTGGCAAATGGCAGCTAATAAATCCGTCAATTTACATCCGATCTTCATCCAAAAAGTTTTAAAACTCTCTACGCATTAACACAATCAAAATAAGACATTATTTTTGACAAAGCGATAGAAAATGGCGGACATATTTGCCGTTCTAAAAACTTCCTTTGCGATATCTTAAAGCCTGCTTATGCCAAGAAATGCCCCGAGTTCGGGCAAATGGCAGCTGATTAATCCGTCAATTTACATCCGATCTTCATTAAATAAGTTTTAAAACACTCGCATACGCATTAACACAAACAAAATAAGGCATTATTTGTGACGAAGCGATGGAAAATGGCAGAGATATTTCCCGTTGTACCAACTTCGTTTGCGATATCTTTAAGTTTGCCTATGCCACGAGTTGCCACGGGTTCCGGCAAATTTTTTTTTTTTTTTTTTTAGACTTATTGCGTTATTTATTGGATCTTCTCTTTTTGTGAGACTAACAATAATTATTCAAATCTTATTATATAACTTATATTAATTACAATATGAAGTAATTGTATTAGTTAGAGACGGCCCTAGGATTTCTTTGCTGGGCTGGAGAATCTTTGCGCTTCAGTCGGCTCTGACTGTAGACTCGCGTAAGCGACTTCGCGAGAGGATTTTCGTGTGCGGCGAGCTTTGCTTGATGTTTACTTTTTTTCATCTGAATTTCCTCATTGACAAGGTTTATGTGGAGGTCTCTATGGATGCTTTCGCTGCGTAGGTACCATGGTGCCCTAGTGATAGTTCGCAGAATCGTGGACTGAGCTCGCTGTATGATTTCAATGTTGGTTTTTGAGGCGTTTCCCCATAGTTCACAGCCGTATGTCCAGATGGGTTTCAGCACGGTATTGTAGAGGAGTACTTTGTATTCCAGACTAAGGGGAGAGTTGTAATTAATAAGCCAGTGAAGATTGGCTGCTTTAAGCTTCATATGAGTCCTTTTAGATTCTATATGTCGCCGCCAGGTGAGGCGTCTATCTAGGTGAACGCCGAGATATGTTACAACGTCTGCTTGTGGGATAAATGTTTTGTTCAGGGTACAGGGTGGGCAGGTTTGTCTGTTCAGTGTGAAGGTTACATATCTGCTTTTGGTCTCGTTTATCTTAATGCGCCAGTCCGCAAACCATCTTTCCACTATTTTAAGATGGCAGGCAAGTTGCTCTGTTGCCTTCGCTGGGCATCTAGATCGGCTAAGTATTGCGGTATAGTCAGCAAACGTAGAGGTTGTGAGCTGATAGTTTGTAGGCATGTCTGCTGTGAATAGGGTGTAAAGAACGGGGCCTAGTACACTACCTTGGGGGACTCCAGCATTGATAACGCGGTCGTGTGAAGTCGAACTGTTGCACCTGGTTGAGAACACTCTTTTGAAGAGATAAGATTCGAACACTTTGTGCGTGTTCTGGGGAAGCAGTTTTGTTATTTTGTACATTAGTCCTTCCAGCCAGACTCGGTCAAATGCTTGTGCAACATCTAAGAATATAGCTGAACAGTATTCCCGGTGCTCAAAAGCGGTACGAATTTCGTTTGTGATGCGATTGACCTGTTCGATCGTTCCGTGATTTTTGCGAAAGCCAAACTGATGCTGTATTGTATTTCGCCTTCTTAAGTAAGGTGTTAGTTGTTTTAAAAATGCCTTTTCAAACAGTTTCGAGAGACACGTTAGGAGACTGATTGGTCTGTAGGATGAGGGTTGCGTTTTGTCTTTGCCTTGCTTGGGAATCATTACTATGACCGCCTTTTTGCACCTTTGGGGATAGTATCCAAGTTTCGTAATAGCGTTGAAGAGATGGCATAAGGTCAGAACCGCACACGGTGGGAGTTCTATGATCATTTTTGGTGCCACCAAGTCATGTCCAGGTGATTTTTTGGGATTAAGATCTTTTATGATAGATGCTATCTCACTTTGGCTGAATGTTACTGGATTTATAGGGGGCAAGCTTTTAGTTACTACAGGGAGGACAAATGAGTTGCTAGCAGGATTTGGTTGGAATACTTTCTGAAGGTGATCGGCGAACGCATTAGCTCTATCTTCGTCGCTGCGTATCCAGCTTCCAGAGGGACCTCGCAGTGGAACGACTGTTTCTGCCGGTGGCTGTATGCTTTTGTGTGCTTTCCACAAAGGGTTCCTTTTGCTGGTGGGCGATAGTTGTTTGATATATAGATGCTGTGCGTTGGCTTCCTCAAGCTTAAGTGCCCTGGTTAGTTTACGTGTTGCTATTTTTAGATGTTCTTTAGCCGTTGGGGATCTATGATTCTGCCATTCTCTTCTTAGTCTTCGTTTTTCAAGTACTAGCTGTTCGATTTCACGATTTGTCTTGCTATGATTTGTCATTTTGTGTGTGTCTGGAGGTGTAGAGGCCTTGGCAGCAGCAACAAGTGTTTCCTCTATCGATTTGACCAGGCGATCAACATCCTCGTCGGTGAATACTGTTTGAGTTGGTTCCATGTGGGTACAAACATATTTCGCGTACCTTGCCCAGTTGGTCCTGTTGCCTGTCAGTCTGTAGGGGCGCTCAGTTATATGTGGTCGGTGCCAGAGAGTAAGTAGAACTGGGGAGTGATCAGATGATAGTTCTGCAAGTGACTCGGCCGTAATATTATTTCTTGGAATCTTTCTTGTTATTGCAAAGTCAATGAGATCCGGTAGCTTATTTGGATCTGCTGGCCAGTATGTAGGCCTACCCGGAGTCACATAATCGAGCTTGTTTCGCGGCTTAATGAGCGCGTTGTAAAGTTGTTTGCCCTTTGGGGTCAGAAGACGTGATCCCCAGTGCGTATGCTTGGCATTGTAGTCACCGGCCGCTATGAATCGCTCACCGAGTGAGTTGAAAAATTCCGAGAATTGGTCCTCAGAAACTACAAAACGAGGTGGGCAGTAGGAAGTGGATTGCAGGTAGTCCATTTCGGTTCTGTTATAAAGGTGGTGTTTGATGCGACTTCTGATAAGTATACCAGTGCCCCCATGGGCTTTGCCGTCCGGATGGTTTGTGGCGTAGAATAAGTATCCTGGGATATGGAAGTTGTGCTTGTCTGTTAGATGTGTCTCGGAGAGGAGCATGACGTCAATATTTTTTTCGAATAAGAACTGGGCAAGTTCATTTTTATGCCGTGAAACGCCATTTGCGTTCCACATAGATATTTGAAGTGGAGACATTATATTGATTTGGATGACAGAAGAAGCTGTATCAGTGTATTTTGGTTTCGCATAAGCTCTTGCATTGTGGTTTGCATGAATGTCATAAACTCTTTTAGGGTTTGCTGGAGTGAGATCATCATCGTTTCAATGCCAGTTGGTATATGCTGCGTTTTTTCCTTCAAGGTAGTTATTTTCTGTTCTTCCCGAGTAGAAGTCGACTTTTGTGTTAGCGGATTCACGGATTTAATTCCCGATTTTAGGGCACTAGCGAAGGAAACGCTAGGACTGGTACGATGTGTAGGGGGGGGTGCAGTGTAGGACGGGCCCGATTGTGGTGGAGTGTGAGCGATGTGGGTGGTCTGAGCGCGTATTGATTCTCCGCGTTTGTTAAGGCGGTTCTTTAGTTCCTTGTATACTACACAGCCACGCCAGTTCGCTGTGTGACTTTCACCGCAGTTGCTGCACATTTTAACAGAGATGTCTTCCTTGTTCTTATGGCAGTTCGCTGTGCTATGAGCTTCACTACAGACTACGCAAATAGATTTCAGCGTACAATACGCCTTAGTGTGGCCATATTCTTGGCAGTTAGTGCACTGCACTGGGCGATTGCGCTTGTGTGGCTCTTCCACTGTGATACGCCGATGCAGTAGGAGCTGTAACTTGTAGATTGGATGAACTTCATTTTTTTCAGTATCTGGCGTTCTGGCTCCAACTCGATTTTGAACATTGGTTGTGGTTCCTTATTTTTGTTTAATATGTTCATGACCATTTTTGCATTAAAGTTTTTTTCCTTGAGCGCTTCTACGATTTCAGTGGTCGAAACAGTTGCCTCAATCCCTTTGAGAACAACTTGTAGGCCCCTTGCGCTTTTTAGTTGGTATGTATAAAAGTTTTTTCCTGCTTCATCCAAGAATTTGGTTAGTTGACGATGGCTATCCTCGGTTTCAGTTTGAACCTTTGTTTCATTTATGTTCCCTTTTCTTAAGGGTATTACGTAAAATGAGTTTTCTCCTATAAGTGTGGCTATTTTGTTCACTAATGCACTTGAGCTTTTTTCGCGAATGTATATTGGAGGAGGCTTGACCTTCTTAGGTGACTTTGCCGGTTGTATACTTTCATCAGTAGAATTTGCCAGCAGCTCAAATCTGTTGGTGTTTTCTGGCGTTTTGTTGGTGAGCATGTTAGCATTGTCGCGTGTAATTTTTGCTTTGTTTTCTGTTTGTTGACTTTTGTAATTTTGAGGGCTAAGTTTTCTTTTTTATTGTTATGTAGCGATCCATTCCAGTCTGTATGGTGGACCCGGCGTTCTTGTTTACGTTTTGGCTTGCTGATAGCGCAGCAGAACCTTTAAATTGTGTTTTTGTTTTGATCGCTGGCTCAGTAGGAGCAAATGCTTGCGTCGACGAAATTGAGCGAGCTGACGATACCGTTCCAGTTGTTGTTGTGGTTGCAGTTGCAGTGGTTGTTGTTGTCACAGTACTAGTCACCGTAGGTAAGCGTAAAGAAATTTCGCAAGTGTTTGGAGATTGGGGGTTTTGTGACAGTATTGAGGGAGAGCAAGAACGCGCTTCCGCGTTCCGGGTTCCGGCAAATGGCAGCTGATAAATCCGTCAATTTACATCCGATCTTCATTAAATAGGTTTTAAAATGCTCTACGCATTCACACAAACAAAATAAGGCATTATTTGTGATGAAGCGATAGAAAATGGCGGAGATATTTTCCGTTGTACAAACTTCCTTTGCGATATCTTGAGGCTAGCCTATACCACGAGTTGCCCCGACTTCCGGCAAATGGCAGCTTATTAATCCGTCAATTTACATCCGATCTTCATCAAATGAGTTTTAAAACTCTCTACGCATTAACACAAACAAAATAAGACATTATTTTTTACGAAGCGATAGAAAATGGCGGACATATTTGCCGTTGTACAAACTTCCTTTGCGATATCTTGAAGTTTGCCTATGCCACGAGTTGCCCCGACTTCTGGCAAATGGCAGCTAATAAATCCGTCAATTTACATCCGATCTTCATCAAAAGATAACATGCTCAAGCTATGATAAACTGCTATCCGACCACAGCGCAGTAAACTTGCTTCTAAACATCCCCGTCCTCAGAAAAACCCCGCCTAGAAGACTCACTGGGAAACACACAAATGCCCCCAAGTTTACGTTTTGGATGCTTTCCTCCCTGAACTCAGATCCCCCTCTTTCCACACCAAGCAACATAGATGCGGCCATCGAAAACTTAACCAGAGAGATGCACAATGCTGCTGAGTTTGCGAACCCTCCTCCTCCGACTACCCCGAGAACACCTGAAAGAGACTTGCACTTGTGGTCTCCTGAAATCGCGGCCCTCGTGGCCGAAAAAAGGCGCCTCAGAAGAGTCTGGTTTTCATCGCGCAATCCCAGGGACAAGACAGCACTTAATCGTGCCACCAAGGAACTGAAGGACAAGCTAACCATCCTACGGCAGGACTCCTTCCATAGATTCCTCAAGGAGCTGGAACCTGGAGACCCGCAGCACAATCTGTGGAATGTCACGAGGCACATTAAAAGACCTGCTAAGAAGATATCGCCCGTGCGCAAAGTGGACGGGTCCTGGTGTCGGTCTGAGATCGAAAGAGCAGAAGCCTTTGCCGACCATTTACATAGTGCTTTCTCACCTTTCGATAGATGCACTGCCGAAGAGAGAGCTGCCATCATAAGGTTCGTAGAGAGCCCAAGTGCTCCTGGCACGCCAATACAGCCCGTCGAACCAGAAGAGATTGTGCAGGAGATCGCCTCCTTAAAAAATGGCAAGTCACCAGGTCCTGACCGAATTGATGCAACAGCACTGAAAATGTTGCCCCTAATCTGTTCCCAAAGGCTGGCTAACATCTTTAACAGCTGCCTCCGTCTAGGGTACTTCCCGAAAGTGTGGAAGCGTGCGGAAATAATTGTCCTCCTCAAGCCTGGAAAACCTGAAGCCAATCTAGCATCGTATCGTCCGATTAGTTTGCTGGCAATCCTGTCTAAAATACTTGAAAGAATATTTTTACGTAGAGTACTGCCAGTTTTGGACGAGGCCGGACTGATCCCTGATCACCAGTTTGGATTCAGACGCCTTCATGGAACACCAGAGCAATGCCACCGGCTTGTTGAGTGCATACTAGAGGCCTTCGAAAAGAAGAAGTACTGCTGCGCCGTTATGTTGGATGTTAAACAGGCGTTTGACAGAGTCTGGCACCCTGGACTCCTGTATAAAATTAAATCCAACCTTCCAAGTTCCCACTTCGCCTTCCTCAAATCGTACACAGAGGAAAGAGAATTCCGGGTGAGATGCGGATCATCAATCAGCACGCCTAGGCCTATAAGAGCAGGAGTACCTCAAGGCAGTGTTCTTGGACCCATCTTATACACACTCTACACAGCGGACCTTCCCATCACCCCCTCTAGGAACCTCACAGTAGCCACATACGCGGACGACACCGCGTTCCTAGCCTCCGCCAAGAATCCGCAGGATGCATCAGCCATCATACAAAGACAACTGGATGCTCTAGATCCATGGCTAAAACGTTGGAACATCGTGGTAAACGCGGAGAAATCCTCCCACACAACCTTCGCATTACGCAGGGGGGATTGCCCCCCCGTCACACTCAACGGGGAAATCATCCCTACGAATAACACTCCCAAATATCTAGGGCTGACGCTGGACCGCAGGCTCACATGGCGCCCTCACCTGATCAACAAGCGCAAACAGGCCGACCTACGTCTCAGGCAACTTCACTGGCTCCTGGGCAGAAGATCCAAGCTCAGGGAAAAATTCAAACTACTCATATACAAAGTAGTTCTGAAGCCAATCTGGACCTATGGGATTCAGTTGTGGGGCACGGCAAGCTATTCTAACCGCATCAGAATTCAGCGGTTTCAGAATAAATGTCTGAGAACATTATCTAACGCTCATCCGTACCACGAGAATGCAATTATCCACAAAGAGCTTGGAATTCCTACAGTAGCAGAGGAGATCACCAGGCACAGTGTAAGATATACAAAAAGACTGGACAATCACCCCAACCACCTGGCCATCAAGCTCCTAGAAAACAGCCAATCCCAAAGACGCCTGAAAAGGAAACACCCGCTTGATCTCCCCCAACAATAGACACCTAAGTCAGACTCATATTATGTACATTCCTTGTACCCCCTTAAGTTAAGGTCACCGCCAAATCATTTAATGATTGTCCATTCGGACAGATTTTAAATATAAAATAAGAATGTTAACAAAAAAAAAAAAAAAAAAAAATTTTTGACAAAGCGATAGAAAATGGCGGACATATTTGCCGTTGTAAAAACTTCCTTTGCGATATCTTAAAGCCTGCCTATGCCAAGAAATGCCCCGAGTTCGGGCAAATGGCAGCTGATTAATCCGTCAATTTACATCCGATCTTCATTAAATAAGTTTTAAAACACTCGCATACGCATTAACACAAACAAAATAAGGCATTATTTGTGAGGAAGCGATGGAAAATGGCAGAGATATTTGCCGTTGTACCAACTTCGTTTGCGATATCTTTAAGTTTGCCTATGCCACGAGTTGCCCCGGGTTCCGGCAAATGGCAGCTGATAAATCCGTCAATTTATATTCGATCTTCACCAAATGAGCTTTAAAACACTCTACGCATTCACACAAACAAAATAAGACATTATTTTTGACAAAGCGATAGAAAATGGCGGACATATTTGCCGTTGTAAAAACTTCCTTTGCGATATCTTAAAGCCTGCCTATGCCAAGAAATGCCCCGAGTTCGGGCAAATGGCAGCTGATTAATCCGTCAATTTACATCCGATCTTCATTAAATAAGTTTTAAAACACTCGCATACGCATTAACACAAACAAAATAAGGCATTATTTGTGACGAAGCGATGGAAAATGGCGGAGATATTTGCCGTTGTACAAACTTCCTTTGCGATATCTTGAAGCTTGCCTATGCCACGAGTTGCATCGAGTTCCGGCAAATGGAAGCTGATAAATCCGTCAATTTACATTCGATCTTCACCAAATGAGCTTTAAAACACTCTACGCATTCACACAAACAAAATAAGACATTATTTGTGACGAAGCAATAGAAAATGGCGGAGATATTTGCCGTTGTACCAACTTCGTTTGCGATATCTTGAAGCTTGCCTATGCCACGAGTTGCCCCGAGTTCCGGCAAATGGAAGCTGATAAATCCTTCAATTTACATCCGATCTTCATTAAATAAGTTTTAAAACTTATTTAACTTATTTAACATTAACACAATCAAAATAAGACATTATTTGTGACGAAGCGATAGAAAATGGCGGAGATATTTGCCGTTGTACAAACTTCCTTTGCGATATCTTGAAGTTTGCCTATGCCACGAGTTGCCCCGACTTCTGGCAAATGGCAGCTAATAAATCCGTCAATTTACATCCGATCTTCATCAAAAGATTTTTAAAACTCTCTACGCATTAACACAAACAAAATAAGACATTATTTTTGACAAAGCGATAGAAAATGGCGGACATATTTGCCGTTGTAAAAACTTCCTTTGCGATATCTTAAAGCCTGCCTATGCCAAGAAATGCCCCGAGTTCGGGCAAATGGCAGCTGATTAATCCATCAATTTACATCCGATCTTCATTAAATAAGTTTTAAAACACTCGCATACGCATTAACACAAACAAAATAAGGCATTATTTGTGACGAAGCGATGGAAAATGGCAGAGATATTTGCCGTTGTACAAACTTCCTTTGCGATATCTTGAAGTTTGCCTATGCCACGAGTTGCCCCGACTTCTGGCAAATGGCAGCTAATAAATCCGTCAATTTACATCCGATCTTCATCAAAAGAGTTTTAAAACTCTCTACGCATTAACACAAACAAAATAAGACATTATTTTTGACAAAGCGATAGAAAATGGCGGACATATTTGCCGTTGTAAAAACTTCCTTTGCGATATCTCAAAGCTTGCCTATGCCAAGAGCTGCCCCGAGTTCCGGCAATGGCAGCTGATAAATCCGTCAATTTACATTCGATCTTCATTAAATAAGTTTTAAAACTCTCTACGCATTCACACAAACAAAATAAGGCATTATTTGTGACGAAGGGATAGAAAATGGCGGAGATATTTCCCGTTGTACAAACTTCCTTTGCGATATCTTGAAGCTTGCCTATGCCACGAGTTGCCTTGAGTTCCGGCAAATGGCAGCTGATAAATCCGTCAATTTACATTCGATCTTCACCAACTAAGTTTTAAAACGCTCTACGCATACACACAAACAAAATAAGACATTATTTGTGACGAAGAGGTAAAAAATGTATTGTATTGTAATGTAAAAAAGGCATTATTTGTGACGAAGGCATAGAAAATGGCGGAGATATTTGTCGTTGTGCCAACTTCCTTTGCGATATTTTGAAACTTGCCTATGCCACGAGTTGGCCCGGGTTCCGGCAAATGGCAGCTGATAAATCCGTCAATTTACATCCGATCTTCATTATATAAGTTTTAAAACTTATTTAACTTATTTAACATTAACACAAACAAAATAAGACATTATTTGTGACGAAGCGATAGAAAAAGGCGGACATATTTTCCGTTGCACCAACTTCCTTTGCGATATCTTGAAGCTTGCCTATGCCACGAGTTGCCCCGAGTTGCGGCAAATGGCAGCTGATAAATCCGTCAATTTACATTCAATTTTCATTAAATAAGTTTTCAAACACTCGCATACGCATTAACACAATCAAAACAAGTAAGGGAGCAGCAGTCGAGTTTCCCGACTGCAAAATACCCTGTACCCTTAGACATGCTTACAATTTATTTATTTAGTATCAATAAATAAATGAAACAATATTCTATTAAAAAAGAAAATAAGTTTCGTGTGTTATAAAGCCATACACATTTCGCTGCCAACGTCGCAGTCGGCGTCGCGCAATGCGTATTTTGCTGCGCTTCTGCTTCCCTTGCCATAGATGTTGCATGTGGCATACCTTCCGTGTTTCTTATCCGATTTGGTTCAAAAATTAGGTAGCTTTTATAAGCACCAACGCATATGCCGAATTGCACAGCATTAGGTTAATAATTGTGGGCGTGGCAGTTTTTACGATTTGCGGGGTAGCGGGGGGTGATATCAAAATAAAACAACAAACTTGTACTGCGTATGTTAATTACCTATCCAACGATATATGGCACATGTCTGTAGCTTTTGTAGTTTCTGAGATCTAGGCGTTGATACGGACAGACAGACGGACAGACAGACGGACAGACGGACGGACAGACGGACATGGCTATATCGACTCGGCTGTTGATGCTGATCAAGAATATATATACTTTATGGGGTCGGAGATGCTTCCTTCTGCCTGTTACATACATTTGCACCATATTATGATACCCTTTTCACCCATTTTCAATGGGTATAGGGTATAATAAGACATTATTTGTGACGAATCGATAGAAAATGGCGGAGATATTTGCCGTTGTGACAACTTCCTTTGCGATATCTTGAAGCTTGCCTGTGCCACGAGTTGCATCGAGTTCCGGCAAATGACAGCTGATAAAAACGTCAATTTACATTCGATCTTCACCAAATAAGTTATAAAACACTCTACGCATTCACACAAACAAAATAATACATTATTTGTGACGAAGCAATAGAAAATGGCGGAGATATTTGCCGTTGTACAAACTTCCTTTGCGAGATCTTAAAGCTTGCCTATGCCAAGAGTTGCCCCGAGTTCCGGCAATTTACATTCGATCTTCATCAAATAAGTTTTAAAACGCTCTACGCATTCACACAAACAAAATAAGGGATTATTTGTGACGAAGCGATAGAGAATAGCGGAGATATTTGCCGTTCTACCAACTTCCTTTACGATATCTTGAATCTTGCCCAGAGTTCCGGCAAATGGCGGGTGATAAATCTTTCAATTTACATCCGATCGTCACCAAATAAGTTTTAAATCTCTCTACAACTCTCTATGATATATTAAGTAAAACAAAATAAGGACAATTATGACAATGGTCATTAGTATGTAAAGGGTAATATTGTTCTCTGAAATCATCTCAACAATGTCGTGTTGTACTATTTTTATATTTGTTATATTTATTTCTGGTTTTATAAGATTTTCACTTAAAATTATACAATTGATTTCTATTTTGCATTTTCAATACTCTTATCATTTTGTTGCTTCCATTATTAATTGAATTTTGGCAATTTTGGATAAGAATGGTTTGGGTTAAGTTCCTGGTTACGATGGTGTTTGGTTCTATGTATTTTATTGTTCACTGGCTTAAAATAACAAATTGGTTTTAATTGTTTAATAATATTGGTGACACATTCATTGTTTATTTCTTTATTTTCGGCATTATAAAGTTTATTTCCTTCTTCAAAATATGATTTTGTGTCTGTGTAATCTAGCTGATAGCCGTTGGAGTCTGGATAAGGGATTATTTTAATTGTGTGTGTCGTCGCTCGACTGGAGTTTCCTTCAACGGCTAAGCCCCCCCCCCCCCCCCTTGGGTACAGAAGGAAAGGAAAGACTCGTCCGGCAGTTTTTTTTAAGGTTATTCAATACCACTTATTATAATCCTACCTTACCGCAGTGTGCCCTCCAAACTCTCGTGCGACAATGAGCACGCTAAGTTTTTCGCGGCTTGCGAGGGCGAAAAACAGTGTGCCCGCATACATTTATCTACCAAATCCTATCACTATCAGGAAAATACTGACTAATCCTATCGATTAAAATAATCGATTCGCGATATCCCTGACCCCGTGAATAACCGATTCACTCAAATCCAGAATGCAAGTTTAGAGACGGGTCGCATAATTGTCCTCGATAGGCCGTTGTCGCTCCAGCGCACCTTGGCGCGCCTGACGACTCCATCTACTCCGATGTAGACCTACTCCACGATGCCCTTGCACCACTCTCGTCGGGGCAAGGCGGGATCGCAGACGAAGTCCATATCACCCTGGTGGATGGGCTCCGTTCTTCGGCACCACTTCTCGCGGCGCACAAGCGTAAGCAGGTACTTTTTATCCACCTCCTCCAGAAACGGTCTCGCAGCATGCGAGCAATTCTCCACTGCACTGCACCATGCGCTCCCATACGCCGCCCTCAGACGGGTTCACTGGGCAATTGAAAACCCATTCTATGCTTCTGCTTGACAACTCACTCTGAATCTTCTCCATCTCGAACACGTCACCAAAGCGTCTGGCTTCCCTGTCCGCCCCCACGAAGTTCTTGGCGTTGCCGCTGCGCAGTTTATGTACTAGCAGACGTTCTTGACGAAGTTCTTGATCGCAATTATACAGGAATCCGTCGACAGGTCATGCGCCAGCTCCAGATGAATCGCCCTTGTCGTCAAGTACGTGAACAAGGCGATCCAACGCCTCTCCTTGTGACGGGACACAGTCACCAACAGTGGCCCAAAGTAGTCCAATCCAGATGCGGTCCCATTACCGGCGGCATCGGCCGCACTCGTTGCAACTTGCACTCGTTGCACGATGAGATCACTCTCCGCATCACACTTCGTGACCCAGAATCTCGTCCGGATCTCAGCGATCGTAGCATCCACATTATGATGCTTCATCCTGGCGTGGAAATGTCGCACAATCAGATCTGTCAGACTGTGCCTGTGTGAATGTATTACGGGCCTCCTCGCACTGTACGGCATGCAAAAGGCGGCATCAATTCTGCCGTAAGCTCGCAGAATCCCGTTCTTGTCCAGGTAGGGTACCAACCCTTGAATGTCGCTTGAGCTAGCCACGTCCTGTCCAGTTTCCACCGGCCTCATTTCGTCGGGAAACGACTGCAACTGTGCCTGCCTGACCAACAGGCTCTCCGCGTCCTTACATTCAGCTGCAGTAAGGCCATATTCCCCGAAATCGCTTCTCTGTTTGCGGCACAAACGCGCAAACCGGTGGACCCAGGCTGTGATCCTCACCAGGCGATTGAAGCTTGAGAATCTCTGAAACTGAATAACAAAATCGTTTGCCACAACCACTGCAAACTCACTGGGCATCTCTTCTTCATCAGGGACATCTGGAAAACGCTCAGTTCTTTCCTTAGGCCCGGCCAGCTGGCTGCTGGCTGCCTCAAAAATGCAGGTCCTCTTAGCCACCTTGAATCCTGGCTAAGGTCGACTCCCCTCTGCGACCGCGTCGCATCATCCGCCGCATTGTCGACCGTAGGCACCCAACTCCATTGAGAAACCTTTGACGACTCCAAAATCTTCGCCACTCAGTTGCCAACAAACTGCTTATACTGGCGGTGGGTGCTGCCGATCCATCTCAGCCGAATTTGACTCCGTCCATAACACCAGGTCCGTGATGGCCACACTGCCATTGGCAGTGTTCATCAGCCTGGTTCCGAGAACTGCTGCCTGCAGCTCCAGCCGTGGGATCATCATTGTTCTCATCGGGGCTCACTTCGTCTTTGTACATACGAAGCTCACCAGCACGTTGTCGTCTTCATATGTGACCCTTCAATAGGCCACCGCGGCGAATGCTGCCTGACTAGCATCCACGAAGACGTGCAATTCTATGGCCCGGACTGCTCCACGTCCAAAATAATGGCGAGGACATCACCAGGCTCAAATATGCCCTCTTCGTAGGGGCTCGATCTCCACTCAGAACGCTGCTTGACACTCGATGATACTCCATCTTTTGCTCAGCCTCACCCCATCCGACGCTCTTGACGCGTCCAGGTCCTAAAGCCGTCTCCACGGTGGGCGAGCTGGATGAAAACTGGCATGACCCGAATCCAGCGTCCACATGTATCTCCTTCACTCGGGTAGATACGCTGATAGGCGCGCTCTCTGTAGCGAAACTGTCCACATAGTCATCGACATAATGGTAGTCGGTGATAGCCTTGACTGCTCTCGGATCCGAATCCCGAAACTTCAGGGCATTCACGTAATGTCTTCACGTAATGTGCAGCGCTCGGCGAGCATGCTGCTCCAAACGTCATTACGTTCATCTCATAGACATCCGGATCTCTCTCGTCGTTGCCATCTCTCCAAAGGAATCGTTGGGAACATCTGTCCTCGGGTCGGATCAGCACTTGGTGGAACATCTCCCTGATGTCACCGCAGACTCCGACTGCTCCCTCTCTGAAATGAAAGAGCACAGCTGGGAAAGGCTTAAAGTGCTGAGTGCCCTTTGTCCAACTCCGAATTTAGCGAGATTCCTCCAACTTTGGCTACACATCAAACGACGCCCCACTCTCACCGTGGTGTCTTCAAGTATCCTTTGTGTCCGCACATCGTCGCTGGCTGCGACCTGTGGCGCGGGCTTCCAAAGTTCTCCATGTCGGAGTAGTCCTCCACTATCTGTTCAATCGCGTCATCCACTGACACGGCAAGTAGGCAGGACCTCGGTGATGGCGTAGTCGATTGCCCACTTACAGGGCCAAACACAACCCAGCCCAGCTCGGTTGCGGCCGCGTACGGTCCTTCTCTAGCGAACCGCCTGCTTCTAAGTGGCAATCCGAGATGTCCGTGATCCAGGCCGATGAGCAGCTTCGGAACCACGTAGCTGTAGGGCTTCATCGGCAAACGCGCATCCCTATTCACGCCTTGGACATCCTGTCGACTCAATGTCTGCATCGGCAGACTCAGGCTCGAAACGGCAAGATCTCTTCGCAGCTCGTCATCAATCATCGTGACGGAGGATCCGTCATCAGTATACGGCAGTATACGGAACAGTAGGCGGCCTCCTTTGGCGTCGACGCAGCTCAAATTCCTCTGCATGGGCGCTCCCGCTTCACGCGGAGCTCCTCTCTCCAGGCTGCGTCTGGAAACTGCTGGCTGCTGGTTCGCTCCGTGCCGTCTGAAACCACCTCGCCGCTGCGGCCTTCGCTCCTCGTCCGCGCCATGTAGCAGACGGTGATGCATCTTTCGGCATCCACTGATCTGGCACTCACCTTGCATATAGCAGGATCTAGCGATGTGCCCGCTTCGTAGGCATGTAAAGCAGAGTCGGTGGCTCTTCACAATCCTTCACCTTCCCGGCGGCAAAGCTTTAACGAATTCTCTGCAACTCGTGATTCCATGTTGTCCTCCACAGATGGGACAACCTCCATGCCGATCATCCTTTTGATCGCATTCGTTATGGTCGATGCTCGCATGCAGAACTCGACGCCTCGAATCCTTTCCCTCGACGTCCAAAACCATGCATACCACTTTTGCGTACTTCTGTAGTCACGCTGAAGTGGACAACAGTGGCACAATCGTTGCAGCATGCCTGGCCCAGTCCACTCGCTTATTCTTAGGAAGCTTGGCTACAAGCTTCTCCATGAGGGTTGGGTTCTCCAGATGCTGCTCCGCATAGATTCGTGCTAACGGGCGTGAGCGTCCACAATGTGGCAACAGCATCGTCACATGTTGGATCCTACGCCGCGATGACGCCGAATGGAACCCAGGGAGCATATGGGCCAAGGAAGCTTCCGGACTTGCCTGTATTTGGAGGGCACGCCAAGGAGTGGCCGATCTTCAGCTGTGCGTTCGTGGAGACGACCCGACATACAATTGCACAGATCTGGAGAACAACCAGAGATTACTGAAGGCGCTGAAGGATGAAGCCCGTGAGACAGTGCTACTACAGGCGCTACTAATTCATCCAGGGAATGTCAGCGCCGTGATGGAGCAGCTGCGCTTTAGGTTCGGCTGACCGGAGCAGCTTATATGCAGCCAGCTGAACAGCGTGCGAGAGGTGCAGCCCATTTCGGAGCACAATTTGGCGAAGATCATTTCTTTCGCTACCCGAGTGAGTAACCTCGCGGCTTTCTTGCAGTCAGCGTAGGCGGAGCAGCATCTGGAGAACCCAACCCTCATGGAGAAGCTTGTGGCCAAGCTTCCTACGAACAAGCGAGTGGATTGCTTAAGTTGCAGCGCCAACTGGGGCTTGCCTACAAACTCGTAGCCAACAAGCTAAGGAAGAGAGAGGCAACCCCAACTGACCCGGATGTCCTGGCTAGCATAGTAGCAGAACTATTCCCAAGGCAGACCACTCTATGGCGGCCAACAGCAGTAGATGTTGACAAAATGCTCTCCATGGTGACAGATGGCTGGGTGGAAGTAAGGAGTACTGTGCAATCGTCACGTTGGACGTGAAGAACGCCTTCAACATCGCTAGATGGCCAGTAATCCTCAGCGCCATGCATAGGATGGGCATACCGCAGTACCTCAGGATCGTCGTTGGAAGTTACTTCACGGATCGTGTCCTCTGGTTCGACACGGACGCTGGCCCGAGATGCTACAGTGTTTCTGCAGGGGTCCCACAAGGATCTGTGCTTGGACCGATTCTTTGGAACATTATGTATAATGGAATCCTGGGCATCAACAGGCCCTTAGGAGCTGAGCTACATTGTTTTGCGGACGATGTGGCAATAACTGCAGTGGCCAGGACAATAGCAGTCCTCGAAGAGAAGTGCAACGCGACAATTACTATGGCCATCGACTGGCTAGAGAGAGCCGGCTTAGCAATTGCGGCGCACAAGACCGAGGCAGTCCTACTAAGCAGCAGGAAGAAGGTGGAAAGAATGGTGATCACGGTCAACGGGACACAGGTGGCATCACAAGACTCCTTAAAATACCTGGGAGTAATGATAGACCACAGGCTAGCTTTTAAGGATCATGCTAGCTACGCAAGCAGGAAAGCAGCAATAACAACTGCGTCATTGTCCAGGGCAATGCCCAATATAGAAGGACCAAACTACCCGGCAAGGAAAGTACTGGTAGCGGTAGCCAAGGCAACGCTGCTCTATGCAGCACCAATATGGAGCAACGCCACCAAGAAAGCCACTTACTTGAAGGGAGCATGGGCTATGGTACGGTCTATGGCCCTTAGGCTCATCAAAGGATTCAGGACCGTATCCGGAGACGCAGATAAAGGCCATTTGACAGGTACGAGAAGGTGCTACACGGCTGGAGGCTCACGAGCGACTGATGGGAGAGTGACAGAACAGATGGATAACATCGCAACGGGGGAGGTGGTCCCACCAACTCATCCCCGATTTAACGACGTGGGCCAATTGCCGCCACAAAAAAACTGGACTACCACCTTACCCAGTTCCTCACGGACCATGGCTGCTTTCGGGTGTACCTACTCCGGTTCCACCACGTAGAGGCAGCTCAATGCCTCTACTGCCCCGATGCTGAGGAAACAGCAGAGAATGTGCTCATGCACTGCTCCAGGTTCACGGAGGAGAGGGCGCAGCTAAGGGCGCTGATCGGTGCCCCGCTCAGCCCTGGCGGCTTGATCGCGGCCATGATGGAGAACAGCGACTCTTGGGAGCGAGGACATAACATCATCAGAGATATGATGAAGCGGGTCCGAACCGACGAGATGGCCAACAGAGCCGAAGGCTAATACAGGCAAAGTACACGATATACGATGGCAGGAGAACAAATACCCAGCGACACCAGGGATGAAGGACGCGCGCCACTAGGCCAATCAACAAGGAAGGGAGTACAACCAGGCTCCACATCCTGCTCACCGAAGAAATAACTTGACTGGAAGTCCCGGTGAGCTTGCAAAGGACGGAAGAGGATACGGAGGTTTTTGTTTTTAGTACGTAGGCATAACTCTACTAGGGGGGTTATGAATCGTGCATGCCAGCTACGGACGGTAAGTGGTATCTTTGGAAGATTTTAATTTTCCTACCGTAAGGAATAATAAAAAAAAAAAAAAAAAAAACAAACAAACAAATCTATGCGCTGGCTGCGCAGTGCTTGTTGCACACAGTGGCTCCGCAAATTGGTTGCTAGTTGTTAGCAAAGGCGGTCAACTCCAAGATGGCGGCAGCGTGTAGGTCGCACCGCTCGCACCGTCACCGTTATAGGGCACCGACCCGACCCCGTTATGTAAGGCCTCTCCGTTAGATGTGGGTAATGGCGGGCCGCTCCAAGATGGCGGTCGACTCTACGCTCCACTGTTGGCGCCAAGTGTACTTGGGCCAACTGCGATTGGCGCGCAATTGGCGGTACTCACACTATTCAGGGCTTTAACTTTTTCCAGCAGCTTCTCCAACGCTGCGATTCTCTCCATGAGATCCAACGTGAAGGGCTGTGACGGCAGTATTTCTAGGTTGGGAAGCTACGGTAGTCACCATAGTGGCCGGGCAAGAAATCGTCGCCGCCGTGATATCAGAAAAAAAGAGATATCCGTGGTTGGTGTCAATATTATTAACTTGAATTTGCTGTTCATGAACCGCTGTGATCAGTATAAGCAATAATGTTATCAGGTACCAGGTGCCTGTGAAATTGAAAGTTGATTATTTTTCTTTCGTTTTTTTAATTGTGTTTTGTAGTACTAAGTTTTTTTTACTTATTTAAGTATTGAACCCGTGCTACAATTTTGAACATTAACAACACAAGCAAAAAATAGTCTTTATAAGGCATCGCCGAGCGCTTAGCACTGGGATTTATGTTAATGGAGGTGGAAACGGGGATTTATGTTAGTGGAGAAGGAAGCGTCTTCACGAAGCTTTGTCTTTTTAGACTTCTAAGCGGCCTGGCGGGAAGTAAATTCCTGGCTAGTTCGCTGCGATGGGTGGTGAGTCTGTCTCTGTACCTGCTGGTGTGTCTATTGATCTGCTCCTCCACAGTATGCAGCTTGAAGTCTCGGTGTAAAGTTAAATTCCGTACATACCAAGGACAGTTGGTTATCTGCCTTAGGGTACGATTCTGCAGTACCTGGATGCGATTGCAGGTAGATTTTGCTACAATCCCTTAAATTTGCAGCCCGTAGGGCCAGATTGTGGCGACACACTGTTCTTTCTGCTCAGCAGCCAACGTAATTGATGAAGCCTTAGGCCGCACATCTTGCGAGTGGCTTTAAGATGCGGCAAAAAGGTGAGTCGCTTGTGATGAGTGATGCCAAGATACTTCACCGTTGCTGGTTGCTCCAGGATCTGTCCTTCCATTTGGATTGGTGGGATTGTTTTCATCCTAAGTGTGAAGCCAGGGTTGGACGTTTTTCGAGGGTTTATCTTTAGGTTCCACCTCTTGCACCACGATGATAGGGCTGCAACGTATCCCTTCAGACCGTCTGCTGCCTCAAAGCGACACTTGAAGCTATACAGAACGGCAATGTCGTCTGCATATGTGGCAATTAGAGCCTTCGAGGGGTCTTCCATGTACGAGGGTTCTTCCAATCGCCACCAACCAGGTACCTTTGTCCACATTTTCGAAGTATACTGGTGAAGAGACTTTCCCGTATTCTGTTTCCTGGATGGCAGTAAATGGAACTGAACTCCATGTCACCAAGACCTGTAGCAACTTTCTTCGATGACATTTGTATACTGCGCGTCTCTATTACCCTTTGGGGAAAATGTCGGAGAGTAGTCCTGACTGGCACCGCCACTCCACCTCCACTGTGACTATTGGAATAAGGCTTGTAGGCAGAATAGAATGTGTATCCAAAGACTCGAACAGTTCCACCGCGGTTTAGTCTGGTTTCAGTCAAGAGAAGGATATCAATGTCGTTGTTGTGTGCAAAAAGTTCGACTTCTCCGACTTTTCCTGAAATGCCGTTGACATTCCAGATAAAGACTTTAAGTGAGTTCATGGCGACGCTGTAGCGTTGATCTGAGAATTATTTCCAGCCCATTTCTTCATTTTGCTGGCCATCTTAGACACTATTATTTCTAGCCGTGCAAGGTGTTCATTAGCCAGCTTATTTTGCTGTTGTTGTTCTTGTTGTTGCTGTTGGAGCCACATGAGAAACTGCTGTTGCTGCTGCTGCTGGAGGTGCTGTTGCCATTCCTGAAACTGCTGTTGCTGCAGCGACTGGTTATCGATCGGCTGTTGTTGTTGTGGACTTGGCTGCGTTTGAGCATAGTTCAAACGACGTTGAGCATTTCCAGAATTGCTTGGCACTGAAGCTGCGACTGCTGCATAGGAGGCACTTGTGCGGGCACTTGAGCTCCGTGGTATCATCTGCTGTGGTGCTGGTTGGAATGCAATTTGGGCCACTTGTTTCCTTGCTATTCTAGCGGAGCCAGGCGCAGGAAATTCCTGCACGTACCTTGTAGCAGAATATTGATTGGCCACATTGCCATTAAGTGATCTAGCTTCGGTTGGCGATTTTTTTGGAGACTCCGATGACCGACGAAGATACTCCTGGTACGACTTGCAGCCTTTGTAGCTAGCTTTATGAGCTCCTGAACAATGGAAGCAGGTAGGTGTTGCGTCAAGGAGGCGTATACACTCACTTGTTTGATGACCCTCGCCACATCTGGCGCAATTGGGGTTTCGTCGGCAATATTTGGCAATGTGGCCGTACCGCTGGCACTGTTTGTACTGAGCGACGTCTGTGGCTTTTCTCATTCGCTCCACCCTCACCTCTTGTCTGCAGAGGATTGTGATTTTGAAGAAGTCATTTATCGTATCGCACGGTTTGATGTTGATAAAGAAGAGATTTAGCTTCTCTTCCCTGTTAGCCCTGGATGCGGGATTATGAATGTGGAGTACCTCAAAGCCGTACTTTTGCAGACTATCTTTGATGTCCTTGTTTAGAGTGCTGTCGTGTAGGCCATTGACAACAATTCGATGCGGCTTTTCTGTCGGCATTTTGTATGTGTGGAACTCCACACAATGTCTGTCCAGATGGTCAACATTAGCCCTGTAGGTGTCACTATCCTTGCGGAAGATTCTGGTGGTTCCTAGGTTTGTCTTGGTGACTACATTGTTCACATTAGTGACCTCCCCTATGAACTCAAAGTGGTCATTTATACTGCAGTCTGGGACAACAATTTGAGGTGGCTTTCCCATTCTTACTTGTTCGGGCTGGGCAGGGTCGTTGCTTTCAACAGTTATTTCGTCCTGTTGGTTCTCTGCAGTGTCCTCAGCTTCTACGTCCATGTCAAGTAACGCGAACCTGTTGCTAGAGCTTGGAAGTTCAGCTTTTCTAGTCGCTCTATTAACACTTGCGATGGGTGAAGAAGGCTTTGCGTTTTTTCTTTTCATGCTTTTTTGCACTTGGGCCTGCAACATTTTTGGTGCGGCCCCACTGATCACTGTAGCTAAGTCAGTAGTGGCACGCGGGGCAGCAGAAGAGCTCTGAAGCGACGATTCATCGTATTTTTCAGGTTCAAACCAGAGTACAGTTTGCTTGTTGTAGCCGTTGCCATGGTGTCAGTGCTTGTGCTGCTTACACTGGTGAAGGTCATGGTGCTGGTCGTGGGAGTGATGATGTTGGTACTTGTATTGCCAATATCAGTTTGGATAGTTTGCAAGCAGCGCGAAGCTCGGATGGGGTCTGCTTATTATTAAGCAAAGAGTCAGAAGCAGATTTTCCTTCAGCCATTTGGAAATGTTATATTTTTCGTTTTCGCCTCAAACGAAATCAACAATAAGATCAGCCCCTCTTGTGCGGCCGGTGGAGGGGCTTTGCAATGCCCGATGGGCAGCGTGCACTTATTTGCTGTTTTTTTTCCTTATTTTACAGCTTATTGCCGAGTCCGCTAGCTGCGGCGTCCAAAAACGGAGCTTTGTGCAGACACAACCAATCGCTATTAATGAAGTTTCGCGACTCTAATTGTGTTAATTAATTAGTTTTTTTTTATTTTCCGGAAACATTTTTTTTTTCGGGAAACTTATAAATAAGCAAAAACGTACTAAGTAACTCTATTTTTATTAGTCAGGGTCAGGGTCTATCTGCTCTTCATTTTTGGATGGTTTAAATGGACTTTATAATTTGCCTTTCTGTAGTGGACCTTTTCTGTATTTAGTGCCAATATTAAATTCCTGTTGGTCTTTTATCTATTTTCCTTTCTTTAATTTTTTGAGTGTCTAATAGTGGATGCCCAGCGTATAAGAAAATTTGAGCAGGTGTTTGTCCAGTAGCGTCATGTTTAATTTTATTTTATGTGTAAAGGATTGTTTTTATCTTGCTTAATTTCACTTCATGATCAGATGAATTGATTATACGAATTTTTTCATTTATTGTTTTGTGGAATCTTTCCACGTCTGCTACCCCGTTTTTTGCTGTATTGAGCTATAATTCGATTTCTTCTTCATCAAGCCATCGCTTCAAAGCTAAACTGGAGAAAGCTCCGTCTCTGTCTGCCTTTAGTAATTTGGTTTTACCTAACTGATTAAACGCTAATAACTGAAAAAAATTAATGCGTTTCTGCATTCTATCCATCCTTAGTTTTAATTTGCTAAAGTGTAGCGAATTTGATGTAATGTTTTCCCTCAGATGAATAAATTTCTACCACACATTTTTCTCGGCAATGTTCAGGCTTACGTGTGATTTTAAAAGGCATTTTAGTGTTTCTATGTTCTTTTTTAGCCAAATTGCATTCATTTATTATATTCTGAATTAGTTGTTGGCTATTTGGAAAGAAGTGATTTTCTTTAAATAATTTTTTCATTTTCTGTATACCTGTGTGTAAAAGTTGATGTTAATTTTCATGTGATTAAAGTATGGTTTCTTTGAATTCGGCGTATGAACGTTGTTTAATAAGAAAAGACTGCGAATTACTTTTGTATAGGTGGTATTAATAATTTCTATGTGTGCTCTTTGAATAATTTCAAAATGTACATCTCTCTTAATATTAATGGTAATGTTTCTATGGATAAAATGATCAAGTAAAATTTGTTTGGCCGAATATTATTGAATGCTCTACTTAATTTTTATCGGATTTAATAAAGATTATTTTTTTTTGTTTTTTAAATAATTTATTGGATGAATAAGGTTGCTATTTTTTCTGCACTATGTTGAGTAACTTCACTATGATAATTTTCTTCAATTTTAATTCTTGATAATGCATCGATAACAGAATTTTCCTTCCCTTTAATATAATTGATTTTAAATTGGTATTCGTTTAATCTAGCTCTCCATCTTTGTAAGTTAGCATACAGTTCCTTTAAGGTATGAAGCCATCTAAGAAGTTGATGGTCACTGCAATGATAAATTTTCGCCCTAGTAAATAATCGAAAAGTTTCAGTGGCCAAAACAATGGCGAGTAATTCTTTTTCGATTGCACTGTAATTTAATTCGTGTTCATTAAGTGTTCTACTAATAAATGATATAGTATTTTGAGAGAGTACTGCCGCCCCAAGGGCTAAATTTCTGGCATCTGTGGTTAAAGTAAATTTTTTTTCGAAATCGGGTAATTGGAGAATTGGTTCTGTAATTATCCAATCTTTCAGTTTTTTGAATGATTCTATGTAGTCAAGATTTTGTTAATCTATCTTTGCTCCTTTTTTAAAAGGAGAAGATTCTGGGTCCCTTTCTATTTGATAAATCCTTTTTCTTTTAGTTGTAAAATATTGACATTTTCCTAATTTACCAAGGATTTCGTGGATGTTTAATATCCAAACTGTGAAATATCTTTTTATACCCTTGCAGAGGGTATAATAATTTTGTCCAAAAATGTGTAACGCATTAAAGAAAGCATCTCCGACCCCACAAAGTATATATCTTCTTGATCAGCATCAGCAGCCGAGTCGATATAGCCATGTCCGTCTGTCCGTCTAAGCTAGAGTTAGAAAGCTAGAGTTAGTTTTGAAATTTTTACCAGATCATTAATTTTGTTGCACGCAGATCAAGTACAAACGATCAATTAGATTTCAAGTCTTTGCATGGAAAACTTTTTTGTTTTCCAAGCTATTGCAACCGAATTCAACACTTATTCATTTGACATAGGCATACACGATTTTGGAAAGTATGGTCCGGATCGGACCGCTATATCATATACAAATGACCGATCTGCCATACAAATGACCGATCTGAAAGCAAGTCTTTGTAATTTTGAAGACTTCTGATTTTTACATAAGTACTTATTACAATTTTGTAAAGATCTGCAAGGGTATACCATCTTCGGCAAGCCGAAGATAACTTCTATCACTTGTTTTTTATTGATTCCTGATCTGAGATTTCAATTGTTCTGGTGTCTTTTGAAAATAAAATACTGTGTACATATAATGGTTCGGTTGTTTTAAAAATACTATTTCTGGGTAACATAATCAGGTTGTTCAAAGTAATAGGGCCATTTGATGTTAAAACTTCACATCTAGTATTTTGAATAGGAAAACAAAATATATTTTTATTGATTATATTTATTGTGGATCATGTGTCTATGGTATTAGGCATTTGTATGTGCAACCTTTGTATTCTATTTCTATGTATTCGTGTTGTCCGGGGCTGTTGACCGAAAATATTGTCAATTTGTGGTCATAATTCTGTTGTTCATAATAATTATGTTGAAAGTTTTAGAATTCATGCGCGTCTTGAAATATCATTTCGTCAATAGACATTGCAGTTTGTTCACTGTCTGATGGTCTTAGTCGTTTAGTAATCGGGAAGTTAGTAGAAGTTTTAGATGTAGAGGGTTGTTGTAGTTAAGGATATGTATTTCCAATAAAATTTGCTGTTTGATGATTTTGAGTTTTGTTGGGATGTTGTGGGAAAGGATTTTTTTGAATAATTGGTTGTGTGTTCATGTGTTCGTTGGGTCTGAAATAATAAGGTGCATGCCACAAAGGTTGCTTGTTAGTCATCTGCTGTGTATAGGGTGGTCTTAATGGTTGCATGTACAATATTAATTAAAATTAGGTTGGATGGGTTGAGAATATTGTGGGTAACTTGGGTGTTTGTATTGAATTTGTGTGATTTAGAATTCTGAGTTTAAAGGATTTAGGATTAGAGTTTTTATTACGGTATTCCGGATTTTTATTAAATTCAAAATTAATGTGTTCTTCATAAATTCCCTTCTTTTGTGGAATAGTAATTAAAGATCTTAAGTCTGTAATATCGTGATGAGCTAAAATAGTGAATATATTGGTATTGGCTAATTGTATTGGTAGTTTCCTTATCAGTATTTTAATAAAGTCTTTAATAGCCTGAATATAAATAAGAAAATCCGGTTGGTTCACCTTCCGAAATCGACAATTGACGTCGTCTTTTCGCTTCTTCGCAGAATGCTCTTAGATTTCCTTTGTCTCCCTGAAGTTGTCCAGAAGTTTGTAGTTCGGTGTTTAGGTTTTAAATTCTGCGATTGGTCTCGATTTGAGGGTAAGTCACTCTTCGAAGTTCGGAAGTCCCAAAGATCGTGTTACTTTTCCGTCCAAGTTCCTTTCGATGGTTCCGTTGTCGCACATCATTATTTTGGTAGAATCAAATTACGTAGTCCACTCTGCTGACGAAGGTGTTTCTGGATCACTCTTGAATGGCATGATGTCTTTTAGCTGCCTACGGGCTTCAGCAAGGTTGTTGTTACTCAGCGCAACGATTTGGGGTGCGGCAATAATTGGTAGTGCCATTGTTATTTTAAATTTTTAATTTTGTTTTTTATTGACTTAATGTTTTAGTTCAATTTTCTAGTTACACCTTTTTTTATTGTAAATTTTAAATTTTGTTGCTTTCTTATTAAATTTCTTTAATTTATTGCTTTTGACTTATTGTTTTTGTTTTCGTGTTTCACTTTTTATTGGATAACCGAGTTGGAATTATAATCCAAGTTGAAGGGTTTTCACGTATTTATATTGTGAAATATGTTATTTCGAGATTGTAATTTTGAATTTTCCACTCGAAGGTTCTTTTTTTCGGATACTTTTTGTATCCTTTTTTTATTATTTAAAGTCGGAACCAATTCAGAGCCGGACGTGGGAGACGGAGGATTATATTTTGCTACATAAAGACTTAACTAACTTACATTTCACAGTTTAGCGGGAATTTAAAATCTTACGATATTATGCGGGTAGGGAGATCTGAGGGCTTGACCGTAGGAGCCAGTCCTGTTTTTTAATCTTTACAAGGCACTTGGCCTTGACCGCGTGATATGGATCAGCCAGATGAGTTTCCGATCCAGGTGGAATCCCAGGTAACAGTGGGAATTGACATTGCCTATCAAAATGTTAGGCCAGTGCAGGTCCCGGGACGGAGCGCGAAAGTCACACAAGCGGACTTAGCACAATTGATGGCTGTATTCCACTTGGCTGCCAGGCTTTAATGTCGTGCAGACATTCTTGTACTGCATTCGAGGCCGTTTGCAGAGACCTCAGCTGAGGGAGCACTGGGGGACGGAACTGGCATATCGGCTGTGTATATGGTGTACAAAAAGGGTCCGAGTACACTTCCTTGACGAACTCCTGCGTTCATGGCCAGCATTCTCGATCGAGGCTCTCACTGCCACCTCGACGGTCCGATCGGTGATGAAGGCTCTCAGGATATTATGGTGGGGTCCTGGAAGAAGAGCCTTAACTTATATAGGAGTCCATCGTGCCATACTTGATCAAAGGTTTGCTTGATATCGAGGACGACTGCCACCATGTAGAGCCGTGCGTTACGAGATTGACTAGGCGGTAGACTTGGGTGTCTTCTTCAGTTGGAGGCCCTCTAACTGCAGTGTGACTTCTTGCGGCGTGGTATGTTTTATAGGATGGGTTGGTTGAGTAGGCACATCCAAAAAGCTTGCGACTTCTTCTCGGTGGGAGTCGTCCGTCAAACGGAAGGCGGTGAAAGTGGAAAACAAA
Source organism: Drosophila vallismaia (assembly GCA_035047325.1). NCBI lineage: Eukaryota > Metazoa > Arthropoda > Insecta > Diptera > Drosophilidae > Drosophila > Drosophila vallismaia. Next base: position 434,405 of record JAWNPU010000044.1, read on the forward strand.
TGCTCAGCAATTGCGTTCGCTTTGTCACAATCAGTTTTAAGCCATAGGCCACTGTGTCCCAAAACGGGCGATTGGCAGAGCGGCTGCCTCTTTATTCTAACAAGATGATCGATTCTATGACTTCTATACTGAGAAGTCGCTACTATTGTCAGGGCCAGCTCTCTCAAATACGCTGTTGAGGTTTTCCTGGCGGTTTTTGGCACTTGAGAGGGACTGATTAGTTGCAGGATCTCCTGTCGCTATGAAATGCCTCCTGAGGTGTTGTTTGAGATTCAAAAGAGCTCTTGCCTCCGAATTAAGTTTTGGTATTCTAACAGTGTGCGGGCCTACTTGTCTTAATGACAGTAGCAGTGAAGCAGTCGACATAAGCATCCAGCTCGTCGCTAGTGTTGATGGACGAATTGAGCGCGACGTTATCCTCCATGTGTGTTTTAAATAGAGCAACGTTTGCATGCGGGGGCAGTGTTCTAAGGGTTCCCTTAAAGTATTGGGTCTCCTTGTCCAGTTCAAAGAGAAGCGGGAGATGGTCAGATAAAAGATCAGTGAGGGCTCTTACCTGGTGTGTGAAGCCTTTTGACATGCCAAAGTCAATGGCGCTTCGCCTGTAGCTACAAGCGGGAGATGGTCAGATGAAAGCTCAGTGAGGGCTCTTACCTGGTGTGTGAAGCCTTTTGATATGCCAAAGTCAATGGCGCTTCGCCTGTAGCTAGATTGTCAATGCCCTCGTCTGCTAGAGTGGAGAACAAAGCCCTGCCTCTGGTACACATTCTGTAGTTGCCCCACCAACTATGCTTGGCGTTCCAGTCACCTGCAGCAAGGTATTTCCTGCCAAGTTGGGAGAAAAGTGCCAGAAAGACTGTCTCCGCCCATCTGTAGGCAGGGGGGCAATAGACCGAGGCAACATCGAATGATCCTCTGCTTGCAGGTGCTCCTCTGAGAATGTAAAGGAGGCTTGATGGGAGACTGGGCCAACTGGTGGTATACTGGGCTGACCGATTTAATCGACCGTTTTATTAATACTAATATTAATGATCTTCTGTTGCTGCTTATTTTTAAAATTGATTTGAAGATATTTTTTGCAACCTTTAAAGTGCACCTGAGCACCTGAGGCCTTGGACGTGCTCGGTCTGTTTAGGCGACATCTCCCAGCTAACTTTATGTCTGCAGACAGCAGAGATGTTTTTTACGAGGTTGTTATTCTCGTGTTTTTTGAGGTCGATGAATCTCATGTTCAGTGGGAGTTCAGTATGAGAGGAGGACGTGGTGGCCTTTTTTCTGTAGGCATTCGTTAATGTCTTCTGATGGAACACCGTGATGAATGTTGCGCATGACAATGCGGAAGGGCAGATCCTCACGTAGCTGGTGGTGGTGAAATACTGTACCCTTATCGCGGAAGTGACGGGCCACAGTTCTGTAGTGTCAGATGAGTTGGACTGTATAGCACAATCACCTGAATTTAAGGATTTTATTGAGAAGGTGGGTCCAATGAGGGCGTCCAACTCTTTGGCGAATTCTGGAAAGTTAACCACGCGGGGGACCGTGATTCTTAGTACTTTAGCTTGACGGCGAGTTAGTGAGGGGGCACCGGGAACAGGTTTATCAATACTTGCGCGCTTCTGGTTGGCTCTACGCTTCTCTTAGGCACGACTGATTGCTGCTTGCGAGGTAGACGGTTCCATGTCTTCGTTGTCTGTTAAATCCTGGAAACGATTTTGCGGACATTGTCCTCCTGATAAGGTACTGATATAAATGACACAATCAACTAAATCACTTTGTTTGCACTTTCTGCACTCGCAGATTAAAAAGAATAATGCCACAACCGTGGACTTGTCCCTATAACTCAGTGTGAGTCTTTGTTGAAGTGGGACAGAAAAAGGTGAACCGGAAAAACAAACGCGTCCTACTCATACGAGAGCTCAGGCGAGAATTTTTTTTCGTTAACCTGGGTTAATCTTTCTAAGAAAATCCCATAGAGAAAGTATGTGCCCTGGTTAGGGCACAAACGATAAAAAGACATTAAATTATATTTTGACCCATTAAGTTTTAAGAGATTGGTTGAACACCATTTTTGAAAATTGTCCAAATCCGATTGGAGGTAAATTGGGCAAAAGGGAATTTGTATTGCAGACAAAGCTTAACGTCGTCTGCATACATATGCACCAGAGTTCGTTAGAGCAGGGAGTAGGTCGTTAATAAAAATAGTGAATAGTAGCGGCCCAAGATGGCTTCCTTGGGGGACTCCTGATGTAGCTCTAACAAGGCGGGAGTGTACATCTTGACAAAAAGGACACGTTGGGTTCTCCTTGCTAAGTAGCTAGAAATCCACGTGAGAAGGTCTGAGGAATATCCTAAGATGTAAAGTTTACTTAAATGGATTGAAAAGTTGAAAGAGTCGATGGCTTTACTGAAGTCCGTATAGATGACGTTAAAGTCCGTATAGATAGATGGCCTTTACGGAAGCCATATATAATAAAGGAAGTCAGCTCCGAGAGGTTTGTGGTAGTGGAGCGACGCTTTATGAAACCATGTTGGCATGAAGAAATAATTGAACTGAAGAGGTGTTGAAGATGTACTGTTACCAATTTTTCGAAAAGCTTTCGAATTGCTGATAATTTAGAAATTCCATTATAGTTTGTAGCATCAGATTTTGTTCCTTTTTTGTGTAGGGGAATTGTGAAAGATTTCTTCCACATGTGGGGAAAAATCCAAGTTTCCAGAGACAAGAATAAATGTTTTAGAAGAGGTCTGCACAACGGCTTAGCGCGTAGAATGCCTTTGTAGAAGCGTTTTGTAGAATGTTTCTAAAGCGATATTAATATCGGTGCATTCCCAGAGATCGGACCAATCGAATGTATAAATTAAATTGCTTAGTCTCTGAAAATCAGCCTTACGAAAGCTGCGAATTTTAAGCGTTTTGTAGAATGTTTCTAAAGCGATATTAATATCGGTGCATTCCCAGAGATCGGACCAATCGAATGTATAAATTAAATTGCATAGTCTCTGAAAATCAGTCTTACGAAAGCTGCGAATTTTAAGCGTTTTGTAGAATGTTTCTAAAGCGATAATATCGGTGCATTCCCAGAGATCGGACCAATCGAATGTATAAATTAAATTGCTTAGTCTCTGAGAATCAGCCTTACGAAAGCTGCGAATTTTATGAACTCCATGGTGAGACTGAAGATTGCTAGCAGTAATTCGACACCTCAAGCGTTGGGTGGTAAGGATCTTCTGACTAGTGGCATGACCCTGGAAAGGTTTATTCCATCTGGATCAGAAACGAAACATAGATCTAGAAGCCGACCTAATGAATTCATTACGTGGTTTATTTGACCGAGGGATATGTCGAACATACCCTCAGTAAAATCACTCATCTGGTCAAACATCGAGAATTCACCATCAGGTAAATTGAAGTCACCTAGAATTAGAAACAAGCTGAATGGCAGATAAGTGGTGCCAGTATGTAGGCGGTTCTGAAGACGGTGGTAAGTATGAGCATGTGATGAACAGTGAAGCGACATAGTAATTTTCACACATAAGAATTCAAGATCACCAAGATTCGGTAACTTTACCTCTTCAGAAGTGAAGTCAGAGTCCACAGAAATTAGGACTCCCCCTCCCCTTCGTAGTGGTCGGTCCCGTCTGTAAGTGGCGTACCTGTCTGGGAAAATTTCGGAGCTAAAAATATCCGGCTGGGATGCAAAAGATTGATATTGAAGAAGAAGAAGATTGAAAGAAGATATCAGACTACAATTTAGGGAGCTTACTCCGAAGCCCCCTAGTATTTTGATAGGTAAGAGTGATAGATGTTGTTAGTTTTTTGACGATGCACCTTTAGGTACGGAAGACGAAGATGGTACAGGGTTTTTAAGCTTTGGGCTTATTAACAGGCTTATTAACTTTTTTTTTAACTGTATTCGGCTGATGTTCTTGTACAAATATGTTATCCGGCCAAACGCTGGGCGAAAAGATCGTATCGAACATCGGCAAAGCTACACGTATCTTAAAAGATGACGTAAGCCTCGAGTAAGTATATTTAAACTTCCTAATGTCCTCACACTAACAACGGCCTTCGATTTGGCTTGGATGTCAGCCGAGATATCAATCTCTGAGGTGTCAGGGGCCAGCCGTGAAATAAAAATGTGTTTTTAGAGGGGAAAATCACCTGTAGGGGTTTTGGTGTTACGGTTGGTAAGACCTCGACTTCAGTCTGTTCTGGGGGTCCGGACGGTGGTTTGCCCGTCAAATTCAGGAACCGAATTTGTGTTTCCGACTCCTGCTCTTGGGGTAGTAAGAGTTATGAGCGGCTTTATGGTTTTCGGATGATCAGGCTAAAAAGCAATCTCGGTACATTCGGCGTCCCTAATAGCGGTTTTTTTACGCTTTCGAGATTCATTTTCAGTTGGAGGCTGCTGAATTGGGAATCAAGCGTAGAGAGTTGGTCGTTGATTTTACGGAAACCACCAAGCAACTGAAACCATTTTTAGTTTGCCGCATGAACGTTCGCACCTCTTTCTGCACAGCCAACAGGGGATGCTAGGCTGGGACGCCAAAATCGGCTTATTACACGATTTTATAGCGCAGATATTACTATAGCGACTATTAAATTACATGATAAAAATTTTATATGATAAAAACAAGAACTTTAAAATATAATACTATAATATATTTATTAAATTTTATCTTATACAAACACGGGTTTTTTTTACACAAGGCGGAGGAGCGCAAGAAAAAAACACGAACGTTCGCTATGAAAGTGAAGTCTAAACATACATCACTTATAGAAATCGGTCATTTAATCTCAATCATCAATCATCATAATCTCAAAGTTATAATCACCCTGTATAATAAACGGAACGTAGCTAGAATGGACTTTAAGGGTTTAGAGATTAAAATGATCAATAATAATATCAATTTTACTTTAGAATGTGTCGAGGCACACACGTCAGATGATGATTTCTTATTATAAATGCGTCGCGGGACACACGTCAGAGGATGATTTCTTATTTTTTTTTTGCCGCCTTATTAAATAGGCAGAGAAGTAGAATTAGGAGCTTTCTCAAAAATCCCGAACTGTATGGAAAACTTAAGCGAAACTTGAAGCTTGACATATCCAAAATACGAAATACGAAATGGTTGATGAGTTACCAAACCAATCATGCATATCTAACTTACATGTATTTCAATTGAAGAGTTATTGCAGCATACAATATGTATTTATTTGCTTATCTACAATAATAGTCGAACTTTTTTTTGCCAATTCGACCTGCCTGACAGCTGCTGAAAGTAATTACGTGATAAAAACGGGGGTTTTAAGGGGAGAAGAGGATCTTCAATTGCAGGGGCGTGGTGGATCAGGAGTTCTTGCGACATGGTAGTACCCCCAATAAGGGATGGATCCGTGAGCAATACGCTAGAAACGTCCGGATTTGATTTAGAACAAAAACTGGACTATGTTATCTTAACGCTTGTTGCTGGGATAGTTGCTTGTGCGCGAAATTCAGGTGAAAAACAACAAAGTAATGATGCCGCAGCCACCGTATTTCCCAGACTTGAATCCCTGTACTTTCCCTGCACTCCTGTTCCCAAAACTAGTGGCATCGAAGAAGGAACTTGACAACATCACAAAAAACTAATTTATTTTAAGTTCTGCCAGGATTGAAAAACACGTCAAAAATGTATTATATCCGATTGGAATAACTTAAAGGGGACAAAATAAATATTCATGATTCAAAAATCATTTGAAAAAAATACAAAATTTGCGATGCTTTTTGTACAGACCTTGTATAGTCGACCGCCGCGCCCCTCGGTCAGTTGGGCTGTACCTTATGCAGCGAGAGCCGCGCGGAAAAAAAGTAAGAAAGAGCTGATTGCGATACTGAAAAGCGCATTTCAGAAGCGCAGCGACAATGGGCGTTGGCACAGATTTATTTAAAGAGGAAAAAGTTGATTTTTATAAATAAATAAGTACTTATCAGATAATTCAGAATTCGCCTTTCCCTTTGGTACAACCTTATATCTATGCCCGGTTGTCCAACTATCCAATAACCTCGCGCATCTATAGGCCGCCAAATTATAGTTGTATATGAGTAACCCTATAACTTTCTTTGTAGTTGACCAGACTCGAAAACTAACATATTGGTTATGTAAAAATATTTTTGACATAATGAGTTCATGCCATAGCTAAAAACAACAAATCGTTCATATTTAAATAATATTTAATATGCCTATTAATTAATTATAAAATTTTTACAATTTTTCGCAAAATAGACAGAATAAATTGTTACTTTTTTTTGTTTCGCTTCTTTTTCTTTTCCGAACATTGATTTTTTTTTTTTGTGACACAAACACGACAAAACCAATCATCATTGTCCTTTGGAGCTATGGCTATGCCAACACATGTCCTAAAATAAAAGTTTTCTTCAAATATACCTTTGGAATTTATTAGAAAAATATTTTACCAGTGATACCAAGCGTCGCAGCCATCACACCCAATCATTGCTGAACCATCGTCAACCTTTCCACAAGCCGGACAAATCCAGATACGATTTCCTTCGGCATCAACATATGATGAAGGCCGATTTTTTTCAGCATTCTGTGCTCCACATTCTGGTGTATGCAGGGGAGAATTTAAAATTAGTTCCTTATTTGCCGTACTTGCGCAAGTGGGTAGACTAGAAGAATTTTTATTGACCGTATTAGGAGTCAACATTAACTGTTGTGGTAACAAAACTGAACTGGCTGAAATAGTCGATGAAGCTGCTGAGTTGTAATTTGAATTTGACACCCATCCAATTGAATTTAGTTGACTGATCGGCATCTGCATCGGCTTCGTAACTAATTGTGATGACGACGTAGACATAGTCATTGTGTTAAGTGGAGAATTTCCTATTAGTGTTCCTAGATTTGACGCACCCAACGTATCAGCTAAAATAAAAAAAAGTTTTAATGTTTTCCACTTATATAACATTTGTAAAACCTACATTGTTTGAATTTAGGCGGACCAGTCACCAACGGTGAAAAGCGTGCTAGTTCTGGAGAGTGTTCTCTATCGTTTTCTCTGTTTCTTTTATCTTGTGGTTCTATCTCCTTATCAGAAATTGGTAATGGTGTAGACTTTCCATTTAGCTTTAACGTTATCTTTGGTATTTGATTTGTTGAATGCTCTAAATTTGGCGATATGGTACAACTTGTTGTTCGCGGTGGTTGTATAGATGTCATTAAAATGGGATCTTTCGGAAATGTCCCAACAAATTTGTTTTCAGTCGAACCATGACCAATGGTGATAGACATTGGAGTGAGTGAGTCTTCCCGATCTTCCAGAAGAGGTATTAGAATCTGTAATACAAAAACCCAATTCAAAATAATATTGTTAATGAAGCTAATAACGAATTGTTTAATTAATTTATTTGTATTTTAAACAATTTTGTTCCTGTCATAAACCTGTGTTTTCCTTCCGATTTTATGCTATTATTTTTTAGTGTGCACTTAAAAATTGTCCAACATTTCTTTACAGTCGATCAAAAACATTCGTTTTTATATAATTAGTGCTTTTTACCATAAAATAAAGCGGACACTTATAAAGTGACGCTTTGGTTTTAATATATAACCATAAAAGATTTATATGTTAAAAATGTTTATTAAAGCTTTGTAGATACATTTATTACTTAGTTTTTTTTTCTATTTCATTTAATTTGATTAATGAATAGTTGTTGTTTTGAGTCAGACCGAATTATATTAGACAAGGTTGGTTTTAGTTTATAACCATTTATTTTATAATTCGGTATGTCTATGTAATTTGATGTGTGGCTTAAGACTGAAATTTTTAAAACTGAAAAAAACGTTTATAAACAGACGCTGAGAATCCCCAGTGGTACAAAAATAAAAAGGCTTAATAATTGAAAGAGTATTCCGGAAGAGAATATCTCTCAGCTCAATAAAAATTTGTTAATTAAAAAGGGGGCTTTGGTTTACCGGCCATTGCTTACAATAACGGCCGCTGCCTTTGCTTTTTAATTACAAATTAATAAGCAAATTTTTTACAATATCGGCTAAGTATCGCTATCTTTGATTTGTTTCCATTAAAGCGACTAAGTGTCGCTTGAGAAATGATTTGCAATGAGCAAAAATTAATAAGACAAAAAATAATACAAATTATTTTGACTAAACCTGTCACGTTTTTTTGTTTATAAACTAGTGTAAGAAGTTAGTAGTGGGTGTGACGTTTGTATTTCAATGTTTTCTTGGTATGGCTTTTCAATGAATTTGACAAAAGAATTATCGTGGTATTTTCTTATACTTATAAATAAAAAAAATATATAAAATATAACAATAATTTTAATTATAACTATTTCAATGTTTTTTAAAATGTTACTTGTTTCTGTAAATATTGATTATTTTGTTTTTAAATTTTGGATAATCTGTAGTTTAGTTTGGTTGCTTTGATAATTATTAGCTATGATGAAATTTCTAAAATGGTTGTAGTTAACCTGGTCCAAATAATCATAGTTCAAAAGTTTTGCGTTAAATATCCCCAATCTTGCCAATTGCATTCTCAATTCTTCATCTTATATGTATTCAGCGATCTGATTCAATCCAAATTCATAAACTGATTTTTCTATTTTACTCTTAAATATACCATTAAGAGTGTTTACTTCGTTTATGCATTTGTTTATTATGTCAATCATGTCATTTAGTTCATGAGTCTGAACCTTTTGAGTTTTCCAAATGTTTATTTCATTATTAATTTCCTCTCTATCAATATAATTAAGTGTTCCAAATACATATTTTTGAAATTTTGCCTGCTATGTTAAACAGTCCTCTTTTTTTTCTATGTATCAGTTTCACACCGTTTAATTCCCCGTTAATTTTATTTTATCAAATAGTTTATATTCGGCGTGTGTGTAGTAATTTTAAGTTTGGTAGTATAATATTCATGTTTAGTGTAACTATCGGTCAGATTGACCACAAAAGAATGATGCTTTAAATTTAAATCTTATGTACGCTTTTTCCCGTGAACATTAAGTATCCATTCTCTTGTTTAATGGGTATTATTCTCAAATCCTGGGCCTGTACGACACATCAAATCATCATCAACTTCCTTATTGTTCCGAGGACTATTTTACTTTGCGAGGAATATTTGCTTTTGTAAATTTTCTTCTTTTCTTTAAATGATGATGTTGCTTTTCGCTTATCATAATGATTTTCATTTATCTGCTCAACTACCTTGGTTTTCTTAAATTGGTTTTATAGTTTTCCTTTATATTATTGGGCTTTTGATACATTGTATTTACTTCATAGTCATTAATTCCTTTATTAAGTTTTTCAATTCGTTTTTCCCATTTCTTTTGCACATTAAATTGGCCTTTTTGCATTTTAACCAAACTTTTCCTTTCATGGGTTCAACTGCCATAAAGATTTTTAGTTTTTTTTTCACTTTCGATTAACGGATTTTACGGATTTTTTTTGAATTGCATAAGTGAGTAAAAAGTGGTTTTTAGTTTTTTTTTAGCAATAGATTCATATTTAGGGATAATCACAGTGACTATCCTACCGACTACGCCAATAAAATTTATTGTCTTTATTAGCACAATAAATTTGTAGCTCCTCAAATTTTCAAGAGTTGTTGTTTTTTTGAGTCAGCCCGGAATAAATTAGACAAGGTTGGATTTTGTTTATAAACATTTATTTTATAATTCTGTATGTCTATGTTATTTGATGTGTGGCTTTAGACTGAAATTCTTTAGACTAAAACTTATGTTTATAAACTTGAGCTTTTTGCCCAATAATTGAAAAAGTATTCCAAAAGAGGATGTCTCTCAGTTCAAAAAAAATTTGTTAATTAAAAAAAGGGTCTTTGGCTTACCGGCCATTGTTTACAATATCGACTAGATGCCGCTGCCTTTGATTTGTTTGCATCAAAGCGACGAAGTGTCGCTTGAGAAGTAATTTGCAATGAACAAAAATGAATAAGACAAAAAATAATAAACATAATTGTGATTATCCCTATATATATCTTTGAGCTTAGTTTCACTACAAGTTTCACTACCAATTCGCGAGCACTTCGCGGCATTCACGACCACCCATTATATTTACCCGTACTGGTAATAGCAATAGCAATTTCAAAAAAGGACATCCGTTTCTGATTAAAAAGATCGTTGACTTCGCCTTCAACGGCAGTCATAAAACAAAATCAGGAGGTCTGCTTGGAAATATCAAAACCGGCCTGTGTTGAAGAATACAACAAAAGGTTTCAAATACTCCAAAAACATTTACAAAAGCACAAATTCACGCACAAATCTAAACCGAATAAACTTGGAAAAACGCTGAAATCTACGACAATGATTTTAATAAAATTTCGTTGAATTTAATGGAACTAAAGGAGCAGGTAAGGGCAACGGAACGAAGCGACTTTGCTGTGACTACCGAAAACCTAAATAAAGGTTATCTTAGACAACCGACGACTCAAATGGGGTTGGTCAAGGTGCCGCATCATCTAGGACTTCCGGCCCACGAGATGTTACAAGTGCCTAGGCTACGGTCATCGAGCAACGACCTGCAAGGAGATCGATTGATCAGACTGCTGTCTGCGATGCGGTGAACGAGGACACAAGGCAAGGGGATGCGTGGCACCACCAAAGTGCCTATTATGCAGCGACGAAGTGGATAAAAACCACCCGAGGGGCTGTTTCGCGTGCCCGACATACAGAGCCAGCCTTAAAGAAGTGAAGTCCCACCATAATGCAGAAGCAAATTAAGATTGTCCAGCTGAATGTTAACCATTGCGCAACGGCTCAGAGCCTCCTGGCTCAAACTGCGGCGGAGCGCAAGGTAGACATCATGCTTTTGAGCGAACCCTATTACCCCGTCCGTGGCAACCCCACAATGATACTGGACGAGACCGGTAAAGCAGCCATCAAGTGTTGCAGCAACCTACACATACAGGAATTGGCGGCCTCGCCGATGCGCGGAATAGCATACGCAAAAATAATAGGAGTGCACTTTTACAGCTGCCATGCCCCCCCTAGCGACACCCCAGAACAGTTCGAGGAGATGATGGAAGTGCTGGGCAGCCACGCGAGAGGGCGCGGCCCGAAGATCATCGCGAGCGACTTCAATGCATGGGCAGTAGAATGGGGCAGCACTATATCGAATCCCAGAGGACGAGCAGTAATAAACACAATGCTTATGTTGGACTTGGTATTGCTAAACGACGGCTGCAAACCAACGTTCAACAACGATAGGGGCTCGTCCTATATCGACATCACCTACGTCAGCAGAGGGTTAGTGGCCAACGCGAGCTGGACGGTCCACGACCCTGTAACGCTGAGTGACCACGCACTGATTTCCTCCGGCATCCTACCGAAGGGCACGACTTGGAGGCGGCAGAGAGGATCAGTCGGGCAAGAAAACGCTCCGAGTTTAAGCACGGCATATTGGCTGCCAAAGCGCGGGCCTATGAGGAACTGCTAGATACCGTGGATAGAAAGCCCTGGCGGCTTGCCTACAAACTCGTAGCCAACAAGCTAAGGAAGAGAGAGGCAATCCCAACTGACCCGGATGTCCTGGCTAGCATAGTAGCAGAACTATTCCCAAGGCATACCACTCTATGGCGGCCAACAGCAGTAGCGCCCCCCCGCCCCTCACCCTTATGACTTCCCGAGCATTACAGACCTAGAAGTTGTGGAGGCAGCCAAGAGAATCAAGCCCAACAAAGCTCCTGGCCTGGGTGGAATACCTGGAGCAGTCGGCAAGGCATCGGCGTTAAATAGACCCGATATATTCAGGAAAACCTTCCAGCAGTGTCTCTTGGAAGGGGTCTTCCTGACGAGGTGGAAAAGTCAGAAATTAGTTCTGCTGCCGAAAGGTAAGGGATCAGCATACGCCGCAACTAGCTACCGCCCGCTTTGCCTACTGGACATCGTGGGCAAGCTATTCGAGCGCATCCTGTATGCTCGAATAGACGCGATCACAGAGAGCAGCAACGGACTAGGTACGCAGCAGCACGGATTCCGGAAGGGCAGGAGCACCCTGGACGCACTTATGGCGGTGAGAAACATCGCCGAGAATGCTCTCCATGGTGACAGATGGCTGGGTGGAAGTAAGGAGTACTGTGCAATCGTCACGCTGGACGTAAAGAACGCCTTCAACACCGCTAGATGCCCAGTAATCCTCGGCGCCATGCATAATATGGGTATCCCGGAGTACCTCAGGATCGTCACTGGAAATTACTTCACGGATCGTGTCCTCTGGTTCGATACGGACGCTGGCCCGAGAAGGTACCGTTTTTCGGCAGGTGTTCTACAAGGATCTGTGCTTGGACCGATCCTGTAGAACATCATGTACGATGGGATCATGGCTATCAACAGGCCCTTAGGAGCTGAGTTACATTGCTTTGCGGACGATGTGGCAATAACTGCAGTGGCCAAAACAATAGCACTCCTCGAAGGCAAGTGCAATGCGGAAATTAGTGGGGCCATTGACAGGCTCGAGACAGCCGACTTAACAATTGCGGCGCACAAGACCAAGGTTGCGCTATTAAGCAGCAAAAAAAAGGTGGAGAGAATGTTGATAACGGTCAAAGGGACACAGGTAGCCTCGCAGGAGTCCTTAAAATATCTAGGAGTATTGATAGATTGCAGGCTATCATTCAAGGACCAAGCAAAGTAAAGTCTCTAGACAATGTAATTCAAATAGAAACCAACACTCCAGGTCGTAACTGTTAACTGTGTCGTTAACTGTGGCAATAACTGCAGTGGCCAAGTCAATAGCAGTCCTCGAAGAGAAGTGCAACGCCACAATTACTATGGCCATCGACTGGCTAGAGAGAGCCGGCTTAGCAATTGCGGCTCACAAGACCGAGGCAGTCCTACTAAGCAGCAGGAAGAAGGTGGAAAGAATGGTGATCACGGTCAACGGAACACAGGTGGCATCACAAGACTCCTTACAATACCTGGGAGTAATGATAGACCACAGGCTAGCTTTTAAAGATCATGCTAGCTACGCAAGCAGGAAAACAGCAATAACAACTGCGTCATTGTCCAGGCTCATGCCCAATATAGGAGGACCAAACTACCCGGCAAGGAAACTACTGGTAGCGGTAGCCAAGGCAACGCTGCTCTATGCTGCACCAATATGGAGCAACGCCACCAAGAAAGCCACTTGAAGGGAGCACGGGCTGTGGTACGGTCTATGGCCCTTAGGCACATCAGAGGATTCAGGACCATATCCGGAGACGCAGCACTAGCACTGGCAGGCTTGCCGCCAATCGACCTGGAGATAAAAGCCATTTGTCAGGTATGAGAAGGTGCTACACGGCTGGAGGCTCACGAGCGACTGATGGGAGAGTGGCAGAACAGATGGATAACATCGCAACGGGGGAGGTGGTCTTACCACCTTACTACCTTCGGGCGTACCTACTCCGGTTCCACCACGTAGAGGCAGCTCAATGCCTCTACTGCCCCGATGCTGAGGAAACAGCAGAGCATGTACTCATGCACTGCTCCAGGTTCACGGAGGAGAGGGCGCAGCTAAGGGCGCTGATCGGTGCCCCGCTCAGCCCTAGCGGCTTGATGGCGGCCATGATGGATAACAGCGACTCTTGGGAGCGAGGACACAACATCATCAGAGACATGATGAAGCGGATCCGAACCGACGAGATGGCCAACAGAGCCGAAGGCTAATACAGGATGGCAGGAGAACAAATACCCAGTGACACCAGGGATGAAGGACGCGCGCCACTAGGCCAATCAACAAGGAAGGGAGACAACCAGGCTCCACATCCTGCTCACCGAAGAAATAACTTGACTGGAAGTCCCGGTGAGCTTGCAAAGGACGGAAGAGCATACGGAGGTTTTTGTTTTAAGTACGTAGGCATGACTCTACTAAGCGGGTTATGAATCGTGCATGCCAGCTACGGACGGTAGGTGGTATCTTTGGAAGATTTTAATTTTCTTACCATAAGGAATAATAAAAAAAAAAAAACTCCAGGTCGTAAAAGCTGCAAATTTTTGCTGTGTATTTTTGCAACCACGCAACAAAAACGGTATTCAGTGACTCCTAGGTCTCACTTCATACTTCCAAAAATTTATAAACGGATAAGTATCTACTGCTAGGCATTTGTCGGATTTGCTGAGAGGTGATTCAAAATAAATTCGGAGAGAAACAAGAATTAGCATCCGGAAAGCTAAAGACTGCTCTAATCAGCGAGAGCAGTTCTCAAGTTGTACAACCCCAGCTCGACACTCACGCGTCCAAGTACGGTTTTGATGCTGTCTTATTGCAGAAAGATTCTGAAGACAGTTTTTTTAACCCGTCCAATAAATAAGTCGCAAGATTTCAACGTTTGAGGAGAAGTACGATTCGTACGAGCTGGAGTGGCGGGTTAATGTTTCAGGCATAAAGTTCACGGCCGTAACCGACTGTAACGCGTTCAAGCTGACTATGAACAAAACAGGAAGTTCGTCTTCGAGAAGCTCGTTGGGCTTTATATTTGCAGGACTTTAACTACAAGATCAAGAATCTCTCGGGGAGAAGAATGAAACATGCAGATGCTCAGAGTCGAGTCTCGAGTTACTTTTTATCCATAACTCCATAACCTACCCATCACTTAGAGGAACCTCAGATTAAAGACGAACACAAGCCTTGTGGATAAGGATGCATACTAGGATTTGTTGTTGTTGTACCTTCGGCTATGGAAACTAAAACTCTGCCACGAAGACAAATGATCTTATCGAAAAATCATACTTCATGCTCAAGAAAATAAACAAATCTGATCAGCATCTGCTTATATCGACAGAATTACCACGCGGAAATGACCAAATCGACTTCCCAAGATTGTCGTACCAATGCTTGCAAAGATGAGCTATGAATGCCCTGTTTCTTGGTATAAATACGTTGAAAGAGTTTAGCGAATTATTAATGATATTGAGCCGGGACGCACAAACATCATGTCTTTAAAGATTTTAACAGAAAGTAATATGCGGATGACCAGCCGCAATGAGTTAAAGGACTTCATGCAGGAGCAGAAAAAGAGCTGGATGAAGAAAGAGAGAAGAATCATGACAGGACAAAAAAAAAGGGTTTGATCTAAGACGGAAACAAGAGTGTGTCTATCAAATAAAGTATTTGGTAGCAATCAAGAGAACCCACCACGGAGTCGGACTACAGCTTAAGGTAAAGTTTTTAGGCCTTACAAGATAGTTGCTGTTAAGGATAATTGATCCTATCTTGTATCGGATCGCCACTGAAAACGTCAAAGTACTCGGTACTTTTTAGACCGCCAAATGGACACAGAAAAAAGTAAAGAAAGAACTTTGCAAATCTAATATATAAGTATATATAAGTATACTTTATGTTTATCTCAATAAAACGTTGTACGACAATACCCTAAGAAAATTAAGTTTGTTAAGTTGGTAGCGCATTCCTTAATTACGACGCCTTAAATGAGCTCGATCTGTCAACCAGTTTGTTTGCAGCAGCTATTGAAAACAGTCGACCTCAGTAATGTTCTGCGATTTATACAATGGAAAAAAATATTGAAATATTTTATGTTTTGAACCAAATTGTGCGGAGTCGTTGCGAATATTGGAAAAGCCTTATGGTAAATCTATTCTATCGAAAATACAAGCCAACGACTGGTACAAAGATTTTAAGGATAGTCGAGAAACCGTCGAAGACATGCCTCGTTCCAGTCGTCCTTCGACGTCTAACACTGACGATAAAATCAAAAAAGTGAAGGAAATCGTGCTCGAAAATCCTTATGCGAGTGTTAGAGAGATAGCACATAAGCCAAACATCAGCAGTGAAAAAGCTCGTTTGATTATGACGCATAATATTGGCATGAGACGCGTTAATGCTCGACTTGTTCCAAAAGAGCTGCAAAAAGTCTATCGTGTGCTGTATTTACAATATAAAACCTTAAACCTTTTTGTACAAACTTTTTAAATAAACTTACGAGTTGCCAAACCATCACTTTACAGTTTAGGAGCGGGATATTCTTAAAATGGTGGTGCAAAAATCGGAAGAATATAATGGCGCAGATAGTAAGCATGCCAAAACAAAAGATTACGCCAAGGGTTAATTAGCCGCCAGAGGTAGAGGAAGTTAACTAAAGTATCGCAGAGGAAAGTTGTCCCAGGCTACAAACAACGGAAGATAAGCGTCGGTTACGGAAATTGCAGACACGTTGCCCGACTTTAATTCCGGCGATAAGAACGCCATATTCGTAAATAGATCGAGTCAATAAAGCGGTTGGTGCATATAATTGGGGCGAGAAGTGTGGTTAGATTTGTATCCACGTTTCATACAACATGCAGTGAATTTTCGCAATCTTTAAGGAACGAGTTTCAAACCCGGACGAGGCAGAAGTGCATTTCATCATGGCCATCGCACCCAGACGAGCAAAAGAGACAGCGAAGCAATATGTAGTCGGATGTCTACCCTTGTCGTGCGCTATCATCTTAGTGATGCAGCAGATATGTGCGCGCAGGATTACAGTTCTGAGAGTTGTAAAACAACATAGCTAAATAAGATACTTCTAGAAGACGGCCAGAGGACAACGAGACTGAAAGGACCACCCATTTTACTATTAATGCGACAACGCTAAGTATTTATCAGAAACGACTGAATGTAAACATCTATTAACCAATCTGGGCTGTTAAACGCTTCTGAAAATAGAGACGAAACTGTCAACTGATCGATCGAGTGGACAATAGGCAAACAGGAGCCGGAGAATAGCGGGATTCAAAATCTTTTCGGTAATATGTAAAGCAATATATTTTATTTTTTATTAAAGAAAACCTACGAGATCACTCAACAAGCCATCACTTTACACTTCATTATAGATATTAATTTTTTGTATTGTGTAAGTGTACGCATTAGTTATTTTCTCTTTCATAAGATGGGTTTGGTGGACCGTATTTTAATTAGTCCATGATGGTTGCACAATTCCATTTTTAGGTTGGGCTGATTGAATTCGGCAACCATGAAATAGAATCCTGGACCAGTTACCTAAAAGTAGTTCGTTCATTCTTAAAGGCACAAATTATTTGTAAAGCGCCATTAATTTTTTATTGACACTTTAGTCATAAGGTTAGTCAGCATCTCTATGGGAAGTAGTATGAGGCCCTGCTTGGACGTTGTTCGGTCAAGCAATATTCCTGTAGTATTTATTGGTTCTTAATGCCTTAGGAGGTATGGAGATTCGTAAATTATCAGACATCTGGAGTCTTGGCCTTGGCTTGGTTTTTTTGCTTTTTTTTTAATTCTGAAACGGAAAATGTTTTATGCCGCAAATAACGGATCCGGTTACATAAAAAATTTACTACAGAGTCCAAAATTCAGCAGCAACTATGCAAATGTAACTTTGACAAATTTAAAAAAACTTACTGCTAAACCATTTTTATGTGCGAAACAAAATTCTGACATCGGGTATCATATAGTCGAGAAACGGGACTATAGCCTTCCATTCTTGTTTGGTATCGGTTCTCGGAATAAACCCTATATAACATGCAATATTTGCAACATTTTCTGTCTAAATTGCATTTTAACGCCAGGATCTAATGAGTTTGGGTATATTAATGGAAGACTTTTCCGGCTTGAAATCGATAAATAGGAAGTTTACTTTGTTTAACAGATAAATGACGGTTTCTGTTAATAGGAGATATTGCAGATAATTTCGGCCGTAGCCTGCCAATCTGTACAAAAAGTTTAGAAATAGATGTGGACCAAAAACTCGTTCAACATCATCGATCAACCACCGTATTCATCTGATTTGTCTCCATGTGACTTTTTTTGTTTTCAAAACTCAAGTTATCACTCCGTGGGACTTGTTTTGACTCGATAGAGGCCAAAAAGGAAAATTCACAGATGGAACTAAAGGCGATCCCGGACAGCGCCTACAAGGCCCGATAAAATATATGTGTATCGCTTCAAAAGGAGAATATTTTGAAGTCGATTAAATAAATATTGATGAAAATTAAAAATTTTGATTTTATTTACAATTTTCCGGAAACTTAATCTTAGGGTATAATAAATTCTTACATGTATAAGTGATAGGAACGTGTCCGCGACACTCTTTATAAATTGTAATTAGCTTAAAAACCTTTAACCATATGACGTAAAAAAAATAAAATACGAGAAGAAAACTAGGAATACGAAGGCAGACAAGCAGTACAGTCAAAGATTTAAAATTTTAATTTCCAACTCTACCATTTCTATGCCTAAAATATTCCAATGAAACATCTATAGCTATAGAAATAACAATTTAAATTAAATTACTTAAATTTTAGTACTAAAAGAAATCCACCTTATCACCCACCTACTCCCTGTCCAATTAATTAACTACTCTCTTTTCATAAAGAACAATAATAACAACAGTTTTGGAGGCGCTGCCTTATCCATACCTCCATCCTCCAAAAGAATACTTCCTGAATGCTAAATGCTGACTCCAACAAAAAAATACGCCTCTGCATATCTATATCCCACGAAAACCATCAATATTAAAAACCTTGAAAACACCCTTAACCCTAAAAAACTGCAGACTATAGTGCTGAGGGTTAGCTGGCACCCGTACTGTTGCTCGCCTAAATCCAACAGTAGCGGCAACACTTTAGACTTGAGTCTTATTTAGACTCTTATTTAATAACATATTAATCCACACTTCTTTACCCCACTTTTCCTTTTCTTTGGTGGAACAAACAATTGTCGAATTGTCCTCGATCCAAAAATTTACGTCAGAGATCAATCACTCCGTTGATCTTACCAAAACATGGGCCAAAATTGAACGTTTGTGTGGGCTATATTCTTCCAGATCCATCCACTGTATCAGAAACTCAGGCACGCACACAGCTAATACCGACCAAAACAAAATCGCAAACTGCTTTGGAATATCTTGTTCCAAGGAAGCAGAAGGCCATAACTTCTTCAAACCTTTCCGCAAGAACAAAATACTACTCAAGCTAAATATTTCCCACGGACCTCCTTCTGCACTCCAAGAAGAAAACATTTCATTTGCTGAATTCACTTTCGCTTTTAACTCCCTAAAAAAATTTCTCCTGGTCTCAATCGGATATCGTACCGATTGATATTAAAAAAAAAACTTCCAACGCCCTTAAACACAGGATTATTAAACACATTCTTAACACAAGCTCCTACGGCTACTCTCGTTTAAACTTTCTTAAAACAGCAAAAACCACATTCTGGCATTATTTCTGGTATTAAATCGTACTGACCTTGCTTAGCCACAATACGATATGTAATTGTGGCAAAAAGGTCGTGTTGTAACCAATTTTTCAAAAAAGGAACTGCTGATAATTTAGAGATTCCTCTATAGTTTTTAACATCGGAATTTTTTCCTTTTTTATGTAGGGGAATTATGAAAGATTCCTTCCGCATGTGGGGAAAGATCGAGAGATAGGGAGAAAAGTTCTTAACGTAGTTCTTCAGTACACAGCCTGGAACAATTAAATTAAGTTACTTAGACTCCGAAAGTCAGTTAAGAAACCATCAAGTTTTATGAACTACATGGCGAGACTGAAGATTGCTAGCAGTAAGCGTTTCAATGGACACCTAAAGCGTTGGGTGGTAAGGATCTCTGGAGAGGGATATTTGACAAAATAGAAAGAAACAAAGCATAGATCTAGAAGCCGACCTAACGAATGCCTTACGTGGGAGATGTCGAGCATACCCTCAGTGAAAACATGGTGTGTTAAGAGTGATAAAGATGGTGAATTCTCGATGTTTGACCAGATGAGTTCAAGTAAATTGAAGTCTCCTAGAGTCACTAGAAGGTTAGTGTCGGACATGCGATTAGAAACAAGCTGAATGGCAAATAAGTGGTGCCAGTATGTAGGCGGTCCTGAAGAAGGTGGTAAGTATGAGCATGTGATGAACAGTGATGAATTCAAGATCACCAAGATTCGGTAACTTAACCTCTTCAGAAGTGAAGTCGGAGTCCACAGAAATTAGGACTCCTACTCCCATTCGTAGTGGTCGGTCCCGTCTGTAAGTGGTGTACCTGTCTGGGAAAATTTGGGAGCTAAAAATCTCCGGCTTTAACCAGGTCTCTGTGAAGACTACAATCTGGGATGCAAAAGATGAATTATCAGAATACAATTTAGGGAGCTTACTCCGAAGCCCCCTAGTATTTTGATAGGTAAGAGTAATAGATGTTGTTAGTTTTTTGACGATGCACCTTTAGGTACGGAAGACGAAGACGGTACAGGGTTTTTAGGCTTTGCGCTTATTAACAGGCTTATTAACTTTTTTTTGACTGTATTCGGCTGATGTTCTTGTACGAATATGCTCCGGCCAAACGCTGGGCGAACAGATCGCATCGAACATCGGCAAAGGTACATGTATCTTGAAAAAAGACGCAAGCCTCGAGTAAGTGTATTTAAACTTCCGATTGTCCTCCACTCTAACAACGGCCGTCGATTTGGCTTTTCAATAACGATCTCGTTAAGATTCAAGAGACCAAAATCTGTCATAAAAAATCTACTTTACGTAGACCACCTCTTTCCATTAGATTCCTGGCACTCAAAAAAACACACGTAACTAATCTCTTTAGATTTTACCAAATAATTTGAAAAAATGGGCACCCACAAAGTCATTTCCTAGCTACAAGCTACAAACTAGGATCTCGCTTCCTGTACTTGTAAAACTTCATATCGGATAGAGAGATAATTTTCAAAATCTGTAGAACTCTCTAACGAAAATCTTTTTCACTCTTTCCTCACAAAAATGGAATCTCGCAGGGATCCCCTCTATCAGTCATCCACAACTCGTTCACCAAAATTCACAACCTATTCACACGATTTCCACATTATCATTAAACACAACAAAAACAAAAATCCAACCAGCCACCTTACAACACTCTATTCACAAATGGACGACTGGTGCGCTAGGTCAGGCTGTCCAAAATTGGTTATAGCCTTGGTTATAGGAAACCTCTGAAACTCAACGGAACATTTTAAAAACTGTCTTAAGTCGACTATTAGAACGGCTCTCGCATCACTTTCTTAACACGCAACTGTCCTTAAGAAAAAAAAACAAAACCAACTCAATTTGAAACAAGACAAAAATTTTTTTTAATTATTGGATTAAAAAAAAAATTTAAATTATTTTTACATTTTTCACAAAGGGTGAATCTGTGCTCTGGAGAAAGTCTTTTTCAACATTTATCGCATCACACAGAGTGTAAATTCGCGTTAGATTTCTGTGTACACAAGTGGCACCGCGATTGCTTCCTGAAGGGGATGTGGAGCGTCAATCTTCCACCACTCGATGTCGATGGCGCCTATGGAATTTCCCTCATTTCATTCACCACTGCCATGGCTCCTTCCCCTCTGGGGGTCCGTTGCACAATAGTTGGTGAGACAAGTGCAGTGTCCAATTCTACTAAGAAAAGACGCCGGCGGAAGTTTTTCTTGTGTATATTCCACAGAGGATTTAGTCGTGTATACGCAATGTACGCATTCAATGCTAACATATCGAGCACATTGCAGAAAACTGCGACTGGACACCTGTTCACTTGCCTCTTCCTTCCAAAAAAACAAAAGAACCACCAAAAACCAGATTCACTATACTTAGCAACATCACATCTGCCGTTGTGCCAAATTGACACAAAAGGGCAAATTAAATACATTTCGTGTTACCCAGCATCCTAGATACAAAAATTTTCCTGATTTATAATTTTCTTCAAAATTCGTTCAGCAAGCCACATCTGTATTAAAATATTTTGCAAATAATGAACGAAAAATGGACTTAAAAAAATGTGTTAAACTGACACAAAGAAAGGATGCGAGTTAAACAATCTACTTTGTGAAGCCAACATAAATCCCATAGAACTCAAGAATGAATTACTTACTGGTAAACAAGATAAAAAAAATCTTACATAGACTTCCCACTCACGTAATAAAAATTTGAACAAGGATTCTCTGATTTCTAGCACAATTGACAGAGTAATATAGATTTGCAGAAAATATTTTTATCTATACCAGCCAAGTAAAAGACAAAAGTGAAACATTTACAACACAGCACCCATATACAATGATTCTACTTCGCCCAAATTTCCATCAGCTGTTTCAAACTCTCAAATCGTTCTACCCTAACCGCAACTTCCTATACACTGACCGGTCCTAATCTTCAGTCATCACCTTATTCACCATTACCGAAGAAAATTCAATCAAAACGGGCCTCCTACAACTCAGTGCTCTTAAGCGAGATAATATCATTTTATGATATAATAACCGTAGTAAAGTTACCATATGCACCGAATCCATATATTTCGTTTCCGCTATCTCGAACTTTAACAATCAGAACTAATCAACTTCCACTTGGTATTAAAAAATTATAACCTCCGCCCTTCACAAACACCAACATATATCCTCTGCCCTTAACAGAAGAGACAAACACAGTTTAAACAGGCAAATATTAGGCCCAACTAAAAACTATGCAAAAATTATCGGCTGGATGTCACAAATATACTTAGTTATACAATAATATAAAATAATTCCGGAAATACAGCCAATATAATTAAAATAAGCCAATAATTATCAAATTTCAGTTTTTTTAACAACACAGGACCAACATATAACTAAATTATTTTAACTATACTCTTTTTAGCATATTAAAAATGTTTTCAATTAAAGCACATGAACCTTCAAAATTGGTGACCCTCGACCTTCTGCACTTAAGGAAGTGGCATCACTGACTACTTTTACGCCTTTTCAAAAAACAAACAGCAGTCTTACCAACACGAACGTGTCACAACGTTGACCAAAAGACTCAATGAGAATAAGAATATAGTCCCGCAGATTAATAGCAATTTGAATTAATTCCTTAACCATAATAAGACCAATGCAAAGGTAATCAGCGCTTTTTAAATAATTATATCCCGCCGCAGAAGCTATGTTGGTACCACTAGAGGTACAGGGGAAACGCTCAACACTGCAAACAACCATGACCTTTTGCAGCGTTTAACCTTGATAACCACAAAACGGAGCGCAACCGATGTAGATTTATAAGGCAGATTTGACGGATAGAACATCGCTTCTTGCTATAATAATTATATAATAAGGTTCATAGAATTTCATTCTGTAACCGAATACGTCTACCAGATGCCGCATTCTGGTAGGATATTCCTTACCGATAATTAAACTGATGTACCGATTATTCCATTTAACATCATCCATTTGACACTGGACCCTGCATTACGTCGTTCTTACACTTGGAACTTCGTTATTGCAAATAAAAATAGTCTAATTAATGAATCGGATTTCCTACATCTATAAAATCTCCTAAGCTTCACCTTTACATACGGTACTGAAACATATAACACCCAAATTTTCAACAACAAATCAGTCAAATTTTTAAGTTACGGTTTGGATCGGCACTAAAATTAAAATCTAACAATGTCCATAATAATTTGATTAAAATTGTCTAACAAACAGCCTATAATATATCTATAAGGATATCGCTCCTTGATTTCCAGATTTGGAATACCAAGAACAACAAAAGATTAAAGCAGACAGTTAAGTGTTTAATTTTTTTTATTTTAATTTAACAATTTAATAATGATCTGCTTAATATATAAATAACATAGCTATTCTAAGAGGAATTCCAAAATTTTCGATTTGTTAACATTAAGGGAGAGTTCATGGGATAAAATTCGGTATAAGAGGTTATAGTAACCATAGGGGTCTGAAGAACCTAGTTATTCTATTGGGGATGGAAAAAATTGTAGGTTGTAGTTGTTTGGAGTCAACCAAACCATGGATAAGCATACGTAGAAATATGACCCCAGCTCAGGTTCGGCGCTCCTTT
The DNA here is from genome assembly GCA_035047325.1 of Drosophila vallismaia. Classification (NCBI taxonomy): domain Eukaryota; kingdom Metazoa; phylum Arthropoda; class Insecta; order Diptera; family Drosophilidae; genus Drosophila; species Drosophila vallismaia. Next base: position 458,228 of record JAWNPU010000044.1, read on the forward strand.
AAGGGAGGTAGCTCCAACAATTTAAGCCTGCAACGGTACAGCGGAAGACGATTGTCAGGATCCCACTACAAGTTTTTCAGTGCAAATAACAGGAACTGGTCTTGCACAGACTCGATGGTATTTTAAAAAGAGTTGTTGACTCCAAACGCACGAACAGAATTCAAGGATGAGACGAACTAGGGTGATATATAAGAATCTGGTGGTGAAAGGATCGTTAAGTTCTTTAGACCATCGCTTAATCAAGGCTAACGTTCCTCTGGCTTTATTCACTGCGATGTCATAAGTTTGCATTTGGAGCAGTTTGGGAATAGAAGATTGCTTGAGCACCACGAATAAAGCTTACAGATCCCAATGATCTGCTAGTTGCCACCTTTGCTGATGACAGTGCAGTCCTGGCCAGAGATACTTGCGTCTATACAGCCACTGATACGCTTCAGCTTTATCTAAAAAAATTTGAGAACTGGGCCCTACGCTGGAACAACGCAGTCAATCCGGAAAAGTGTGTTTCCGTGACGTACACCCTGAAAAGACACATCACCAGGTGTGTTTCTGCATGGAGAGCTCCTCACACAATCGAACGCCCACAAATACTTTGGTGTCAGTCTGGATAAGCGACTTACATTTCAACGCCATGTAACAGATGTAACTCGGCGGCTCAAAACAAAGGCGAACAGCATGGCTTGGCTCCTTAGGCCTGGAAACAAACTTTCAATTGCCAACACGGCCAAAATTTATAAGGTTGTGTTGGTTCCTATTTGGAAATATGGCATCCAAGTGTATGGCATCGCCGCAAAGTCGCACCTCGACAAAATTCGTATGTGGACTCCAAACGAACCAGTCGCAAATCTTGCGTAAACTATCTGGAGCGGCTTGGTACATCCGCAACAAAGACATTGAACAAGAGCTGAAGGTACCAAGGATTGGCGAAGTCATAAACAAACAAGCAACCGCGTACGTAATAAATTGGGAAACCACCCGAACCAGTTGACTCGAAAACTCTTGACGAGGACACGTGTAATGTGACTGAGGGCGAGAAGGCGGCTCCAGCGCATTCACCCTACAGATCTGCCAAGCAGATATATAAATTAATTGATTAAATGAATTTATGCCTCTAGACTCTCTAATTCGGTGTAAGTATGTACATATGTAAATACTCGCTAGAAATTATGAATCTCTGCAGTATAAGTTATTATAAATGGTAACATTGGACTGCAATATAAATAAATATAATTTTAACATAAAAAAAAGGAACCCAGTTTAAATTTTTCAGTGCAAACAGGACCTGCTTTCACACAGACTCAATGCTATTTTGGTGAGAATAGTAGGTGGACTCCAAACGAAGCAGCAGTATTTAGGGAAAGAACAAACTAGGGTGATATATAATGATCTGGCGGTGAAAGGATCGTTAAATTCTTTTGACCTACGCTTTATAAAGGCTATCATTCCTGTGGCTTTATTCACTGTTACAGTGATCAAAAAGGACACGAAGATTATTGAGTGATTTCAGAGAGAGTAAGGGACAATAAGTGGTACACTGCGATGAAACGTCGTAAGTTTGCATTTTGAACAGTACCTGGTAGCAAATAGAATTATTTAGCAATACATTGGTATTATGTGTAAAAATCAAACGAATTGGCCACAAAAACGAATAGGGACTTTACCCAGCCAACAAACCAGACATCCGAGCACACAGCTAGTATACGACATTTCAGCCAGAGAGTCGAAAAAATACAAGATGGAGAGAAACCATTTTAAATGCAGTTTAGATCATTGTCTCAAATATTCTCCTAACGACATTATTTTTTTGTATTGGATAAGCATAATGAGACTTATAAAACTTGCATTATAGGTATTAAACTTGAAACGTAGTTAGTCTTTAGCTTTAGCCAAGTCACTTCAAAAATTCTTTCACCTATAAAATTAAAGTCATTATTGAATATAATAAGATCCTAAAATTTTCATTTTGTTAAAATGGCAGCCCTTAATTGTGGCACCGACAATATACTTTTTCATCAGAAAATTAACATATTCACATGTTTATTAATTTCTGAAACCCATACGAAAAAAGCTTATTTTATTTGAGAAATAAGAATCCTTAGTTTCCGGGCATTCATTCCCGTTTCGAATTGAAACAAAAATTTACACATTTCAATGCACAGTACTTCTGGACATTGAAAATATCATTATATTGGGCCAAATAAAATAAATATTTTTATCGCAAACTCAATTCTTGCCCGACACTTAGACGACAGACGTATAGTTCTGATACGGGTGGAAGGTAAATAGAAAATAGAGCATGTCGAAGCAAATTAACGCTAGCTGATGTGATTTCTTCTTACACTTTAGAAAATAAAATCAGGTGACAAAGACGGATGCAACGCTCAAAATATCTGATACCATTTTTAGTCCGAAATCTTATATAGGTATAAAAACTTGCAAATTTGATAAACTACAATTACGCGCGTAAAATTATAAATACAAAATAGGCACCTTCCGATTCAAATTTTGAATTATTTATGTCTATATAATCATTTTTCACGGCCGCACTCTCACCCCAATTTGTTTTTACCTGAAGAATTTCAAAAATTTTAAGATGCAAATAATCTAATTTGGTGCGGATTTTGGGCCGGAGGTCTGATTGGTCCGTATTTTTTCGAAAACGATATGGTGTGGCCGTTACCGTCAATGGTGAGACGATACCGGTCGATGATAACCAGCTTCTTTTGGCTTGAAATCGATATTATGGATTTGGACAACATGTGGTTTCAACAGGACGGCGCTACGTGCCATACAGCACAAGCTACGATAGTATGCTGCACGAGCAATTTCCGCAACTGGTCATCTCGCGCGGAGGCGACGTCAACTGGCCATTGGATCGTGCGATTTGACCCCGCTGGACTTTTTCCTGTGGGGTTTTCTTAAGTCGCAGGTCTATGCCAACAAGCCGCAAACCACCGATGCACTCAAGGTCAACACACGCCGTGCCATCGATCAAATAAAGCCCGATTTGTGCGCCATAGTCATTGAAAATTTGACCTTTCGTGCGAGCCACCAACCGAAGCCGTGGCGGTCATTTGAATGATGTCATTATCCATACATAATGGGGTCGATGAACCAAGCAAATAAAAAAAAAATTTCCATTGTATTTTTTCCATGTATTTTTTTTTCATTTCAAAGATCAAGCGCCCTTAATGGAAAACCTTGCGGACACTATGGTATGCGACTCGACACCTCGTGGACTGACGTCCACAGAATCATCTTTGTGGCGAGTCAGTCAAAATAATTTAAATATTAACAGATATTTTTTTTCTGTTTCTGGTGAGCTACGCATCTTAAATCAGTCAATTTTTTTTACCAGTGCAAGCACAACATCGGAAAAACATAATCAATGTATTCTGATAATACCAAATATGGGCGGTCCCATTTATCACCAGGACCCCAAGTAGGGTATCACCATTTTACCGTGAAATTTTAACGAGGAAGGTAAATGCACCAATGTACGTGCCAGCAGAAATTCATAAATTTGCTGATGGATAAACATATGCCCACTTGGCAAACTTTAATAAGCTACGCTAAGCATGCAAGGTTTGTTCAAAAGTAAGGTGGCTGTATTTATTAGAAAAATTATTTATTTATTTATTAATATTTATGTTGTCCCCTTCAAAGAAACTCCCCTTAGATACAATACGCTAATGCCAACGGTTCTTCCAATCCTTAATGCACTTCTCATAACTTCAAAACTCTACACTTCAATCGTTGCAAATCTCCGCCCTTTACTAGGCCTCTTCAGTTTTGGAAACAAGAAAATGTAACATAGGGTAAAATCCGGTGGCTGAGGTATGATTGTGGCGTTATTTTTGGACAAAAAATCTCTCATAAGCAAATATGAGTGCATAGGGGCATTATAGTGACGCAAAAGCCATGAATGGTGTGCCCAGAATTCTTGACATTTTCTTCGTTTTGATTCCCGCAAACGGCGCATAACTTTCAGATAACACTGTTTGTTAACCGTACGCCCATATGGTAAGAACCAGAGCTCGCAAATAACAGTTGACCGTTTCTTGCAGCCACCAAATAACACTTCATTGCGCACCACTTGCGCAAAAAGTCAGACAAGAGCCGTTCACCAGTGTCTTTCGAACGAACGGTCTGTGCTCAACCAAAAACCAATTTTGTGTTTCCCTTTTGTTCTGCTCATTCACTGACCGTTTTGCAACGAGCGAAGAAAATAAAAGTCTTGCATTTGTATAAGTGTGTTTATACGCGAATGATTAGTCTATTAGTCCAGTTAACTTATACGTATGCCCGCTTTAATGTAACAGTATCGGAGCTTTCGAGTCAAGAGCTAAGCTTTGCTTCAGAACTTAGGGTAATCTTAAGAGATCTAATTAATGAATTCGAGATTGACGACGACGAAATTCAACAGAATATGAAAAAAAGAAAAATTTCATATGAAACCAGTAAAGAATCAATCGTCTCTTCAATTGATGGAAACCTTTTTTTATTTCTTGATAGCGAAGGGTTTCGCTTGTAGTTGTAAAGCTTAATGCTGAATAAGTAATAAATCTAATGTTTACATCTAATAAATACATATGTTAAAATTGTTGCTAAACTTTGTTTAACAGGTACTGAAATCAAAAGACCGTTTACGATGAGCCTTTCGTTTTTTCGCTCATCTGCTGACCCTCAATGAGCGAGCGTTCAGTTGGACTGCTCTCTCTGAGTTGTTGTTCAGTGAGCATATCAAGAACCGAAACTGAGAGCAGTTAACCGAAAACCAAAACACAGAGAAACGAAAAGTTCTGTTCAGAGCGAGAGCACACGTGCATCGTGTTTTTCGGTTGTGTTAGAGAGCAGACCGCAAAACGAAAAACGGTCAACTGTTATTTGCGAGCTCTAGTAAGAACTTCTAAGGAATGTCGAAGAAAACCGTGAACCAAGCTTTGACATTTGATCGAACTTGGCGTGCTTTATTCGGTCTTGGCTTACCTGGGCTCTTCTATCGGGCACATTCCAAGCCATCTTGGAAGATTTTGTACCACTTGTACACATTTTTTATACTCAGAAGAGTTTTACCGTATGCCACTGTTAATATTTCAAGTGTTTCGGAGCACATAATTCAAATTCTTACACAAAATTTTATATGGCAGACAAACGGTTCTAAGAGGATCAACTTTTGAGCACAAAACAAAATATTTTTGAAAAATCAGCTGGAACTTATTTACGAGTTACTCTAGTAGAATGCTTTTATAAGAAGAGAGAAGTGTGTCAATTATGTATGTAAATTTAGATACTCTTGATTGCGGCGATTTAAATAATAGACTACCGAATAATTTGGTCTTCCTTTAAAGAACAGATTAATGCTAAATGTTTCATTATTGAGCAAATAACATTAGTTGGGAAATAAAATTTCGTTTCGTCGCCTTATTTCTAAAAAATATATAATAAATGTTTCAAAATCAAATACCTTTTTTGGAAACCGAGATCACCGATTTGGAGAATATTGTTGTAAAGTTTCAAAATAATTTAAATATAGTAGAAATTAGTCTACAAATTTAACCTATGTGTACCAAAATCTTTACCGCTTGGGTTTGAAGTTTACAAAAATAAATTTTTATCTTGATACAAGAAATGGGAATTTGGGGTGGCCCCAAGCAAGAAATTTCAAAAAGAGAAGCTTGAGGTGGCTATAACTGAGCCGCAACCCTCCCAGAAAATACAATCTAAACTAGACCCTCCCACAAATATACAAGAGAGTAAAAATAAACAAGTGAGAAAACTTATCTTCGGCTTGCCGATAATGGTATACCCTTGCAGATCCTTACAAAAATGGAATAAGGACTTATGTGAAAATCAGAAGTCTTTTCAAAATTATTGGTACTTCATGTGTGCCAGAATACTATTGGTTTTATCGAGTTGTCCTCTCTAGATCCGCCATTTTCAGTATAGAGCAGGGGCAATAGCTTGGAAAACAAAAAAGTTTTCCATACAAAGACTTGCTTTCATATCGGTCGTTTGTATGGCATCCGGACCAAACTTTAAAATATCATGTATGGCCATGTTTTTTTTTTTTTTTTTTTTATTATCCCTTACGGTTGGAAAATTAAAATCTTCCAAAGATACCACCTACCGTCCATAGGTGGCATGCACGATTCATAACCCCCCTAGTAGAGTTATGCCTACGTACTTAAAACAAAAATCTCCGTATGCTCTTCCGTCCTTTACAAGCTCACCGGGACTTCCAGTCAAGTTATTTCGTCGGTGAGCAGGATGTGGAGCCTGGTTGTACTTCCTTCCTTGTTAATTGGCCTAGTGGCGCACGTCTTTCATCCCTGGTTTCGCTGGGTATTTTTTCTCCTGCCATCGTATAGGTGTACGTCGCCTGTATAAGCTTTCGGCTCTGTTGACCATCTCGTCGGCTCGGACCCGCTTCATCAAATCTCTGATGATGTTATGTCCCCGCTCCCAAGGGTCGCTGTTCTCCATCATGGCCGCGATCAAGCCGCCAGGGCTAAGCGGGGCACCGATCAGCGCCCTTAGCTGCACCCTCTCCTCCGTGAACCTGGAGCAGTGCATGAGCACATGCTCTGCTGTTTCCTCAGCATCGGGGCAGTATAGGGGCATTGAGCTGCCTCTACGTGGTGGAACCGAAGTAGGTACGCCCAAAAGCAGCCATGGTCCGTGAGGAACTGGGTAAGGTGGTAGTCCAGTTTTTTTGTGGCGGCAATTGGCCCACGTCGTTAATTAGGGGATGATTTGGTAGGACCACCTCCCCCGTTGCGATGTTATCCATCTGTTCTGCCACTCTCCCATCAGTATGGCCATTTCAAATGAATAAATGTTGAATTCGGTTGCAATAGCTTGGAAAACAAAAAAAGTTTTCCATACGAAGACTTGAAATCTGATTGAACGTTTGTGTGGCAGCTATATGATATAGTGGTCCGATCCGACCGATTTTTAAACTTGATCTGCGTGCAACAAAACTAATGATCTGGTAAAAATTTCAAAACGCTAGCTTTAAAACTACTGTCTATTTTTTGATAAGAAACAGACGGATATGGCTATATCGACTCGGCTGTTGATGCTGATCAAGAATATATACATTGTTGGGTCGGAGATGCTTCCTTTAATGCGTTACACATTTCTGGACAAAATTATATTTCAATCTGCAAGAAATGCGTCGCGAGTCAGCCGTCGTGTACGTACGCAGAAGTTCATCGGATCCTATCCGTAGTCTTGAAGTTACTCATAATTGTACACTGTCTAACCTATACACCTATTCTAATTTAAATACCTATGATTATAACCAAACTATTAATAATAAAATATCATATTTGGTGGCTCAACCTGTCTAGGTGCAAAATAAGAGTAAAAACAGCAGAAAGTTGACAGTCGTTGGTGCAGTTAAGTGTTATTCCAAATACAGTTGAACAGTTGTGGGTTTATATATATATGTATGTATATATAATAATATGTATATTTCTAACACTCCATCTCAACGCACTTGTGAATTTGATATGCTTAACTTTACACATATTTTTAGTTAGGATATCAGCTATCATATTTTCAGCAGGTACATGATTAATTTCCACAAAATTTATTCTTAACCATTTCCCGTACATGGTGCGTGCATGGAATTTTGAGTCCTTAGCTAGACACTGTGCACTTTGAATATCGCTGTTGATCTGTGTGGCGTAGTCGTCACCAAATCCCATTTCACGCATCACCATGTGTATGTACGTCGCTTCTTTTGCAGCCGTCGATAGTGCGACGTACTCCGCCTCAGTGCTGCTCAAGGCTACCCTGTTTCTTGCTTTCCCATGAAAAGGCTGCCCCGTCTGCGTTGAAGGTCCAGCCACTAAAAGATTTTCGGTCCGTGCTGTCTCCAGCCCAATCAGCATCGACGAAGCAATATACAGGCTTTTCAGTCTTATTAGACTGTAAAAATAATTCGGCAGTGCCCCTCAAGTACCTCAGTATTCTTTTAGTAGCTGCCTCGTGCTCCTGATGTGGATCCGCATTCTCCGGTGCTAGTTTTACGACTGAGTGTTCCGGCCGTGTTGTTATTTCCAAATACATTAGAGAGCCTATCAGTGATTGATAGCTCGTTTGGTCTACACGCTTGCAGTCATCGTGATCGCACTTCACTTGAAATCCTGCTTCGAGAGGAATAGCATTAGATTTGCAGTTTTGCATACCATACTCACGTACGATATTTTCAATATATTGCTTATGGCCAACATTTATGTTGCCAGTCTCGCCTTCACGATCTATTTCCATTCCAAGAAAATGGTTCAACTGACCGCCATCAGTGACGTCGAATTTGTCAGAAATTTTCTTTTTAAGTCATCTTTGCTGGTACTGGGCACAATCATGTCATCTACATACACCACTATGATACCCAATGTTTCACCTTGTCGTCGTATGTATAGACACGGCTCGCTGGCGCAAGGGTTAAAGTCCATCTTCACCAAAACAGAATTTAGCTTCTCCATTCCACTCACGCCTACTCTGCTTTAAGCCGTACAAAAGTTTGTTCAGCTTTAACACAAGCTCATGGAACTTCTGGTCAACAAATCCCTGTGGTTGGCGCATGTACACCAAATCTCGCAGTTCACTGTTGAGATAAGCAGAAGAAACATCCATTTGATGAACATACATACCATTCTCAACTGCCAAAGCAATCACCAGCCTGATCGTAGAATACCTCGCCACTGGTGAAAAATTTTCACTGTAGTTTATTCCAAAGCGCTGCGCACAGCCTTTAGCCACTAAACGGGACTTTATTTACCTCACCATTTTTGTCACGCTTGACGGCGAACACCCATCTGCTACCAATGGCCTTCTCTCCTTTTGGTAGGTGAGTTAGCGTCCACGTTTTGTTGGCTTGTAGACTTGCTATCTCCTTTTGCATCGATGCCTGCCAAAATTTGGCATGATGAGAATTCAAAGCTGCATCCACAGTACCAGGCACTGATATATTATCAGTTGTCAAAACATTGAGTATGTTATACTGCTTGCGAGGGCGTCTTGGTTTCCCAGTGTGGATAAGCTTTGGTCGTCCAGGTCCTCTCTTCCCGCAATCATCCGCTGTGTCGACTTCCAAATCTTCTTCTCTAATATTACCTGCTTCTTGTTGCTGTTCATAATGATTCATACCGTCCAGTGACATATCTTCAACATTGTCGTCTATGTTACACGCAAGATTAGAATCGTCCATCACCAGCGTGACTTCAGTACTTTTTCTTGAGTCCTGATCTCTCACACTGTCGTCTGTAAGGGAATCTTCAAGAAATATAACATCTCGTGCCTCTGTTACCTTCCTTGTTTTTGGGTCAAACATACGATATGCCTTTGCTGTTGCAGAATAGCTAATCAACACTCGCTCCTCACCTTTAGGTTGAAACTTCTTGCTGTGCGTCTTGTTAAGTATGATAGCTCTACCACCAAATATTCGTAGATGACTTACGCCTGGTTTTTTGCCATTCCATGACTCGTAAGGTGTCATATAAGCCATGAACCATATGATTTTTCATCATTTTATTAAATGTCCTAAGCGATAGTGCCATTTAATAAGTCCATTTTTATCAGTTTGTGGGCTGAAACATTTTTGTTCGCCCGTGCGATTTTTTATGCGTGCACATCTATTCGAAATATTTACTGCGAATCCCTTGTTCACCACTTTCGTTCCAATACCGATCGCTTCAATATAATTTTTTCCGGCCAACACAATTCCTTCTTTTTGTTGTTGATGTGTATAAAAAGCGATTTAACGTTACGCAAATGAGCAGTCGTACCACTGTCCAAGCACAAAATATTCTTCGAAAAACTGTAGTTGTGGTTCGCAGCAGCAAACACAGAATATGACTTCTTATTATGACTCCATTGTTTCTTTTTTCGTTTTTTTTCTTTGAACTTTTACAGTTAGCCGCGATATGCCCTTGACGACCACAACACCACCACACTCGCTGCTTAAAGTTTTTATTTTACGAGACTGTACTTTTCTCACGTCGCGACGAAAACATTTTCTGCGATCCTCTATGTTCTGTATCTATATTTCGCTCACTCTCTTCGTGTAATTTGATTTTTAACGTAGGTAACGAATCACGGGATTCAATAGCAACTACAAAATTGTCATAAGATTCTGGCAGACTAGACAATAGCAATATGCACAGACACTCATTGGCAAATGTAAAATCAATTTCAGACAGTTTTTCAATTAAGTCTGAAAATAGCTATGTGCGATGCCATATTTTCTGAGTCTGTCAACTTTATATGGTATATAACAGTTGTCTCAGCAAGTGAACAAGACGCGCGGGACCTGCGGGCATACGGATTTCTTTTAGTTTTTTCCAAGCACTTGCAGAAGTTACGCAATTCTTGTTTGTTTGTGATGCCTTAAGGCAGAGCATAATCCTCACGAGAGCCTTCTCATCTTTGGCATCAAAATTCAATTTTTTCTCGGGACTATCACTTTCAAGTTTCACTTTTAGTCCACACACGTACACAATGTATGAGCACGCTTTTCATTTGCACGACCCACGCACCATAATTATTGTCGTCCAATTTCTCAATCGAGTTCATTATTGAATTCATTGCCACAAACAAGAAAGTCCAGGGGCAATCCCCCCTGCGTAATGCGAAGGTTGTTTGGGAGGATTTCACCGCGTTGACCACGATGTTCCATCGTTTCAGCCATGGATCTAGAGCATCCAGTTGTCTTTGTATGATGGCTGATGCTTCCTGAGGATTTGTGGCGGAGGCTAGGAACTTATACATACTTATACAAATGTTTAGAAACAATGAAGATTGCGTTACCAATTAGAGTGCGTTACCAATTAGCAATATGTATATTTCTAACAAATAACAAAAATCTCAAAGAAATAGTACAGTTGCTTAATTTACAAGATCAGGCACAACAATCAATACACAACAAAGTGCCAGCAAAATTACAGCAGAAAATTTTTGTAAGATAGTGCCAAATTGACAATGGACAATGTCAAAAATGCACAAAATATGCCGGTAGAATGTTGGTGTTTAAATTTCCATCAAAACGACTACGAACTCAGTGAAAAGCAACGATATGTGCAAGCTCGCGCCAAAATGACGGAAGCAGCAGCATTATTTTTAAATTCAGTTTTTGTAAGTTCTTACCAAGACTTAAGAAACGAGTTGATTTGCGAATTTAAGCTTTCAAATGCTAAAATGTACATAACCAATTACGAGAAAGAAAGAAAACGAGCAGCAGTCGAGTTTCCCGACTGAAAAATACCCTGTACCCTTAGACATGCTTACAATTTATTTATTTAGTATCAATAAATAAATGAAACAATATTCTATTAAAAAAGAAAATAAGTTTCGTGTGTCATAAAGCCATACACATTTCGCTGCCAACGTCGCAGTCGGCGTCGCGCAATGCGTATTTTGCTGCGCTTCTGCTTCCCTTGCCATACCTTCCGTGTTTCTTATCCGATTTGATTCAAATTAAAAAATTAGATAGCTTTTATAAGCACCAACGCATATGCCAGCATTGCACAGCATTAGATTAATAATTGTGGGCGTGGCAGTTTTTTGCGATTTGCGGGGTAGCGGGGGGTGAAATCAAAATAAAACAACAAACTTGTACTGCGTATGTTAATTACCTATCCAACGATATATGGCACATGTCTGTAGCTTTTGTAGTTTCTGAGATCTAGGCGTTGATACGGACAGACAGACGGACAGACGGACGGACGGACAGACGGACATGGCTATATCGACTCGGCTGTTGATGCTGATCAAGAATATATATACTTTATGGGGTCGGAGATGCTTCCTTCTGCCTGTTATATACATTTGCACCATATTATGATACCCTTTTCACCCATTTTTAATGGGTACAGGGTATAAAAACGGACAATCATTTCATGAATATGTTTTGCATATGCGAGGAATAGCTGCACTTGGAAGAGACGTAGCTATAATTTCAATTATTCGATACATTGTGGACGGCTTAAATACAAGAAACGAATACAAATATAACATGTACAATTGCAATAACCTTCATGAAAGTTGTTCTGTATACCACAGAGAATGTCAAGCTGAAACCAAATGTTTTAAATGCGGCGCTACTCGTCACATTTCGAAAAACGGCACAGGCGTGGCAGGTGAAGAAGGTGAAAAAAGTTTAAGAAAATAGGCGTTTTAAACAATTTTTTATCTACAATGTCGAAATTAGATGTTTTGGTTGACACAGGTACCGATGTGTTATTATTAAAGACTGCGTGTTCCGTAAACTTAATAATGTTAAGCTTAAAAAATCTTTGTGCTATGTGGGCTTTGAAATATAAAAACAATACCGTCGGGAGAATTTGTGGCGGCAGTACGTGTAGATGACGTCCAGGATAATCAAATGTTTTTTGTGATGCCTGACGATAACCTCGAGTACAATGGCTTGCTGGGCTATGATTTCGTTTCGAAATTCTGCATTGTTATGGATGAGGGTGGTTTCCATTTTACCACAAAAACTGCGCAGGAGGACCACTTCGCACTTAAAGAGCTAAGTATTTTAAGTATTGTCGAAACAAATACTATTGCTGATATATCACCGCAGTTTAAAATGGTTGTAAGATAGTTAGCTTGTCCATGAATAGCGAGCATCTTTGGAGTTAGCAGTCAGCAGTCAGTGGTTAACGGTCGAGTCGTAAAGTGGTCAGAAAGAAGTCGAGTCGTTTGAAAGTCTTGAAGTTACTCATAATTGTACTCTGTCTAATTTAAATACCTATTAAACAAACTATTAATAATAAAATATCACATCTATAGAAATATAAGAAGAATATATAAAAATTGTAACATTGAGCGGAAACAATTCTGCCCAATAAAAAGTATAGCACCCAAAAGCTATGCGAAACAATAGGTAGGAATATATGTTATATGTCATTGTTATGTAATAGAATATATAAGGTTAACAAAAAAATACATGGCGACAGGTTATACAATATAAGTATACACCCAAATATGGGCATCCTAGAAAACAAAATAGTGGATTCCACTGCAAATGTAATGAAAAAAATTAAAAAACAACTTATTTGAATATGATTGTACTCATACTGCTAGCCGCTCTTATATTGTTAATGATTAATGCATTTGTAACGCCATATTGTAAATTAACAAATAAAAAGATAACTAAGCAGTTTTACATAAAAAATACCCTAGCATTTAAGTAGATCTTTCGTATATTTTGGCGCTTCTGTTACGGTCACACTGTTGACATTTCACCATTTCTGTCTAATATACGAAAGCTTACCCTTGACCAATAAGCACTAATAAGCTCCGGCTTTAGCCGTCATAACCTTGTCTTATTATTGATATAATTGCTGAGCCACAAGGCCAGTGATTAGAGAGTAAAGTAAACTATCCAACATAAACGTCATAAGAAGACTTGTCACAACCAATTGCAGTCCCACTGCAGAATTCCAAGGACATAAAATTAAGAAATTAAAAATAAATTATATTGCATACCCCAAGTTACCTTTCGGCTTAAAATTTTTTTTTTAAATCAGCGGGAATTATATTTTGTGAAAACCTTTTTTAGGATAAAAGTTGTCTACCTCAATTCTATTTTCTCGCGCAACTTAATTTCGTTGTTTCAAAAAAAGCCGATCAATTGTGCTCGGCAAAAATAAATTTGTGTAGTGCCAACCATTAGTCAATGAGTTGGGCAAGAGAATATAGAGATAGTGACGACGGGTGGAATTTAGAAACACAAGCCTTTCTTCCTACAACAAATAAAATTACAGACATGGACGCTGCCCAGCTACAGGCAATATCTGGAGCCCATAGCCAGGACCTAGCCCAACAAGAGGCTAGGCTGAATCAGGTATTTCAAACACAATTAGAGGAGGTTAAAAAACAGATGCAAAGCTTGCGTGTGGAAACACCGCAAGTGGAAGCCTACAAAAAAATAACTTTACACCCAAATATTCGATTCGAAGTCAAGCTTGACATTGAAAAAACCATGCCAGATTTTTTGGGAGACCAGGATGATTATGTGTCGGGGCGACAGTCAGCCGTAGACGCATATAAAATCTTCAAAACCATATTATGGCAGCAAGCACATTACCAAGCCGTCTCTATTATCAGAAATAAAATCAGGGGATCGGAAAGGGGGCTACTAGTTGCCCATAACACTGCACCTACGCGAACGTCGCTTCGTGTCCTTCGGCAGGGACTTGAGACGGTCAAGCAAGGGAAATTTAGCCTGATGCAGTATTACGACGACGTAGAAAAACGGTTGACATTAATAACAAATAAGATCGTTATGACACACGAACCGTACAGTGATATTTTATTCAATACTGAGGTTGGAGAAGATGCCCTCCATGCGTTCATTGCAGGTCTCAGGAAACCCTTGAGAGCCATAGTCCTACCGGCTCAACCCAAGGATTTGCCCTCAGCTTTAGCCTTAGCTAGGGAATCCGAAGCAAACATAGAACACACTACCTTTGCTGCCACGTATGCAAGGGCTTTGGAAGATAAGGCACTCACCCATGAGCAGCGAAAAAATCAAAGCCGCTCACGAAAGCCACAGGCAAAAAATAGCAGGGCCCAAGATGGTCAGAGGAAAAACCCTCACTTTTATAAAAAACAAAATAGGCTCCAACAGGATAATTTGCCCCAAAGCACAATCAAATACCATACCAGTCACATGAGCCTATGGAATTAGGCTGCACTATGACACAGATTAGACAGCCGACCGCCTTCGGAAGCGGTCAACCCGCAAATACCAGAAGCGAGGGTTTTCGAGGCCATAAAAGGCCAGGTTCCACACGTATGACAGGTCTAACGCGTCAGAGAGTGCAAAATACCATGCAACAGGTTGACGATTAAAATGACAGCGAATATGAAAGCGCCGCCGCAGCGGCCGTTTCCGAAATAGATGAGAAGTCTGATGATAATGACCAGATAAATTTTGGTGGGAGCGCTCCCGGCTGCCGTTCATTGAACGCCAGTTACAGGGGAGAAAACTAAAAATTCTAATCGACACAGGGGCGGGAGAAAACTACATCAAGCCCGTAAAGGAGCTAAAAAATGTGGTGCCGGTCGATTCCCATTTCACAGTTAGTTCCATTCATGGTTCTAACAGGGTTCACCAGAAATGTTTAATGAACATTTTTGGGAAAACAGCTGCTTTAAAAATATGCTCATGACAAGATCTAAGGCATTTTCGGCCTCTAACGAGGCACTGCCATTTAACACTTCTGTCGTTGCCCCAATTCGAACAAGCCATGATAAGTCGGTATATTCCAAACTATTATCTCATCCCATGGGTGTATCAGAGTTCGTGAAGCGAGAAATCGCAGATTTATTGCAAAAAGGCATTATTAGAACTTCAAGGTCACCCTACAACAACTCAACATGGGTTGTGGGCAAAAAAGGCAATGACGATCTGGGGAATAAGAATAAGCGTTTGGTTATAGACTTTAGGAAACTTAACGAAAAAACCATCGCTGACAAGTACCCAATGCCAAACATGCCCATGATACTGGCAAATTTAGGTAAATCCAAGTACAACGCTAGATTTAAAGTCTGGCTATTACCAGATTTATTTGGCCGAGCATGACCGCGAGAAGACCTCCTTCTCAAGTATGAATTTTGTCGATTACCATTCGGTTTGAAGAATGCGGGAAGCATCTTCCAAAGAGCGATCGACGACGTCCTAGATGACGTCATTATTTTTTTCCGAAAATGAGGAAGACTATGTTCGGCACATAGATTGGGTTTTAAAAAGCCTATGGATGCCAACATGAAGGTGTCCAACAAAAAAACACCCTTTTTCAAACAAAGTGTAACCAACGGTGGTGCAAAAAACCGACCCAGAAAAAGTCAAAGCCATAAAGGAGTACCAAGAAACGACAAACCTGTATATGCTTAGGTAATTTTTGGGCCTGGCCAGTTACTATCGATGTTTCGTTAAAGACTTTGCGGCAATCGCGAGGCTATTGACAAGCTTGCTGAAAGGAGAAAATGGCTCCGCCAGCAAACACATATCTAAGAATACTCCCATTTTTTTTTTTTTTTTAACTTATTGCGTTATTTATTGGATCTTCTCTTTTTGTGAGACTAACAATAATTATTCAAATCTTATTATATAACTTATATTAATTACAATATGAAGTAATTGTATTAGTTAGAGACGGCCCTAGGATTTCTTTGCTGGGCTGGAGAATCTTTGCGCTTCAGTCGGCTCTGACTGTAGACTCGCGTAAGCGACTTCGCGAGAGGATTTTCGTGTGCGGCGAGCTTTGCTTGATGTTTACTTTTTTTCATCTGAATTTCCTCATTGACAAGGTTTATGTGGAGGTCTCTATGGATGCTTTCGCTGCGTAGGTACCATGGTGCCCCAGTGATAGTTCGCAGAATCGTGGACTGAGCTCGCTGTATGATTTCAATGTTGGTTTTTGAGGCGTTTCCCCATAGTTCACAGCCGTATGTCCAGATGGGTTTCAGCACGGTATTGTAGAGGAGTACTTTGTATTCCAGACTAAGGGGAGAGTTGTAATTAATAAGCCAGTGAAGATTGGCTGCTTTAAGCTTCATATGAGTCCTTTTAGATTCTATATGTCGCCGCCAGGTGAGGCGTCTATCTAGGTGAACGCCGAGATATGTTACAACGTCTGCTTGTGGGATAAATGTTTTGTTCAGGGTACAGGGTGGGCAGGTTTGTCTGTTCAGTGTGAAGGTTACATGTCTGCTTTTGGTCTCGTTTATCTTAATGCGCCAGTCCGCAAACCATCTTTCCACTATTTTAAGATGGCAGGCAAGTTGCTCTGTTGCCTTCGCTGGGCATCTAGATCGGCTAAGTATTGCGGTATCGTCAGCAAACGTAGAGGTTGTGAGCTGATAGTTTGTAGGCATGTCTGCTGTGAATAGGGTGTAAAGAACGGGGCCCAGTACACTACCTTGGGGGACTCCAGCATTGATAACGCGGTCGTGTGAAGTCGAACTGTTGCACCTGGTTGAGAACACTCTTTTGAAGAGATAAGATTCGAACATTTTGTGCGTGTTCTGGGGAAGCAGTTTTGTTATTTTGTACATTAGTCCTTCCAGCCAGACTCGGTCAAATGCTTGTGCAACATCTAAGAATATAGCTGAACAGTATTCCCGGTGCTCAAAAGCGGTACGAATTTCGTTTGTGATGCGATTGACCTGTTCGATCGTTCCGTGATTTTTGCGAAAGCCAAACTGATGCGATGGTATTGTATTTCGCCTTCTTAAGTAAGGAGTTAGTTATTTTAAAAATGCCTTTTCAAACAGTTTCGAGAGACACGTTAGGAGACTGATTGGTCTGTAGGATGAGGGTTGCGTTTTGTCTTTGCCTGGCTTGGGAATCATTACTATGACCGCCTTTTTCCACCTTTGGGGATAGTATCCAAGTTTCGTAATAGCGTTGAAGAGATGGCATAAGGTCAGAACCGCACACGGTGGGAGTTCTATGATCATTTTTGGTGCCACCAAGTCATGTGCAGGTGATTTTTTGGGATTAAGATCTTTTATGATAGATGCTATCTCACTTTGGCTGAATGTTACTGGATTTATAGGGGGCAAGCTTTTAGTTACTACAGGGAGGACAAATGAGTTGCTAGCAGGATTTGGTTGGAATACTTTCTGAAGGTGATCGGCGAACGCATTAGCTCTATCTTCGTCGCTGCGTATCCAGCTTCCAGAGGGACCTCGCAGTGGAACGACTGTTTCTGCCGGTGACTGTATGCTTTTGTGTGCTTTCCACAAAGGGTTCCTTTTGCTGGTGGGCGATAGTTGTTTGATATATAGATGCTGTGCGTTGGCTTCCTCAAGCTTAAGTGCCCTGGTTAGTTTACGTGTTGCTATTTTTAGATGTTCTTTAGCCGTTGGGGATCTATGATTCTGCAATTCTCTTCTTAGTCTTCGTTTTTCAAGTACTAGCTGTTCGATTTCACGATTTGTCTTGCTATGATTTGTCATTTTGTGTGTGTCTGGAGGTGTAGAGGCCTTGGCAGCAGCAACAAGTGTTTCCTCTATCGATTTGACCAGGCGATCAACATCCTCGTCGGTGAATACTGTTTGAGTTGGTTCCATGTGGGTACAAACATATTTCGCGTACCTTGCCCAGTTGGTCCTGTTGCCTGTCAGTCTGTAGGGGCGCTCAGTTATATGTGGTCGGTGCCAGAGAGTAAGTAGAACTGGGGAGTGATCAGATGATAGTTCTGCAAGTGACTCGGCCGTAATATTATTTCTTGGAATCTTTCTTGTTATTGCAAAGTCAATGAGAAGAAGCATGTTTCCAACTAAAACAAAGCTTGGTGTTATTTCGCCAACAAAAGCAGGATTTTAAAAATGCTCAAGGAAATCGTGAAATCCCGACGTCGTAAATGCGAGACACATTGCGACCTACCCACTCTGGCAAGCTTTCACCATGACTTAATTGCTTATTTCCCGGCTACACAGTTTCCCTATTGCAAGAAGGTTGTAATGGACGTTACCAATAGAAACGAACAGTTAGAAATTATCACGGCAGAACACAATCGTGCACACAGAGCGGCTTAGAAAAATACCAAGCAAGTCCTACGCGATTACTATTTCCCCAAATTGAGCAGCCTAGCAAAAGAAGTGGTTGCAAATTGCGGAGTATGTACCAAAGCCAAATATGACAGGCCCCCAAAAAAGCAAGAGCTCGGGGAAACACCCATACCAAGTTACACCAACGAAATGTTTCACATTGACATCTCAACGGATAAGAAGCAATTACTAACATGCGTTGACAAGTTCTCGAAGTTTGCGGTGTTACAACCAGTGCAGTCCAGAACAATAGTGGACATCACAGGGCATCAACTCGTAAACTTATTGCCCAAAGTCAGAACAATATATTGCGAAACTATCACCTCTCTACTGAAAACAGCTACCGCATCGACATTGTGAACGCAGCCCCGGTACATAGTTCGTCAAATGGTTAAGTGGAACGGTGCCACAGCTCCTTGACAGAAATCGCCAGGTGTCTTAAGCTAGACAAAAAAATCAGCGATACTGTAAAACTAGACTTGTAGAACTCTTGACGGCAACTGTAGGACTCGGTCCCCCATGAGAAACTGGTCGAGATTCTCCACACGGGATCCGATCATCGCTGCCTAGACATTAAAGACAGGTTGATAAACGCCCAGCAAAACAACATTGAAAGATGCAACCCAGCTAGGAGAAACCGTGTTTTTGAGGTAGGAGAAGAGGTATTTGTCAAAAACAATAAAAGGTTAGGAAACAAACTGACCCCATTATGCACGGAACAAAAAGTGCAGGCAGACCTGGGAACGTCTGCCCTCATTGAGGGGAGGGTGGTCCATAAGGACAACCTCAAGTAGGCCCCCTCACTTATAATTTGCAAGTAAGCCAAATTTTTTTATTAGTAAGCCAGATTTAAGTTAAAACATCGTGGTCTCACTCTACGTTTGGATTGCAGGTTCGCCCTCACAACGCTAATCACCCTAGCAGTGGCAAATGCACGGATCACTGACTTTTCTCACGCTAAATGTGTTTGAACAACGTGACTACTTAAGGCAGGTGAGCAACCGTTCCGAATTCACTAATATGGTAGATGAGACAGAAAAATTGTCCGAGTCCTTTCCGCAATCGCATATGCGCAAATTACTAGATGTCGATACAGATCATTTGAGAACCTTGTTGTCCGTCCTTAAAATACACGATAGAATTGCAAGAAGCTTAGATTTATTGGGGACAGTACTTAAAGTGGTTGCGGGAACCCCTGACGCCTCGGATTTTTTGAAAATCAGGATGACAGAAACTCCACTTGTGGACTCAAATTCCTGGCAGATTACCATAAATTCAGAAAACCAAAAACAGATAAACAAACTAACCGACACCATTAATAAAATTATCAAAGCCCAAAAGAACGATTTGTTTGACACCCCACATTTGTATGAAGCACTTCTAGCGAGAAATGGAATGCTGAAAAAAGAAATACAAAATTTAATTCCCACTGTAACATTGGTAAAAGCTAACATAATAAAGGAACACACCTATTGTCTTATTATTGATATAATTGCTGAGCCACAAAGCCAGTGATTAGAGAGTAAAGTAAACTATCCAACATAAACGTCATAAGAAGACTTGTCACAACCAATAGCAGTCCCACTGCAGAATTCCAAGGACAGCAGAAAACGCCGCTGGACTACACCTCAGCCTGACACGCCTACATCGACGCGGGACAGGAAAGACTTAATTTATATGCATTCATAAAGAAATATAAACAACATAATAAATGCTTATTAAAAAGACATAGCAGCAGAGCTGAAAATCTTGAAAAAATTTAGAAGTTAAGCATAAAAAAAATAAAAAATTTGTTTATAAAATAAATAAGAGAAAAAAACAAATATATGTCGGAGATATTGTTGGATTATATTCCGATTGGGACTCAGAATCACTCCTCTACACAGCTTTGGCGCCATGTTTTCTGATCTTTGGTTGGGAGCGCGGCATGTCTGTTTACTTTTACTTTCCTTCATCAAGTGATGAAATCAACTTTGTGCATATACCTACCAGGCATCATGATGAAATGCATGATGTAGCGATTCCTATGCATACACACATACCATCACACAGTGTTATCTAACCATGCTCTTACTTAATCGGTACTTCCTTTTCGCACAGACGTCTCCGCCACATACGCTCCCTCAACTTCGCCCATACTCGCGGCCAGACTACGTTAGGTAGCAACTAGAAATAGTTGTCTACCACGCTCAAGCATACAGAGAGAGAATACAGAGAAAAAACCTTGAATAAGCGGACTGTCATCACGCCACTCTTGTGGCAATTTTCGTTACAATTTTAATTTGAAAATAATCTGTTACAAAGTTCGTTATAATTTGAATTTGAAAATAATCTGCGACATATATAAAAATAAATTATTTATTATATTATTATCTCAATAAATAACCGCATAAGATACAATCCTAAGAAGTTATTGGGAAAACATTTGTAAGGTATACCCAATTTTCAGACGAGTTTAATCAGTACTTTCGTCTAATAATCATCGCTAACATACTATTTTAAACACTCAGTTGACAATAGAAACTAGCGAAGAAATATAAAGTCAATTAGAATCACTAAGCGATTCTGACACAGAAATTAAAGAAGAGAACGATTTAACCATACCAACAATAATCAAATTAATTGATCTGCCGGAAGAAGAATTAGATTCAGAAACAGTTTACTTGTTCCGAAAAATCACTCGGGGGAAAAGAAATCGCGGTAATAATTGAATATCGTCAAACTAATATGACACTATTAGCTTATAAATTTCCACTACCTAGATGATATTTTGGATCAACTGGGTAGATTGGGTCATCAAATTGAACTCGAACAAAGTTCAAGGGACATTATTCTCGACTAGCAACGGCTCATTTCGCTTCACGAGATTACCGTTTGGTCTGAAAATAGCACCTAAGTCATTCCAAAGAATGATATGAAGACTAAAGCATTCTCGGGAATAGAGCCTTCGCAATTATTTCTCTATATGGACGATTTAATTAAAGCATTATATAAAATGTCTTTGATAAATGCAGGAAATACACGCTTAAAAAGTTAATTTTTTATCAAATCATATTTTTGGGACATAAATACACGGACAGAATAATCTTGCCCGATGACAAGAAATATGACTTCATTAAAAATTATCCAGTTCCACATGATGCGGGCAGTGCTAGACGTTTTATTGAATTTTGCAATTATTATAGATGACTGTTAAAACTCATTTCTACATTTAAAACATAAATTGATGGAACCAACTCTCTTAAAATACCCAGATTTCGGAAAAGAATTTTTCTAACCACTGATGCAAATAAGCGAGCGTGTGGCTCAGTTTTATCGCAAAACCACGATGGCCACCAACTTTCATATGCATACGCATCCAGATCATTTACAAAGGGATAGAGTAATAAAAGTATCACTGAGAAGGAGTTAGCAGCCATACATTGGGCAATAACACATTTAAGACCATATTTTTATGGCAAACACTTCATAGTCAAAACTGACCACAAATCACTATCATATTTGTTTTCATTGACTAACCCTAGCTCAAAATTACAAAGTATGATACTTGAATTGGATGAATATAATTTTACCGTAGGGTATCTGAAGGGTAAAAAAAACTATGTAGCTGACGCTTTGTCACGAATAACAATATAGGATTTACAAAAAATTCAACCCATATATTACAAGTCACTACAAGAAAACAAAGTAGACAAAAATCCTGCACAGGAACAGAAAAAGTAGAATTGTGTTGGAAATGCATCTGCCAACCCTACATGCCTACATTGTTTCCTCTGGTTACACCGAACTGTGCCGTCCGTTGCAGTAAGTCTGAACTCGTCGTCCGAAAGCCTTACCGGTCTGTGTACAACAGAGAGAGCACGCGCTGTCAATAAATACAATACAAAGAATAACTAAACTTTTTACCAACAAATTGGCAATCTCTTCCACATTAATAGTAATAAATATTTTTTAAAACACGGAAAAAATATGAAAAATGAAATATGAATTAAATACAAAAGTATTTCAAATGATCAAAATGATTAAGCTTTTAATAGGGTAAAAAGAAAAAGGCAATGAATATGCAGTTACTATCATCTGTGACTTAACAAAATATTTAGTTGCTATACCAACACCCAATAAAAGTGGAAATACAGTCGCTAAAGCAATTTTTAAATCTTTTAATCTAAAATACGGTCCAATGAAGACGTTCATTATAGACATAGGAACAGAATATAAAAATTCAGTAATACCTGACTTGTTAGCTGCCTCCGTTTAGGGTACTTCCCGAAAGTGTGGAAGCGTGCTGAAGTAATTGTCCTCCTCAAGCCTGGAAAACCTGAAGCCAATCTAGCCTCGGATCGTCCGATTAGTTTGCTGGCAATCCTCTCTAAAATACTTGAAAGAGTATTTTTGGGTAGACTACTGCCAGAATTGGACGAGGCCGGACTGATCCCTGATCACCAGTTACTTCAGACGCTTCCATGGAACACCTGAGCAATGCCACCGGCTTGTTGAGAACATACTTGAGGCCTTCGAAAAGAAGAAGTACTGCTGCGCCGTTATGTTGGATGTCAAACAGGCGTTTGACAGAGTCTGGCACCCTGGACTCATTTTCAAAATTAAATCCCACCTCCCAAGTTCCCATTTCGCCTTCCTCAAGTCGTACACAGAGGAAAGAGAATTCCGAGTGAGATCATCAATCAGCACGCCTAGGCCTATAAGAGCAGGAGTACCCCAAGGCAGTGTTCTTGGACCCAACTTGTACACACTCTACACAGCGGACCTTCCCATCAACCCCTCTCGATCCATGGCTGAAACGATGGAACAACGTGGTCAATGCGTATTTACAAAGTAGTGTTGAAGCCCATCTAGACCTATGGGATACAGTTGTGAGGCACGGCAAGCTTTTCTAACCGCATCAGAATTCAGCGGTTTCAGAATAAATGGCTGAGAACAATTTCTAACGCCCATCCATACCACGAAAACTCAATAATCCATAAAGAGCTTGGAATTCCATGGGTAGCAGGGGAGATCACCCGACTTAGCGAAAGATACACAAAAAGACTGGACAATAGATTTTAAATACAAAATAAGAATGTAAAAAAAAAAAAAAAAAAAAAAAAAAAAAAAACCTGAGTTGTGCTTTTTCACGTCACTGGCAGCGCAGCTTCGAGGTATATGGTAAGCTAATAGCACTTTTTCTTTTAAATATATTCATTCAATAAATGCAAGCACATTGACACGTTGTGTCAAAACAATACAAGAATCCCTGGTCTGAGTAATGAACTACATTGAGGACATCAAGACATCATAGGATAACCTACGGAACCCCTGCGCCGGCGGTGGTGCTGGAGGATTTACCGACTTGCCGCCGCACGGATGCAGTGTTGGACAACTCGGCCCCTGTAGCCAGCAGCGCTACCAATTGGAGTATACAGATGGGAAAGGACGTTATCAGCGTGCCGTCGCACGGGAAAGGAAGGAAATCACCAATCGGATCGCCTATAGGGCCCTTAGATCTAGCCGCAGGAATCGCTGCGCCGGCGGTTGTGTTGGAGGATATACCGACTGGCCCCCGCAGTGCTGTAGAGCGAAGGCAAAGGACGTTATCAGCGTACCGTTAGACTTCGCCGCGGGATTCCAAAATGAAGACCTAAGGACCGTCCTCGCCAGGATGGGAAATAAAATTAAGGCGATACTATCCGCTTTCGAAGTTCGGCGCCATGTTGTCATAGATGACAAGAGCGTACTACTGGAACTCTCGGCTCTCAGCAACAGGGCCATCGAGCTTCACGAAGGCGTCGCTAAAGGGATTCTTCCTACGACCGCTTCTACACAAACTGAGCCCCAAAAGCCTAGACCAAAGGCTACCCCAGCAAGGGAACTGCCAAAGGGGCATATGCCCAAAGTTCAGGAGCCTAAAGCACAGGCACCCAAGCCCGGCAACTACTCCGCGGTGAGCTCAGAGGGTACACAGCTGCCTGGTCTCCCAATTTCAAGGCATGCCGAAACCAGAGGACATCAAAGGACTACGTAGGATGCGGGATGGGACTCAGATAGCCTCTGTCCTGATGAACGATGATTTCAAGGCACGCTGAAACCAGAGGACATCAAAGGACTACGTAGGATGCGGGATGGGACTCAGATAGCCTCGGTCCTGATGAACGCTAATGATGCGATTGCGGTCTTAGCGAAGGGCACGGTAACCGTGGGTTGGTTAAGGTGCCGCATCATCCAGGACGTCCGGCCCACGAGATGTTACAAGTGCCTGGGCTACGGACATCGAGCAACGACCTGCAAGGAGATCGATCGATCAGACTGCTGCCTGCGATCCGGCGAACGAGGACACAAGGCAAGGGGATGCGTGGCATCACCAAAGTGCCTATTATGCAGCGACGAAGTGGATAAAAACCACCCGACGGGCTGTTTCGCGTGCCCGACATACAGAGCCAGCCTTAAAGAAGTGAAGTCCCACCATAATGCAGGAGCAAATTAAGATTGTCCAGCTGAATGTTAACCATTGCGCAACGGCTCAGAGCCTCCTGGCTCAAACTGCGGCGGAGCGCAAGGTAGACATCATGCTTTTGAGCGAACCCTATTACCCCGTCCGTGGCAACCCCACAATGATACTGGACGAGACCGGTAAAGCAGCCATCAAGTGTTGCAGCAACCTACACATACAGGAATTGGCATCCTCGCCGATGCGCGGAATAGCATATGCAAAGATAAAAGGAGTGCACTTTTACAGCTGCTACGCCCCCCCTAGCGACACTCCAGAACAGTTCGAGGAGATGATGGAAGTGCTGGGCAGCCACGCGAGAGGGCGCGGCCCGAAGATCATCGCGGGCGACTTCAATGCATGGGCAGTAGAATGGGGCAGCAGGATATCGAATCCCAGAGGACGAGCAGTAATAAACACAATGCTCATGTTGGACTTGGTATTGCTAAACGACGGCTGCAAACCAACGTTCAACAACGATAGGGGCTCGTCCTATATCGACATCACCTACGTCAGCAGAGGGTTAGTGGCCAACGCGAGCTGGACGGTCCACGACCCTGTAACGCTGAGTGACCACGCACTGATTTCCTTCGGCATCCTACCGAAGGGCACGACGTGGAGGCGGCAGAGAGGATCAGTCGGGCAAGCCTGGGACTCGAGGAAGATCGACGAAGATATGCTGTCATATCAAATCGACTCGTTTCGAATCCCAAATGGACACGCAGATTCAATGGCAACCGACCTCATGAAGATGCTCGAGGCAACGTGCGATGCAACCATGCCCAGGAAGAAAAAAGAGCAGCGCAAGCCACCAGTGTACTGGCGGAGCGCAAACTTAAGCAAGCTACGCTCGGAATGTCTAAGGGCAAGGAGAAGGGCGCAACGAGCCAGAGACAGCACCCAGCACGCAGAACTCAGGGAGGCTTTTAGAAGCAAACGCTCCGAGTTTAAGCACGGCATATTGGCTGCCAAAGCGCGGGCCTATAAGGACCTGCTAGATACCGTGGATAGAGAGCCCTGGGGGCTTGCCTACAAACTCGTAGCCAACAAGCTAAGGAAGAGAGAGGCAACCCCAACTGACCCGGATGTCCTGGCTAGCATAGTAGCAGAACTATTCCCAAGGCAGACCACTCTATGTGGGCCAACAGCAGTAGCAACTACTGGACATTGTGGGCAAGCTATTCAAGCGCATCCTGTATGCTCGAATAGAGGCGATCACAGAGAGCAGCAACGGCCTAGGTACGCAGCAGCACGGATTCCGGAAGGGCAGGAGCACCCTGGACGCACTTATGGCGGTGAGAAACATCGCCGAGAATGCTCTCCATGGTGACAGATGGCTGGGTGGAAGTAAGGAGTACTGTGCAATCGTTACGTTGGACGTGAAGAACGCCTTCAACACCGCTAGATGGCCAGTAATACTCAGCGCCATGCATAATATGGGTATCCCGGAGTACCTCAGGATCGTCGTTGGAAGTTACTTCACGGATCGCGTCCTCTGGTTCGACACGGACGCTGGCCCGAGATGCTACAGTGTTTCGGCAGGTGTTCTACAAGGATCTGTGCTTGGACCGATCCTGTGGAACATTATGTACAATGGAATCCTGGGCATCAACAGGCCCTTAGGAGCTGAGCTACATTGCTTTGCGGACGATGTGGCAATAACTGCAGTGGCCAAGACAATAGCAGTCCTAGAAGAGAAGTGCAACGCGACAATTACTATGGCCATCGACTGGCTAGAGAGAGCCGGCTTAGCAATTGCGGCGCACAAGACCGAGACAGTCCTACTAAGCAGCAGGAAGAAGGTGGAAAGAATGGTGATCACGGTCAACGGGACACAGGTGGCATCACAAGACTCCTTAAAATACCTGGGAGTAATGATAGACCACAGGCTAGCTTTTAAGGATCATGCTAGCTACGCAAGCAGGAAAGCAGCAATAACAACTGCGTCATTGTCCAGGGCAATGCCCAATATAGAAGGACCAAACTACCCGGCAAGGAAAGTACTGGTAGCGGTAGCCAAGGCAACGCTGCTCTATGCAGCACCAATATGGAGCAACGCCACCAAGAAAGCCACTTACTTGAAGGGAGCATGGGCTATGGTACGGTCTATGGCCCTTAGGCTCATCAGAGGATTCAGGACCATATCCGGAGACGCAGATAAAGGCCATTTGACAGGTACGAGAAGGTGCTACACGGCTGGAGGCTCACGAGCGACTGATGGGAGAGTGACAGAACAGATGGATAACATCGCAACGGGGGAGGTGGTCCCACCAACTCATCCCCGATTTAACGACGTGGTCCAATTGCCGCCACAAAAAACTGGACTACCACCTTATCCAGTTCCTCACGGACCATGGCTGCTTTCGGGCGTACCTACTCCGGTTCCACCACGTAGAGGCAGCTCAATGCCTCTACTGCCCCGATGCTGAGGAAACAGCAGAGAATGTGCTCATGCACTGCTCCAGGTTCACGGAGGAGAGGGCGCAGCTAAGGGCGCTGATCGGTGCCCCGCCTAGCCCTGGCAGCTTGATCGCGGCCATGATGGAGAACAGTGACTCTTGGGAGCGAGGACATAACATCATCAGAGATATGATGAACCGGTTTCGAACCGACGAGATGGCCAACAGAGCCGTAGGCTAATACAAGCGAAGTACACGATATACGATGGCAGGAGAACAAATACCCAGCGACACCAGGGATGAAGGACGCGCGCCACTAGGCCAATCAACAAGGAAGGGAGTACAACCAGGCTCCACATCCTGCTCACCGAAGAAATAACTTGACTGGAAGTCCCGGTGAGCTCGCAAAGGACGGAAGAGCATACGGAGGTTTTTGTTTTTAGTACGTAGGCATAATTCTACTAGGGGGTTTATGAATCGTGCATGCCAGCTACGGACGGTAGGTGGTATCTTTGGAAGATTTTAATTTTCCTACCGTAAGGAATAATAAAAAAAAAAAAAAAATACAAAATATGTCACAAATTCAGATATTGAAAGTTCTGTAAAAACATTTGAGTAGATAATAAGAAAAGCTCCAACACATAAAATGACTCCTGAGCAAGACTTAAGATATGGGACTACGAACAGGCAAATCGAGAATTTAGTGCTAGAAAAACGACGTCTTCGACGATAGTGGCAAACCCACAGATCAACAGCCACAAAACAACAGTTGAAGACAGCAACACGCGCCCTAACGAAAGCTCTTAAGAATGAGAAGGATAAAGAACATCGCCGGTATATTGAGAAACTATCGCCGAAAAACACAAGGCAGTCATTGTGGAAAGCAAATCTGTGCCTAAGTATGCCTATGGAAGCAGAGATGCCTATTCGGGATAACACTGGGAAATGGGCCCGTAGTGATGCAGAAAACGCAAATGTATTTGCTGCTCATCTACAAAATGTGTTTCAGACGAACCCACCAACAAATGGCTTTACGCTCCCATACGTCTCCGATGGACAACATACTGATTCACTGAATTTTCTTCCATATTGAAAAAATTATTAAAGAACAACTGAATCCTAAAAAAGCACCTGGCAATGACTTAATATCTCCAAAAATTATTATGGAGCTACCAAATTGTACTGTACGACATATCAGCACATTGTTCAATGCCATAGCTAAAAACAATTATTTTCCCAACCAATGGAAGAATCCACCATAATTATGATTCCAAATTCAGGAAAAGATAGAACGCAGCCATCATCCTACAGACCAATAAGTCTACTTTCATGCATCTCTAAGCTCTTTGAAAAATTACTCATCATTTGAATAGAAGCACATCTGCAAACTCGTAACACAGTTCCATCGCATCAATTTGGATTCCATCAAAATCATGGAACAATTGAAAAAGTGAACAAAATAACAACAGAGATCAGAACTTCTTTTGAGCACAAGGAATATTGCACAGCCGTATTCCTCGCCGTCGCCCAAGCATTCGACCGAGTGTGGTTGGAGGGCCTCATGTATAAAATACAATCCTTCCACCAAATACACACAAGCTGCTTGAATCATATCTTTTCAAATAAAAATTTGCTGTAAGTTGAAATGCGAATACCTCCGAGGACTATGTCATCGAAGCGGGAGTCCCTCAGGGTAGCGTTTTTGGTCCGACACTGTATCTTCTATACACAGTTGACATCCCTACAAGTGATCGAACAACACTATCAACTTTTGTTGATGACACCGCAATTCTCACCCGATCGAAATGCCCTCTGAAAGCATCAGCGCACCTGGCTGGTCACCTAATTGCTGTGGAGAATTGGCTGGCTAACTGGCGTATTGCAGTCAACGAGAAGAAAAGCAAACATGTCACATTTACGCTTAATAAGCGTAGCTGTCCCCCATTAACTCTAAATAACGTTCAAATTCCAGGAAGTGATTCAGCCATTTACCTCGGAGTCCATCTAGACAGAAGATTAACTTGGCGTAAGCATATTGAAGCCAAGAAAACGCATTTGAAGCTGAAAGCCAGTATGTTTAACTGGCTTATCAACTCACGCTCTCCACTAAGTTTGGACTACAAGGTGCTGTTATACAGCACAGTTCTAAAACCAATATGGACATATGGATGTCAACTATGGGGCAATGCATGCAACAGCAACATTGAAATAATACAACGAGCACAATCAAAAATCCTGCATCCGGAACGCGAACATCCACCAGGACCTACGGATTCCAGTTGTAAAAACTGAAATTGCCCAGCAGAAGGCTAAATACCTAAGCGATTTACAACGCATCCAAATCAATTGGCCAAATCACTTATAGAAACGAATAATCACACGCGCCTCCAACGTAACGATTCACCGCCCAGATGCCAAGACCTAGGGCCATTTAGTATAATTCATAATTAAGTGAGTATATTAAGATTTGTAGACTTATTGTTAGTCTCTATATATCAAGAGAAGATTCAATAAATAAATAAATTAATTAAAAAAAAAAAAAAATATTTTAAATCTGAATTACTGTACCTTCGAAAAAATAGTCATAAAAATCAAGTCTACCCTTAACGCCCACGAAGACTGTAATTTTATTTTCAGAGAGTCATCTCTCTGATCAACAGACAGACTCAAAACTTTATCCATTTTGCATGTATGTATTCATTCGGAAGTTGCGAGTATACACTCTGTACTAATTCTAAAAAAAATGTCCTTACCTGTTTATCCTTTTCCTTTTTTTCTTTCCTTTGTTGTTTTTCTATATCTTTAATTTTCCGATCAGATTTATTCTGTGCATTTTCAACGCGATCCTTTCCTTTAGATTTATTCTTTTTGTCTTTTTTTTTCTTTATTTTTCCATCTTTAACCTTTTTAAGTTTTTTGTGGTGTTTACGTATTTTTATATCCAAGGGAGTACTTCCAGTAGATGTGATTGTGATATCCTCGTAGTTTGATAGTTTAGACAAAAATGGTTGGGCTTCACAAATATCCAACTGAGGGCGTGCCCCAGAACTTGTATCACTGGAAGGCACGATTTTTTGCTTTAAACCATAATCCAATCTGGATAATGGAATTAGATCAGCGCCACCAGCTAAGCTGAATTTGTCCCCACCTATAAAAGTCGGTAAGTTAAAGGAACTAAGCGGCGTAGACGTGGTGGGTGGAGCTGTGCCAATATTGTTTTTGACTTTAGGAAGGGTTAGTTTAACTTGTTTTTTTAAATGAACCGCTTCCGAATTGCTTGTAAAAGGTTCTGTGTTATCTGTAATTGAATCTGATGACGCATACGACAGTTTCTGTTGTTGCACTATTGATAATTTTTGATTTTGCGATGGTAATGGTGATAATTTTCGCTCTCTATGATGGATCGTTTCGTTCGAATCATCTGATACCTCAATGGGATCCCCTAAATTACCTGTAGCTAAATGTAATAATTTTTCCTGTTTGTAAGGATCATGACTAATTGAGTTTTCCAAGCTGTGGGCCCGATCTATAAACGAAAGGTATTAATAAAAGAGTTTGTTAGCCGCAACTCTTACTTTTGCATAATTCCATATTGTCCGGAACCAATGGAGCAACGTTGCAATAATTTAGATCTAAATCGGTTTTTCTTGTCGGCATATGTTCCTTCGGATCATTACCTGAGAACGTAAAAACTTTGACTTAGGACAGCATTGGTTATAATTTTAAAGCATATAACTTATTTTTAACATTTTACAGGCGATTAAAAAGTAACCTCAAAAAACAAAATTTTCAAAATTAAATATTATTAAACTCCCTGTTTTTTTTTAATTTTATAAGTAATTAAAGCGAAGATGCAAAATATTCCAAAAATTTACAAAATACATATATGAACATATTAACATACCATTTATATTACAAATTATTAAATTGTAGAGTCCATTTTATAAAGGAAATTTCAAAGGGATTGTCCTAAAAATAATTTTTAACATGATGCCAACCATCCATTTTATCGAAACATGGAAACTATTGAAACTTTAATTAGTTACGTATAAAAGTTTTAGTATAAGATTACCCAATTACACAGGTCGCCAAACAAGAATTTGCAACAAATCACCACAATTTTATGCTTCTATAGAAGCTAAAACCAGAACAAAATCCATCACCAGTCTTTTAGTCCCTTAGATGAAGCATTCGTACACAAAAATTAACTCGGCTGTTGTTATTGATAAACAATAAATTTGATGCATATATTGCCGGGAAGTTTAAATTATTTGTTCGAATATAAAATTGTCCTTCGCAATCTTTTTAAGCAAAATAATCTTTCAGGTCGACACAAAATTTTAGTGCTATTAGTTGCAAAAAATATAATACACAACTACAAGACATTTTGTTCTGGGTAAAAATTCAGTTTTTTATTATTGTTTACTATTCCATCTAATATTAGTAAATGTTGTAAAAAACATTCATTGCAGATCAGATCATGCAGCAGCAAATCAAATTTGAGTTTGAATTTATTGTTTATAAAAAAAGAGTTAGAGGACCCAATTAAAGAAAAGGTCATAGTCAAAAGAAAGTATATACAGTACAATCCTAATAATTTGTCCCCCGCTAAATCGAAAACCTCAATAATTCGTAAAAAAAAGATGTCCTCTTAAAAAAAATTCCAAAAATTTTGGTCCCCTCGTTAATTCGTATTTTTTTCGCAATGCAATGAATTTTGAAGCTTCTGTAACGAAATTTTGTTTTCCTTAATTAAAACTTTTGTAACGTTTGTAAACATATTGTAAATATTATTTAATTGTATCTTAGAAAATAATATCAGCTGGTACAATATTTATTGCCAGAGCAGCTGAGGCCTTCAGGAAGCTTTTTGTTTTAGTTTATTATTTGTTTCTTATTGTTGTTGTGTCGTTGTGGTGTTGTGCCGTTTAAGTTTTAGTCTGTTTGTGTAACCGGAAAACTGGACCGGGCGGTACCGCTCATGCTCCCAACAAGCGAGTAGGTCCCACTTAACAACTCCACTACCGCCCGGGTAGTCATTTGAATTATAATTTAAAAATATTCATAATAATCAAATTGACGGATTTATCAGCTGCCGTTTGACGCAATTCCCAGCATATGCAAGCTTCATGATGGTGCAAAGGACGTTTTATAATATCTGTGCTACTTTCTATCGCTTCGTCTTAAGGAATGTCTTATTTTATTTGTGTTGATGGGTAGACTACTTTAAAACATATTTGGTGAAGATCGGATGAAAATTTACGGACTTATCAGCTGTTCGACGCATTTTTTTTCGGATCCCGACCGAGGGGCACTGCCGTTTCTCGGACGGCTCGGATCACGGGAATAGATTTGAAAGAAAAAAGTATAGAAAAGATTACGAGGAAGAAGAAGAGTGCGTTTGTTGCTCTGAAAGGTAAGTGAGAATTAAGGAATTAATAGAGGAGGAAGTGCAGAGTGAAGTAATGGTATATAGGCCGTTTTAGTCAGAACACAACACCCTAAAAGCATCATGCTGGGCATATGTAGATTTACAACAACTTAGGAACAGTGGAATGTTATATAAAAGCCGTGTTAGTAGATACTGGCTGTCTACATTCCCTTACTAAGGTTACATATAAGGTTGTCAAATATCTCCCTTCCGCTTTTTGCTCTTCATTCAATGCTTTATAAAAAGTGTTACAGTGATCGGAGTTAGTTAAAATATGCGCCGTTTTGTTCGATGATCTGTTCCCATCTAGACGTCAACTTCATAATACCTTCCTGGTAGAAGCCCCCCTCCTTATTTGCGAAGAATTCGGACATACACTTTTCACAAGCCTCTTTTGAACTCAACTTCACACCACCAAGGGCATTCGCCATGGACAGGAACAGGTCGCAGGCGTTGATTCGGTCCTGAAGGTTTTTTTGCGTCAAATTATGCGGCACCCAAACATCAAACTTTTTTTTGTATCCAGCCTTCTGCAGATGGTTCAAAATGGTTTGGTGACTAACTCCCACTCCTGGGCGATGTCACGAGATGCCATATGCCGGTTTAGCTCGATGTATTCCATGATTTGATCGGTATTTGTCGTCCCAGGTCTTCCGCCGGCTGGCTTATCCATGGTGTCGTCTTCACCGGCTCTGAATCATCGAAATCATTCCTCCGCGGTTCGAAGTGATAGAGTACCATCCCACAAAACACCATTAATCTTACGGAACGTTTATCTAGCGGATTTGCCTTTAACGAAGGAAAACTTTAAAATAGCGCGAATTTCGGCGTTAGTCAACTTCATGTTTACACGTCTATAACTTTTAAACGCAATGTCCAAACTAATCATGCATAGCGTTGTTTTGTAGGTTATGTCAAGACCTTTCAAATGATGTATGTGTTGCCAGATACGAGCTCTGTAGCGCTTTGTACATAGCCACGAAATTCAAAAGAAAAAAAAGCGGAAGGGAGATATTTGACAACCTTATATATAGGAAAACGACACCCAGCATCTTTCTACGATTGGTTAGGAACGGTAAATTGATGAGTAGGAGTCTGTTGAAACAAGAAGGGAGGTGAAGATTTGCATCCCAGTTGAGTCCCCTAAAAGCAAACATCATTCTTATGTTTCTTCTTCTTATGATTAGACTTCATCAATACCGCATTAAATCGGTACTGAGGGTTCAAAACGCTTGATCTGCGCTCCAGTATGTATAAACTTTTAGTTATAAAAGGGTCATTGAATTTTGTAAATCATCTTTTAATAAAGCCAAGAACACCCTGTTCCGCCGACGACCATGAAGCCGCTCTTACTACCCAAAGAGCAGGAGTCGGAAACACAAATTCGGTTCCTGAATTTGACTCCATAAACGAGCATAACTCGTCTGAGTCGTCTTCCAGGGCATCACATCAGGTGATTCCTCCCGTACGAGTAGAGTCGACCCTCTTAAAATCCACTGCTAAGGGTAAAACACCGTCCGGACTCCCGGTACTGGACTGATGTCGCGGTCAAACCAACCGTAACACCAAAACCCTTACAGGTGATTCTTCCCTCTAAACACATATTTATTTCACGTCTAACCTCTGACACCTCAGAGATTGATATCTCGGATTATATCCAAGCCAAATTGAAGGCCGTTGTTAGAGTGGAGGACATTAGGGAGTTTAAATATACTTACTCGAGGCTTACGTCATCTTTTAAGATACGTGTACCTTTGCCGATGTTCGATACGATCTGTTCGCCCAGAGTTTGGCCGGATAACATATTTGTACAAGAACATCAGCCGAGTACAGTTAAAAAAAAAGTTAATAAGCCTGTTAATAAGCCCAAAGCTTAAAAACCCGTCTTCCGTACCGTCTTCGTCTTCCGTACCTAAAGGTGCATCGTCAAAAAACTAACAACATCTATCACTCTTACCTATCAAAATACTAGGGGGCTTCGGAGTAAGCTCCCTAAATTGTGTTCTGATAGTTCATCGTTTGCATCCCAGATTGTAGTCTTCACAGAGACCTGGTTAAAGCCGGATATTTTTAGCTCCCAAATTTTCCCAGACAGGTACACCACTTACAGACGGGATCGACCACTACGAAGGGGAGGAGTCCTAATTTCTGTGGACTCTGACTTTACTTCTGAAGAGGTTAAGTTACCGAATCTTAGTGATCTTGAATTCTTATGTGTGAAAATTACTATGTCGCTTCACTGTTCTTTAGAACCGCCTACATACTGGCACCACTTATCTGCCATTCAGCTTGTTTCTAATCGCATGTCCGACAGTAACCTTCTAGTGATTCTAGGAGACTTCAATTTACCTGAACTCATCTGGTCAAACATCGAGAATTCACCATCTTTATCACTCTTAACACACCATGATTAAACTAAGGATATGTTCGACATATCCCTCGGTCAAATAAACCACGTAATGAATTCTTTAGGTCGGCTTCTAGATCTATATTTCGTTTCTGATCCAGATGGAATAAACCTTTCCAGGATCATGCCACTAGTCAGAAGATCCTTACCACCCAACGCTTGAGGTGTCGAATAAAACCCTTACTGCTAGCAATCTTCAGTCTCACCATGGAGTTCATAAAATTCGCAGCTTTCGTAAGGCTGATTTTCAGAGACTAAGCAATTTAATTTATACATTCGATTGGTCCGATCTCTGGGAATGCACCGATATTAATATCGCTTTAGAAACATTCTACAATACGCTTAACGCATTCTACGCGCTAAGCCGTTGTGCAGACCTCTTCTAAAACATTTATTCTTGTCTCTGGAAACTTGGATTTTTCCCCACATGTGAAAGAAATCTTTCACAATTCCCCTACACAAAAAAGGAAAAAAATTGGATGCTACAAACTATAGAGGAATTGTCTAAATTGTAGCAATTCCAAAGCATTTCGAAAAATTGGTAACACCACATCTTCAACATCTCTACAGTTCAATTATTTCTCCATCAATAAAGGAGCTAACTTCCTTTATTATAGATGGCTTCCGTAAAGGCCTTCAAACAGATGGCATCTATACGGACTTTAGTAAAGCATTTGACTCTGTCAGCCACTCACTCCTTTTGAGTAAACTTAGTATCCTAGGATTTCCCTCAGACCTTCTCATGTGGATTTGTAGCTACTTAGCTGGGAGAACCGAACGTGTTCTTTTTAAAGATGTAAACTCTCGCCTTGTTGGTGATGGCTTGTTGGTTGGTGTCCTTTATTATAGATGGCTTCCGTAAAGGCCTTCAAACAGATGGCATCTATACGGACTTTAGTAAAGCATTTGACTCTGTCAACCACTGACTCCTTTTGAGTAAACTTAGTATCCTAGGATTTCCCTCAGACCTTCTCATGTGGATTGCTAGCTACTTAGCTGGGAGAACCGAACATGTTCTTTTTAAAGATGTACACTCTCGCCTTGTTGGTGCTACATCGAGAGTCCCCCAAGAAAGCCATCTTGGGCTACTACTTATCACTATCTTTATTAACGACCTACCCCCTGCTATAACGAACTCTCGCTTTGTCTTCAATACAAATCCCCTTCTGCCCAATTTAACTTCAATCGGATTTGGACAAGTTCCAAATTTGGTTTTCAACCAATCTCTTAAAACTTAATGGGTCAAAATGTAAGCTAATGTCTTTTTATCGTTCGTGCCTCAACCAAGGCACATATTATCTCTATGGGATTTCATTAGAAAGATTAACCCCGGTTAACGATCTTGGTGTCCCATTAGAAGTTAAACTTAAATTTTCCGACCATATTTCTATGATGGTTAATAAAGCCAAGGGTGTGCTTGACTTCATTAATAATGGTCTAAGGAATTTAATGACCCTTATATTACTAAAACATTATACGTATCTTTAGTACGTCCAATTCTGGAGTACGGGTCATTCGTCTGGAGCCCTCAGTATGGGGTTCATCAAGATCGCATTGAATCCGTTCAAAAGAATTTCTTGATGTTTGCTCTAAGGGACTTAACTGGGATGCAAATCTTCACCTCCCATCTTATTTTAACAGACTCCTTATAATCAGTTTACCTTCCCTAACCAATCGTAAAAAGATGCTGGGGGTCGTTTTCCTTCATAATCTTATTAATAGTAATGTAGACAGCCAGCATCTACTAACACGACTAACATTTAACATTCCAAATAGACGGACTAAAAATTTTAGTCCCCTGTTCATCATAAATCCATTGTGGATTGAATGTTAGTTTTTGAGCCGGATTCGCGTCATTTGCGGTAATTCAACGCATTTGACGTAGATGATAAAAGTTTTCGAAGCTACAAAACTGGAAGCAGAGCTTGACTAACCAAAGTTCCAAGTATCCAGGAGATAAACTGCTTTAGGTGTTGATGCGTTTGAGCCGAGAACTAAAAGAAAAACGGCCACAATACAGGGATACAGATATGGCCAAGTCAATTTCCAGCATGACAATTCTCATAACTACGAAGCAAGTGGTCAAACAATACTTGGATACTCCCAGACGTGGCCCTAGCTGGCTATCACATGTTATAATCAATGACACACCATCTCGTCAATGGACAGTTCCGTTCAATTTTTTTCGGCGCGGAATCCTATGCTGCCAGAAACTTGGCCGGAAGTAGTAGATAACAAGGGCCAGTATTTTGAATAGCATGTATTTTTTTCACAATAAATCCTTAAATTAAAGGGTGAAGCTGGTCTAGAGCGCAAAAAAATGGACATATTTGATGAATCTATTTTGACTCAACAAAGAAATCAATCCAAAATCTGTGAAATAGGTTTAATACTATAGGTTTCATGGTACAAATACAAAAATTTTCGTGAGAATTAATTTCAAAATGATCGCTGTCTAGTATTTTTCTGAAGACGCCTTTTTTCTAATGGGTCCATGGCCGAAGATGTAAACTTCTTAATTTTTGTCCTGGATCAAAAGATACAATTTTTTTTTAGTTTATATAACAACACAACAGCATTTACAGCATAACAACATTTTTTCGATATTTTGTTTTTTGGCGAAGTGGTACACGTTTGAACAAAAAGATACAATTTTCACTAGAAAAAAGATATAAAATTGTTGATTAAAAAAAAACTATGCAACATAAAAAAATCCTACGTGTGTCTCCGGAGAACGGTATTTCGATAGTACTGTCAAACTTTCGTAAGAATCTGTGAAGATTTGTTCGAGTTATGTCTTGGGTCAGTTTAAAAAATGTGATTTGGAGAAAAACGGGAATTTTTAAGACCCTAAGCACCTTTTGAGACAAACATTTTTTTCGTTTTTTTCAAAGTTCTAGACCAGCTAGACATTCACCAAATGCTTAAAAAACAAGACGTTTTTCATATTTTTTTTAAAATGATATTTAAGATGTAAGGTATATAAATAGTATATCATTGGATTATTTTTTTTTATTATACCCTGTACCCATTAAAAATGGGTGAAGGTATCATAATATGGTGCAAATGTATGTAACAGGCAGAAGGAAGCATCTCCGACCCCATAAAGTATATATATTCTTGATCAGCATAAACAGCCGAGTCGATATAGCCATGTCCGTCTGTCCGTCCGTCTGTCCGTCTGTCTGTCCGTATCAACGCCTAGATCTCAGAAACTACAAGAGCTACAGACATGTGCCATATATCGTTGGTTAGGTAATTAACATACGCAGTACAAGTTTGTTATTTTATTTTGATATCACCCCCCGCTACCCCGCAAATCGTAAAAAAATGCCACGCCCACAATTATTAACCTAATGCTGTGCAATTCGGCATATGCGTTGGTGCTTATAAAAGCTACCTAATTTTTTAATTTGAACCAAATCGGATAAGAAACACGGAAGGTATGCCACATGCAAAATCTATGGCAAGGGAAGCAGAAGCGCAGCCAAACGCATTGCGCGACGCCGACTGCGACGTTGGCAGCGAAATGTGTATGGCTTTATGACACACGAAACTTATTTTCTTTTTTAATAGAATATTGTTTCATTTATTTATTGATACTAAATAAATAAATTGTAAGCATGTCTAAGGGTACAGGGTATTTTGCAGTCGGGAAACTCGACTGCTGCTTCCTTACTTGTTTTTTTTTTACAAAATTGCGGCTGTGCAGCGATTGCCGTGAACCGCTTTTTTTTAAAAAGGTTCTACCACGGAGCAGTAGAACTGAAAAAGTTTACATCCGATTGACTTGAAATTTTAAATGATTATATTTTTAGAATTTTTTTTCGCAAAATGGCGACGGCTTGAAAAAAAAAATTTTTTTCCGACAAAAAAACTTTACTACCACTACTTACCACTATACAATGTAAATTTCTAATGCTCGTCAATTTTGAAAACATGGGTTTGAGAAAAACGCGTTTGAAGTTCCTATACAAGGAGCCTAAAAGTTGTTCGGTAAAAATTTATTTAAACGGATTTTAAGTTTAGTACTTGGGCGTTGTCGATTTTGATTTTAGGATAGGTTTAGCATGATTTAAGCCAATAAAAAAATGAAAAAATTTGGTGGATGTAACCCCTTACACATAACAAGCGGGAAGCTAACAAGCAAGGAAAGCTAACTTCAGGAGGCTCCAAAGATTATATACCCTTGGAGTCAAATATCAGATGTAGTTGACCGGTCCTCGTAAGACTTAAAAATCACACCAGCTCCTTATAAAATGGGTTTTAGAAAAACTTTCGATCTTCTTCTCCCAGTTGTATGGCAGCTAAAGGATATCAGCAAGGACATGGAAGTTAAAGCATTTCCGATCAGTTATATAACAGTTATAGAAAATAGGCAGCCGATCCAAACGTTTTGGGGGATAGCTTTAAAACTGAGAGAATAATTTGGGTAGAAACAGAAAGGCGGACATGCGTATATCACCTCAGAATGTCATCCTCATCACGAATATACTTCCTAAAGCCGGACATGTTTAACTGACTGTATTGGACACTTGTGACCAAAATTATAGTACCCTCTGCAAAGGGTAAAAACGGCGCAAGCAAAGTTCTATACCCAGTTAAACACAAGCTTCCTATGAATTGCTTGTGCCAGCGGGAAGCTATTGCAGGGGGATGACCATCGCACACGTGTTGTCGAATTTCAGGTGTCAAATGGGGGATAGTTGCCGCCCCTTAAGAGCTTACAATCTGTGCTTGCGACCCGGTTACTTCCTAAGTGAAGAGGATATCGGTGAACATATTTGTTGAATATCGAATGCAAATTGACGGATTTATCAGATTCCATTTGATGCAATTCGCAGCTTATGCAAGCTTTAATATATCACAAAGGAAGTTTTTATAACGGTCTAATCTCCGCCATTTTCTATCGCTTCGTCACAAATAGTATCTTATTTTATTTGTGTTGATGCGTAGACATTTTAAAAACTTATTTGGTGCATATCGGATGTAAATTCACGGATTTATCAGCTGCCATTTGACACAATTCGCAGCATATGCAAGCTCTAAGAAATCGCAAAGGAAGTTTGTATAACGGCCAATATCTCCGCCATATTCTATCGCTTCGTCACAAATAATGTCTTATTTTGCTAACGCAAAAATTTAGACCCCTCGACCCTATTGGTAAGAGCATCACTCGTCACAGTGCATTGCTCGCACTCCATTTCGCGCTGCACTCTTTCTCTCACCCTTTCATTTGATTGGCCACCTTTGCTGTCTTTTTGGAGTTCCTCTTTTTCCATTGCCTTGTTCTTTGGCCATTCGACGCCTCACTCTCACTTGAACAATATCGCGTTATTTGTTGATCTCAATAAACTAAGCCTATTTACATAAATTGAACTGAATCTTTAGTTATATTATTTATAAAATAAAAAATGCTAAATAGTTTTTATAGCTGCCGAAAACGACATCAGTATCTGTATCGGTCTTTAAATTAGTTTTCAATAGCTGTATGTGAGCTTAGCCTCGTCCTATTTTTATGTAAACAAAATTTTGTATATTCTCCTTTGAGTATGAACTAGTTACTTTAATTATTTTGAAAAGATGGGTTTCGTTTTTATCTTTGTAGGAATTTATCTGTAAAATGTTTCTATAGCTTTATTAATTAAATAAAATATTTTATTGGTTATTTTATATAGAGAAAGTTTAATATTTTTTGGTTATTTATATACATATATAAAATACTCACCAATAGGTTTAGAAATTTGTGAACCTCTAAAGGCCTCCGTTATACCAGTGGGTAAAAACGCTGGAATGCTGATCCTGTTGCCATTACTGCTTAAGCCAACCAGACCAGCTGCCGGCGGAAAAAGTCCAGGACCTGATGGAATTAATCCAGGACCAGGCGGAAAGTGTAAAAGAGGTAAGAATGGCACTATTCCGGTTTCAGTGCCTGGATATAATGGTGTTGTCGTCAATGTACTGGACACAGGAATAAATTGTTCTGGTACAGGTATAGCTGATTTTAGCTTGCCGGATTTGTTGCCGATTTCCTTATTATTTTCAGGCAGATAATTGGATTTTATTTTAATTGATTTTTTCCTATCCCTTTTATTGGTTGACTTTTCTTGAAAATTTGATATAATTGCGTTTGTCACCTGTGTATTACTTAAATTAAGTGGTTCCGTAGATATTGGTATCTTTATTTGCTTGGAATCGCACATAACATTTTTCAATGGCACCGTAGGGAGGGATATTACATTTTTAAACTTGACTTT
The DNA here is from genome assembly GCA_035047325.1 of Drosophila vallismaia. Taxonomy (NCBI): domain Eukaryota; kingdom Metazoa; phylum Arthropoda; class Insecta; order Diptera; family Drosophilidae; genus Drosophila; species Drosophila vallismaia. The sequence continues at coordinate 499,779 of JAWNPU010000044.1, forward strand.
TTTTTGTAAGCCACCCCAATTGCTTGTTATACCGGAGTTTTCAAATTGATTTTTTCCAGCAGCCTTTCTACATCGTTTCTTTGTTTTGGGTGTATTTCTTAGTATCATATCAATTTCCACTTTAGGTGATGGTGGTTGCTTTAAAATATCCAAATCATTTTTTTTTAAACATAAACTTTCATTATTTTTGTCGTTTATAGGTGTCATAGGTATTGGTGTTGGTGTAATAGTGGTCCCGGAAGGTAAGTTTATTATTGAGCGACCCGTTAATGCATTTCCAAAAAGCAAACCCGACGCATCCGTTCCATCTTCACGTGTTCGCGGCTTTGAAATTTTTTTAAAAACATCCAATTTGTTTCGCTCCGGCTCGTTCGAATTTTTTTTAATTGACAACAAACTTTCCGTCTCATGAGATGTAAGTTGCTGTACGTCAAAAACGTCCTTTACATTTTCATTTAAAATAGATGTAGAATCACTAACTGAACTCATTTTGTCATCGCTTTTGGCAGTTAAAGGGATGTTCGATTCAGGAGGAAACGGAAAAGGGTCAATATGTTTATTGGACTCTGCATTGACATAAATCTTCCCATAAAAATCAGACAAATGGGCTTTAAGTTGTTTTTTCTTTTGTTTAGCTTGTTTCTTAATAATTTTTTCCAATTGCGCGTTGTTTGCATCAGATAAACCGCGCTTCTTAGACTTTTTTGAACGCAATAATTCGCCACTTTCAAGCTCATTTTGGTTATTTGCAGACTTTTGATTAATTTTAATAGCTTTAACCTGGGTCCTCTCCAGGATTTTACTATAAAACATTTTTTTATCTTTCCCAAAATCAGGTCTCTGTTTTTTATTTTTTTTAAAAGTCATATTTGATTCATTTGCTGTCGATGCATTATAAGGGTCAAATGAAAGTAGCACATCAGCGTCAACTGTCTTTTCTATTATTGCATTGTGTCCAAATGTTTCATATTCTGCCTGTTGTTCGTAGGGTGTTATTTCTCTTAAAAGCAATAATTTTTCGTTAACCATTATATTCGATTTTTTAGGAGATTCAGCCTTAGGGACCACCAATAATGACGCTGGAGGAGCATCTAGACCCATATATTTTTCTAATAGAAATTGGATTAAAATATTTGAATCTAATATATATGAATGTTGTTGCTTACCAATGATTTCGGGAACAAAGGCCTCTGGTAATTTTCCTTCAATGGCGGGACTTATAAACCCTCCTGTCGTCATTACAACGCTACTCATTTCTCGTACACAACGGCCGTTATCAAATTCACCATAATTTGTAAAATTTGGAAAAAAAACAACCAAGTCAGAAGAATGTGTTTCAATGGAATTAGTGTTAAAGTTTTCACTGGTAGTGGTTGTTTTTGAATCTGTCCTTAAAAAAGTTTCACGAGTTTGCAATTCCTTTTCATTTCCAGTTTGCATTTCTGTTGGCTCTGGAGCCTCAATTGCTGGTAAATACTCAAATATGTACACTGGTCGAGTTAAGGTTTCAGCGCTTCCCGGTTTCAGAAAGTTCATGTTCGATGCCCGTTCAATAGGAAAGTGCACAATATCTCTCGTGTAAACCACTGGCTCAACATTGCTAATATAGTCCAATATTTCATAAACGTTCATATGGAGGTTATTTAAGCTCTGACGAGCATCTCTTAAGTTTGGTTCAAGTCGATTAGCTAAAAGAAGAAAATATTTTAAATTTTGGTATTAAAACTTTTGATTTATGCAATGGTCTGATCGGCGCGAGCTGGTTAAAAGAACAGCCTCCTGGCAAGGCCAATGCATTGCCGAAAGCTCTAAAACGCACAACATGGGAGAAGGGCAGTAAAATGCACTAACTTATACCGCATACTAGAAGACCTCCCAAGCGATACAAGGCCGGGTGCATATTCTTAAAGTTTAGAGAGACGTGAAAAATGCATGCCGAAAAACAGGACCGAAAAGACAACGTAGAGAGAAAGATGCGCAAGCCAACCAGAGATGCGAAATCGACTTAAACCGAAACTGGTGAAAACCCGGGAAATCTGCTGCTAGATTCTCGAGTTATTCCTGAATGGCAATGAGAGTATACTTACAAAAACAAAAAATAAATAAAAAAAAAATAACTTCAGACAGACCTGATGATGTTGTTAATGGTGGTTTCTAATACTAAAAGGTATACCAAAGATAGCATAAAGTTGGCCGATGCTATGAACATCGGAACTGATTCCGAACCAATGGTCTGAACCAATGCCTTTTAAAATGAATTTTGGATCAAGTCCGAGGCTTCTGCTTTTAAAAACAACAAAGTTATAGCATTTTTGATCGCTCAGTTATATGACAGCTATAAAGTATATACGATTGTTTAGTAATATGGCAGCTACAGTAGCGTGTAAAAATGAGTACAATTTTGCAACAATGGTACGTTTAGATGCCTAGAAAATAATTTAGCAAACTAAATGAAGTTTCAGGGGACACAATTGGAATGCAAATCTTTACTTTCCTTCTTATTTTAGCAGACTCTTAATAATTAACTTAGCTAAATAACGTTTTCCTACATAAACTTATCAATGGTAATGTAAAAAACCAGTATCTTCTACCACGCATAAAATGTATTATTTCTAATAGACATACTAAAATTTTAGTTTTCTTTTCCTCAGCCGTTATAGTTTAACATATGCATAAGCTTTTTAGGGTACTATGCTCTGACTAATAAATCGATAGTACGACCCATATAATTTTATGTTTGAAGACTGCGCCTCAAATCCGCCGCTTAATTCATTTTTGGGCATATTCTTTTAACATTTCGGCCGGATTCAATTTTTTGTACGGATTCAATGCGGTATTGATAAACTCTATATCTGAGGGATCCAAACGCATGACCCGTACTCCAGTATCGGACTAAAGGGATGTAAAAGCTTTAAGTTATATAAAGGTCATTGAATTCTTTAGACCATCTTTTAATGAAGACAAGCACACCCTTGGTCGGGAAATTTAAATTTAAAACCAAATAGGACACCACTATTTGATTTTAAACTTAAATTTCCCGACCATTTTTCTACGATGGTTAATAAAGCCATCATTAACATGAGTTAATATCTCTAGGGAAATCCGAAACAGAAAGTATGTGGCCTGGTTAGGGTTCGAGCGATAAAAATACATTAGCTCACATTTTGACCCATTAAGTTTTAAGAGATTGGTAGAACACCATTTTTGAAAATCGTCGAAATCATTGTTACATTTGGCAGATGGTTTGTATTAGGGAAAAAACGTAATGCCGCCTGCATACATAAGAACCAGAGTTCGTTAGAAATAACGGCCCAAGACGGCTGACAAGGCGAGAGTGTACCTCTTTAAAAAGAACACTTTGTGTTCATCCAGCTAAGTAGCTGGAAATCCACATGAGAAGGTCTAAGGCAAATCCCAAGAGATTGAGTTTAGTCAAAAGGAATGAGTGGTTAAGAGTCAAATGCTTTGTTGAAGTCTGTGCAAATAGCATCGGTTTGAAGGCCGTTATGGAAGTCATCTGTATTAAAACACATTGGATACAATTTATTGTGGTGGAGCGTCGCTTTATAAAACCATGTTCGAATAGAGAAATAGTAGAACTGCAGAAGTGTTGCAGACGTGGTGTGAACATTTTTTCAAAAAGCTTTGAAATGGCTGACTATTTGGAGATGCCTCTTTAATTAATAGCATCGGATTTTTTTTCTTTTTCGTGTGGGGGAATTATGAAAGATTCCTTCCACATAGCACACAGCCTGGAACATCATCGTGACCTGGACTGGTTTCACCTTCAAAAGACCCGATAACAAACTGCTTTCGGAGAAAGATGATCTGAAAATAAGATTTGCTAATTAAATATTATATGAGTATTGTAGGAGTTAAATAAGTTGTTTGAAAGACTGTTGCCAATAGTTTGGCAATACTCTGATCAGTAGTCGCAGACAAATTATCAAAAGAAATTAGGGAGAAGATACATGTTTAGTGTTTACAAAATTATAAAACTGCTTCGGATCCTGAGTAAATTGGATCCGGCAACGGTAAATATAATTCTTAAAATACTCAGCGTTATGCACGTTGAAGTTTGATCGTAACAATCAAATGTGTCAATTAAGTTGCTTAGTTAGCTTAATAAATCACAAAATCAGTGAAATTAAGTGTAATTAAAAAAAGTAGTGCAAAAAGACGCTTTTGTTATGATTAGTTGGTTAAAAATTTAACTAAGCTATCATCTAAGCTAGCGTCGCCTGCGGGGATCTGCACGAATCTGACACTTGTCCGGCTAAAAAACTTGATCCAAATTAAAAAAAAAGGCAAAAGAACCACACAGCTAATTACCGGGGATGCCCCGTCTACAAAGATCTTAAAAGTAGCATGAACAAACGAATTGCTTCGGCTCGTAGTACTAATACCCAAAAATTTATGGTATCCTCCCAATCGTTTCCTGACACTTTCTTCTCCAACGCCAAAATGTCATCCCTTCCTCCAGTAAGCACCATACCGGGTGTTTCATTTGCCAGTGCCCTAAAATCGGAAACGGAAGGTCCTTCGTCCACAACAGCGTTTACAAAAGGCCGCAACCTCGAGCCGTGCTAGACGATCTGCAACAATCCACAAGTGCCATCGAAAAAATGATGTTATCATTCCAAGCAACGATGACGGAATTTATGTCTTTCATGAGAACAACAATGCAGGATCTTACGCGTGCCTTAGTAAAAGTACTTGCATCTCAACATTCAAAATAAAAAAAAATGACCTCCCTTTGTATATGTTTCTGGAATGCGAATGCGTCTCCCGCCACAAACTTGATCTCACTAGGTTCTTGAAAGATAATGAACTTGATATTATGTTGCTCTCAGAGACTCATCTAACCATCAAGTACAATTTTCAAATAAATGGCTACGTGTTTTACGCCACTAATCACCCCGATGGAAAAGCACACGGAGGAACCGGCATCTTGATCAGTAGTTGCATTAAACTTCCTTAATCATTTTGAGAAAAACTGTCTACAAGCTATATCTGTGGGGGTCCATTCTAATGGCGGTAATATAAGGTTGTCAAATATCTTCCTTCCGCTTTTTTGTCTTTTGAATTTCGCGGCAATGTACAAAGCGCTACAGAGCTCGTATCAGGCAACACTATACATAATTTGAAAGGGCATGACATAACCTACAAAACAACGCTATGCATGATTAGTTTGGATATTGCGTTCAACAGTTATAGACGTGTAAACATGGAGTTCACTAACGCCGAAATTCGCGCTATTTTAAAGTTTTCCTTCCTTAAAGGCAAATCCGCTAGAGAAACGTTCCGTGAGATTAATGGTGTTTTGGGGGATGGTACTCTATCACTTCGAACCGCGGAGGAATGGTTTCGACGATTCGGAGCCGGTGCAAACGACACCATGGATAAGCCAGCCGGCGGAAGACCTGTGACGACAAATACCGATCAAATCATGAAATACATCGAGCTAAACCGGCATATGGCATCTCGTAACATCGCCCAGGAGATGGGAGTTAGTCACCAAACCATTTTGAACCATTTGCAGAAGGCTGGATACAAAAAAAGTTTGATGTTTGGGTGCCGCAAAAATTTGACGCAAAAAAATCTTCTGGACCGAATCAACGCCTGCGATATGCTGCTGAAAAGGAACGAACTCGACCCATTCTTGAAGCGAATGGTGACTGGCGACGAAAAATGGATCACATACGACAATATCAAGCGAAAACGGTCGTGGTCGAAGGCCGGTGAATCGTCCCAAACATTGGCCAAGCCGGGATTGACGGCCAGGAAGGTTTTGCTGTGTGTTTGGTGTTTGCTGCTCCCATACTGCGAACAACTGGACCGCTTGAAGCAGGTGTTCGACAAAAAGCGTCCAGAATTGGCCAACAGGAAGGGTGTAGTGTTCCACCAGGACAACGCCAGACCACACACTTCGTTGATGACTCGTCAGAAGCTACGGGAGCTCGGATAGGAGGTTTTGTCGCATCCACCATATGTCCATGGCGAATGCCCTTGGTGGTGTGAAGTTCAACTCAAAAGAGGCTTGTGAAAAAAGTGGCTGTTCGAATTCTTCGCAAATAAGGAGGGGGGTTTCTACGAGGAAGGTATTATGAAGTTGCCGTCTAGATGGAAACAGATCATCGATTAACTAAATCCGATCACTGTAACACTTTTTAAAAAGCATTGAATGAAGAGAAAAAAAACGGAAGGGAGATATTTGAAAACCCTATATAACTCTGGCCGCCGTCTACTGTCCGCCCCGCTTCTCAATTACTGAGAATCAATTTATGGAATTCTTTTGCACCCTTGGAGATAAATTTTTTGCTGTGGGCGACTACAACGCCAAACATACACACTGGGGATCCGGTTTAGTGAATCCCAAAGGTTAACAGCTATATACTGCAATAATCAAATCGATAAATAAGTTGAATTGTCTATCACCTGGGAAACCCACATACTGGCCTTCAGACCCCCGAAAACTACCAGATCTGATTGATTCTGCGATTGTAAGAAAAATTCCTACAGTGCTTCTTAACGCTGTAACACTTGAAGATCTCTCATCTGACCACTCACCCGTACTCTTCAACATTTTTCGGCAACCAGAAATTAAAGAAAGGCCGCGTCATCTTACAACATCAGCCACAAACTGGTTAAAGTATACAAAATATGTCAGCACACACATTGAACTCAATCCTATGCTAGACACAAATTCAGATATTGAAAGTTCTGTAAAAACATTTGAGTAGATAATAAGAAAAGCTCCAACACATAAAATGACTCCTGAGCAACACTTAAGATATGGGACTACGAACAGGCAAATCGAGAATTTAGTGCTAGAAAAACGACGTCTTCGACGATAGTGGCAAACCCACAGAACAACAGCCACAAAACAACAGTTGAAGACAGCAACACGCGCCCTAACGAAAGCTCTTAAGAATGAGAAGGATAAAGAACATCGCCGGTATATTGAGAAACTATCGCCGAAAAACACAAGGCAGTCATTGTGGAAAGCAAATCTGTGCCTAAGTATGCCTATGGAAGCAGAGATGCCTATTCGGGATAACACTGGGAAATGGGCCCGTAGTGATGCAGAAAAGGCAAATGTATTTGCTGCTCATCTACAAAATGTGTTTCAGACGAACCCACCAACAAATGGCTTTACGCTCCCATACGTCTCCGATGGACAACATACTGATTCACTGAATTTTCTTCCATATTGAAAAAATTATTAAAGAACAACTGAATCCTAAAAAAGCACCTGGCAATGACTTAATATCTCCAAAAATTATTATGGAGCTACCAAATTGTACTGTACGACATATCAGCACATTGTTCAATGCCATAGCTAAAAACAATTATTTTCCCAACCAATGGAAGAATCCACCATAATTATGATTCCAAATTCAGGAAAAGATAGAACGCAGCCATCATCCTACAGACCAATAAGTCTACTTTCATGCATCTCTAAGCTCTTTGAAAAATTACTCATCATTTGAATAGAAGCACATCTGCAAACTCGTAACACAGTTCCATCGCATCAATTTGGATTCCATCAAAATCATGGAACAATTGAAAAAGTGAACAAAATAACAACAGAGATCAGTACTTCTTTTGAGCACAAGGAATATTGCACAGCCGTATTCCTCGCCGTCGCCCAAGCATTCGACCGAGTGTGGTTGGAGGGCCTCATGTATAAAATACAATCCTTCCACCAAATACACACAAGCTGCTTGAATCATATCTTTTCAAATAAAAATTTGCTGTAAGTTGAAATGCGAATACCTCCGAGGACTATGTCATCGAAGCGGGAGTCTATACACAGTTGACATCCCTACAAGTGATCGAACAACACTATCAACTTTTGTTGATGACACCGCAATTCTCACCCGATCGAAATGCCCTCTGAAAGCATCAGCGCACCTGGCTGGTCACCTAATTGCTGTGGAGAATTGGCTGGCTAACTGGCGTATTGCAGTCAACGAGAAGAAAAGCAAACATGTCACATTTACGCTTAATAAGCGTAGCTGTCCCCCATTAACTCTAAATAACGTTCAAATTCCAGGAAGTGATTCAGCCATTTACCTCGGAGTCCATCTAGACAGAAGATTAACTTGGCGTAAGCACATTGAAGCCAAGAAAACGCATTTGAAGCTGAAAGCCAGTATGTTTAACTGGCTTATCAACTCACGCTCTCCACTAAGTTTGGACTACAAGGTGCTGTTATACAGCACAGTTCTAAAACCAATATGGACATATGGATGTCAACTATGGGGCAATGCATGCAACAGCAACATTGAAATAATACAACGAGCACAATCAAAAATCCTGCGAACAATAATTGGCGCGCCTTGGTACATCCGGAACGCGAACATCCACCAGGACCAACGGACATCCAGTTTCCAGTTGTAATCCAGTTCCGGATTCCAGTTGTAAAAACTGAAATTGCCCAGCAGAAGGCTAAATACCTAAGCGATTTACAACGCATCCAAATCAATTGGCCAAATCACTTATAGAAACGAATAATCACACGCGCCTCCAACGTAACGATTCACCCGCCCAGATGCCAAGACCTAGGGCCATTTAGTATAATTCATAATTAAGTGAGTAGATTAAGATTTGTAGACTTATTGTTAGCCTCTATATATTAGGAGAAGATACAATAAATAAATAAATTAATTTAAAAAAAAAATATTTTAAATCTCTTTGAATTACTGTACCTTCGAAAAAATAGTCATAAAAATCAAGTCTACCCTTAACGCCCACGAAGACTGTAATTTAAAAAAAAAAAAAAAGTTGCTTAGTCTCTGAAAGTCAGCTTAGCGGAAGCAAAGTGTCTTATAAGCTACATGGGGAGACTTGAGGTCGAGTACAAGTAACAGTTTCGGTGGAAACTTTAAGCGTTGAATAACATAGAATCGAAGGATCGAAAGTGTGAAATCATGAAATCGTGTTCAAAGGGAAAAAGATGAATTTTCGATATTTGAGTAAGTCAGTTTTGGTAGATTTAAGTCACTCAGTCAGCAGATCGATACCAGACATACGATTAAAAACTGTATGAATGACAGATAATGGTGCCAGTATGTAAGTTAACACAGTTAATGAGTAAACTTAAGTCGATTATAAGTCTTGGGAGAATACCCTAGTATTTTTATATGCACATTCAGCATAAGCGCCTCATTCTCGCCAGAGCTCTCGTAAGAGTAAGTAGGACGCGTTTGTTTTTCCAGTTCACCTTTTTTTCTTGAACCACTTCATCAAAGTCCACGTTTGTGGAAAAAAAACTGAATTATTTTTCGGAATTTTGTTTTTCCAATTTTATTTATTTTATTTTTTTTTTACGACCTGCCCGCACTTGGGACTTGGTGGACTGCGCATTTTACGGACCGGGTCGGGCTGCCAGGAGCGGAGTCCCACTGTGTCCATTGCCCCTTTGCTGCCGTTGCTGCAGTGACTTACTTTCGCATAAGCGTTAATTGAACGCCAACTTAGAGTATGGACTGGCAGGCCCCGCCGCGTGCCATCAAGCTTGGCAAAACAATGCCATGCAAGAAGGCCCTCAAAGCAAGGAAGTGCAGCTCGAGCAGAGACTCTAGCTGGAGTTCTTCTTACTCGAGCAGCTCGAGCAGAGACTCTAGCTGGAGTTCTTCTTACTCGGAGCCCAGCGAGATCAAGCGCAAGCCCGCGCGTAATAGGCAAGGAGAGAAACCAGACGTCACGCCTAGCAGCAGCGCAGCAAGCTGGCAAATAACCCCTTTGCCCTCCTCTCAAGCAAAGATGATGACGACGAACATGACGAACCCAAACCTGCCTCAGAGGCCGTGGCATCTAAAACGGCAATGAAACCGAACCCGATCCCGAAAACCCTCAAGCCTCCCCCGATCTACATCCCAGACGTGACCGACATTACTGCGGTTGTCAAGATGATAACGACTCTCGTGGGTACCAAAAAGGACTTCCCATACAAAACGGAGAGAAATAATAATGTACGCTTAATGATGCCAGATAAGGAGTCCTACACAGCCCTACGCCAGCACCTCGTGGCACATAACAAAAGGCACCGCACCTTCCAACCAAAGGACGAGGGAGAGTACAGGGCGGTCATCAAGGGACTTCACCACTCAACGGACCAGACTGAAATTAAAGAAGAACTCCACAAATACGGCCATACTGTGAGGGATCTGCACAATCCCATTGGCAGGAAATCCAAACAACCACTGGGGATATTTTTTGTTAATCTAGAACCAGCGAGCAACAACAAAGAGGTTTTCAAAAAAAAGAGGATTTGCAGGTCAGTCGTCACCGTTGAGCCCCCACTGAAGTTCAACGATGTTCCACAATGTTTCAGATGCCAAGGGTTCGGACACACCCAGCGCTACTGTTTCCTGGAACATCGCTGCGTGCAATGTGGTGATTCTCACGACTCTAGGTCATGCACCAAAAAAGATGCCGAGAAAGCATGCTGCTTACATTGTCAAGCTGATCAGCCAGCGTCGTTCAGAGGATGCCCTGCCTACAAAAAAGCAAAGCCGCAGCTATCTCCTAAAGCCAGACCCGTTGAGAGTAGCAAAAAACCACCTTTCATCCAAATACCAACTATCATCAATGGTACGAGTTACAGGGACGTACTTCTTGGAAACCATGCAACACAGCCAAGGAATCCCCAACAAACCCCTCAAACCACTCCCGAAGCCCCAAATCTCAACCAGCTTGAAACGATGTTTGCCCGCATGAAAGGAACGATGTTCTCGCAGATGACGCAGTTTATAGCTCCCTTCCTCAACAAAAAGTAATGCAAATAAGGCTTAATATAGTTTTTTGGAACGCAAACGGCTTGCAGAAGAGCAAAGCCGAAGTAGAGCATCTCATGAAAACAGACAATATTGATGTTCTTCTAGTTGCAGAATCCCACTTTTGTCCCAGATCCTACTTTAACATTAGCGGATACGATCTGTTACATGCCAACCATCCATCTGGCAGAGCACGCGGAGGAGCAGCTATGCTCATCAGGAGTGGCATTTAGTACACGGAACTTCCCGCGTTTCAGGAGGAATGGGCTCAGTGCGCCGTGACCAGGATTTCTAGCCCACAGGGAGATATCACCATTGGTGCGGTTTACTTCCCACCCAGACACTCGATAACCGAGACCCACCTTCAGGACTTCTTCGAGTCCCTTGGACCACGTTTTATAGCAGCCGGAGACTTGAACGCCAAACACTCCTGGTGGGGGTCCCGCACAAACAACCCCAAAGGCATAAAGCTTTACAAGTACCTGCCGCGGAAGAGTCTGGACTGCCATTCCACTGGAGAACCCACACACTGGCCTTCCGACCCTTCAAAGCAGCCGGATCTTCTGGACTTCGCCGTCTCCAAGTGCATAGGACACTCTAAGATAACATGCTCAAGCTATGATAAACTGCTATCCGACCACAGCGCAGTAAACTTGCTCCTAAACAGCCCCGTCCTCAGAAAAACCCCACCTAGAAGACTCACCGGGAAACACACAAATGCCCCCAAGTTTACGTTATGGATGCTTTCCTCCCTGTACTCAGATCCCCCTCACACCAAGCAACATAGATGCGGCCATCGAAAACTTAACCAGAGAGATGCACAATGCTGCTGAGTTTGCGAACCCACCTCCTAAGACTACCCCGAGAACACCTGAAAGAGACTTGCACTTGTGGTCTCCTGAAATCGCGGCCCTCGTGGCCGAAAAAAGGCGCCTCAGAAGAGTCTGGTTTTCATCGCGCAACCCCAGGGACAAGACAGCACTTAAACGTGCCACCAAGGAACTGAGGGCAAACTAAGCATCCTACGGCACGACTCCTTCCATAGATTCCTTGAGGAGCTGAAACCTGGATACCCTCAGCACAATCTGTGGAATATCACGAGGCACATAAAAAGACCTGCGAAGAAGATATCACCCGTAAACGGTTCCTGGTGTCGGTGTGAGGTTGGCAGAAGCAAAGGCAGAAGCTTTTGCTGACCATCTACACAGTGCATTCTCACCTTTCGACAGATGCACTGCCGAAGAGAGAGCTGCCATCATAAGGTTCGTAGAGAGCCCAAGTGCTCCTGGCACGCCAATACAGCCCGTCGAACCAGAGGAGATTGTGCAGGAGATCGCCTCCTTAAAAAATGGCAAGTCACCAGATCCTGACCGAATCGATGCAACAGCACTGAAAATGTTGCCCCTAATCTGTCCCCAAAGGCTGGCTGACATCTTTAACAGCTGCCTCCGTCTAGGGTACTTCCCGAAAGTGTGGAAGCGTGCGGAAATAATTGTCCTCCTCAAGCCTGGAAAACCTGAAGCCAATCTAACATCGTATCGTCCGATTAGTTTGCTGGCAATCCTGTCTAAAATACTTGAAAGAATATTTTTACGTAGAGTACTGCCAGTTTTGGAAGAGGCCGGACTGATCCCTGATCACCAGTTTAGCTTCAGACGTCTTCATGGAACACTAGAGCAATGCCACCGGCTTGTTGAGAGCATACTTGAGGCCTTCGAAAAGAAGAAGTACTGCTGCACCGTTATGCTGGATGTTAAACAGGCGTTTGACAGACTCTGGCACCCTGGACTCCTGTTCAAAATTAAATCCCACCTTCCAAGTTCCCACTTCGCCTTCCTCAAGTCGTACACAGAGGAAAGAGAATTCCGAGTGAGATGCGGATCATCAATCAGCACGCCTAGGCCTATAAGAGCAGGAGTACCTCAAGACAGTGTTCTTGGACCCATCTTATACACACTCTACACAGCGGACCTTCGCATCACCCCCTCTTGGAACCTCACAGTAGCCACATATGCAGATGACACCACTTTCCTAGCTTCCGCCACAGATCCGCAGAAAGCATCAGCCATCATACAGAGACAACTGGATGCTCTATTTCCATGGCTGAAACGATGGAACATCGTGGTCAACGCGGAGAAATCCTCCCACACAACCTTCGCATTACGCAGGGGAGATTGCCCCCCCCCCGTCACACTCAACGGGGAAATCATCCCTATGAATAACACTCCCAAATATCTAGGGCTGACCCTGGACCGCAGGCTCACATGACGCCCTCACCTGATCAACAAGCGCAACCAGGCCAACCTACGACTGAAGCAACTGTACTGGCTCCTAGGGAGAAGGTCCAAGCTCAAAGAAAAACTCAAAGTGCTTATTTAAAAAGTAGTGATGAAGCCAATCTGGACATATGCGATACAGTTGTGGGGCAGGGCAACCTGTTATAATCACATCAGAATCCAGCGGTTTCAGAATAAATACCTGAGAACAGTTTCTAACGTTCATCCGTACCACGAAAACTCCATCATTCATAAAGAGCTTGGTATTCCTTCGGTAGCAGAGGAGATCACCCGACACAGTGAAAGATATACAAAAACACTGGACAACTACCCCAACCACCTGGCCATCAAGCTCCTAGATAACAGCCAATCCCTAAGACGCCTGAAAAGGAAAAACCCGCTTGACCTCCCCCACCAATAGACACCTAAGTCAGACTCATAAGATGTACATTCCATGTACCTCCCTTAAGTTAATGTCACCCCCAAATCATTTAATGATTGTCCATTCGAACAGATTTTAAATACAAAATAAGAATGATAAAAAAAAAGAAAGTGCAAACTATGTGGTTTAGTTGACTGTGCCATTCATATCAAATCATCATTTATATTTTGTCGCCGCGCCTGCTATCTGGTAGACCGCGTGGGGATCAGCTGTTAAAACTTAAGCTTTAAGCTTGATCAACCGTTATAGCTCTGTCTGGGCTACAAGTTTAGCCGGTTTCAGAACCTGCTCTGCGAATGTACTTCTAGTAATTCTTTAACTTTATCAAGTTTGTAACAATTGTTAAAGCAATTGCAAGCATACTCACATAATGGCGGATCATGCGAATACGCAGCCATCTCCGCATGGGATCTCACAAGTTGTACTACCACTAGTACGGCAACTTCAAGCATCCCCACAAGTCGTTCCAGTACAATTCAACACCAATACTAAATGGTGTATGCTCTACAACAATTAGCAAGAGCCAAATCAGTGCGAAGCACCTCACCGATCTCTGTTTATCTTAAAGGATGGCAAGATGTATCTTATAAAAGAGCCGGCTCAGCTCTTATCCCCAAATTAACCCGTAAAAGGGCAGTCTCTCATCAGGAGGACATTATCCCCAGAAATCGCTTCCAGGTTTTAGGCGACAATGAAGACATGGAACACTCTACCTCGGAAACAGCGATCAGTCGTGCCGAAGAGAAGCGTTGAGCCAACCCGCAAATATTGATAAACCTTTTTCCGGCGCCCCCTCACTAGCTCGCCGTCAATCTAAAGTACCAAGAATCACGGTCCCCCACGGGGTTTACTTTCCGGAATTCGCCAAAGAACTGGACGCCCTCATTGGACCTTCACCCACCTTCACAATAAAAACCTTAAATTGATTGTGTTATTGATTGTGTTAGAGTGCAACTCATCTGACGACTACCGAACTGTGGCCCGTCATCTCCGCGATAAGGGTACTAATATTCACCACGGTGTTCCATCGGAAGACATTACCGAATGCCCGCAGAAAGAAGGCCACCACGTCCTCTGCATTTACACCCCTCATAACAAGATAACGAAACTCCGAAAGTAACAACCTCCTAAGAAACATCTCTGCTTTCTACAGACATAAAGTTAGCTTGGAGAAGCCGCGTAAACAGACCGAGCCAGTCCAATGCCTCAGGAATATGGGCACACCAAGGCATATTGCACTCGACATCATATATGCAGACAGTGCGGTAAGAATCATCCAACTTCTGAATGCAAGCTGGGACCGGACGATCCTAAATGCTGTTATCACTGTGGCAACTTTCACGCAGCCAACTTTAAAGGTTGCAAAAAATATATACAAATCAATTTTAAAAATAAGCAGCAGCAGAAGATCATTCCATCACCTCTACCAAGTACTACCCCTAGCTTTGGCAATCAAACTTACCTGAGCGCAGCAAGCATTAATAAAACGGTCGCTAAAATCCGACAGCCCAGTATACCACCAGTTTACAACCCGCCCCCCTGGTCACCAGCACAAACGATAATTTGGATGCGAAGTTGGATCAGCTCATCACGAAGATCGACAAGATGATGTCAACTATTGATTCCGTCATGCAAGTTATCGCTTGCTCCCTTCCCCCACCATCTCTCATAGTGGGTCGATTTAAAATAGCATCCTGGAACTCCAACTCCAAATTATTATTGCCTTTATAGAACTCCATAACATCGACATCCTCATGTTGTGTGAGACGCGGAAATTATTATAAGAGCCACAGTCTCCTATCAACCCTCCTTTACACGGTGGGAAGAACACCTACAAGCAGTTGGCAATAAACTGTCTGCAAGCAGACGATCTTTCGATGTTGCCTCGGTCTATTGCCCCCCTGCCTACAGGTGGGCGGAGACAGACTTTCTGGCACTTTTCTCCCAACTCGGCAGGAAATACCTTGCTGCAGGGGACTGGAACGCCATGCATAGGTGGTGGGGCAACTACAGAATGTGTACCAGAGGCAGGCTTTTGTCCTCTGCTCTAGCAGACGAAGGCATTGACAATGTAGCTACAGGCGCAGCGCCATTGACTTTGGCATATCAAAAAGGCTTCAGACACCAGGAAAGAGCCCCCACTGAGCTTTCATCTGACAATCTCCCGCTTCTCTTTGAACTGGACGAGGAGGCCCAATACTTTCAGGGAACCGCAGCCAAATACCTTCCTCACAAAGGAATTATGGCATTAATAAAAATTTATAATGCTATGCTAAGATTAGGGCGAGATCCTTCATCACCGATCGGACCTCCGAGGTGGCAGTGAGAGACCCTCGATCGAGAATGCTGGCCATGACCGCAGGAGTTCCTCACGGAAGTATACTCTAGGCAAACGGCCTCGAATGCAGTACAATGTCGTGCAATGGCTGCACGACATTGGAGCCTGGGCAGCCAAGTGGAATACAGTTATCAATTGTGCTAAGTCTGTTTGTGTGACCTTTGCTCTTCGTCCCGGCACATGCACTGGCCTAACATTTAACGGTGAGTTGATAGACAACGTGGGGAATTCCCACTGTTACCTGGGAGTCCATCTGGATCGGAAACTTATCTGGCAGGCCCATATCGCAGCGGTCAAGGCCAAGTGCCTTGTAAAGATTAAAAAAAATGGACTGGCTCCTACGGTCTAGCAAACTACAACTCCTAACTAAAGTGCTACTAATCAAGGTCCATATTAGAAAAAATATTTTAAAAAACAAAGCAATTTTAATATGCAATCGTATTACATGTATTACAAGCCCCTGTACTTAGAAGTCAGATTAATAGAAAAGAGAGCGTGAATGAGAGTGATGTACGAAGGGCGCATACTAAAATAGATAAGGCATTTTAGAAATGCAGAAGACGAAAAAAGAGGAATAAAAATAAAAATACTGTTTTTTATTTATATTTAAAATAAAAATAAATTAATTTCTCACCCAAATATAGTAATGCACAGACGCGATGCGATAAGATATGGGAAGTTAATTGAGTGTAATTATACACTTTTTTCTTTATTTAAAAGAACTATGGTTTGTTTGCAATAATCAAAAAACGCAGAGCGCACAAAAAAAAACCCATTATCTAAAAAGTGAAGCACGGCAATGCACAAATATCAATTGTTTGAAAACCTCGACTTTGCCCTGTTTCAAATTTTTACGGGACTTCAGTTTTAAAGCTAAACAAGTGAGAAAAGTTACAAACAAAAAAGTTTTCCATACAAAGACTTGTTTTCATATCGGTCGTTTGTATGACAGCTATTAATATAGTGGTCCGATCCGGACAAAACTTTCACAAGACGTGTATGGCTATGTCAAATGAATAAATGTTGAATTCGGTTGAAATAGCTTGGAAAACAAAAAAGTTTTCCATACAAAGACTTGTTTTCATATCGGTCGTTTGTATGGCAGCTATGTGATATAGCGGTCCGATCCGGACCAAACTTTAAAAAATCATGTGTGGCTATGTAAAATAAATAAATGTTTAATTCGGTTGCGATAGTTTTGATCTGCGTGCAACAAAAATAATTATCTGGTAAAAATTTCAAAACGCTAGCTTTAAAACTTCTGTCTATTTTTTGCATAGAAACAGACGGACATGGCTATATCGACTAGGCTGTTGATGCTGATATACTTTGTAGGGTCGGAGATGCTTCCTTTAATGCGTTGCACATTTCTGGACAAAATTATAATACCTCTTTCAAGGGTATAAAAAACGCGAATAACAACAAAGCATTTGCGCAAAAACATGCATATCCAAAAAAGCTATAACAGAATTAAATAAACTGTATTATCCAAAATAAATTTTGACCGAACATATGAGCTTACAAAAGGTGTGTGCACGGTTTGTTCCGCACAAATTGTCTGACGACAAAAAATTACCCAGAATTCAACATTTGAAGGACATCATTATTTGGCCAAAAATCACATTTTAACAGTCAACCACTCCCCGTATTCACCTGATATGGCACGGTGCGACTTCTACCTTTTCGGAAAAATGCATTTGCCGATGAAAGGAAAGCGTTATGCAGACGTGGACGCCATTCAAAATGCTTGCACCGGCATACTGGCGGCCATACCGGGCAACGAGCTAAAACACTCGTTCGACATATTTTTGGACCATGCAAAAAGCTGTATTAAAGCAGGAGACTATTTTGAATAAATGGATTTTGCTATTATTTTGATTTTTAAAGTCAAAAAGTTTATTTTGGAACCCACATTGTATTTGCTAACCTCTGTTCTGTACAAATCAAAATTAATCTGAAAAGGCATTACACCAGTATTCTATCGTTTTGCAAACAATCATAGTAATTAGAATAAAATATGTAATTAGTTTCCAACTAATAGTGCCTTTTTTACGTAACAGATGATATATAAAATATCCTAAATTCACACATAGGCTTTTTAGAATATTTTTTGTTTACATATTATAGGATCTAAAATGTATAATTAAAATAATTTTAAACTATAGGAAAATACAATAGATAAAATTTCTCTTAGGAAATGAATATCGAAAAAGTCTAACTTCAAAATGTATGAGCTGCAGATAGGAAAAAAGACTACTTCAACAACATCGATTATTTTTAAAACATCTGAAAAATTTCATCAGTATCTATCGTGTTGTGTATAAAAACAAAATAAAATAATATGAATCGGAATTCAAACCATGTAAAGGGTAAATTCAATGGCCAGACTATCGGTATGGAATTGCAGGATCGGTAACGGTAGGAATTTGAATTAAAAACAAAAGAAAAAGTATGGGTTTACCCCATACATATATGCATAAATGCAAAACTTTAACTAGTAATGAGAATTTTCAGAAAGCTAAAACATTAATAATATATACCGTATAAATAGAGCGACTAAAATCAATTTATATTGTATCGTTATTACTTATTAAAGTTATTTAATAAATTTCGCAGTGAAATTATTCTGCGAGGATATGGTTCTAGAAAATGGATCTGAAGATAAAAATATATACACTGGCTCGGCTTAAGGAAAGATTTTTAAACTTATCTTGCATTCCTTACCGTGCTCCATATGGCTATGCATGTCTCGAGCAAATTCTTCCACGAATTTTTTCATAATATCTTGTAATAATTCCAATGGGGAACTTAGTGTGTAGCTGTAACCAATAGTTTGTGAAATTTGCGCAATAACTACACGAAAAAGATCTGAGGAATATTTTTCTGCCATTGCAATTCCTATATCTTTGCTTTTTAACAAAAAAATTGAAAAACAAAAAAATATAATTTCCTTTGTCTTCAGTGTGACCGGCCGTACATAAACAAAATCCTCAGAAATAATGTTCAAATTAGCGTCGCCTATTTAGCGTCGATAGGGAACATCTGAAATGTAACATGGGTAAAAGTTTTTGTTGTTCCATTAAAATCCATCTATAAAATTAAATGAAAAACATATGGTATAGAATTGTTTAGTATTGAATGCCTTAATGTTTTCTGTTACATTTAGGGAGCAGATTTAACCGTTTTCTATTGTTTTAAAATGCATTTTGAAGGGAATTTGAAATTGAATTGATTTTGATAAAATTATATGCATTCGATTTTATGAAAAATTACCTCTTCTATGGTTTACCGTGCAAAACGTTTCCTAGTTCGTGTGGGAAGTACACATTAATCCTTATTATACCTGGAAAAAGCTTTTGTTACACAAGCTTTCGTATTGCCTTTTTTCGGTTCAGCTATTGGCCCCCTCTTAGCTATTGATATTAAAAGGGTACTCTAAATCAAATTTCTATAAATCGTTAAATGATTTTTGCTCCAAGTGTACTTTGAAAGATGCTCTACAGAGTCATATATCGCAAAAAATGGTGCAACGCGCGAAAACTTTAAAATTACATAATTTAATTTTTGGGTTTGTTGTGTATGAAAGTCGAGTTGGGTTAACGTGAACACTTGCCGTGTTGGCTTAAACTCACGGCCCCCTTGGGCAAGTGATTGAATTATTGCGTCAATTAGCGCCCCTTTGGAACCATATTCCGCCGGATACCGAATGAGAACCAATCTGTTGGCACCCTCGGTTAAGGGCCGAGGCCTATCTTTGGTTTCACGGCACCCGGTCGTATAACGCAACTCCACGTCGAACACGAATGTTCTGCCCGCATTTAGGCATTAAACCACAGCCACCACGATACTCCCACAAGGGGGCCATCCGCTTCAGTCAGGCCGGAACGCATCCGGGGGCTCCTGACTCCCGTGGTACCAGATACAGCCCTTGGTCAGGCGTTGTGGCACATTTGTGACACTACCGACTTTTGACTCACGAACAGTCACGGGACGGTAGCCTCTACGTTGACATCGCTGCTGGAAATAGATATGAAGTGGTCGAGACCAAATCATAAGATGGTACAGTCTTATCCACCATGCTCATGGACATGGCTTTCTCACTGTTCTGAGGCCGAGGACTATTCCTGCTTCTTCCATAATTGTGGCATTTATACCTGCTGGTCAAAGACCACTTAAAGACCGCTCAAGAACAGCCAGCGATGATCCCAACAAAAAGTGACAAGACGGAGAAGCACTACCTCCGTTTGTACCCTCATCGCCCGTGGTCCCAGAAAAGTCCTTTGGTCAGGTTGGTATCCTAAAGAATACTGCCAGTTTCAGCTACCATGAAGATCGGGGACTGGTCACCCCGGCGGCGGGCAAAAACCCAGTGGTCCTTGCATACACCTAGTTCACACGCCATTCACCCAACGTTAAGACTCCCAGGCCTCCGCAAATCAACGCCTTTGGCGTCGTCTGGAAAACACGGCTCTCGCAAACACATTCAGCACATTATTCCCATCCCTACTGGAGAGTACCTGACTCACGTCAAATTCCCCCGCTACCTGAGCCATACCTAACCCTTCCCGATCTCGAAGATCATCATACAGAGGACACTCACAGAGAACATGCTTTCAGGTCTCTTCTCTCGAGCCACAATGGCATTCCGTACTATCTTCCAGGTGCCGATTATGCAGGAATGCATTAAGCGACTTATGGCCAGTCAAAAGGAACCCGGCACTGAGGTTAAGGCCAAAGTCCGGCCGATCGACAACGAACGAGACATTGGGAATGAACTCGTGCGTGGTCCTCCCTTTCACGCTTGCATCCAAACGGACCTGCTAGTACGACAGAACACACTCACGCAACAACTCCATCCACACACTAGGTGGTAAACTCTCCATGTCCTGTCCATACAACCATTCCTTCGGCAACAATGGCAGTCCCTTCTTAAGCTTGTAGCTTACGGCTTACCTGCAAAGCCTGCGTGGAGACAGTGCGTCACACAGGCATACATCCAAGCATCAATAGGCGCTGCGCGGACTGCACTTTCGTACGGCCCGTCAGGCCCACGACTACCTCGCTCCATACCGGCGCCCCTTTTTCTGCACAGGCAACAAAAAGACCGCCGTATATGGTTCGAGCAGCCCTCCTACTCAGACCCCAATCATTCCGTAAAATTCGGCGCAATAGACTCACTATTCCGGTCAGTCCTTCAGGCCGGCTAGGTGAGGCTTAAGCACATCCTCTCACCCATGAGAATGCTGAGGTTTCACATATCTAATTCGGGAATCATCGAGCCTTACTATTGGAGGTCGACTAACTGCCATCTTGCCTTTGAGCACATCGACACTGTCGCCCCATTGGCGCACAATGCGCAGGCACACTGCGGCATTCTTCTCAACCTGCAGTCTCGACTGGCCTTCAATCATAATGATATTAGCGACTGCCATACACTTGGATGACATATTGTTAAATAGGAGCCAAGACAACCTTATAAATTTTGGCCTTGTTGGAAATTTAAAGTTTGTTTCCAGGCCTAAGGAGCCAAGCCATGCTGTTCGCCTTTGTTTTGAGGCGCCGAGTTACATCCGTTACATGGCGTTGAAATGTAAGTCGCTTATCCAGAGTGACACCGAGGTATTTGTGGGCGTTGTGTGAAGAGCTCTCCATGCAGAAACACACCTGGTGATGTGACTTTTCTCAGGGTGTACGTCACGGAGACACACTTTTCCGGATTGGCAGCGATGTTCCAGCGTAGGGCCCAGTTCTCAAATTTTTTTAGATAAAGCTGAAGCGTAGCAGTGTCATCAGCAAAGGTGGCAACTAGCAGGTCATTGGGATCTGTCAGCTGAGGGCATGTCGTGCGTATACAGGCTATATAGTGTAATCATAATGAGCAAGTCGTCTGCGTATGCACAACACTTGCATACCCGTTCGAGTTGCCACAACAGGGGATCCATCATGAAGTTCCATATATATGGACTACAGATGGAGCCCTGTGGACAACCGCGGACCGCATTCTTACTCACATTCTCCGATACCCCATAACGCATGCACTCCGCCCCGATAAGTAGCTCTTCCATAGAGCTAAGTCCCGGGACCCACACTCGTGCAACCTCCGAATAACGTTGGCCCAACTCAAGTAGTCGAACGTATCCTTGGAGTCAACAAATATGCCTGGAACATACTTGGAGTTGCTGGACTCTACTGAGTCCTTAACAAGCCACCAAGCGTCCTCGACACATTTGCCCTCCCTGAAACCAAACTGCCTCTCGTTCATGTGACTTCCAACGAGCTCCTGAAGTCGTTCCACCAACCCTCGCTCCAGAACTTTTGCAAGGACTGGAACAAGGCTGATTCCCCGAAATGACCGCGGATTGCTCCGGACCCTGTCGGGTAACTTCAACAGCACGCTGACCCTCGTCCGCTTCCATTCACTAGGAAAAATCCCATCGCTCATGCACTTCGCATACATTGGGCCGCGCCTTCCGCATTGGCCCTTCTGGCCCTTTGGAATCGCTTCCTCAGGGATCGGAGTGACTGCCGCACAGCGCTCAATTAATCAGTCTACCACTTGACACGCTTAGGAGTCACCTTACGGTGTCTCGCAAAAACCCGGATACGCAGGCAACTTGTTCATCCACAGTCAAAGCACAGAAGGTGCTGACCGGGACTTGCGCCGCCGTCTATCTCACATAATGGCCATGCAAGAACCAATTCGCACCTCTAGTGCGCCAACCATGGCCCCCCACATTCGAGTCCAAAGCCACGTCGCGACTCACCACAATCTCAATGGGATTGTGATCACTCACGCCGAGGCCTCCCAACACACTCCATCTAAATCCAAGCATTCGCATTGCTGCATTATTCACGAGAGTGACATTAATATCGCTAGTCCTCGTGGGGCCGTCGAATGTGAACCACTCGCTGGGCTCGTTAACGACCTGCATTCACCGGGTGATCACCCATTCCGCTAGCGTCTCACCCCGCAAGTGGTTCGGCAGCCAGAGGTGTCCCTGGACATCTTACTGAACCACATGGGGGACGACGCGTTCCTTCAAGACCAAGAATGACAGGTTCGCTAAGTTCACCAAGGTGCACTCCACGCTTGGGTCATTCACAACCACTGCGGCCTGGTTCCTGGTGTCAAGAAATGCTCGCCTTTCTGCGGGCAATCCCCGTACGACCGTGGTTTGTGTACGGTTCTTGCAAAAGGGCCACACCGCAGCCTCTTTCGCACATCATTGACCCCACATCAACCATGACCGCAAACGAACCCTGGCAATTTATTTTGGTCATCCTAATGTCTCGCATTCACTCGCGCCAAAATTGCCGAGTATATCGGGTAGCATGCTGACAGCATGCCATGGCCCGAAGGCAACCCCTTAAATCGGCAGTTTTGGCAGTCCACTGGATTAGTGCATTTCGCCGCTACATGGCCTCATGCCCACACTGACGACACATGCCCATACTGACGACACACACTCACCTTCAATCGGCAGTCACTGACCTTGTGGTCAAAGCCCACGCACCAGTGGCATGCGTATGTCTTCACCTGGGATCGGCAGCGGAAGCTGAACCACTTTATATACACCCGTCCAGCATCTAAAAACGGCAACGTTTTCTCACTCACCTCCAGTGTGACGTTGACGGTACCGCCGGCAACCGCTGTCCAGGGCTTGGTCAAGTGTACTGCCGTTTTGAGCTCCGCCGGGGTCAGCTCCTCCTTGAGGATATTCAAATAAAGTTCCTCCATGAACTCCTCATGGGCGATTGCAGTGTCAACATCGTACACGGTCACCCTTGGCCTCACCGCGGTATTACGCTCCACGCTGAGTCCGATCTCGGCGAATCTCTTCGATGCCGCCACCTTTGAGGCTTCTGTCTATCCGTCTGTCTATCTGTCTGTCTATCTGTCTGTCTATCTGTCTGATGGCTCCGCCACGCTTCAATTCCCGAACCTCGTGGACCCGGACCCTCAAGGCTGGAGCAACTTCTTTCCTGACCTTTCCTGCCACCTGGCGACTCGTCAGCTCGGGATGTGTTCCCTTCACCACGCAGGACCATGTTTCCCGTACTTTGGTGGGACGGGGAAATGGTACTGGGGCAGCAGGAGCGACGTCAGTGGCAACAGGCATCGCCATCGGCATCGGCATCGGAGTCGGCATGGTCAGGCGGGTGTCCAACTCTCCTACCCGGAGCATCAGTGCCACCACCAGCACGTTATATCGAGAGACAACTCTCGATCTATCGGCTCTCGCTGCAAAGACCAACCGATAGAGGGACGCTGACGTTTATCCTACGGCTCGAATCGCGGGGATAGATCCGAGTGAATAAAGTGTAAAAACGATTACGAGGAAGGAAGAGAGTTTGATTCTTGCTCTAAAAGGTAGGCGAGGATTATGATTCAAAAGAAAAGGAAGAGCAAAGTGAAGAATTGCCATAGAGGCCGGACCAGTACCCTACAGCTTAGGAATAGAACTAAAATTTCTAGTCTGTCTATTTGGAGTGTTGAAGTTTGTAGAGACTAGCTGTTTACATTAACATTAATAAGGCTATGTAGGAAAACGTTATGTTACTAACTAAATTAGTAAGACTCTGCTAAGATAAGAAGATAGATGAAGATTTGCATCCCAGTTGCGTTCCCTTAGAGAGTAAGGCTAAAAGAAGTTTTTCTGTACGGATTTAATGCGGTCTCGATGATTCCCATTCTAAGGGCTCTAGACGCATGAATCTTATTGAAGTATCGGACGTACACAAGATAAATATAAACTTTTTGTTATAGCTATGGTTATAAGTTATAAGTAAATATTTTATATAGAAAAGTACGTAGCTTGGTGAGGGCTCTAGAAAGAACTAAATCAATTTCCAAATCGAACTGCAGTTGGGCAGATTTATATTGAAGTGAAAGCTTAACGTCGCCGGCATACATAAGCACCAGAAAGTTCGTTTGAACAGGGAGTAAGTCATTTATTAAAATAGTAAAATTTAACGGCCCAAGATGGCTTCCTTGGCGGACTTCCGATGTAGCTCTGACAAGGCGAGAGTGTACATCTTAAAAAAAAACACATTGGACCTGTGACCTTCCAGCCAAGTAGCTGGAAATCCAACTGAGAAAGTCTGAGGGAAATCCCATGAGATTAAGTTTACTCAAAAGGAGTTAGTGGTTAACACAGTCAAATTCTTGGCTGACATGCTCTGTAGATGAAATCTGTTTAAAGGGCGTTACGGAAGCCATATGTAATAAAGGAATTCAGCTCCAGAAAGTTTGTGGTGATGGAGCGACGTTCTATAAAACAATGTTGGTATTAAGAAGTAAGTGAACTGTAGAGGTGTTGAAAAAGTAGCTTGACCAATTTTTTAAATGCTTTGCTTTCGAAGAAAGATGTCTCGAAATAAGATTGGCTGATTGAATATTATATGTTTAGGGCGGATATATAATTGTAGGAGGTAAATACGTTATTTAAATTTGACAAATGTCTTCCCGTAAATAGCTGTAACTAATCCGAGTAGGGAAATTTGAACGGTGTGGATGAGATGTCATCTAACTATTGGCTGGCGTTTGTACAGATTTGGAAACTGATATTGGTGCAATTTTCTGTAACGGATCCGACAACGGTTTTTTTTCTTAAATATATAAAATATGTTATCCTGTCCCGCGTCGATGTAGGAGTCGTGCCAGGTTGAAGTGTAGTCCAGCGCCGTTAGCTGCTATCCTTGGAATTCTACAGTGGTACTGCAATTGGTTGTGACCAGTCTTCTTATGACGTTTATATTGGAGAGTTTACTTCATCTACTGGCTCGACAATTTTATCAATAATAAGACAAGGTTTTAACGGCTAAAGCCGGAGCTATGTTTATTGGTCAAGCGTAAGCTTTCGTTTCTTAGACAGAACTGAAGTACAAAATATACGGAAGCATATGTCTACCCTAGATCCAATACGTGATAAAATACGACAATTGTCTTCTCGTAAATGGCTGTAACTAATGCGAGTAGGGATATTTAAACGGTGTGGATGAGATGTCTTCTAAACTATTAGCTGGCGTCTGTACAGATTTGGAAACTGATATTGGTGCACTTTTCTGTAACGGATCCGACAGCCGTTTTTTTCTTAAATATATAAAATATGTTATCCTGTCCCGCGTCGATGTAGGAGGCGTGTCAGGTTGAAGTGTAGTCCAGTGCCGTTAGCTGCTATCTTTGGAATTCTGCAGTGGTACTGCAATTGGTTGTGACCAGTCTTCTTATGACGTTTATGTTGGAGAGTTAACTTCCTCTATAATCACCGGCCTTGTGGCTCGGTAATTATATCAATAATACCTGCCGTAAGACAAGGTTTTAACGGATAAAGCCGGAGCTATGTTTTTTGGTCAAGCGTTAGCTTTAGTATCTTAGACAGAACTGAAGTACAAAATATATTGAAGCATATGTCTAAACTAGCTCCAATGCATCGCGACATAAAACCGTGGCCGGCACGCCGACTCAGCATTTCATGTATTGCAATTCGGCACTCCGGATAGCGCGGGGTGCTGAATTCATTTTGGACGCGTCAGCATTGTTTGTGTGAATCAAAAATACTTTGTTATTAGGGTATTATTTATGGGGTATTATATCGAGTATTCTTTTCAGTTTTTAACTACCCTCCTTAGATTTATGATCGTCCTCGGTTGTATTAAACTTATCAATCGCTCGCTGTATCTTGATGGAGCCTCGTTTTCTTCTTAATGCCAAAAAAAGGATGAACCAATCAGAGCGACGGTTAGGATCACTCCAGCCACACACCAAAGTTCGGGGGAGCCTGTGGCGTCAACCTCTTCCTTGAAACCTTGGATGAAGCGCAGATGGTTGTTGTTCATGCGGGTCATGGCCGACAATGTTCAGTAGTGATGATCGTACTATGCCAGGCTGCTTGTCCAATGTTTTTCGCAGATTTACGAACTCCGTCCCATTGATGGTGGCTGAACGTTCGAAGGTTACCAGGTGCGTTCCCTTGACGAGCACCTCTGGGCCACCGTCCGTGCTGATGCGGGCTGTTGCATCGTTGATAATAACGACGCCGTCATGTACGGGCATTATTGCCCTCAGGTGGCTGGGTTGAGTAAAAAATTGAGCCGTGTTTCCCGCATGGAGCGAACGAGCACAGGTTTCGCGACGAGACCGCTCGCAGAAGATGTCGTGAGTGGTTTTCGTGCACTTGGTGACCGCAAAGGTGTCTTCTTCACATTCTGCCAACGTGTCCTCATGAAGCCGTAGGATTACTTGATAGTGTGATACCGGGTAGACGGAGACCTGCTTACACCTGACTTTGACTCTCGGATGAGCCATTAGTATATGGATTATGTCATCGAATTGGAAGACCTTAATTCTAGCTGCATGATCAAGGATTGTTGGATGAACTATGCTAGCTTTTGCCATTGCTACAGTGAGAATTAAATTTTGTATTTTTGTTGTCAGCATTCCATTTCTCGATAGAAGTGCCTCGTACAAATGTGGGGTGTCAACCAAGTCGTTCTTTCGGGCTTTAATAATTCTATTAATGGTGTCGGTTAATTTGTTTATCTGTTTTTGGGTCTCTGAATTTATGGTAATCTGCCTGGACTTTGAGTCCACTAGCTGAGCTTCTGTCATCCTGATTTTCAAAAAATCCGAGGCGTCAGGGGTTCCCGCAACCACTTTAAGTACTGTCCCCAATAAATCTAAGCTTCTTGCAATTCTATGGTGTATTTTAAGGACGGACAACAAGGTTCTCAAATGATCTGTATCGACATCTAGTAATTTGCGCATATGCGATTGCGGAAAGGACTCGGACAATTTTTCTCTCATCTACCATACTAGTGAATTCGGAACGGTTGCTCACTTGCCTTAAGTAGTCACGTTGTTCAAACACATTTAGCGTGAGAAAAGTCAGTGATCCGTGCATTTGCCACTGCTAGGGTGATTAGCGTTGTGAGGGCGAACCTGCAATCCAAACGTAGAGTGAGACCACGATGTTTTAACTTAAATCTGGCTTACTAATAAAAAAATTTGGCTTACTTGCAAATTATAAGTGAGGGGGCCTACTTGAGGTTGTCCTTATGGACCACCCTCCCCTTAATGAGGGCAGACGTTCCCAGGTCTGCATGCACTTTTTGTTCCGTGCATAATGGGGTCAGTTTGTTTCCTAACCTTTTATTGTTTTTGACAAATACCTCTTCTCCTACCTCAAAAGCCCTCTCCTAGCTGGGTTGCATCTTTCAATGTTGTTTTGCTGGGCCTTTATCAACCTGTCTTTAATGTTTAGGCAGCGATCATCGGATCCCGTGTGGAGAATCTCGACCAGTTTCTCAGGGGGGACCGAGTCCTACAGTTGCCGTCAAGAGTTCTACAAGTCTACAGTATCGCTGATTTTTTTTTGTCTAGCTTAAGACACCTGGCGATTTCTGTCAAGGAGCTGTGGAACCATTCCACTTAACCATTTGACGAACTATGTACCGAGGCTGCGTTCACAATGTCGATGCGGTAGCTGTTTTCTGTAGAGAGGTGATAGTTTCGCAATATATTGTTCTGACTTTGGGCAATAAGTTTACGACTGGACTGCACTGGTTGTACCACCGCAAACTTCGAGAACTTGTCAACGCATGTTAGTAATTGCTTCTTATCCGTTGAGATGTCAATGTGAAACATTTCGTTGGTGTAACTTGGTATGGGTGTTTCCCCGAGCTCTTGCTTTTTTGGGAGCCTGTCATATTTGGCTTTGGTACATACTCCGCAATTTGCAACCATTTTTTGTGCTAGGCTGCTCAATTTGGGGAAATAGTAATCGCGTAGGACTTGCTTGGTATTTTGCTAAGCCGCTCTGTGTGCACGATTGTGTTCTGCCGTGATAATTTCTAACTGTTCGTTTCTATTGGTAACGTCCATTAAAACCTTCTTGCAATAGGGAAACTGTGTAGCCGGGAAATAAGCAATTAAGTCATGGTGAAAGCTTGCTTCTTCTATAATGATTTGATTTCTGAAGCAGTTTAGTGGTTGATCTGCCTGTATTAATATTGATATTGCGAGTGCCGTAAAGATAGTGCTGTAACTTGCCTAAAGCCCACACTATGGCCAACAACTCTCTTTCATTCGTGGCATAGTGTGACTCGCTTTCGTTAAGGGTCCTAGAGATCAATGTAATAGGTCTTTTTTGTGCGATAGAACGGCGCCGATACCGTTCGCGGAAGCATCCGTTGTCAGATCGAATGGCTTCCTTAAATCAGGGTATCTGAGAATTACAACTTTGGAAGCCAAGACATTTCTTAACCTCTCGAATGCAACTCTCTTCAAGTCACCGAAGTCAATAGGAGTTTTCTTAGACGTGTGTTTGCTGGCGGAGCCATTTTCTCCTTTCAGCAAGCTTGTCAATAGCCTCGCGATTGCCGCAAAGTCTTTAATGAAACATCGATAGTAACTGGCCAGGCCCAAAAATGACCTAAGCATATACAGATTGGTCGTTTCTTGGTACTCCTTTATGCCTTTGACTTTTTCTGGGTCGGTTTTTTGCGCCACCGTTAGTTACTCTTTGTTTGAAAAAGGGTGTTTTTTTGTTGGACACCTTCATGTTGGCATCCATGGGCTTTTTAAAACCCAATCTATGTGCCGAACTTAGTCTTCCTCATTTTCGGAAAAAATAATGACGTCATCTACGTAAAAATAGCATGATTTGCCAATTTTTTCTCGTAGGACGTCGTCGATCGCTCTTTGGAAGATGCTTCCCGCATTCTTCAAAGCGAATGGTAATCGACAAAATTCATACTTCCCGCCATTTATTGAGAAGGAGGTCTTCTCGAGGTCATGCTCGGCCATAAAAATCTGGTAATAGCCGGACTTTAAATCTAGCGTTGTAAAGTACTTTTTTTTTTTTTTTTTTTAAACTTATTGCGTTATTTATTGGATCTTCTCTTTTTGTGAGACTAACAATAATTATTCAAATCTTATTATATAACTTATATTAATTACAATATGAAGTAATTGTATTAGTTAGAGACGGCCCTAGGATTTCTTTGCTGGGCTGGAGAATCTTTGCGCTTCAGTCGGCTCTGACTGTAGACTCGCGTAAGCGACTTCGCGAGAGGATTTTCGTGTGCGGCGAGCTTTGCTTGATGTTTACTTTTTTTCGTCTGAATTTCCTCATTGACAAGGTTTATGTGGAGGTCTCTATGGATGCTTTCGCTGCGTAGGTACCATGGTGCCCCAGTGATAGTTCGCAGAATCGTGGACTGAGCTCGCTGTATGATTTCAATGTTGGTTTTTGAGGCGTTTCCCCATAGTTCACAGCCGTATGTCCAGATGGGTTTCAGCACGGTATTGTAGAGGAGTACTTTGTATTCCAGACTAAGGGGAGAGTTGTAATTAATAAGCCAGTGAAGATTGGCTGCTTTAAGCTTCATATGAGTCCTTTTAGATTCTATATGTCGCCGTCAGGTGAGGCGTCTATCTAGGTGAACGCCGAGATATGCTACAACGTCTGCTTGTGGGATAAATGTTTTGTTCAGGGTACAGGGTGGGCAGGTTTGTCTGTTCAGTGTGAAGGTTACATGTCTGCTTTTGGTCTCGTTTATCTTAATGCGCCAGTCCGCAAACCATCTTTCCACTATTTTAAGATGGCAGGCAAGTTGCTCTGTTGCCTTCGCTGGGCATCTAGATCGGCTAAGTATTGCGGTATCGTCAGCAAACGTAGAGGTTGTGAGCTGATAGTTTGTAGGCATGTCTGCTGTGAATAGGGTGTAAAGAACGGGGCCCAGTACACTACCTTGAGGGACTCCAGCATTGATAACGCGGTCGTGTGAAGTCGAACTGTTGCACCTGGTTGAGAACACTCTTTTGAAGAGATAAGATTCGAACACTTTGTGCGTGTTCTGGGGAAGCAGTTTTGTTATTTTGTACATTAGTCCTTCCAGCCAGACTCGGTCAAATGCTTGTGCAACATCTAAGAATATAGCTGAACAGTATTCCCGGTGCTCAAAAGCGGTACGAATTTCGTGTGTGATGCGATTGACCTGTTCGAGCGTTCCGTGATTTTTGCGAAAGCCAAACTGATGCGATGGTATTGTATTTCGCCTTCTTAAGTATGGAGTTAGTTATTTTAAAAATGCATTTTCAAACAGTTTCGAGAGACACGTTAGGAGACTGATTGGTCTGTAGGATGAGGGTTGCGATTTGTCTTTGCCTGGCTTGGGAATCATTACTATGACCGCCTTTTTCCACCTTTGGGGATAGTATCCAAGTTTCGTAATAGCGTTGAAGAGATGGCATAAGGTCAGAACCGCACACGGTGGGAGTTCTATGATCATTTTTGGTGCCACCAAGTCATGTCCAGGTGATTTTTTGGGATTAAGATCTTTTATGATAGATGCTATCTCACTTTGGCTGAATGTTACTGGATTTATAGGGGGCAAGCTTTTAGTTACTACAGGGAGGACAAATGAGTTGCTAGCAGGATTTGGTTGGAATACTTTCTGAAGGTGATCGGCGAACGCATTAGCTCTATCTTCGTCGCTGCGTATCCAGCTTCCAGAGGGACCTCGCAGTGGAACGACTGTTTCTGCCGGTGACTGTATGCTTTTGTGTGCTTTCCACAAAGGGTTCCTTTTGCTGGTGGGCGATAGTTGTTTGATATATAGATGCTGTGCGTTGGCTTCCTCAAGCTTAAGTGCCCTGGTTAGTTTACGTGTTGCTATTTTTAGATGTTCTTTAGCCGTTGGGGATCTATGATTCTGCAATTCTCTTCTTAGTCTTCGTTTTTCAAGTACTATCTGTTCGATTTCACGATTTGTCTTGCTATGATTTGTCATTTTGTGTGTGTCTGGAGGTGTAGAGGCCTTGGCAGCAGCAACAAGTGTTTCCTCTATCGATTTGACCAGGCGATCAACATCCTCGTCGGTGAATACTGTTTGAGTTGGTTCCATGTGGGTACAAACATATTTCGCGTACCTTGCCTAGTTGGTCCTGTTGCCTGTCAGCCTGTAGGGGCGTTCAGTTATATGTGGTCGGTGCCAGAGAGTAAGTAGAACTGGGGAGTGATCAGATGATAGTTCTGCAAGTGACTCGGCCGTAATATTATTTCTTGGAATCTTTCTTGTTATTGCAAAGTCAATGAGATCCGGTAGCTTATTTGGATCTGCTGGCCAGTATGTAGGCCTACCCGGAGTCACATAATCGAGCTTGTTTCGCGGCTTAATGAGCGCGTTGTAAAGTTGTTTGCCCTTTGGGGTCAGAAGACGTGATCCCCAGTGCGTATGCTTGGCATTGTAGTCACCGGCCGCTATGAATCGCTCACCGAGTGAGTTGAAAAATTCCGAGAATTGGTCCTCAGAAACTACAAAACGAGGTGGGCAGTAGACTGCGGCCAGAGTGACGGGGCCGCTGCTGGATTGCATGCTTAAGGAAGTGGATTGCAGGTAGTCCATTTCGGTTCTGTTATAAAGGTGGTGTTTGATGCGACTTCTGATAAGTATACCAGTGCCCCCATGGGCTTTGCCGTCCGGATGGTTTGTGGCGTAGAATAAGTATCCTGGGATATGGAAGTTGTGCTTGTCTGTTAGATGTGTCTCGGAGAGGAGCATGACGTCAATATTTTTTTCGAATAAGAACTGGGCAAGTTCATTTTTATGCCGTGAAACGCCATTTGCGTTCCACATAGATATTTGAAGTGGAGACATTATATTGATTTGGATGACAGAAGAAGCTGTATCAGCGTATTTTGGTTTCGCATAAGCTCTTGCATTGTGGTTTGCATGAATGTCATAAACTCTTTTAGGGTTTGCTGGAGTGAGATCATCATCGTTTCAATGCCAGTTGGTATATGCTGCGTTTTTTCCTTCAAGGTAGTTATTTTCTGTTCTTCCCGAGTAGAAGTCGACTTTTGTGTTAGCGGATTCACGGATTTAATTCCCGATTTTAGGGCACTAGCGAAGGAAACGCTAGGACTGGTACGATGTGTAGGGGGGGGGTTCAGTGTAGGACGGGCCCGATTGTGGTGGAGTGTGAGCGATGTGGGTGGTCTGAGCGCGTATTGATTCTCCGCGTTTGTTAAGGCGGTTCTTTAGTTCCTTGTATACTACACAGCCACGCCAGTTCGCTGTGTGACTTTCACCGCAGTTGCTGCACATTTTAACAGAGATGTCTTCCTTGTTCTTATGGCAGTTCGCTGTGCTATGAGCTTCACTACAGACTACGCAAATAGATTTCAGCGTACAATACGCCTTAGTGTGGCCATATTCTTGGCAGTTAGTGCACTGCACTGGGCGATTGCGCTTGTGTGGCTCTTCCACTGTGATACGCCGATGCAGTAGGAGCTGTAACTTGTAGATTGGATGAACTTCATTTTTTTTCAGTATCTGGCGTTCTGGCTCCAACTCGATTTTGAACATTGGTTGTGGTTCCTTATTTTTGTTTAATATGTTCATGACCATTTTTGCATTAAAGTTTTTTTCCTTGAGCGCTTCTACGATTTCAGTGGTCGAAACAGTTGCCTCAATCCCTTTGAGAACAACTTGTAGGCCCCTTGCGCTTTTTAGTTGGTTTTAGTTGGACTTTAAATCTAGCGTTGTAAAGTACTTTTTTTTTTTTTTTTTTTAAACTTATTGCGTTATTTATTGGATCTTCTCTTTTTGTGAGACTAACAATAATTATTCAAATCTTATTATATAACTTATATTAATTACAATATGAAGTAATTGTATTAGTTAGAGACGGCCCTAGGATTTCTTTGCTGGGCTGGAGAATCTTTGCGCTTCAGTCGGCTCTGACTGTAGACTCGCGTAAGCGACTTCGCGAGAGGATTTTCGTGTGCGGCGAGCTTTGCTTGATGTTTACTTTTTTTCGTCTGAATTTCCTCATTGACAAGGTTTATGTGGAGGTCTCTATGGATGCTTTCGCTGCGTAGGTACCATGGTGCCCCAGTGATAGTTCGCAGAATCGTGGACTGAGCTCGCTGTATGATTTCAATGTTGGTTTTTGAGGCGTTTCCCCATAGTTCACAGCCGTATGTCCAGATGGGTTTCAGCACGGTATTGTAGAGGAGTACTTTGTATTCCAGACTAAGGGGAGAGTTGTAATTAATAAGCCAGTGAAGATTGGCTGCTTTAAGCTTCATATGAGTCCTTTTAGATTCTATATGTCGCCGTCAGGTGAGGCGTCTATCTAGGTGAACGCCGAGATATGCTACAACGTCTGCTTGTGGGATAAATGTTTTGTTCAGGGTACAGGGTGGGCAGGTTTGTCTGTTCAGTGTGAAGGTTACATGTCTGCTTTTGGTCTCGTTTATCTTAATGCGCCAGTCCGCAAACCATCTTTCCACTATTTTAAGATGGCAGGCAAGTTGCTCTGTTGCCTTCGCTGGGCATCTAGATCGGCTAAGTATTGCGGTATCGTCAGCAAACGTAGAGGTTGTGAGCTGATAGTTTGTAGGCATGTCTGCTGTGAATAGGGTGTAAAGAACGGGGCCCAGTACACTACCTTGAGGGACTCCAGCATTGATAACGCGGTCGTGTGAAGTCGAACTGTTGCACCTGGTTGAGAACACTCTTTTGAAGAGATAAGATTCGAACACTTTGTGCGTGTTCTGGGGAAGCAGTTTTGTTATTTTGTACATTAGTCCTTCCAGCCAGACTCGGTCAAATGCTTGTGCAACATCTAAGAATATAGCTGAACAGTATTCCCGGTGCTCAAAAGCGGTACGAATTTCGTTTGTGATGCGATTGACCTGTTCGATCGTTCCGTGATTTTTGCGAAAGCCAAACTGATGCGATGGTATTGTATTTCGCCTTCTTAAGTATGGAGTTAGTTATTTTAAAAATGCATTTTCAAACAGTTTCGAGAGACACGTTAGGAGACTGATTGGTCTGTAGGATGAGGGTTGCGATTTGTCTTTGCCTGGCTTGGGAATCATTACTATGACCGCCTTTTTCCACCTTTGGGGATAGTATCCAAGTTTCGTAATAGCGTTGAAGAGATGGCATAAGGTCAGAACCGCACACGGTGGGAGTTCTATGATCATTTTTGGTGCCACCAAGTCATGTCCAGGTGATTTTTTGGGATTAAGATCTTTTATGATAGATGCTATCTCACTTTGGCTGAATGTTACTGGATTTATAGGGGGCAAGCTTTTAGTTACTACAGGGAGGACAAATGAGTTGCTAGCAGGATTTGGTTGGAATACTTTCTGAAGGTGATCGGCGAACGCATTAGCTCTATCTTCGTCGCTGCGTATCCAGCTTCCAGAGGGACCTCGCAGTGGAACGACTGTTTCTGCCGGTGACTGTATGCTTTTGTGTGCTTTCCACAAAGGGTTCCTTTTGCTGGTGGGCGATAGTTGTTTGATATATAGATGCTGTGCGTTGGCTTCCTCAAGCTTAAGTGCCCTGGTTAGTTTACGTGTTGCTATTTTTAGATGTTCTTTAGCCGTTGGGGATCTATGATTCTGCAATTCTCTTCTTAGTCTTCGTTTTTCAAGTACTATCTGTTCGATTTCACGATTTGTCTTGCTATGATTTGTCATTTTGTGTGTGTCTGGAGGTGTAGAGGCCTTGGCAGCAGCAACAAGTGTTTCCTCTATCGATTTGACCAGGCGATCAACATCCTCGTCGGTGAATACTGTTTGAGTTGGTTCCATGTGGGTACAAACATATTTCGCGTACCTTGCCTAGTTGGTCCTGTTGCCTGTCAGCCTGTAGGGGCGTTCAGTTATATGTGGTCGGTGCCAGAGAGTAAGTAGAACTGGGGAGTGATCAGATGATAGTTCTGCAAGTGACTCGGCCGTAATATTATTTCTTGGAATCTTTCTTGTTATTGCAAAGTCAATGAGATCCGGTAGCTTATTTGGATCTGCTGGCCAGTATGTAGGCCTACCCGGAGTCACATAATCGAGCTTGTTTCGCGGCTTAATGAGCGCGTTGTAAAGTTGTTTGCCCTTTGGGGTCAGAAGACGTGATCCCCAGTGCGTATGCTTGGCATTGTAGTCACCGGCCGCTATGAATCGCTCACCGAGTGAGTTGAAAAATTCCGAGAATTGGTCCTCAGAAACTACAAAACGAGGTGGGCAGTAGACTGCGGCCAGAGTGACGGGGCCGCTGCTGGATTGCATGCTTAAGGAAGTGGATTGCAGGTAGTCCATTTCGGTTCTGTTATAAAGGTGGTGTTTGATGCGACTTCTGATAAGTATACCAGTGCCCCCATGGGCTTTGCCGTCCGGATGGTTTGTGGCGTAGAATAAGTATCCTGGGATATGGAAGTTGTGCTTGTCTGTTAGATGTGTCTCGGAGAGGAGCATGACGTCAATATTTTTTTCGAATAAGAACTGGGCAAGTTCATTTTTATGCCGTGAAACGCCATTTGCGTTCCACATAGATATTTGAAGTGGAGACATTATATTGATTTGGATGACAGAAGAAGCTGTATCAGCGTATTTTGGTTTCGCATAAGCTCTTGCATTGTGGTTTGCATGAATGTCATAAACTCTTTTAGGGTTTGCTGGAGTGAGATCATCATCGTTTCAATGCCAGTTGGTATATGCTGCGTTTTTTCCTTCAAGGTAGTTATTTTCTGTTCTTCCCGAGTAGAAGTCGACTTTTGTGTTAGCGGATTCACGGATTTAATTCCCGATTTTAGGGCACTAGCGAAGGAAACGCTAGGACTGGTACGATGTGTAGGGGGGGGTTCAGTGTAGGACGGGCCCGATTGTGGTGGAGTGTGAGCGATGTGGGTGGTCTGAGCGCGTATTGATTCTCCGCGTTTGTTAAGGCGGTTCTTTAGTTCCTTGTATACTACACAGCCACGCCAGTTCGCTGTGTGACTTTCACCGCAGTTGCTGCACATTTTAACAGAGATGTCTTCCTTGTTCTTATGGCAGTTCGCTGTGCTATGAGCTTCACTACAGACTACGCAAATAGATTTCAGCGTACAATACGCCTTAGTGTGGCCATATTCTTGGCAGTTAGTGCACTGCACTGGGCGATTGCGCTTGTGTGGCTCTTCCACTGTGATACGCCGATGCAGTAGGAGCTGTAACTTGTAGATTGGATGAACTTCATTTTTTTTCAGTATCTGGCGTTCTGGCTCCAACTCGATTTTGAACATTGGTTGTGGTTCCTTATTTTTGTTTAATATGTTCATGACCATTTTTGCATTAAAGTTTTTTTCCTTGAGCGCTTCTACGATTTCAGTGGTCGAAACAGTTGCCTCAATCCCTTTGAGAACAACTTGTAGGCCCCTTGCGCTTTTTAGTTGGTATGTATAAAAGTTTTTTCCTGCTTCATCCAAGAATTTGGTTAGTTGACGATGGCTATCCTCGGTTTCAGTTTGAACCTTTGTTTCATTTATGTTCCCTTTTCTTAAGGGTATTACGTAAAATGAGTTTTCTCCTATAAGTGTGGCTATTTGGTTCACTAATGCACTTGAGCTTTTTTCGCGAATGTATATTGGAGGAGGCTTGACCTTCTTAGGTGACTTTGCCGGTTGTATACTTTCATCAGTAGAATTTGCCAGCAGCTCAAATCTGTTGGTGTTTTCTGGCGTTTTGTTGGTGAGCATGTTAGCATTGTCGCGTGTAATTTTTGCTTTGTTTTCTGTTTGTTGACTTTTGTAATTTTGAGGGCTAAGTTTTCTTTTTATTGTTATGTAGCGATCCATTCCAGTCTGTATGGTGGACCCGGCGTTCTTGTTTACGTTTTGGCTTGCTGATAGCGCAGCAGAACCTTTAAATTGTGTTTTTGTTTTGATCGCTGGCTCAGTAGGAGCAAATGCTTGCGTCGACGAAATTGAGCGAGCTGACGATACCGTTCCAGTTGTTGTTGTGGTTGCAGTTGCAGTGGTTGTTGTTGTCACAGTACTAGTCACCGTAGGTAAGCGTAAAGAAATTTCGCAAGTGTTTGGAGATTGGGGGTTTTATGACAGTATTGAGGGAGAGCAAGAACGCGCTCTTTCGTGAGTTGTTGGCAATGGTAAACTTGTCGGGTTATGGGTGATTGACCGCTCGCTTTCTGCAGAAGTCGCGGAGACGTAAGAGAAGTACGCGTTGTTTCGTTGCAATGAGAGCCGGCGATCGTCTTGCTCGCGTTGTCGCTGAACGCGAGTGTCGTTCTGGCTCATAGTGTTAAACTACTTGCTTATGCTATTTCAAACACAGAATATGTATTCGAGCGATGGTGCATCGCACAGAGCGTCTCTTTCGCTTTCGATTTATTTGTTTGTATTATATTAATATCTATTCACTTCACTAAAAACAACCGATTTTATCCGGAGCTCAATGAAAACACGTCTTCACACGTCAGCGACCATACGATTATGCGTTGTAAAGTACTTGACTTTACCTAAATTTGCCAGTATCATGGGCATGTTTGGCATTGGGTACTTGTTGGGCAGCGATGGTTTTTTCGTTAAGTTTCCTAAACTCTATAACCAAACGCTTATTCTTATTCCCCAGATCGTCATTGCCTTTTTTGCCCACAACCCATGTTGGGTTGTTGTAAGGCGACGTTGAAGTTCTAATAATGCCTTTTTGCAATAAATCTGCGATTTCTCGCTTCACGAACTCTGATACACCCATGGGATGAGATAATAGTTTGGAATATACCGACTTATCATGGCTTGTTCGAATTGTGGCAACGACAGAAGTGTTAAATGGCAGTGCCTCGTAAGAGGCCGAAAATGCCTTAGATCTTGTCGTGACCATATTTTGAAATTTAATTTATACAGATTCTGGTACGGCAATGTCATTTACGTTAGTGAAATTTACATTGTCGCAATTATGTTGCTCCAGCTTTTCGGAAACAGAACCATAATTTATTGTACTCTCTCTGCATCCAGTTTCGCCCTTACTTAAGCTAGAAGGTCATATCCTATCATTCCATCGAAAGGTGTCAGCGCGTCTAAGAGAAAGAGCTGTTTTCCCAAAAATGTTCATTAAACATTTCTGGCGAACCCTTTTAGAACCATGAATGGAACTAACTGTGAAATGGGAATCGACCGTCACCACATTTTTTAGCTCCTTTACGGGCTTGATGTAATTTTTCCGCCCCTGTGTCGATAGTGGAGCCTAATTCCATAGGCTCAGGTGACTGATTATGGTATTTGATTGTGCTTTGGGGCGGATTATTCTGTTGGAGCCTATTTTGTTTTTTATAGAAGTAAGGGTTTTTCCCCTGGCCATCTTTGGCCCTGGTATTTTTTGCCTGTGGCTCTCGTGAGCGGCTTTGATTTTTTCGCTGCTCATAGGTGAGTGCCTTATCTTCCAAAGCCCTGGCATACGTAGCAGCACAGGTAGTGCGTTCTATGGTTGCTTCGGATTCCCTAGCTAAAGCTAAAGCTGAGGGCAAATCCTTGGGTTGAGCCGGTAGGAATATGGCTCTCAAGGGTTTCCTGAGACCTGCAATGAACGCATGGAGGGCATCTTCTCCAACCTCAGTATTGAATAGAATATCACTGTCCGGTTCGTGTGTCATAACGATCTTATTTGTTATTAATGTCAACCGTTTTTCTACGTCGTCGTAATACTACATCAGGCTAAGTTCCCCTTGCCTGACCGTCTCAAGTCCCTGCCGAAGAACACGCAGTGACGTTTTATCCGCGTAGGTGCATTCAAATCGAGCAATTATGGCATCGAAATTTAAGACTGTGTTATGGGCAACAAGTAGCCCTCTTGCCGATCCCCTGATTTTATTTCTGATGATAGAGACGGCTTGGTAACGCGCCTCGCTGCCATGATATGGTTTGAAGATTTCATATGCGTCTACGGCTGACTGTCGCCACGACACAGAATCATCCTGGTCTCTCGTAAAATCTGGCATGGTTTTAACGATTTCAAGCTTGACTTCACATCGAATGTTTGGGTCTACAGTTATTTTTTTGTAGGATTCCACTTGCGGTGCTTCCACACGCAAGCTTTGCATCTGTTTTTTAACCTCCTCTAATTGTGTTTGAAACACCTGAGTCAGCCTAGCCTCTTGTTGGGCTAGGGCCCGGCTAACGGCTCCAGATATTATTGGCTGTAACTGGGCAGCGTCCATGTCTATGATGTTATTTGTCGTAGGACGAAAGCCTTGTGTTTCTAAATCCCACCCGTCGTCACTATCGTATTCCTTGTTTTTTATCTCTATATTCGCCTGCCCAACTCATTGACTAATGGTTGGCACACAAATACACAAATATATTCTTGCCGAGCACAAATGATCGGCTTCCGTGAAACTACAAAATTGCGTTCCGAGCGAAAAAAAAATGGAGGTAGACAATTTTTTTATTCTTTTTTTTACGTTTTTATTTTATATTTAAAATCTATTCGAGTGGACAATCATTAAATGGTTTGAGCGTGACCTTCACTTAAGGGAGGTAAATGGAATGTATATCTAATGAGGTTGACTTAGGTGTCTATTGGTGGTGGAGGTCAAACGGGTGTTTTCTTTTCAGGCGTCTTAGGTATTGGCTACTATCTAAGAGGTTGATGGTCAGGTGGTTGGGGTGGTTGTCCAGTCTTTTTGTGTATGTTTCGCTGAGCTATCCATGGAATTCTTTAGGGATTATTGAGTTTCATGGTACGGATGGGCGTTAGAAACTGTTCTCAGGCATTTATTGAAGCCCTGATGCATCGACCAACTATTCGTTGTGGAAACTGACGGACAACATTAAAAGACAGGTTATCCCAAAGGCTCCCATCAAGAATCCTACTGGTGGTTGGTGCGTCTCAAGCCAGGAAATAGCAGAAGTCTTTGCAAATAACTTAGAGGATAGATTTAAGCCTTTCAACATCTCTTTGGCAGAAACGAGAGGCAGGGTGCAAATAATCTTAGAACAACCTTTCCAAATAGCGGCTCCCACAAATGCTATCACGTTGGGAGAAGTATTAACGCACTACTACTGCGTAGGGCGAAGGTTGTGTGGGAGGATTTCTCTGCGTTGACCACGATGTTCCATCGTTTCAGCCATGGATCGAGAGCATCCATTTGTCTCTGTATGATGGCTGATGCTTCCTGGGGATCTGTGGCGGAGGCTAGGAAGGCGGTGTCATCTGCATATGTGGCTACTGTGAGGTTCCGAGAGGGGGCCATGGGAAGGTCCGCTGTGTAGAGTGTGTATAAGATGGGTCCAAGAACACTGCCTTGAGGTAGTCCTGATCTTATAGGCCTAGGCGTGCTGATTGATGATCCGTATCTCACTCGGAATTCTCTTTCCTCTGTATACGATTTGAGGAAGGCGAAGTGGGAACTTGGATGGTGGGATTTAATTTTGAAAAGGAGTTCAGGGTGCCGGTGGCATTGCTCAGGAAGCGTCTGAAGCCAAAATGGTGATCAGGGATCAGTCCGGTCTTGTCCAATACGCAAAAATACTCTTTCAAGTATTTTAGACAGGATTGCCAGCAAACTAATCGGACGATACGAGGCTAGATTGGCTTCAGGTTTTCCAGGCTTGAGGAGGACAATTACTTCAGCACGCTTCCACATTTTCCGGAAGTATCATAGACGGAGGGAGCTGTTAAAGATGTTAGCCAGCCTTTGGGAACAGATTAGGGGTAAAATTTTCAGTGCTGTTGCATCGATTCGGTCAGGACCTGGTGACTTGCCATTTTTTATGGAGGTGATCTCCTGCGCAATCTCCTCTAGTTCGACGGGCTGTATTGGCGGGCCAGGAGCACTTGGGCTGTCTACGAACCTTATGGTGGCAGCTCTCTCTTTGCCAGTGCATCTGTCGAAAGGTGAGAATACACTGTGTAGATGGTCAGCAAAGGCTTCTGCCTTTGCTTCTGCCAACCTCAGACCGACACAAGGAACATTTTGTTCACGGGTGATATCTTCTTCGCAGGTCTTTTTATGTGCCTCGTGACATTCCACAGATTGTGCTGCGGGTCTCCAGGTTCCAGCCCCTCGCGGAATCTATGGAAGGAGTCCTGCCGTAGGATGGTTAGCTTGTCCTTCAGTTCCTTGGTGGCACGATTAAGTGCTGTCTTGTCCCTGGGGTTGCGCGAGGACCAGACTCTTCTGAAGCGCCTTTTTTCGGCTATGAGGGCCGCGATTTCAGGAGACCACAAGTGCAAGTCTCTTTCAGGTGTTCTCGGGGTAGTCAGAGGAGGTGGATTCGCAAACTCAGCAGCATTGTGAATCTCTTTGGTTAGTTTTTCGATGGCCGCATCTATGTTGCTTGGTGTGGAAAGAGGGGGATTTGGGTTCAGGGAGGAAAGCATCCAAAACATAAACTTGGGGGCACTTGTGTGTTTCCCGCTGAGTCTTCTAGGCGGGTTTTTCTGAGGACGGGGATGTTTCGGAGCAAGTTTACTGCGCTGTGGTCGGATAGCAGTTTATTATAGCTTGAGCATGTTATCTTAGAGTGTCCTATGCGCTTAAAGACGGCGAAGTCCAGCAGATCCGGCTGCTTTGAAGGGTCGGTAGGCCAGTGTGTGGGTTCTCCAGTGAAATGGCAGTCCAGACTCTTCCGCTGCAGGTACTTATAGAGCTTTATGCCTTTGGGGTTGTTTGTGCGGGACCACCACCAAGAGTTTTTGGCGTTAAAGTCTCCGTCTCTCAGGTGGGTCTCGGTTATCGAGTATCTGGGTGGGAAGTAAACCGCACCAATTTTGATATCTCCCTGTGGGCTAGAAATCCTGGTCACGGCGCACTGAGCCCATTCCTCCTGAAACGCGGGAAGTTCCGTGTACTGAATGCCACTCCTAATGAGCATAGCTGCTCCTCCGCGTGCTCTGCCAGATGGATGGTTGGCGTGTATCAGTTCGTACCCGCTAATGTTAAAGTAGGATCTGGAACAAAAGTGGGATTCCGAAACTAGAAGAAAATCGATATTGTCTGTTTTGATGAGATGCTTTGGCTTTGCTCCTCTGCAGGCCGTTTGCGTTCCAAAAAACTATATTAAGACTTACTTGAATTACTTTCTGTTGAGGACGGGAGCTATAAACTGCATCATCTGCGAGAACATCTGCGTGAACATCTGCGAGATCAATTTTTCCATCATCCCCTCAAACGTTCCTTCCATGCGGGCAAGCATCGTTTCATGCTGGTTGGGTTGTGGGACTTCGGGAGTGGTTTGAGGGGTTTGTTGGAGATACGTTGGCTGTGTCGCTTAGTTTCCTAGAATTACGTCCCTGTAACTCGTACCATTGATGATAGTTGGTATTTGGATGAGAGGTGGTTTGTTGCTACTCACAACAACAAAGCCAGACCTTTGGGAGATTGCTGCGCTTTTGCATTTTTGTAGGCAGGGCATCCTCTGAACGACGCAGGGTGATCAGCTTGGCAATGTAAACAGCATGCTTTCTCGTCATTTTTTTTGGTGCATGACCTAGAGTCGTGAGAACCACTATATTTCACGCAGCGATGTTCCAGGAAGCAGTAGCACTGGGTGTGTCCGAACCCTTGGCATCTGAAACATTGTGGAACATCGTTGAACTTCAGTGGGGGCTCTACGGTGACGACTGACCT
The DNA here is from genome assembly GCA_035047325.1 of Drosophila vallismaia. Taxonomy (NCBI): domain Eukaryota; kingdom Metazoa; phylum Arthropoda; class Insecta; order Diptera; family Drosophilidae; genus Drosophila; species Drosophila vallismaia. The sequence goes on from JAWNPU010000044.1 coordinate 543,039, forward strand.
GAAACCTGAGCTCTGTGTTGTTGCTCGCTGGTTCTAGATTAACAAAAAATATCAATAGAGTTTGGATTTCCTGCCAATGGGATTGTGCAGATCCCTCACAGTATGGCCGTATTTGTGGAGTTCTTCTTTAATTTCAGTCTGGTCCGTTGAGTGGTCAGTGGAGTGGTCTGGTCCTTGTATGCCATCATTACGCGTACGTTATTATTTCTCTCCGTTTTGTACGAGAAATCCTTTTTGGTACCCACGAGAGTCGTTATCATCTTGAGACCCGCGGTAATGTCGGTCACGTCTGGGATGTATAGATCGCAATAGATCGGGGGAGGCTTGAGGGTCTTCGGGATCGGGTTCGGTTTCTCTGCTATTTTAGATAGCAGATTTAGCAAAAAGTAAAAAAATTGGAATAACAAATCACAAATTTCCGAAAAATAATTCAATTTAACACCGAAAACAAAGTTATTTTTTGGTAGACAACTTTTATCGTAAATAAAGTTTTCACAAAATATAATTTCCGCTGATCTAAAAAAAAATTTTAAGCCGCAAGAAACATAGGGTAACTTGGGGTATGCAATTTATGTTTAATTTAATAAAAATTTTTTAATAAAACTTTTTTTTTTATTAAATTAATAACTTATTTTTTCGTTATTATTTTTTATTATTTTTATTATTATTTTTTGCCAATTTACGCAGAAAATAAACAAAAGATATGCAATATATTTTGTATTATAAACTCTCAAGGGTGTCGCTGAGTTCACTCATCAAACTTACATATTTTCCTAACTTAACTATAATGTTAGGTTAAATTGTTGTAGGTTTGATGGAGTTGGGCGCCAAATATGTTATCCTGTCCCGCGTCGATGTAGGTCGATGTGTCAGGTTGAAGTGTAGTCCAGCGGCGTTAGCTGCAATCCTTGGAATTCTACAGTGGGCAATTGGTTGTGAGCATTCTTCTTATGACGTTTATGTTTGAGAGTTTACTTCCTCTATAATCAAAGGCCTTGTGGCTCGGCAATTATATCATTAATACCTGCCGTAAGACAAGGTTTTAACGGATAAAGCCGGAGCTATGTTTATTGGTCAAGCGTAAGCTTTAGTATCTTAGACAGAACTGAAGTACAAAATATATTGAAGCATATGTCTACCCTAGCTCCAATGCATCACGCCTTAAAATCGTGACCGGCACGCCGACTCAGCACTTCATGTATTGCAATTCGGCCCTCTGGATAGCGCGGGGTGCTGAATTCATTTTGGGCGCGTCAGCATTGTTTGTTTTTTTTCCCATTAAAATTGTCTTTATTTACATTGCAGTCTACTGTTACTATTTATAGTAACTTATATATGCAGAGATTCATAATTTCTAGCGAGTATTTACATATGTACATACTTAAACCTAATTAGGAAGTCTAGAGGCATGATTTAATTTAATTAATTAATTTATATATCTTTTTGGCAGATCTGAGCATTTTTTGTGTGAATCTACTTAGTTGCTAGGGTATTATTTATGGAAAACTACTTAGTTGTCGAAACAGATATATCGAGTATTCTTTTCAGTTGTTAACTTATACCTGTCAAAAGGCCACAAAAAATATAATATCTACTTTTGCCTCTTGTTGTAACTCAAATTTAATTGAAAGATTTTCTTTTACAATTTTTCTGTACTGAACTTAATTTACATCAAACGTTTTTGATGCAAAAGCCTTTTCTTGTTTCTCGGCTGTTTGTCTGAAAACACAACACCGATACCGAATAAAGATACGTCTATGGGTAAAACGAGGGAAGGAAAATCATTAAAATGTGTCAGTGGCGTTAAGTATATTTTTAGAACTTTGAAATTCCACTGCTGATCACGACCAAATTTGAAAAGTTTTTCAACGTTACGTGTTTAACAGAGAGCCTAACTGTGAATAATTTGGTATAACATTGCAATAGTTCACTGTTACCATCCATACCATACCAGTTATCCAACTGATGTAGATTTAAAAGCGTCTTTAATTCTTTGCCAGCCTGTTACCAGACTTGCAGCTCATTCTTTGCGCCAAGTAATCTAATTCATCCTTAAAAAATACACAGTTTTTCTTCGTGCTAAGATGCACGTAGACTATTCTAATGTAGAATACATAAAACTTTCTCAAGGCGAGACATGTACTGTTCAATTGATGGTTCTAAAATAACTATGACGTCAAGATAGTTGTCACAACCTTATATGCCAGATGAAAGTTATTCAAGATGACACGGAAATATAGCTGGAGCCTTGGCTATACTGTAAGGTAGTCGTTGGTATTGAAGTACCATTGGAGATACTTATTTGCTGAATTTAATGGGTTTCCATATGCCTGTTTCGGTAAATCGTTGGTAAATTTGGTTAATTTCTAATTGAAATAGCTCCAAACCCTAAGAAGCTGTTTGAACTTTCTACGCTTTCCACGAAATTGTTGATAATTATTTCCAATTGATTACCACACTTTTCCCCTGTCGGCTTTCGCCCACAAGGGAAATTTCATTTTGTGAAAAACGCACGTAAGATTCTGAAATACTTTTATAACTTTGGGCTACCAATTTGGCGTTATGTCTTTCTATTTGTTACTGACACAGTTTCGTTAGAACTCATTTTGAAAAGACTAATGTATTTAGAATTAACACTTTATTGCTTTCGTATTTAACTGTTTGTGAAAATCTGTTTTTGTAAAACTGTTTGTTCAAGATTTTATTTGTGATTGAATTAATAACTAAACTACTATATACTATATATAACTAAACTACTAATACTATACACAACTTTATTATACACTAGTATTAAGGTGCTCCCTAGAGCAGAATATAAATCCAATTCTTTTGAGAACTTCATCTAGCTTCCAGTTCCACTACAGTCCACTCTGTTTTAGGCTGTACAATTATTTATGCAATCGCAAGACTTTGGATATTTGGCGTCCACAAAGACTTCAGGCTGTTTCATGTAGACCTTATATTTAAGTTCGCTGTTAAGGTACGCTGCTGAGATGTCCATTTGGTGCATAATCATTCCATAATTTCGACAGCCAATGCAATCGCCAACCTGATTGAAGAGTTTCCGGCCACCGGGGACGGCCTACTAGGCCTGTTCGCGTGACCTGAACCCCTCTTCTGTGATAATTGTTCATCCTTGTCAATATCATCTTGGTGTCCGTCAGACTCTTCTATTTGAATATTTACTTCTACTGGGATTGATACTCCGTCATTTTCTATAAATACAACATCTCGGGCTATCATAATGTTGCATAATGTTTTGCTTTTCCGGATTGTATAAAAGATACGCTATAGAAGTTTCAGAGTAGTCTATAAATATGTGCTCTTCTCCCTTTGGACGAAACTTCTTCCGATGTGTTAACACGATAGCCTTGCATCCAAAAACTGGATTCTTTCCGAACCAGGTTGTGTTATCCAATGTCGATGTTTGCGAACTGTTCCGCATGAACCAACATACTACGAGCCATTTTAATGAGTGTTTTATTGGCTCGTTTTGCAACTCCATTTTGTTGTGGAGTATAGGGGACAGTTAGCTGCCTTTGATTACCTTGGCTCACCAGGTTTTCTTCAAATCTTTTGGAAACGTTTTCTCGACCTTTATCGCTACGAATCTCTTTTATTTTATTTCCCGTTTGCTTCTCGCGTCTTTTGTGCTCAGCATTTATACCGACATGTGTCGCTTTTGTCATCAATGAAAGTTGCAAAAAAACGTGCACCACCGTTTGATTTTGTGTTCATTGGCCCACATATGTCCGTGTGTATAATTTATTTTCGCGGCTTCTGATTTTTCAGCAAACGTCCACTGACCACTGACCAAAATTCGGCATGTATCAACACACTTTTCATTTGTATCGACCACAGACTGAAATTTCCATTGTACAATTTCTAAATTGCGTATTGGGAGTTCATTTTCACAACAGATTCTTCAAACCGAGTGCCACGAGTCTTTTCGACTATCGTTATTCACTATTATTGCAATAATTTTACCGCACAGGAGCTCTGCCAGGGCCCATAACGAGTTTTTTCAAGAGTTTATTTGTGACTGAATTATTGACTATATTTATTTCAATTATTAATTTATTTGTGCCCTACCAACAAAAGAGGAAGGGCGATTAGATCCCGTTGCTTTCGGTAGAAGTCATTCGCCTTGTACATGGAATTCTATTTTCAACAGAAACGTTACATACAGTTTGTACCCATTGTTATATATTTTCGCTATTAACTGCCTAAAAATGTAAAAAATTTCAGTTGTATGTGCATAATCACAGCAAGATTTGAGCGCGTATCAACCTTTTATGATGTTTATGATCTCTATAAGACCACTAGAAAACCCGGCGAACTCCGTATCGCCACCAGATGGCTTCGTTTTATGCTACATTTCGTTTGGTGATTAAAAGATAAAAAAACATTTTTTTTTGTTTTATATTTGAAAAGGAAAAATTTTATTTCATTTCACAACAGTAATGAATTCATTTCGATTACAAAAATTAAGTGTTGATTAATTGAACTTCTCTAAGTAAATGAAAGTGAACCCAAAGTAAATACTTAATCAAAGTGTTATACGTGTCCGCAAATTATCCGTTTCATTGAAGTTCTGTTTTGGTAAACAACATGTTTTGTTTTTTGGTCTGACGTTAACACAAACAAAGCGGATGGTTTCCCAACTCTTGAACACGCAACGTATAACTGCCCATGTGAAAAAAATGATTTTCTAAATTTATCCTGCAAACACTAAACGATTGGACTTGCTTCATGTTAATTGTCATTGCGAACGCAAGGCGAACTACAAATTGCAATCGCTTGAAGTAAAAGGGAAGATCAATCGGAATCATTGGTATTCGAGGAATACATACTTTTTCATCTGCGTACTTTCCGTTGATAATGATTGCCTCAATCAAATTCGGCATAAGTCTTTTTACTGAATGTCGAATACCGTTGGAAAGTCGCGGTGGACTCAAATTACGCAATATCATAATAACTGTACCAACTTAGTGTTTCAAATTACGCGGTGGAAATCCTTCTTACTTCAGAAAGTTTAAAAACTCTTTTGAATAATGTACTACATCATCGGGATTTGTTGTGGAATCAACGGATTTGTATGTCACCAAATCGTCATCAATTTTTGATTAAATGGTGAAATTTAGTGCGTGTACATCATTATTCTTTACGGCAAGAATTGCTCGTTGACTTAACCAAACATAATTCTGATAATTCTCACAAATGTTTTGGAAAACATTTTCAATAAAAGCTAATTGAGCCTACAACTCGGCAAAAGTCAAAAGCTAACATTTGTTTGGAAAATTGTGCAGCACTTTGATTTTTTTGAAGTTTAACTCCCATATTAGTGGTTAGCTATAATGTTTTTACATTATTTCATAAAGGTGATGGCTTCAGGCAAGCATTCAATTCAACTGCAGGCGTTCCACGGGGAATTATTGGCAATGTCTGCCTGAAATTGCCTGCCAACGATATTATCAAGCCAAAGATGTTGTTATTTCACCGAAGATCCTTCAGCGTGAAATTAAGTGCTTTAAGTGATTTCTTATCCCAAACAATGCGCTTGCATTGCACCAAAAATTTTCCCATTGCACTGGATCGGGAAATATTGAATTGGAGTATCCATTGTGTTTAAATTGAGTGTCAACTTCAGCGCAGAATGATCATTGAATATATAAGCGTATTCATGAATGTGGCGTGAGCTTCCGATAAGATGATGGGAGAATCGTCAAACGTCCAATATTCTGAAAATCGCCATCTGAATGAATAGCATCACGCACGTCTATATAGTCCTCAGATCGTAGCTTTGCCTGATTAAATCGGATGAACGCTAAACGTCCCGTTTTGACTTTGACATTCATGTCGACGGCGAATTGTTGAAATAGCCGACGGCATTTCAGAATGACATTCTCATGTGTACGAATCATTGCGCATAGATTTTTATTCGTTGATACGCCTAAAAATGCAAAATTAAATTAATTTTTAATGGAAACCAATAATAGCAATAATAGCAATAATTAGTGTGTGAATATTGCACCTGTAATTGGATCGACCATCTTCAACGTTATGTCGTATTCGTCTTGCCCTTGCTAATAAATGATTATATATTGTAACGCATCGTAGAAACGATGTGCCTTGTTTACACGATGCATGATATTGCTTTTTCGCTGAACGATAATTTCTCGCGATTTAGTTTGATCGGCAACAATTGCAGCAACATCATTAACGGTGGGTGCACTAATTCCTCGCATATGTTCACCTGTTGGGGTACAATCCCCTCTTCAGACAAATTTGTGTGTTTTTTTTTTTTTATTATTCCTTACGGTAGGAAAATTAAAATCTTCCAAAGACACCACCAACCGTCCGTAGCTGGCATGCACGATTCATAACCCGCTTAGTAGAGTTATGCCTACGTACTAAAAACAAAAACCTCCGTATGTTCTTCCTTCCTTTGCAAGCTCACCGGGACTTCCAGTCAAGTTATTTCTTCGGTGAGCAGGATGTGGAGCCTGGTTGTACTCCCTTCCTTGTTGATTGGCCTAGTGGCGCGCGTCCTTCATCCCTGGTGTCACTGGGTATTTGTTCTCCTGCCATCCTGTATTAGCCTTCGGCTCTGTTAGCCATCTCGTCGGTTCTGATTCGCTTCATCATGTCTCGGATGATGTTGTGTCCTCGCTCCCAAGAGTCGCTGTTATCCATCATGGCCGCGATCAAGCCGCCAGGGCTAAGCGGGGCACCGATCAGCGCCCTTAGCTGTGCCCTCTCCTCCGTGAACCTGGAGCAGTGCATGAGTACATTCTCTGCTGTTTCCTCAGCATCGGGGCAGTAGAGGCATTGAGCTGCCTCTACGTGGTGGAACCGTAGTAGGTACGCCCGAAAGCAGCCATGGTCCGTGAGGAACTGGGTAAGTTGGTAGTCCAGTTTCTTGTGGCGGCAATTGGCCCACGTCGTTAAATCGGGGATGAGTTGGTAAGACCACCATTGCGATGTTATCCATCTGTTCTGCCTCTCTCCCATCAGTCGCTCGTGCGCCTCCAGCCATGTAGCACCTTCTCGTACCTGACAAATGGCTTTTATCTCCAGGTCGATTGGCGGCAAGCCTGCCAGTGCTAGTGCTACGTCTCCGGATATGGTCCTGAATCCTCTGATGAGCCTAAGGGCCATAGACCGTACCACAGCCCGAGCTCCCTTCAAGTAAGTGGCTTTCTTGGTGGCGTTGCTCCATATTGGTGCAGCATAGAGCAGCGTTGCCTTGGCTACCGCTACCAGTACTTCCCTTGCCGGGTAGTTTGGTCCTCCTATATTAGGCATGCACCTGGACAATGACGCAGTTGTTATTGCTGCTTTCCTGCTTGCGTAGCTAGCATGATCCTTAAAAGCTAGCCTGTGGTCTATCATTACTCCCAGGTATTTTAAGGAGTCTTGTGATGCCACCTGTGTCCCGTTGACCGTGATCACCATTCTTTCCACCTTCTTCCTGCTGCTTAGTAGGACTGTCTCGGTCTTGTGCGCCGCAATTGCTAAGCCGGCTCTCTCTAGTCAGTCGATGGCCATAGTAATTGTCGCGTTGCACTTCTCTTCTAGGACTGCTATTGTCTTGGCCACTGCAGTTATTGCCACATCGTCCGCAAAGCAATGTAGCTCAGCTCCTAAGGGCCTGTTGATGCCCAGGATTCCATTGTACATAATGTTCCACAGAATCGGTCCAAGCACAGATCCTTGTAGAACACCTGCCGAAACACTGTAGCATCTCGGGCCAGCGTCCGTGTCGAACCAGAGGACGCGATCCGTGAAGTAACTTCCAACGACGATCCTGAGGTACTCCGGGATACCCATATTATGCATGGCGCTGAGTATTACTGGCCATCTAGCGGTGTTGAAGGCGTTCTTCACGTCCAACGTAACGATTGCACAGTACTCCTTACTTCCACCCAGCCATCTGTCACCATGGAGAGCATTCTCGGCGATGTTTCTCACCGCCATAAGTGCGTCCAGGGTGCTCCTGCCCTTCCGGAATCCGTGCTGCTGCGTACCTAGTCCGTTGCTGCTCTCCGTGATTACCTCTATTCGGGCATACAGGATGCGCTCGAATAGCTTGCCCAGTAGGCATAGCGGGCGGTAGCTAGTTGCGGCGTGTGCTGATCCCTTGCCTTTCGGCAGCAGAACTAATTTTTGGCTTTTCCACCTCGATGGGAAGACCCCTTCCAAGAGACACTGCTGGAAGGTTTTCCTGAATATATCCGGTCTATTTAACGCCGCTGCCTTGACGACTGCTCCAGGTATTCCATCCAGGCCAGGAGCTTTGTTGGGCTTGATTCGCTTGGCTGCCTCCACATCTTCTAGGTCTGTAATGCTCGGGAAGTCATAAGGGTGAGGGCGGGGGGCGCTACTGCTGTTGGCCGCCATAGAGTGGTCTGCCTTGGGAATAGTTCTTCTACTATGCTAGCCAGAACCTCCGGGTCAGTTGGGGTTGCCTCTCTCTTCCTTAGCTTGTTGGCTATGAGCTTGTAGGCAAGTCCCCAGGGCTCTCTATCCACGGTATCTAGTAGTTCCTTATAGGCCCGGGCTTTTGCAGCCAATATGCCGTGCTTAAACTCGGAGTGTTTTCTTCTAAAAGCCTCCAGGAGATCTGCGTGCTGGCTGCTGCCTCTGGTTCGTTGCGCCCTTCTTCTTGCCCTTAGGCATTCCAAGCGAAGCTTGCTTAAGTTGGCGCTCCACCAGTACACTGGTGACTTGCGCTGTTCTTTTTTCTTCCTGGGCATGGTTGCATCGCACGTTGCCTCGAGCATCTTCATGAGGTCGGTTGCCATTGAATCTGCGTGTCCATTTGGGATTCGTAACGAGTCGATTTGATATGACAGCATATCTTCGTCGATCTTCCTCGAGTCCCAGGCTTGCCCGACTGATCCTCTCTGCCGCCACCAAGTCGTGCCCTTCGGTAGGATGCCGAAGGAAATCAGCGCGTGGTCACTTAGTGTTACAGAGTCGTGGACCGTCCAGCTCGCGTTGGTCACTAATCCTCTGCTGACGTAGGTGATGTCGATATAGGACGAGCCCCTATCGTTGTTGAACGTTGGTTTGCAGCCGTCGTTTAGCAATACCAAGTCCAACATGAGCATTGTGTTTATTACTGCTCGTCCTCTGGGATTCGATATCCTGGTGCCCCATTCTACTGCCCATGCATTAAAGTCTTCGGGCCGCGCCCTTTCGCATGACTGCCGCGCCCTCTCGCATGACTGCCCAGCACCTCCAGCATCTACTCGAACTGGTCTGGGGTGTCGCTAGGGGGGACGTAGCAGCTGTAAATATGCACTCCTTTTATTCTCGCATATGCTATTCCGCGCATCGGCGAGGCCGCCAATTCCTGAATGTGCAGGTTGCTGCAACACTTGATGGCTGCTTTACCGGTCTCGTCCAGTATCATTGTGGGGTTGCCACGGACGGGGTAATAGGGTTCGCTCAAAAGCATGATGTCTACCTTGCGCTCCGCCGCAGTTTGAGCCAGGAGGCTCTGAGCCGTTGCGCAATGGTTAACATTCAGCTGGACAATCTTAATTTGCTTCTGCATTATGGTGGGACTTCACTTCTTTAAGGCTGGCTCTGTATGTCGGGCACGCGAAACAGCCCCTCGGGTGGTTTTTATCCACTTCGTCGCTGCATAATAGGCACTTTGGTGGTGCCACGCATCCCCTTGCCTTGTGTCCTCGTTCACCGCATCGCAGACAGCAGTCTGATCAATCGATCTCCTTGCAGGTCGTTGCTCGATGACCGTAGCCTAGGCACTTGTAACATCTCGTGGGCCGGACGTCCTGGATGATGCGGCACCTTAACCAACCCACGGTTACCGTGCCCTTCGCTAAGACCGCAATCGCATCATTAGCGTTCATCAGGACCGAGGCTATCTGAGTCCCATCCCGCATCCTACATAGCCCTTTGATGTCCTCTAGTTTCAGCTGGATTCCTTGAAATTGGGAGACAAGGCAGCTATGGAGATCATCTGCTGTCGTGGCCTCGTCTAGTCCACTGCAGGATACTGGTATTCTTTGCGCACCCGTACGAACCTAAGCCAAGTCTTTTAATGTTGCTTCCAGCTCGGTCTTAAATTTGGGGACGCTGTCGGAGCCTTTCCCGTCTACCTCCAGCAGTAGTTCCCCTTGCTGAGTTCTACGGACTTTGCGAACATGTTTGCCCAGTTCGCTGAGGTTCGGGTCCTCTTTCAGTTTCCGGAGCATTTCCGCATACGAGGCATCTCCCGTCTTCTTTAAAATAAGTGCCTCCGGATTCTTCCTCAGGCGTTTAGGCTGCACTTTTTTCCACTCGCCTCCAGTGCTAGCCTCCTTGGCGACGGATGCATAGCTGCGCGGCTTGGACGTAACTTCTTTGGGTAAACCCTCTGAGCTCACCGCGGAGTAGTTGCCGCGCTTGGGTGCCTGTGCTTTAGGCGCCTGACCTTTGGGCATCTGCCCCTTTGGCAGTTCCCTTGCTGGGGTAGCCTTTGGTCTAGGCTTTTGGGGCTCAGTTTGGGTAGAAGCGGTCTTCGAAAGCTTCCCTTTAGAGACTCCTTCGTAAAGCTCGATGGCCCTGTTGCTGAGAGCCGAGAGTTCTAGTAGATCACTTTTGTCGTCTATGATGACATGGCGCCGAACTTCGAACGCGGATAGTATCGCGTTGATTTTATTACCCATCCTGCCGAGGATGCTCCTTAAGTCTTCGTTTTGGAATCCCGCGGCGAATTCTAAGGGCCTTATTGGCGATCCCGTCGGTGATTTTCTTCCTTTCCTGTGCGACGGCACGCTGATGACGTCCTTTGACTTCGGGTTGCTGGTGTTGTTAGCGCTGCTGGCTACAGTGGCCGAGTTGTTCAGCTGTGCAGCACTGCGGGGGCTCGTCGGTATATCCTCCAACACAACCGCCGGCGCAGCGGTTCCCGCGGCTAGATCTAATGGCCCTATAGGCGATCCGATTGGTGATTTTCCTCCTTTGCCGTGCGACTGCACGGTGATTCCGTCCTTTCCCTTCTGAATACTCCGATTGGTAGCGCTGCTGGCTACAGGCGCCGAGTTGTCCAACGCTGCATCCCTGCGGCGGCAAGTCGATAAATCCTCCAGCACCACCGCCGGCGCAGGGGTTCCGGCGTCCTGCACCGTGGCTCCTCCTCCTTTTGTTGGGGACCTAGACATTCTGGAGCTCCTCCTGAATGGGTCTTCATCGGTGGGGGCGGGGCCGCCGCTGATCTGTCCATTTAGCTCCCGATCACCAGATCTGGCAGCACTGTTGGTCAACGATGAGTTGTCAGCTCCACCGGCTGATTTAACAGATGGGCCTCCCACCGCGAAAAGTGCGACCAAAAAAAGAACAAAATGAGAAATTGTCTTTTGGACAATTATTCTTGTTTAAACACTTGCTTTTTGGTTTGGTTCGCTAAGCTGAACCATTACACGTTCCCACGATGTAGTAAAGGCTTGTTATATCTGGGCGGTCTCCGTATTTGCAATTTTTATCGCGCTGCGTTTGTAAACACGTCCGTATTAATCAAAAGCTTCTAAAGCTTTTTTTTGACAAATTTGTGTGTATCCGCTGGCATTTGTTCCAATGCAGTTCTGAAAATATTAACGTATTAACCACAGCATTACTAGCTTGAAAAATGCTTCCAACTGTTCAATAATTTGTCTCTTTGACTGTTGTGTTCCCTGTATATTGCACCACATATTCAGTTGATCCACTATCGACGAAATGAAATATATTTGCAGAAATTGATGCGGTTCATCAGGTGATGGTATTGAACCATGCAAACGATATATTGGTCCTTGTACCTGTAATATAATATGTAGTTCTTATGTGTTGGATGATTGGTTATGTGTGTTGTATCTTTTACCTTGCAAGGCGGCAGGAAGCCGCCTTCTCGAATGATATTAGCTTCAAAGGAAGTCATGCGAAAGCAGTTATTGTATTCAAGGATGTGTTGAAGAAAATGGCTGAAATCAGGATCACGATCAGGATCAAGAAAATTAACAAACAAAAACTAAGCCACGATCGTGAACAAGAGGACGACAAAAGTCATCTTTCATCGATACGAAACAACGCGTATTTCACATATGAGAAATACGCAACCCGCGAAAGTGCACGAATTAATTGCAACCGCCGATCGGTTACGGTCAATCCCCCAACCCGACACATGAACTTAAGCCAACAACGAACGAGAGAGCTCGTTCTTGCTTACCGGCAATCCCAACGATGTGTCGAAAAGAAGTGACCTCTCCCATGGCAACCGTAACTTCGACCTCATTAACCACTGCACTCGCTACAACAACAAACTCTGAAACGGTATTAACCGTACGCGCGGTGGCTATTGCAACGCTCGCTTCTGCTGAATCAGCAATAATGCCAAAAACAATGCAAACTGGGTTGGATCGCTACATCCAAATTAAAAGAAAATTGACACCGCAAAAAAATTTTGCGGTAGGAAATGAAATTAAAAACAATCGACACACTCTACGTCAGCAAACTGAGGCCCAGGAGTCCAACAGATTTGGAATACTGGCAGATATTGATATGGATCTACCCCTCAGCACTGACGATGGGGACAAAAAGAAGCCAAAGCCCCCACCCATTTACATCCCAGAGAAACCCTCAAATACTCTGGTTAACAATAATTGAATTTGTTGGAAAAGACAATTGCCACATAATACTCAAAAAAAAGGTAACATTCAAGAAACTAAGGTCCAAGTAAAAACAAAAGAGAACTTTTGGGCTCTTGCACATTAAAAAGTAGTAAGGGTCTCCAAGTTGTTATCAAAGGCATAGATTCTTATGTAACACCCTTAGAGATCACGCCCGCATTAAATGATAGGGGTTTCATTCGAAACCGGTCTTTAACATCCTAAAAAAAGACAGGAAACCACAACGACTCCTTAAAGTCGAGGAACGCGACACTAAAGCTATCAGGAAAATTAAGTGCATCCTATTTACAAGCTCCAGTTTCTTCTGCATCGTAGAAGAACCAAACAATCACAAAGGCCCCGTCCAATGCACTAGTTGCCAAGAATATGGCCATACGAGAGCATACTGCACGTTGCAGTTGAGTCATCTGTGGAGAGCTTTATGACTTTGCTGATTGCAAAACAAAACAAAACAAAAGCAACGAGGACTCTCTTCTGACCTAGTGGCCGTGGAGAAGTGGCTATCTGACTGGCGAATCAAAAGAACGAACAAAAATTTAAGCATGTAACATTTACACTCAATCGGCAAGCCTGTCCTTCAATCACTTTAAACAACACCGTACTCCCGAAAGCAAGTAAAGTGACGTATCTCGAAGTGCACCTCGACCGACGTCTCACCTGGCACAGGCACATTGTATCCAAAAGAACACACCTTGAGCTTAATGCTAGTAGTCTCCACTGGCTTATCAACTCTCGGTCAGCCCTCTGTCTCGACTACAGGGTCCTACTCTACAATTCCGTACTAAAACCAATTTCGACATAGGGCTCCCAATTTTGGGAAAGCGCTAGCTGTAGTAACATCAAGATCATGCAAAGAGCACAATGAAAAATACTTAAAACAATCACTGGAGCACCCTGGTATAACCGAAACGAAAATATACAAAGAGATCTTAATATCAGATCCGTCAAAGATGAAATAACCCATCAAAAGCAAAAGTGCATGAGCAAATTAACGTCACACCCTAACCACCTTGCGAGAAGTTAAAACGGGTTTGCGAACGATCCCGACCTCGCCGCAACGACCTTTCCACCCAACAATGATCACTATGTCCTTTTTTCCACAATAGATTTAAAAAGACTGTTAAATATTGTATATAATTAAGATTTGAAAATTATTGCTTGTCTCATAATTACTGAGAAGATCCAATAAATACAGCAAAGTTATATACAAAAAAAAATAAAACAATCCTTTCGGCAACCTTGAAGATCCAGCGGTTCTGCGCTACATAGTAGATGAGTTGGAGATACAAAATGAGTTTAAAGTTAGCATGTATCGGTGTGTGAGGAACAAACACCTAAAATAGACGTATGATTTATATGAGCTCACATAAGGGCGGATCAACAATCGCAGATCAAAGTATTTAAAATAAAAAGTCTGTGAGTACAAAAAAGTGAAAAGAAAAAGGCAAGAGTACTTTTTTAACTGCCGGTCGGCGGAACACAGAAGGAAAAAATTTACAGGTAAAACAGAATGTTTTTAAATGTGACCAGAATGATAGTATTTTATACGACTGTCCACAAAGATTTCGGAATGTAATACCATCAAATATTGGGATTTGATTTCCCAAAGTTTAATTTAATTTTGATCCAAAAGATAAATCGGAAAAAGAATATCAGCTGATCTATGACGTGGTGGAGGATTAAAATTTTGTTTTAGCTCCACCAAAAAAATGATCGAATGCAGATACAAGAGGACAGCATTAAAGATGTAGTATCCTATAAAAATGAAATATTTGCCAACGGAGTTGTGTCGTTTCGCCGTAGCACAACAGTTGATAAAGTGGCTCGATCTAGGATTTGTTCTTAAAGCGAAGCCACATATTGCAAGCAGAGTTGTGTTGATAAAGAAAAGGATAAATGTCTGAGAGTATTAGTCAACTATCGGAAATTGAAAGTAGGGTGTTGATCCGGTTCTGCTTATCGAAGATGTGACTGCGAGACTCAAATATTACAAATTTTCCCAATCTTGAAACTGTACCATGCCATTTTTGTGTCTTCAGAAGAGCTTAAGAAGCTCTACGTCAGCAAACTGAGGCCCAGGAGTCCAACAGATTTGGAATACTGGCAGATATTGATATGGATCTACCCCTCAGCACTAACGAAGGGGACAAAAAGAAATCAAAGCCCTATATACATCCGAGAGAAAACCACACAGCAAACTATAGAGGCTGTGCAATATACGAATACCTCAAAAGCCGGATTCAGGCACGAGGGATTCATTCAGCCGAGTAACGCACGTAACGCACAAAAATCCTTTATACCATCAAAAAAATCCCCGGAAGTCTTTTCGCAACGGCAAAGAGGACCTCATTTGGTCCTTTGACCACCTTTCAAAATGTGACCCTGTGAATGTGAAAATGGGATGCAAACGTCCTAACCACAGAACAGAACCATGCTCTACGCAAACAACTCTGCATGCTACCCAAACTGATCCAACACCGAATGATGGGGACATCATCGACGCAACAACAAAGTAGCTTTGAATCTTTGATGCATACTCTGCAGCAGCAGCTGCTCGAATTCATGTCCTTCATGAGGACTACCATGCAAGACCTTATGCGGAACCAAAGTATCCTCGTGGAGGTGCTTGTATCCCAGAACTCCAAATAATCAATGGCTGCTCTACGAATATCATTGTGGAACGGCAACGGCGTTTCACTGCATAAACTTGGGATAACTCAATTCCTGCATGACAATCATATTGACGTCCTGCTACTGTCAGATACATCTCACTTCTAAGTACAGCTTTTAAATAAGTGGCTCTTTGTTCCACGAAAAGAAAACACCTTAAGCTTAAGGCTAATAGTCTCCACTGGCTTAGCAACTCTCGGTCATCCCTCTGTACTACAGGGTCCTACTCTATAACTCCGTCCTAAAACCAATTTGTAGGTATTCAACCGTCGTTCAATTCTATGGTGAAAATGTTGAGGTTGGGTACGGAGTTGCTTCTTTTATATACTTATATTGGCGAATAACAATCGAATAACATCAGAAATACGATTTGCTTTTAAAAAAACGGGAATATTTCACTGCAATATTTTTAATGTCTCTCAGGCTTTTGACAAGGTCTGGCTAGATAGATTAATGTTCAAAATTAAAACAATGCTTTCTCCCACAAGCAAACTACTAACAACTTCTATGTTTGCCGCTGACACAGCAGTTTTAAGTAGATCCAAATACCCGGTACAAGCCACAAATCAACTCTCTTCTCACCTAGTGGCCGTGGAGATGTGGCTATCTAACTGGCGAATCAAAATAAGAACAAACGAACAAAAATGTAAACATGTAACATTTACACTCCAATGAAGTGACGTATCTCGGAGTGCACATCGACCGACGTCTCACCTGGCGCAGGCACATCGAAGCCAAAGGAACACACCTTAAGCTTAACGATAGTAGTCTCCACTGGCTTATCAACTCTCGGTCACCCCTCTGTCTGGACTATAGGGTCCTACTCTAAGACCCCGTACTAAAACCAATATAAGCGTACGGTTCCCAACTATGGGGAAGTGGCAGCATTAGTAACAATGATATCATGCAAAGGGCCGAATCAAAGATACTGAGAACAATCACTGGAGCACCCTGGTATATCCGAAACGAAAATATACAAAGTCTACCTTATATCATATTCGTCAAAGATGAAATAACCCATCAAGTTCCTTTTTTCCAGACCACAGTTAAAAAAAATGTTGAAAATCGATTTATACTAAGATTTTAAAAATTATTGTTAAACTCATAATTCCAGAGAAGCTCCAATAAATACAGCAAAGTTTAAAAAAAAAGAAATGCCAAGCGATTGTATGATGCTAATGATCATCGTGTGCTCACGCGTTGCCTCAATTCAATTAACTAAGAGTGCAGATCCAATTAAGTAGTGCAGATCCAATTGGGTAGAGCAGCAGTGCCCGTCTATTGGTTTTTCTTATGAAGACTACGATAGAGGGCTCGACATTTTTATAAATGTTGATGACTTTACATTCTTCTCGATAAGCCTGTCTTCACCTTTGCATATAGTAATAGAGGCACTCCAGATGACAACAATCCACATATTAAATACCTCGGCAAACGTCTGTATGTTTTGAACGTCTTGAATGACCCGAGGATTATCGTTGTTTGATGACTATGGCTATGAGAACATTTTTTTTTTTTTTTTTTTTTTTTTATCATTCTTGTTTTGTATTTAAAATCTGTTCGAATGGACAATCATTAAATGATTTGGGGGTGACATTAACTTAAGGGAGGTACATGGAATGTACATCTTATGAGTCTGACTTAGGTGTCTATTGGTGGGGGAGGTCAAGCGGGTGTTTCCTTTTCAGGCGTCTTAGGGATTGGCTGTTATTAGGAGCTTGATGGCCAGGTGGTTGGGGTGGTTGTCCAGTCTTTTTGTATATCTTTCGCTGAGTCGGGTGATCTCCTCTGCTACCGAAGGAATTCCAAGCTCTTTGTGGATTATTGAGTTTTCATGGTACGGATGGGCGTTAGAAAATGTTCTCAGACATTTATTCTGAAACCGCTCTATTCTGATGCGGTTGGAACAGCTTGCCGTGCCCCACAACTGAATCCCATATGTCCAGATTGGCTTCAGCACTACTTTGTAAATAAGCAGTTTGAGTTTTTCTTTGAGCTTGGACCTTCTCCCTAGGAGCCAGTACAGTTGCTTCAGTCGTAGGTTGGCCTGGTTGCGCTTGTTGATCAGGTGAGGGCGCCATGTGAGCCTGCGGTCCAGGGTCAGCCCTAGATATTTTTGAGTGTTATTCGTAGGGATGATTTCCCCGTTGAGTGTGACGGGGGGCAATCCCCCCTGCGTAATGCGAAGGTTGTGTGGGAGGATTTCTCCGCGTTGACCACGATGTTCCATCGTTTCAGCCATGGATTTAGAGCATTCAGTTGTCTTTGTATGATGGCTGATGCTTCCTGCGGATCTGTGGCGGAGGCTGGGAAGGCGGTGTCATCCGCATATGTAGCTACTGTGAGGTTCCAAGAGGGGGTGATGGGAAGCTCCGCTGTGTAGAGTGTGTATAAGATGGGTCCAAGAACACTGCCTTGAGGTACTCCTGCTCTTATAGGCCTAGGCGTGCTGATTGATGATCCGCATCTCACTCGGAATTCTCTTTCCTCTGTGTACGACTTGAGGAAGGCGAAGTGGGAACTTGGAAGGTGGGATTTAATTTTGAACAGGAGTCCAGGGTGCCAGACTCTGTCAAACGCCTGTTTAACATCCAGCATAACGGTGCAGCAGTACTTCTTCTTTTCGAAGGCCTCAAGTATGCTCTCAACAAGCCGGTGGCATTGCTCTGGTGTTCCATGAAGACGTCTGAAGCTAAACTGGTGATCAGGGATCAGTCCGGCCTCTCCCAAAACTGGCAGTACTCTACGTAAAAATATTCTTTCAAGTATTTTAGACAGGATTGCCAGCAAACTAATCGGGCGATACGATGTTAGATTGGCTTCAGGTTTTCCAGGCTTGAGGAGGACAATTATTTCCGCACGCTTCCACACTTTCGGGAAGTACCCCAGACGGAGGCAGCTGTTAAAGATGTTAGCCAGCCTTTGGGAACAGATTAGGGGCAACATTTTCAGTGCTGTCGCATCAATTCGGTCAGGGCCTGGTGACTTGTCATTTTTTAAGGAGGCGATCTCTTGCACAATCTCCTCTGATTCGACGGGCTGTATTGGCGTGCCAGGAGCACTTGGGCTCTCTACGAACCTTATGATGGCAGCTCTCTCTTCGGCAGTGCATCTATCGAAAGGTGAGAAAGCACTATGTACATGGCTATGTCATTATGTTATTATGTCAGCCTGAGCTAATGTAGTTTTTAGTATCAAGTTCGAAATCTGGTTAATTAACATTTTATTTTTCGTTAATAATGTTTCATACATATTAAATGCGGTGTATTGACTATCTCGTTCCTATTTGATTTAATTAAAGATAATCTTAGTTAGATTAGATTATATTAGATTAGATAAATATACTGTAAAATCTATGAGCTTATTAATTTGCTTCAGTATTTCTGAATTAATCACTATTTTCCTTTATTTGATCTATTAATTTTGATTGGCAACAACCAACTTTTTTAAAGCCTGCCGCGTCTTGCGCCGGCTAATACATTGAGTGCCAGGTCTTCTTGCCATTCTATGGTGCACTTTCACTACAGATAAAAAATTTCTATTATTTTCTATAGCTAAATCTCAAAACTTTCGCATCATTAATTATAAGCATCATTGTGAGCTTATAATTAATCTTAGTCTGTGCTAAGCGGGGTGTTCCCAAGAGGAGCCAAAATAAAGATCTTACTCCAATCAATTCCGTTTAAAAATTGAGCTTATTCATATGATTTCACATTTGAAGAAACACACAAAAATCTTACAATTATGTATATTTATGCCCGCGACTTCAATGCATTGGTATTTGACTTCAAGGGATCAGTCATTAAAAATACATTAATTATTTTATAGTTGTGTGACCCTTTAAAGTTAATTTTCCTTTCGATAGTTTTCATTAACACGTAAAGTGCTTTTTAGTTTTTCAATTTTATACTTTTTCAATTTAACATTTAAACAATCTCCCAAGGGCCAAAAAATGTTTTCCTTTTTACATTCTTATTTATTAGTTCTTCATATTAAGTGGACTGTAACTTATTCTTATTATTTTGCATATTTAAAAACATTAATTTTTCATCTTCAAGTTGGTACTTGAACATCATGCAAGGGCCAGGAAGGAGATACAATTTTTGTATTTATAGAAACCCCTTTGTATCTGTTCATTCAGCACAATGGGCTCGCCGGCTAAATATGCAATAATAAAATTAATTAAAAATAAAGAAACAAAAAACGACGTACTCCATTTTGGGATCTTATCTTGTCGCTGTGCGTCTTAAGAGGTGCCGTTGGATTAGGTCTCTGGGTTGAGTCTCCTTTTTGAGCGAGAACTAGGGAGACTCTTAGTGAGTCGATTTTGATGATGCTTCTGTCTTTCGTTGTAGCGGCTGGAGTGAAAGTTAATGGTCTCGAAGACGGTGAGCAGCTTTAAGTCTCTGTGGAGGGTTGTGTTTTACACAAACCACTCGTAGCCAGTGATCGTCCTCCCAATCTTGTTATGAGCGGTCTGGATTCTGCGGATTTGGCTGTCATAAGCCAGGTTCCATATTTGGCACCCATACCTCCATATCAGAGATATAATTTGGATTTAGATTGTTAACTTATTTGATAATGAGAGATTAGTGTGATAGCACATAAACCAGTAGTGCCTTGACGCCGCAGCACGTATTCGTATTTTAGTAGCACTCACTTGCTTGGAAAATGTGAGCCGACGGTCGAGAATTATTTCAAGCTATTTGGCTGAGTTACTGACAACTAGGGTGCCATCGATAAACACTACTAGTGGCGTTCTTCGTTTCAACGTATTAGTAAACGTTAGTTGACTTGTTTACATTTAGTACAATGTTCCACCTCCTAGCTCAGTCGAGACATCTTGTTGCGTAGTCCTGGATACCGAAAGCAGCATCTGAACCTGTAGGTTACCATATACACGTGTCATCGGCAAATGCAGTCAGCATTGACGTTCCGTAAGGGCTGTCAACTGGACGCGGCATGTCGTGGCTTTACAGGTAGTAGTGTAGTGAGCCGAAGACACTTTTCTGTGGTACTCCAGCCTCCGCATTCTACTCGGTTGAGAGAGCCGAGTGGAACCGAATCGCAAATAGCCTACTTTCGAGGTACAACATCAGAAGAGAGAAGTAAGGCGCAGGCAGCGTATGCTATTTCAGGAGGAGGCCGAAATGGCACACATAATCGAACACCTCCCGGACAGGACGCCTCTGACTAGCAAGAATGGAGGATAATGAAGATAAAGCCGAGCTTTCACTGAGGAGATAGTTATTACAGCCTCATAATAGCGTTGAAAACCAATGATAATGCGTTAAGATGGATTTAAAGTCGTCTATGTTATATACGAACTTTCGGGGGCAGTACACCACACCAAGTTTAATGGCCCGTGAGCAGTCTTGATAGTTGCTGACGCAAGTTGTAACCAATCAGTAGCTACTAGAGGGAGACGAAAATGTACCAGACTAGATTTGACAAAAATCGGTGAACCACATTTGGCGTTTCCCTCACTCGGGTCATTGGCTTCGTAACCAATCAACTTGGGTTTCATTGTGTTATACAATGTGTCTTGCTGCTCGCAAGAAATGAATCTCATGCTTCGTGGAGACGCCGTTGGCGTCACACTTAGATGCGCAGGGGCATCATTTTGGCGCTAGGTGCGCTTGTGTCGCAGTGAGTAGTTTGATCACCTTTTGTTGTATCATTATCCTCATTAGATCAATCTGCTTTTCTTGCAGAGCGTTTATGCTTTAATTTAATGACTGCAGGATGTTGTTGTACGACATAGCTAACTGTGGTGGAAGCCTTTTAACGAAAACTCTTTTTGTCCTTCTTCAGCTGGTAGCAATGCAACTCTAGCTTTTCGGCTCCGACTATGCTGCGGAATAGCCTCATCACCACCCATCGATGTCTCAGCTACGAAGGACATTTTCGCGAATGTAATTTTAGGTACCACATTTTTTGTTTGTGTGTGATGTTTCTTCTTTCATACATAAAATTTGGAAATAACGTCAAACGTTTATATGTTTTTTTAAATTTTCTTATATAATATATGAATATATCCGCGGGATCGCCTGTGTGCGGAACCCATGAAGCGTCCCTATTTTTTAACAAATCATAAAAAAAACCGAATTTTAAATTTTAATGAGTATTTTCGATTGTTTATTTTGACTGAAATAAATGTTTTCCAGTTTTACAGTACTTAAATAACATTATTTTTAATATCTAAGAGTGCAAACCTGAAGAACATTTAGGAATTAGGATACTAAATAGGTAAAAAATAAAAAAGCGAAAGAGGTTCACTTCTGCTTGACAATTACTGCAAAAAAACCTCGAACCAAATTTTAGCATACTTTATTAATACAAAGAGCTTTATACTTAACAGAGACAGAAACAAACTTTTTTTCTGACTCCTAAACTGACATTTTTCTAAGAATAATAATACTAATATGACATATGACAATATGTCTTCTTCATGTTTTCTTTTCCTTATTAATTTTTGGTAACCAGATAATTTATTTTTTTAATAGTGATTATTATCACTCATCGTGAAAACACGTTAAAAAAATCAATTTTTTATAAACGTTCTTATTTTTAATTTAAAATATGTCCGAGTGGACAATTATTAAATGGTTTGTGGGTGACATTGACATAAGGAAGGTACATGGAATGAGTTTTTAATTAGGTTGACTTCGGTGTCTATTGATAGGGGAGGTCAAGCGGGTTTTTCCTCTTCAGTCGTCTTTGGGATTGGCTATTGTCTAGAAGGTTGATGGCCAAGTGGTTGGGGTGGTTGTTATGTTTTTTTTTGTATATTTTGCTGAGAGGGGTGATCTCCTCTGCCACCCAAGGAATACCAAGCTCTTTATGAATGATGGAGTTTTCATGGTACGGATGGGCGTTAGAAACTGTTCTTAGACATTTATTTTGAAACCGTTGGATTCTGATGCGGGTTGAACTGCTTGCCGTGCCCTACATCTGTATCCCATAGGTCCAGATTGGCTTCAGGACTACTTTGTATGTACTCACATAGTTTCAGTTTTTTCCTGAGCTTGGACCTTCTGCCCAGGACCCAGTGCAGTTGCTTCAGTCGTAGGTTGGCCTTTGTTGATCAGGTGAGGGCGCCATGTGAGCCTGCGGTCCAGGGTCAGCCCTAGATATTTGAGAGTTATTCATAGGGATGGTTTTCCTGTTGAGTTGTGTGGGAGGATTTCTGCGCGTTGACCACGTTGTTCCATCGTTTCAGCCATGGATCGAGAGCATCCAGTTGTCTCTGTATGATGGCTGATGCTTCCTGGGGATCTGTGGCGGAGGCTAGGAAAGTGGTGTCATCGGCATATGTAGCTACTGTGAGGTTCCGGGAGGGGGCGATGGGAAGGTCCAAGAACACTGTCTTGAGATAGTCCTGATCTTATAGGCCTAGGCGTGCTGATTGATGATCCGCATCTCACTCGGAATTCTCTTTCCTCTGTGTACGATTTGAGGAAGGCGAAGTGGGAACTTGGATGGTGGGATTTAATTTTGAAAAGTAGTTCAGGGTGCCGGTGGCATTGCTCAGGTGTTCCATGGAAGCGTCTGAAGCCAAAATGGTGATCAGGGATCAGTCCGGTCTTGTCCAATACTGGCAGTACTCTACGCAAAAATACTCTTTCAAGTATTTTAGACAGGATTGCCAGCAAACTAATCGGACGATACGAGGCTAGATTGGCTTCAGGTTTTCCAGGCTTGAGTAGGACAATTACTTCAGCACGCTTCCACACTTTCCGGAAGTATCATAGACGGAGGGAGCTGTTAAAGATGTTAGCCAGCCTTTGGGAACAGATTAGGGGTAAAATTTTCAGTGCTGTTGCATCGATTCGGTCAGGACCTGGTGACTTACCATTTTTTAGGGAGGTGATCTCCTGCGCAATCTCCTCTGGTTCGACGGGCTGTATTGGCGGGCCAGGAGCACTTGGGCTGTCTACGAACCTTATGGTGGCAGCTCTCTCTTTGCCAGTGCATCTGTCGAAAGGTGAGAATACACTGTGTAGATGGTCAGCGAAGGCTTCTGGCCTTGCTTCTGTCAACCTCAGACCGACACAAGGAACCGTCCACTTTGTTCACGGGTGATATCTTCTTCGCAGGTCTTTTTATGTGCCTCGTGACATTCCACAGATTGTCCTTCAATTCCTTGGTGGCACGATTAAGTGCTGTCTTGTCCCTGGGATTGCGCGAGGACCAGACTCTTCTGAAGCGCCTTTTTTCGGCTATGAGGGCCGCGATTTCAGGAGACCACAAGTGCACGTCTCATTCAGGTGTTCTCGGGGTAGTCGGAGGAGGTGGATTCGCAAACTCAGCAGCATTGTGAATCTCTTTGGTTAGTTTTTCGATGGCCGCATCTATGTTGCTTGGTGTGGAAAGAGGGGGATTTGGGTTCAGGGAGGAAAGCATCCAGAACATAAACTTGGGGGCACTTGTGTGTTTCCCGGTGAGTCTTCTAGGCGGGTTTTTCTGAGGACGGGGATGTTTAGGAGCAAGTTTACTGCGCTGTGATCGGATAGCAGTTTATCATACCTTGAGCATGTTATCTTAGAGTGTCCTATGCGCTTGAAGACGGCGAAGTCCAGCAGATCCGGCTGCTTTGAAGGGTCGGTAGGCCAGTGTGTGGGTTCTCCAGTGAAATGGCAGTCTAGACTCTTCCGCTGCAGGTACTTATAGAGCTTTATGCCTTTGGGGTTGTTTGTGCGGTATCCCCACCAGGAGTTTTTGGCGTTAAAGTCTCCGGCTACTATAAAGCGAGGTCCATGGGACTCGAAGAAGACGGAAGGTGGGTGGGAAGTAAACCGCACCAATGGTGACATCTCCCTGTGGAATAGAAATCCTGGTCACGGCGCATTGAGCCCATTCCTCCTGAAACGCGGGAAGTTCCGTGTACTGAATGCCACTCCTAATGAGCATAGCTGCTCCTCCGCGTGCTCTGCCAGATGGATGGTTGGCGTGTATCAGTTCGTACCCGCTAATGTTAAAGTAGGATCTGGAACAAAAGTGGGATTCCGAAACTAGAAGAACATCAATATTGTCTGTTTTGATGAGATGCTTTGGCTTTGCTCCTCTGCAGGCCGTTTGCGTTCCAAAAAACTATATTAAGACTTACTTAAATTACTTTCTGTTGAGGACGGGGGCTATAAACTGCATCATCTGCAAGAACATCGGCGAGAACATCTGCGAGAACATCTGCGTGAACATCTGCGAGATCAATTTTTCCATCATCCCCTCAAACGTTCCTTCCATGCGGGCAAGCATCGTTTCAAGCTGGTTGGGTTGTGGGGCTTCGGGAGTGGTTTGAGGGGTTTGTTGGGGATACGTTGGCTGTGTCGCTTAGTTTCCTAGAATTACGTCCCTGTAACTCGTACCATTGATGATAGTTGGTATTTGGATGAGAGGTGGTTTGTTGCTACTCACAACAACAAAGCCAGACCTTTGGGAGATTGCTGCGCTTTTGCATTTTTGTAGGCAGGGCATCCTCTGAACGACGCAGGGTGATCAGCTTGGCAATGTAAGCAGCATGCTTTCTCGTCTTCTTTTTTGGTGCATGACCTAGAGTCGTGAGAACCACTATGTTTCACGCAGCGATGTTCCAGTTAGCAGTAGCGCTGGGTGTGTCCGAACCCTTGGCATCTGAAACATTGTGGAACATCGTTGAACTTCAGTGGGGGCTCTACGGTGACGACTGACCTGAAACCTGAGCTCTGTGTTGTTGCTCGCTGGTTCTAGATTAACAAAAAATATCAATAGAGTTTGGATTTCCTGCCAATGGGATTGTGCAGATCCCTCACAGTATGGCCGTATTTGTGGAGTTCTTCTTTAATTTCAGTCTGGTCCGTTGAGTGGTCAGTGGAGTGGTCAGTGGAGTGGTCTGGTCCTTGTATGGCATCATTACGCGTACGTTATTATTTCTCTCCGTTTTGTACGAGAAATCCTTTTTGGTACCCACGAGAGTCGTTATAATCTTGACACCCGCGGTAATGTCGGTCACGTCTGGGATGTATAGATCGTAATAGATCGGGGGAGGCTTGAGGGTCTTCGGGATCGGGTTCGGTTTCTCTGCTATTTTAGATAGCAGATTTAGCAAAAAATAAAAAAATTGGAATAACAAATCACAAAATTCCGAAAAATAATTCAATTTAACACCGAAAACAAAGTTATTTTTTGGTAGACAACTTTTATCGTAAATAAAGTTTTCACAAAATATAATTTCCGCTGATCTAAAAAAAAATTTTAAGCCGCAAGAAACATAGGGTAACTTGGGGTATGCAATTTATGTTTAATTTAATAAAAATTTTTTAATAAAAATTTTTTTTTTATTAAATTAATAACTTATTTTTTCGTTATTATTTTTTATTATTTTTATTATTATTTTTTGCGAATTTACGCAGAAAATAAACAAAAGATATGCAATATATTTTGTATTATAAACTCTCGAGGGTGTCGCTGAGTTTACGCATCAAACTTACATATTTTCCTAACTTAACTATAATGTTAGGTTAAATTGTTGTAGGTTTGATGGAGTTGGGCGCCAAATATGTTATCCTGTCCCGCGTCGATGTAGGTCGATGTGTCAGGTTGAAGTGTAGTCCAGCGGCGTTAGCTGCTATCCTTGGAATTCTACAGTGGGCAATTGGTTGTGAGCATTCTTCTTATGACGTTTATGTTTGAGAGTTTACTTCCTCTATAATCAAAGGCCTTGTGGCTCGGCAATTATATCATTAATACCTGCCGTAAGACAAGGTTTTAACGGATAAAGCCGGAGCTATGTTTATTGGTCAAGCGTAAGCTTTAGTATCTAGACAGAACTGAAGTACAAAATATATTGAAGCATATGTCTACCCTAGCTCCAATGCATCACGCCTTAAAATCGTGACCGGCACGTCGACTTAGCACTTCATGTATTGCAATTCGGCCCTCTGGATAGCGCGGGGTGCTGAATTCATTTTGGGCGCGTCAGCATTGTTTGTTTTTTTTTCCCATTAAATTTGTCTTTATTTACATTGCAGTCTACTGTTACTATTTATAGTAACTTATATATGCAGAGATTCATAATTTCTAGCGAGTATTTACATATGTACATACTTAAACCTAATTAGGGAGTCTAGAGGCATGATTTAATTTAATTAATTAATTTATATATCTTTTTGGCAGATCTGAGCATTTTTTGTGTGAATCTACTTAGTTGCTAGGGTATTATTTATGGAAAACTACTTAGTTGTCGAAACAGATATATCGAGTATTCTTTTCAGTTGTTAACTTATACCTGTCAAAAGGCCACAAAAAATATAATATCTACTTTTGCCTCTTGTTGTAACTCAAATTTAATTGAAAGATTTTCTTTTACAATTTTTCTGTACTGAACTTAAATTACATCAAACGTTTTTGATGCAAAAGCCTTTTCTTGTTTCTCGGCTGTTTGTCTGAAAACACAACACCGATACCGAATAAAGATACGTCTATGGGTAAAACGAGGGAAGGAAAATCATTAAAATGTGTCAGTGGCGTTTAGTATATTTTTAGAACTTTGAAATTCCACTGCTGATCACGACCAAATTTGAAAAGTTTTTCAACGTTACGTGTTTAACAGAGAGCCTAACTGTGAATAATTTGGTATAACATTGCAATAGTTCACTGTTACCATCCATACCATACCAGTTATCCAACTGATGTAGATTTAAAAGCGTCTTTAATTCTTTGCCAGCCTGTTACCAGACTTGCAGCTCATTCTTTGCGCCAAGTAATCTAATTCATCCTTAAAAAATACACAGTTTTTCTTCGTGCTAAGATGCACGTAGACTATTCTAATGTAGAATACATAAAACTTTCTCAAGGCGAGACATGTACTGTTCAATTGATGGTTCTAAAATAACTATGACGTCAAGATAGTTGTCACAACCTTATATGCCAGATGAAAGTTATTCAAGATGACACGGAAATATAGCTGGAGCCTTGGCTATACTGTAAGGTAGTCGTTGGTATTGAAGTACCATTGGAGATACTTATTTGCTGAATTTAATGGGTTTCCATATGCCTGTTTCGGTAAATCGTTGGTAAATTTGGCTAATTTCTAATTGAAATAGCTCCAAACCCTAAGAAGCTGTTTGAACTTTCTACGCTTGCCACGAAATTGTTGATAATTATTTCCAATTGATTACCACACTTTTCCCCTGTCGGCTTTCGCCCACAAGGGAAATTTCATTTTGTGAAAAACGCACGTAAGATTCTGAAATACTTTTATAAATTTGGGCTACCAATTTGGCGTTATGTCTTTCTATTTGTTACTGACACAGTTTCGTTAGAACTCATTTTGAAAAGACTAATGTATTTAGAATTAACACTTTATTGCTTTCGTATTTAACTGTTTGTGAAAATCTGTTTTTGTAAAACTGTTTGTTCAAGATTTTATTTGTGATTGAATTAATAACTAAACTACTATATACTATATATAACTAAACTACTAATACTATACACAACTTTATTATACACTAGTATTAAGGTGCTCCCTAGAGCAGAATATAAATCCAATTCTTTTGAGAACTTCATCTAGCTTCCAGTTCCACTACAGTCCACTCTGTTTTAGGCTGTACAATTATTTATGCAATCGCAAGACTTTGGATATTTGGCGTCCACAAAGACTTCAGGCTGTTTCATGTAGACCTTATATTTAAGTTCGCTGTTAAGGTACGCTGCTGAGATGTCCATTTGGTGCATAATCATTCCATAATTTCGACAGCCAATGCAATCGCCAACCTGATTGAAGAGTTTCCGGCCACCGGGGACGGCCTACTAGGCCTGTTCGCGTGACCTGAACCCCTCTTCTGTGATAATTGTTCATCCTTGTCAATATCATCTTGGTGTCCGTCAGACTCTTCTATTTGAATATTTACTTCTACTGGGATTGATACTCCGTCATTTTCTATAAATACAACATCTCGGGCTATCATAATGTTGCATAATGTTTTGCTTTTCCGGATTGTATAAAAGATACGCTATAGAAGTTTCAGAGTAGTCTATAAATATGTGCTCTTCTCCCTTTGGACGAAACTTCTTCCGATGTGTTAACACGATAGCCTTGCATCCAAAAACTGGATTCTTTCCTAACCAGGTTGTGTTATCCAATGTCGATGTTTGCGAACTGTTCCGCATGAACCAACATACTACGAGCCATTTTAATGAGTGTTTTATTGGCTCGTTCTGCAACTCCATTTTGTTGTGGAGTATAGGGGACAGTTAGCTGCCTTTGAATACCTTGGCTCACCAGGTTTTCTTCAAATCTTTTGGAAACGTTTTCTCGACCTTTATCGCTACGAATCTCTTTTATTATATTTCCCGTTTGCTTCTCGCGTCTTTTGTGCTCAACATTTATACCGACATGTGTCGCTTTTGTCATCAATGAAAGTTGCAAAAAAACGTGCACCACCGTTTGATTTTGTGTTCATTGGCCCACATATGTCCGTGTGTATAATTTATTTTCGCGGCTTCTGATTTTTCAGCAAACGTCCACTGACTACTGACCAAAATTCATGTATCAACACACTTTTCATTTGTATCGACCACAGACTGAAATTTTCATTGTACAATTTCTAAATTGCGAATTGGGAGTTCATTTTCACAACGGATTCTTCAAACCGAGTGCCACGAGTCTTTTCGACTATCGTTATTCACTATTATTGCAATAATTTTACCGCACAGGAGTTTATTTGTGACTGAATTATTGACTATATTTATTTCAATTATTAATTTATTTGTGCCCTACCAACAAAAGAGGAAGGGCGATTAGATCCCGTTGCTTTCGGTAGAAGTCATTCGCCTTGTACATGGAATTCTATTTTCAACAGAAACGTTACATACAGTTTGTACCCATTGTTATATATTTTCGCTATTAACTGCCTAAAAATGTAAAAAATTTCAGTTGTAGGTGCATAATCACAGCAAGATTTGAGCGCGTATCAACCTTTTATGATGTTTATGATCTCTATAAGACCGTATCGCCACCAGATGGCTTCGTTTTATGCTACATTTCGTTTGGTGATTAAAAGATAAAAAAACATTTTTTTTTGTTTTATATTTGAAAAGGAAAAATTTTATTTCATTTCACAACAGTAATGAATTCATTTCGATTACAAAAATTAAGTGTTGATTAATTGAACTTCTCTAAGTAAATGAAAGTGAACCCAAAGTAAATACTTAATCAAAGTGTTATACGTGTCCGCAAATTATCCGTTTCATTGAAGTTCTGTTTTGGTAAACAACATGTTTTGTTTTTTGGTCTGACGTTAACACAAACAAAGCGGATGGTTTCCCAACTCTTGAACACGCAACGTATAACTGCCCATGTAAAAAAAATGATTTTCTAAATTTATCCTGCAAACACTAAACGATTGGACTTGCTTCATGTTAATTGTCATTGCGAACGCAAGGCGAACTACAAATTGCAATCGCTTGAAGTAAAAGGGAAGATCAATCGGAATCATTGGTATTCGAGGAATACATACTTTTTCATCTGCGTACTTTCCGTTGATAATGATTGCCTCAATCAAATTCGGCATAAGTCTTTTTACTGAGTGTCGAATACCGTTGCAAAGTCGCGGTGGACTCAAATTACGCAATATCATAATAACTGTACCAACTTAGTGTTTCAAATTACGCGGTGGAAATCCTTCTTACTTCAGAAAGTTTAAAAACTCTTTTGAATAATGTACTACATCATCGGGATTTGTTGTGGAATCAACGGATTTGTATGTCACCAAATCGTCATCAATTTTTGATTAAATGGTGAAATTTAGTGCGTGTACATCATTATTCTTTACGGCAAGAATTGCTCGTTGACTTAACCAAACATAATTCTGATAATTCTCACAAATGTTTTGGAAAACATTTTCAATAAAAGCTAATTGAGCCTACAACTCGGCAAAAGTCAAAAGCTAACATTTGTTTGGAAAATTGTGCAGCACTTTGATTTTTTTGAAGTTTAACTCCCATATTAGTGGTTAGCTATAATGTTTTTACATTATTTCATAAAGGTGATGGCTTCAGGCAAGCATTCAATTCATCTGCAGGCGTTCCACGGGGAATTATTGGCAATGTCTGCCTGAAATTGCTTGCCAACGATATTATCAAGCCAAAGATGTTGTTATTTCACCGAAGATCCTTCAGCGTGAAATTAAGTGCTTTAAGTGATTTCTTATCCCAAACAATGCGCTTGCATTGCACCAAAAATTTTCCCATTGCACTGGATCGGGAAATATTGAATTGGAGTATCCATTGTGTTTAAATTGAGTGTCAACTTCAGCGCAGAATGATCATTGAATATATAAGCGTATTCATGAATGTGGCGTGAGCTTCCGATAAGATGATGGGAGAATCGTCAAACGTCCAATATTCTGAAAATCGCCATCTGAATGAATAGCATCACGCACGTCTATATAGTCCTCAGATCGTAGCTGTGCCTGATTAAATCGTTCATGTCGACAGCGAATTGTTGAAATAGCCGACGGCATTTCAGAATGACATTCTCATGTGTACGAATCATCATACGATACGATACATAGTAATTCATTGCGCATAGATTTTTATTCGTTCATACGCCTAAAAATGCAAAATTAAATTAATTTTTAATGGAAACCAATAATAGCAATAATAGCAATAATTAGTGTGTGAATATTGCACCTGTAATTGGATCGACCATCTTCAACGTTATGTCGTATTCGTCTTGCCCTTGCTAATAAATGATTATATATTGTAACGCATCGTACAAACGATGTGCCTTGTTTACACGATGCATGATATTGCTTTTTCGCTGAACGATAATTTCTCGCGATTTAGTTTGATCGGCAACAATTGCAGCAACATCATTAACGGTGGGTGCACTAATTCCTCGCATATGTTCACCTGTTGGGGTACAATCCCCTTTTCAGACAAATTTGTGTGTATCCGATGGCATTTGTTCCAATGCTGTTCTGAAAATATTAACGTATTAACCACAGCATTACTAGCTTGAAAAATGCTTCCAACTGTTCAATTATTTGTCTCTTTAGCTGTTGTGTTCCCTGTATATTGCACCACACATTCAGTTGATCCACTATCGACGAAATGAAATATATTTGCAGAAATTGATGCGGTTCATCAGGTGATGGTATTGAACCATGCAAACGATATATTGGTCCTTGTACCTGTAATATAATATGTAGTTCTTATGTGTTGGATGATTGGTTATGTGTGTTGTATCTTTTACCTTGCAAGGCGGCAGGAAGCCGCCTTCTCGAATGATATTAGCTTCAAAGGAAGTCATGCGAAAGCAGTTATTGTATTCAAGGATGTGTTGAAGAAAATGGCTGAAATCAGGATCACGATCAGGATCAAGAAAATTAACAAACAAAAACTAAGCCACGATCGTGAACAAGAGGAAGACAAAAGTCATCTTTCATCGATACGAAACAACGCGTATTTCACATATGAGAAATACGCAACCCGCGAAAGTGCACGATGTGCCTTGTTTACACGATGCATGATATTGCTTTTTCGCTGAACGATAATTTCTCGCGATTTAGTTTGATCGCCAACCATTGCAGCAACATCATTAACGGTGCGTGCACTAATTCCTCGCATATGTTCACCTGTTGGGGTACAATCCCCTCTTCAGACAAATTTGTGTGTATCCGATGGCATTTGTTCCAATGCTGTTCTGAAAATATTAACGTATTAACCACAGCATTACTAGCTTGAAAAATGCTTCCAACTGTTCAATAATTTGTCTCTTTAGCTGTTGTGTTCCCTGTATATTGCACCACACATTCAGTTGATCCACTATCGACGAAATGAAATATATTTGCAGAAATTGATGCGGTTCATCAGGTGATGGTATTGAACCATGCAAACGATATATTGGTCCTTGTACCTGTAATATAATATGTAGTTCTTATGTGTTGGATGATTGGTTATGTGTGTTGTATCTTTTACCGTGCAAGGCGGCAGGAAGCCGCCTTCTCGAATGATATTAGCTTCAAAGGAAGTCATGCGAAAGCAGTTATTGTATTCAAGGATGTGTTGAAGAAAATGGCTGAAATCAGGATCACGATCAGGATCAAGAAAATTAACAAACAAAAACTAAGCCACGATCGTGAACAAGAGGAAGACAAAAGTCATCTTTCATCGATACGAAACAACGCGTATTTCACATATGAGAATATGAGAAATATATTTGCAGAAATTGATGCGGTTCATCAGGTGATGGTATTGAACCATGCAAACGATATATTGGTCCTTGTACCTGTAATATAATATGTAGTTCTTATGTGTTGGATGATTGGTTATGTGTGTTGTATCTTTTACCTTGCAAGGCGGCAGGAAGCCGCCTTCTCGAATGATATTAGCTTCAAAGGAAGTCATGCGAAAGCAGTTATTGTATTCAAGGATGTGTTGAAGAAAATGGCTGAAATCAGGATCACGATCAGGATCAAGAAAATTAACAAACAAAAACTAAGCCACGATCGTGAACAAGAGGAAGACAAAAGTCATCTTTCATCGATACGAAACAACGCGTATTTCACATATGAGAATATGAGAAATATATTTGCAGAAATTGATGCGGTTCATCAGGTGATGGTATTGAACCATGCAAACGATATATTGGTCCTTGTACCTGTAATATAATATGTAGTTCTTATGTGTTGGATGATTGGTTATGTGTGTTGTATCTTTTACCTTGCAAGGCGGCAGGAAGCCGCCTTCTCGAATGATATTAGCTTCAAAGGAAGTCATGCGAAAGCAGTTATTGTATTCAAGGATGTGTTGAAGAAAATGGCTGAAATCAGGATCACGATCAGGATCAAGAAAATTAACAAACAAAAACTAAGCCACGATCGTGAACAAGAGGAAGACAAAAGTCATCTTTCATCGATACGAAACAACGCGTATTTCACATATGAGAAATACGCAACCCGCGAAAGTGCACGAATTAATTGCAACCGCCGATCGGTTACGGTCAATCCCCCCAACCCGACACATGAACTTAAGCCAACAACGAACGGAGAGCTCGTTCTTGCTTACCGGCAATCCCAACGATGTGTCGAAAAGAAGTGACCTCTCCCATGGCAACCGTAACTTCGACCTCATTAACCACTGCACTCGCTACAACAACAAACTCTGAAACGGTATTAACCGTACGCGCGGTGGCTATTGCAACGCTCGCTTCTGCTGAATCAGCAATAATGCCAAAAACAATGCAAACTGGGTTGGATCGCTACATCCAAATTAAAAGAAAATTGAGACCGTAAAAAAATTTTGCGGTAGGAAATAAAATTAAAAACAATCGACACACTCTACGTCAGCAAACTGAGGCCCAGGAGTCCAACAGATTTGGAATACTGGCAGATATTGATATGGATCTACCCCTCAGCACTGACGATGGGGACAAAAAGAAGCCAAAGCCCCCACCTATTTACATCCCAGAGAAACCCTCAAATACTCTGGTTAACAATAATTGAATTTGTTGGAAAAGACAATTGCCACATAATACTCAAAAAAAAAGGTAACATTTAAGAAACTAAGGTCCAAGTAAAAACAAAAGAGAACTTTTGGGCTCTTGCACATTAAAAAGTAGTAAGGGTCTCCAAGTTGTTATCAAAGGCATAGAGTCTTATGTAACACCCTTAGAGATCACGCCTGCATTAAATGATAGGGGTTTCATTCGAAACCGGTCTTTAACATCCTAAAAAAAGACAGGAAACCACATCGACTGCTTAAAGTCGAGCTGGAACGCGACACTAAAGCTATCAAAGTTTTTAAATACTTTGATCTGCGATTGTTGATCCGCCCTTATGTGACCTCATATAAATCATACGTCTAAAAAGTCTGTGAGTACAAAAAAGTGAAAAGAAAAAGGCAAGAGTACTTTTTTAACTGCCGGTCGGCGGAACACAGAAGGAAAAAATTTACAGGTAAAACAGAATGTTTTTAAATGTGACCAGAATGATAGTATTTTATACGACTGTCCACAAAGATTTCGGAATGTAAGAATAATTGCATCCAAAGTCGTCGAAAACAATAACCATAAATGGGGGCGCAGTTGAATGCCTAGTGGACACAGATCAGGCAGATATTACTTGTTAATGAGTTTGCGCCAAGGAAGCTAAAAGGAGTCAAGTTTTGCAGTGGTGTATCGGTATTGAAAGATCTAGTAATACCATCACGAAGCCAGTTGGATCCTTTACCGCAAACAGTTATGTACCAAGTAAAAAAAACATACATTTTTTGTTGTATAAAGTAGCCAGTTAAGCCGCAAATATTGGGATTTGATTTCCCAAAGTTTATTTTAATTTTGATCCAAAAGATAAATCGGAAAAAGAATATCAGCTGATCTATAACATGGTGGAGGATTCAAATTTTGTCTTAGCTCCACCAAAAAAATGATCGAATGCAGATACAAGAGGACAGCATTAAAGATGTAGTATCCTATAAAAATGAAATATTTGCCAACGGAGTTGTGTCGTTTCGCCGTAGCACAACAGTTGATAAAGTGGCTCGATCTAGGATTTGTTCTTAAAGCGAAGCCACATATTGCAAGCAGAGTTGTGTTGATAAAGAAAAGGATAAATGTCTGAGAGTATTAGTCAACTATCGGAAATTGAAAGTAGGGTGTTGATCCGGTTCTGCTTATCGAAGATGTGACTGCGAGACTCAAATATTACAAATTTTCCCAATCTTGAAACTGTACCATGCCATTTTTGTGTCTTCAGAAGAGCTTAAGAAGCTCTACGTCAGCAAACTGAGGCCCAGGAGTCCAACAGATTTGGAATACTGGCAGATATTGATATGGATCTACCCCTCAGCACTAACGAAGGGGACAAAAAGAAATCAAAGCCCTATATACATCCGAGAGAAAACCACACAGCAAACTATAGAGGCTGTGCAATATACGAATACCTCAAAAGCCGGATTCAGGCACGAGGGATTCATTCAGCCGAGTAACGCACGTAACGCACAAAAATCCTTTATACCATCAAAAAAATCCCCGGAAGTCTTTTCGCAACGGCAAAGAGGACCTCATTTGGTCCTTTGACCACCTTTCAAAATGTGACCCTGTGAATGTGAAAATGGGATGCAAACGTCCTAACCACAGAACAGAACCATGCTCTACGCAAACAACTCTGCATGCTACCCAAACTGATCCAACACCGAATGATGGGGACATCATCGACGCAACAACAAAGTAGCTTTGAATCTTTGATGCATACTCTGCAGCAGCAGCTGCTCGAATTCATGTCCTTCATGAGGACTACCATGCAAGACCTTATGCGGAACCAAAGTATCCTCGTGGAGGTGCTTGTATCCCAGAACTCCAAATAATCAATGGCTGCTCTACGAATATCATTGTGGAACGGCAACGGCGTTTCACTGCATAAACTTGGGATAACTCAATTCCTGCATGACAATCATATTGACGTCCTGCTACTGTCAGATACATCTCACTTCTAAGTACAGCTTTTAAATAAGTGGCTCTTTGTTCCACGAAAAGAAAACACCTTAAGCTTAAGGCTAATAGTCTCCACTGGCTTAGCAACTCTCGGTCATCCCTCTGTACTACAGGGTCCTACTCTATAACTCCGTCCTAAAACCAATTTGTAGGTATTCAACCGTCGTTCAATTCTATGGTGAAAATGTTGAGGTTGGGTACGGAGTTGCTTCTTTTATATACTTATATTGGCGAATAACCATCGAATAACATCAGAAATACGATTTGCTTTTAAAAAAACGGGAATATTTCACTGCAATATTTTTAATGTCTCTCAGGCTTTTGACAAGGTCTGGCTAGATAGATTAATGTTCAAAATTAAAACAATGCTTTCTCCCACAAGCAAACTACTAACAACTTCTATGTTTGCCGCTGACACAGCAGTTTTAAGTAGATCCAAATACCCGGTACAAGCCACAAATCAACTCTCTTCTCACCTAGTGGCCGTGGAGATGTGGCTATCTAACTGGCGAATCAAAATAAGAACAAACGAACAAAAATGTAAACATGTAACATTTACACTCCAATGAAGTGACGTATCTCGGAGTGCACATCGACCGACGTCTCACCTGGCGCAGGCACATCGAAGCCAAAGGAACACACCTTAAGCTTAACGATAGTAGTCTCCACTGGCTTATCAACTCTCGGTCACCCCTCTGTCTGGACTATAGGGTCCTACTCTAAGACCCCGTACTAAAACCAATATAAGCGTACGGTTCCCAACTATGGGGAAGTGGCAGCATTAGTAACAATGATATCATGCAAAGGGCCGAATCAAAGATACTGAGAACAATCACTGGAGCACCCTGGTATATCCGAAACGAAAATATACAAAGTCTACCTTATATCATATTCGTCAAAGATGAAATAACCCATCAAGTTCCTTTTTTCCAGACCACAGTTAAAAAAAATGTTGAAAATCGATTTATACTAAGATTTTAAAAATTATTGTTAAACTCATAATTCCAGAGAAGCTCCAATAAATACAGCAAAGTTTAAAAAAAAAGAAATGCCAAGCGATTGTATGATGCTAATGATCATCGTGTGCTCACGCGTTGCCTCAATTCAATTAACTAAGAGTGCAGATCCAATTAAGTAGTGCAGATCCAATTAAGTAGTGCAGATCCAATTGGGTATATTAAACGTTTGTATGTTTTGAACGTCTTGAATGACCCGAGGATTATCGTTGTTTGATGACTATGGCTATGAGAACATTTTTTTTTTTTTTTTTTTTTTTTATCATTCTTGTTTTGTATTTAAAATCTGTTCGAATGGACAATCATTAAATGATTTGGGGGTGACATTAACTTAAGGGAGGTACATGGAATGTACATCTTATGAGTCTGACTTAGGTGTCTATTGGTGGGGGAGGTCAAGCGGATGTTTTCTTTTCAGGCGTCTTAGGGATTGGCTGTTATCTAGGAGCTTGATGGCCAGGTGGTTGGGGTGGTTGTCCAGTCTTTTTGTATATCTTTCGCTGAGTCGGGTGATCTCCTCTGCTACCGAAGGAATTCCAAGCTCTTTGTGGATTATTGAGTTTTCATGGTACGGATGGGCGTTAGAAAATGTTCTCAGACATTTATTCTGAAACCGCTCTATTCTGATGCGGTTGGAACAGCTTGCCGTGCCCCACAACTGAATCCCATATGTCCAGATTGGCTTCAGCACTACTTTGTAAGTAAGCAGTTTGAGTTTTTCTTTGAGCTTGGACCTTCTCCCTAGGAGCCAGTACAGTTGCTTCAGTCGTAGGTTGGCCTGGTTGCGCTTGTTGATCAGGTGAGGGCGCCATGTGAGCCTGCGGTCCAGGGTCAGCCGTAGATATTTTTGAGTGTTATTCGTAGGGATGATTTCCCCGTTGAGTGTGACGGGGGGCAATCCCCCCTGCGTAATGCGAAGGTTGTGTGGGAGGATTTCTCCGCGTTGACCACGATGTTCCATCGTTTCAGCCATGGATCTAGAGCATTCAGTTGTCTTTGTATGGTGGCTGATGCTTCCTACGGATCTGTGGCGGAGGCTGGGAAGGCGGTGTCGTCCGCATATGTAGCTACTGTGAGGTTCCAAGAGGGGGTGATGGGAAGGTCCGCTGTGTAGAGTGTGTATAAGATGGGTCCAAGAACACTGCCTTGAGGTACTCCTGCTCTTATAGGCCTAGGCGTGCTGATTGATGATCCGCATCTCACTCGCATCTCCTCTGTGTACGACTTGAGGAAGGCGAAGTGGGAACTTGGAAGGTGGGATTTAATTTTGAACAGGAGTCCAGGGTGCCAGACTCTGTCAAACGCCTGTTTAACATCCAGCATAACGGCGCAGCAGTACTTCTTCTTTTCGAAGGCCTCAAGTATGCTCTCAACAAGCCGGTGGCATTGCTCTGGTGTTCCATGAAGACGTCTGAAGCTAAACTGGTGATCAGGGATCAGTCCGGCCTCGTCCAAAACTGGCAGTACTCTACGTAAAAATATTCTTTCAAGTATTTTAGACAGGATTGCCAGCAAACTAATCAGACGATACGATGTTAGATTGGCTTCAGGTTTTCCAGGCTTGAGGAGGACAATTATTTCCGCACGCTTCCACACTTTCGGGAAGTACCCTAGACGGAGGCAGCTGTTAAAGATGTTAGCCAGCCTTTGGGAACAGATTAGGGGCAACATTTTCAGTGCTGTTGCATCGATTCGGTCAGGGCCTGGTGACTTGTCATTTTTTAAGGAGGCGATCTCTTGCACAATCTCCTCTGATTCGACGGGCTGTATTGGCGTGCCAGGAGCACTTGGGCTCTCTACGAACCTTATGATGGCAGCTCTCTCTTCGGCAGTGCATCTATCGAAAGGTGAGAAAGCACTATGTACATGGCTATGAGTGCATGAATTATATTTTTGATCTGTAGGACTTTAATTTCGAAGCTTCCGTTAAGTAATAGGGATCTCTATGGTTTATTATGTCAGCCTGAGCTAATGTAGTTTTTAGTATCAAGTTCGAAATCTGGTTAATTAACATTTTATTTTTCGTTAATAATATTTCATACATTTTAATTGCGGTGTATCGACTATCTCGTTCCTATTTGATTTAATTATCTTAGATAGATTAGATTATATTAGATTAGATAAATATACTGTAAAATCTATGAGCTTATTAATTTGCTTCAGTATTTCTGAATTAATCACTATTTTCCTTTATTTGATCTATTAATTTTGATTGGCAACAACCAACTTTTTTAAAACCTGCCGCGTCTTGCGCCGGCTACTACATTGAGTGCCAGGTCTTCTTGCCATTCTATGGTGCACTTTCACTACAGATACAAAATTTCTATTATTTTCTATAGCTAAATCTCAAAACTTCCGCATCATTAATTATAAGCATCATTGTGAGCTTATAATTAATCTTAGTCTGTGCTAAGCGGGGTGTTTTTCCAAGAGGAGCCAAAATAAAGATCTTACTCCAATCAATTCCGTTTAAAAATTGAGCTTAAACATATGATTTCACATTTGAAGAAACACACAAAAATCTTACAATTATGTACTAAAAAGTGTTGTATATTTGTATATTTATGCCCGTGACTTCAATGCATTGGTATTTGACTTCAAGGGATCAGTCATAACCTTTAAAATTAATTTTCCTTTCGATAGTTTTCATTAACACGTAAAGTGCTTTTTATACCCTGTACATATTAAAAATGGGTGAAAAGGGTATCATAATATGGTGCAAATGTATGTAACAGGCAGAAGGAAGCATCTCCGACCCCATAAAGTATATATATTCTTGATCAGCATCAACAGCTGAGTCGATATAGCCATGTCCGTCTGTCCGTCCGTCTGTCCGTCTGTCTGTCCGTCTGTCTGTCCGTATCAACGCCTAGATCTCAGAAACTACAAGAGCTACAGACATGTGTCATATATCGTTGGATAGGTAATTAACATACGCAGTACAAGTTTGTTGTTTTATTTTGATATCACCCCCCGCTACCCCGCAAATCGCAAAAAACTGTCACGCCCACACTTATTAACCTAATGCTGTGCAATTCGGCATATGCGTTGGTGCTTATAAAAGCTATCTAATTTTTTAATTTGAACAAAATCGGATAAGAAACACGGAAGGTATGCCACATGCAAAATCTATGGCAAGGGAATCAGAAGCGCAGCAAAACACGCATTGCGCGACGCCGACTGCGACGTTGGCAGCGAAATGTGTATGGCTTTATGACACGAAACTTATTTTCTTTTTTAATAGAATATTGTTTCATTTATTTATTGATACTAAATAAATAAATTGTATGCATGTCTAAGGGTACAAGGTATTTTTCAGTCGGGATACTCGACTGCTGCGTCCTTACTTGTTAGTTTTTCAATTTTATACTTTTTCAATTTAACATTTAAACAATCTCCCAAGGGCCAAAAAATGTTTTTCTTTTTTACATTCTTATTTATTAGTTCTTCATATTAAGTGGACTGTAACTTATTCTTATTATTTTGCATATTTAAAAACATTAATTTTTCATCTTCAAGTTGGTACTTGAACATCATGCAAGGGCCAGGAAGGAGATACAATTTTTGTATTTATAGAAACCCCTTTGTATCTGTTCATTCAGCACAATGGGCTCGCCGGCTAAATATGCAATAATAAAATTAATTAAAAATAAAGAAACAAAAAACGACGTACTCCATTTTGGGATCTTATCTTGTCGCTGTGCGTCTTAAGAGGTGCCGTTGGATTAGGTCTCTGGGTTGAGTCTCCTTTTTGAGCGAGAACTAGGGAGACTCTTAGTGAGTCGATTTTGATGATGCTTCTGACTTTCGTTGTAGCGGCTGGAGTGAAAGTTAATGGTCTCGAAGACGGTGAGCAGCTTTAAGTCTCTGTGGAGGGTGGTGTTTCACACAAACCACTCGTAGCCAGTGATCGTCCTCCCAATCTTGTTATGAGCGGTCTGGATTCTGCGGATTTGGCTGTCATAAGCCAGGTTCCATATTTGGCACCCATACCTCCATATCAGAGATATAATTTGGATTTAGATTGTTAACTTATTTGATAATGAGAGATTAGTGTGATAGCACATAAGCCAGTAGTGCCTTGACGCCGCAGCACGTATTCGTATTTTAGTAGCACTCACTTGCTTGGAAAATGTGAGCCGACGGTCGAGAATTATTTCAAGCTATTTGGCTGAGTT
The DNA here is from genome assembly GCA_035047325.1 of Drosophila vallismaia. Classification (NCBI taxonomy): domain Eukaryota; kingdom Metazoa; phylum Arthropoda; class Insecta; order Diptera; family Drosophilidae; genus Drosophila; species Drosophila vallismaia. Next base: position 584,056 of record JAWNPU010000044.1, read on the forward strand.
ACTGACAACTAGGGTGCCATCGATAAACACTACTAGTGGCGTTCTTCGTTTCAACGTATTAGTAAACGTTAGTTGACTTGTTTACATTTAGTACAATGTTCCACCTCCTAGCTCAGTCGAGACATCTTGTTGCGTAGTCCTGGATACCGAAAGCAGCATCTGAACCTGTAGGTTACCATATACACGTGTCATCGGCAAATGCAGTCAGCATTGACGTTCCGTAAGGGCTGTCAACTGGACGCGGCATGTCGTGGCTTTACAGGTAGTAGTGTAGTGAGCCGAAGACACTTTTCTGTGGTACTCCAGCCTCCGCATTCTACTCGGTTGAGAGAGCCGAGTGGAACCGAATCGCAAATAGCCTACTTTCGAGGTACAACATCAGAAGAGAGAAGTAAGGCGCAGGCAGCGTATGCTATTTCAGGAGGAGGCCGAAATGGCACATATAATCGAACACCTCCCGGACAGGTAGCAAAAAAAACCGAATTTTAAATTTTAATGAGTATTTTTGATTGTTTATTTTGACTGAAATAAATGTTTTCCAGTTTTACAGTACTTAGATAACATTATTTTTAATATCTAAGAGTGCAAACCTGAAGAACATTTAGGAATTAGGATACTAAATAGGTATAAAAAAGCGAAAGAGGTTCACTTCTGCTTGACAATTACTGCAAAAAAACCTCGAACAAAATTTTAGCATACTTTATTAATACAAAGAGCTTTATACTTAACAGAGACAGAAAAAAACTTTTTTTCTGACTCCTAAACTGACATTTTTCTAAGAATAATAATACTAATATGACATATGACAATATGTCTTCTTCATGTTTTCTTTTCCTTATTAATTTTTGGTAACCAGATAATTTATTTTTTTAATAGTGATTATTATCACTCATCGTGAAAACACGTTAAAAAATTTTTTTTATAAACGTTCTTATTTTTAATTTAAAATATGTCCGAGTGGACAATCATTAAATGGTTTGTGGGTGACATTGACATAAGGAAGGTACATGGAATGAGTTTTTAATTAGGTTGACTTCGGTGTCTATTGATAGGGGAGGTCAAGCGGGTGTTTCCTCTTCAGTCGTCTTTGGGATTGGCTATTGTCTAGAAGGTTGATGGCCAAGTGGTTGGGGTGGTTGTTATGTTTTTTTTGTATATTTTGCTGAGAGGGGTGATCTCCTCTGCCACCCAAGGAATACCAAGCTCTTTATGAATGATGGAGTTTTCATGGTACGGATGGGCGTTAGAAACTGTTCTTAGACATTTATTTTGAAACCGTTGGATTCTGATGCGGGTTGAACTGCTTGCCGTGCCCTACATCTGTATCCCATAGGTCCAGATTGGCTTCAGGACTACTTTGTATGTACTCACATAGTTTCAGTTTTTTCCTGAGCTTGGACCTTCTGCCCAGGACCCAGTGCAGTTGCTTCAGTCGTAGGTTGGCCTTTGTTGATCAGGTGAGGGCGCCATGTGAGCCTGCGGTCCAGGGTCAGCCCTAGATATTTGAGAGTTATTCATAGGGATGGTTTTCCTGTTGAGTTGTGTGGGAGGATTTCTGCGCGTTGACCACGTTGTTCCATCGTTTCAGCCATGGATCGAGAGCATCCAGTTGCCTCTGTATGATGGCTGATGCTTCCTGGGGATCTGTGGCGGAGGCTAGGAAGGTGGTGTCATCGGCATATGTAGCTACTGTGAGGTTCCGGGAGGGGGCGATGGGAAGGTCCAAGAACACTGCCTTGAGATAGTCCTGATCTTATAGGCCTAGGCGTGCTGATTGATGATCCGCATCTCACTCGGAATTCTCTTTCCTCTGTGTACGACTCGAGGAAGGCGAATTAGGAACTTGGAAGGTGGGATTTAATTTTGAAAAGGAGTCCAGGGTGCCAGACTCTGTCAAACGCCTATTTGATTTCTAGTATAACGGCGCAGCAGTACTTCTTCTTTTCAAAGGCCTCAAGTATGCTCTCAACAAGCCGGTAGCATTGCTCAGATGTTCCATCGAAGCGTCTGAAGCCAAACTGGTGATCCGGGATCAGTCCGGCCTCGTCCAGTACTGGCAGTACTCTACGCAAAAATACTCTTTCAAGTATTTTAGAGACGATTGCCAGCAAACTAATCGGACGATACGAGGCTAGATTGGCTTCAGGTTTTCCAGGCTTGAGGAGGACAATTGCTTCAGCACGCTTCCACACTTTCGGGAAGTACCATAGACGGAGGCAGCTGTTAAAGATGTTAGCCAGCCTTTGGGAACAGATTAGGGCCAACATTTTCAGTGCTGTTGCATCGATACGGTCAGGACCTGGTGACTTGCCATTTTTTAGGGAAGTGATCTCCTGCGCAATCTCATCTGGTTCGACGGGTTGAATTGGTGGGCCAGGAGCCCTTGGGCTATCTACGAACCTTATGGTGGCAGCTCTCTCTTCGCCAGTGCATCTGTCGAAAGGTGAGAATTCACTGCGTAGATGGTCAGCAAATGTTTCTGCTCTTTCGACCTCAGACCGACACCTTACACACACTTTTAATCAAATGATGCAATTGATTTCGTTCGTTTAAACCGGGGAATACCCGTGATCACACACCGCTTACGTCACACGCATCGCATTGGGTTGCCATTTCGCTGGCTCAAAAGAACTGCCGCCGCACAGTGGGAGATTTGATGAACTGTTAAGATCTAGTAAAATTTGATTTGGCATCGATTCCTAAATACTTATTTACGAAATCGATAGCATTAAAATCGATTAAGTCGATATCAGTAAATGACTGTGCTTTTCCAAACACATGCTATCTTAGTACCACGTGTTTTCTAAAACTGCCGCTCTTACTTTGGTCGTTTTGGAATTGGCGAAATAATATTTTTTATTAACGTTTTGCTGTGTATCTACAATATTAAGGTTCGTTTTTATAGCAAATACAATTTTTTGCAAGCAAGAATTGTTTTCTGCTTGGCATGGGAAAAAAGCTGCGGCGAACAAATTGAAGGCAGACAACGATTTTGTTTTTTTTTCAAGAGTTATTGAAAAAAAGGATACTTTAAATGCAATAGCTAAACAACTAAAAATATTCTGCAAAAGATTGTCCGAAAGGTGGAAAAAATCGAACAGGAATAAGAAGCGTTTTGAAAAAACAACCAAACTTGGTTAAAGGAACATATTGTTTTCCTAACCTTGAAGAAGAGCACAAATGTGCACGAAATCTGTTGTTATATCCGATTCGGATATAGAAAATTAAATCAATATTATTGTTATTTTCTCCTATTAAATCAAAATAAACAATGTAAATATACAAAAAACAATTTTTTTAAGTTAAATTAAAAAATAAATGTTAAAAAAATTCTCCATTTTGTACCTTTACCATAGGTGCTTGTTTACCATAAAAAATATACAAATCGTTTATTTCCTGTTGAGCTTCAAGTAATTAATTTCGTTGGGCTAAATCCACCAAATTGCACACGGCGCGCCGTTGAGATCGTAAGTAATGTAAACTAAAACCCTAAGCGTAAAATGAAACCATAAACGGTAATAAAAATAAACATTAAATATTGAGAGACTTGTTCAATAAGCGTAAAAGATACTCCACTACTTACTTATCGATACTCCTCTACAAAACACACAATTATTAAGGTATCAAAAATAATTCAGATGGCAATGACGGCGCTGTGCCCCTATTGTCTTGCGCTTTTGTGCACTGCAAACTTCGCACACAGCGACGGCGCCCAAAAATAGTGAGCTATGGCCTGATATATGATAAAAATTTAGATTTTGCATGTCTATGGTTTGCGTTTATACATATTTAATTTATTTTGCCAGTTGAGCTATTTCTGCCGTATAGTTAATAATTTAAGGTTCCAAACAATTTCTAACATTTCTTCTGTTTATTGTTTTTGTAATTGACAAACAATTTCTAACATTTCTTCTGTTTATTTTTTTCTCTTAACTATACCACAACTTCTTCTTTCTACTCAAATTTGATAATAGCGATACACTTATAATAATATTGATAATTGATGTATTTTAAATTATTAAAATCAGTCGAATCATCATTGAGAAAGGGATCAGTTCGATTTTATTTTCATTAAATTTTTTCCTACAAAACAAAAAAAAAAGTTTGTGGCAAAATAATCAAAAATTCCAGTGGCAAAAAAGTCACCTAAACCTAGCCACATAACAGTACTTGCTGTCAGCGACGTACCTGCCTTAGAAAGACTTCTCGACTCGGCGGTATCGTCTGACTCATATGAGCTCAAGATCGCGCCTAATGGGAACTTGCGCATATACCCCCGTGACTCTGATGCCCACAGAGCTATCACTAAAAAATTATCAGAAGTTCATCTCCAATACACTCACTTCTGCCTCCCGGAAGACAGAGCCTACAGGGTTGTGGTGTGCAACTTGGCTGCTTCTACCTCAATTGAGCAAATTTTAAATGCGTTAACCTCCCAAGATCACGCTGTGGCTAATACCTATAATCCAAAGGTGAAGTCACAGAATGTTGACTCCTCTGAACCAGTTCCAGGCAAGACTTCTGGCCAGAACGTCTGGTTTATAGACATCAAAAAGGCTATTAATAACAGAGAAGCTCTAGAAATAAAGTTGGTCGTCAAAGAGTCAGAGTGGAACTGCCGAGAAAAAATGTTACTTTGCGTCAATGTTACCGATGTTTTGGCTTTGATCACACCAAAAACTATTGCACTAAGGAGCCCAGATGTGGTAGATGCAGTTTGCCTCATTAGACTGGTTCCAGTCAATGCCAGGTAAGGACCTATGACGACCTGGAGTGCGTTAATTGCCAAGGCAAACATGAGGCAACTCACAAGTGCTGCAGAATTTACGCCCAGAGACTCAAAAGCCGAAAAACTGGAATCAACATTACTCCCATGACCCGCGTAAAACATCCACAGCCCATGCGCAACATCAAGCAATAAGCTTTTCCATCCTCAATCGTGCGGCAGGGCCTATCGTATGCAGATGCGGCTAGAACTGGACAATAGAGCACACGACCTATTGGAAAATACTCCCAACAGCGAAATGCTTTCTCAAATACAAGTTTCCAGACTTTTCCGAATGCTGCGTTTGCTCCTGTAACAAACACAGGCGAACCTCAACATCTTAACCAAACGGCAATTGATGGCTCCTTCGCACAAATCATCATCTCAATGCAGCAGACTATTGCTGGTCTACAAAAAACCATCGCTGAGTTATTTGAGGAAATCAAAGAACTTACAAATGGCGACGGTAAAAATTTCCACTAATTTGGGCGAAATTACGGTGTCAGCTGTGTACCTTCCTCCAGGCCTGCCTTGGAATTCCTCTGAGTTTGATAATCTCCTTGGTCAACATGGTCAAAAGTTTATCATTGGAGGTGATTTTAACGCTAAGCATCGCCTCTGGGGTAGTATAAGAGCGAATGCTCGAGGCACAGCACTTCACGATGTTATCTCCGGCAGCTCAACTCAAGTTCTGGCTACAGGCAAACCCACTCACTACCCGTATAACACGAGGAATGTACCTTCATGTATCGACTTCTTCTTGTACAAAGGTATAGCTAACAGTCTACTATCAGTACGCGAAGAGTATGATCTATCTTCCGATCACTTGCCGCTGATTGCTTCACTAACAACGTCACCTCATAGCACCGCCCCTATTAGGATGCTCGTTCCACCTGGTGCGAATATAAGGCTGTTTCAGTACGAACTTAACAATGCCTTTAACCTTAATACAGAGATAAATACAGCAGACGATATCGAGAAAGCGGTTGAAACTTTTATGAAGAAGATCAAAGATGCAGCTCAAATTGCAGCTCCTGGCGGCGCAGTTCACCTACGCAACTTGCATAGCAGCGTCGCTCTCTCTCTGGAAGCAGTAGGGCTCTTAACTCTCAAGAAACGTCTTCGGCGTGAGTTCATCAGGACCAATGACCCAATAATTGACAGACTGTACTGAAGGATATCAAATCGGCTGAGAAAAGTACTGGCCATCCTGAAAAGAGAAGCAACTGACGCGTTCCTCGGGAAATCTACTGCCCATAAAACTCAAAATTCGCGCTCTGGAAGCTCACGAAGAGATTCAAGAGAGAAGTTGCTCCAAAGTTTCCAGTTCGTAACCCAGATGGCACTTGTGCAAAATCACCTCAGGACAGAGCTGAAGCGTTCGCCAGAAACTTGGAGAAAAGATTCCAGCCGTTCGAGACAGCTTCGCCAAGACGAAAACAACTGGTTGCTGAATCCCTAGAAGCCCCATTGCAGATGGCTCTTCCTGTAAAGCCTATTAAACTTACGGAATTGGAAGATGATATCAAATCCCTTCGGAACAACATGGCTCCTGGTAAGGATCACATTGACAACCGCTCCATTAAGCTGATGCCCCACAGAGCTTTGTTATTCGTTGTTCTTATTTTCAATTCTGCTCTTCGACTGGGACACTTCCCAAGCGCCTGGAAGAAGGCGAATATCATTATGCTCCATAAAAATGGGAAGCCAGCAGAGGAATTAGACTCCTATCGCCCAATAAGCCTGCCTCCAGCATTTGGCAAATTACTTGAGAGGTGCATCCTGAGAAGATTGCCTGAATCCCGAAAGGTCCAAAAAGCTATTCCGAAGTTTCAGTTTGGTTTTAGACTCAGGCATGGCACACCTGAACAGCTACACCGTGTAGTGAAGTTTGTGCTGGAAGTTTTCCATGGAAGGGAGTACGTCGTTGGAGCTTTTCTGGACATCCAGCAGGCTTTGGACAGAGTGTGGCATGAAGGACTTTTGTACAAGCTTAAAAGCCTACTAAATCCTCAACTCTTTTTGATAATAAAAAGCTTCCTACACGAGCGATCCTTTAAAGTAGTACAGGACGGAATATCCTCCCGGGATCAGTCCGGCCTCGTCCAGTACTGGCAGTACTCTACGCAAAAATACTCTTTCAAGTATTTTAGAGACGATTGCCAGCAAACTAATCGGACGATACGAGGCTAGATTGGCTTCAGGTTTTCCAGGCTTGAGGAGGACAATTGCTTCAGCACGCTTCCACACTTTCGGGAAGTACCATAGACGGAGGCAGCTGTTAAAGATGTTAGCCAGCCTTTGGGAACAGATTAGGGCCAACATTTTCAGTGCTGTTGCATCGATACGGTCAGGACCTGGTGACTTGCCATTTTTTAGGGAAGTGATCTCCTGCGCAATCTCATCTGGTTCGACGGGTTGAATTGGTGGGCCAGGAGCCCTTGGGCTATCTACGAACCTTATGGTGGCAGCTCTCTCTTCGCCAGTGCATCTGTCGAAAGGTGAGAATTCACTGCGTAGATGGTCAGCAAATGTTTCTGCTCTTTCGACCTCAGACCGACACCTTACACACACTTTTAATCAAATGATGCAATTGATTTCGTTCGTTTAAACCGGGGAATACCCGTGATCACACACCGCTTACGTCACACGCATCGCATTGGGTTGCCATTTCGCTGGCTCAAAAGAACTGCCGCCGCACAGTGGGAGATTTGATGAACTGTTAAGATCTAGTAAAATTTGATTTGGCATCGATTCCTAAATACTTATTTACGAAATCGATAGCATTAAAATCGATTAAGTCGATATCAGTAAATGACTGTGCTTTTCCAAACACATGCTATCTTAGTACCACGTGTTTTCTAAAACTGCCGCTCTTACTTTGGTCGTTTTGGAATTGGCGAAATAATATTTTTTATTAACGTTTTGCTGTGTATCTACAATATTAAGGTTCGTTTTTATAGCAAATACAATTTTTTGCAAGCAAGAATTGTTTTCTGCTTGGCATGGGAAAAAAGCTGCGGCGAACAAATTGAAGGCAGACAACGATTTTGTTTTTTTTTCAAGAGTTATTGAAAAAAAGGATACTTTAAATGCAATAGCTAAACAACTAAAAATATTCTGCAAAAGATTGTCCGAAAGGTGGAAAAAATCGAACAGGAATAAGAAGCGTTTTGAAAAAACAACCAAACTTGGTTAAAGGAACATATTGTTTTCCTAACCTTGAAGAAGAGCACAAATGTGCACGAAATCTGTTGTTATATCCGATTCGGATATAGAAAATTAAATCAATATTATTGTTATTTTCTCCTATTAAATCAAAATAAACAATGTAAATATACAAAAAACAATTTTTTAAGTTAAATTAAAAAATAAATGTTAAAAAAATTCTCCATTTTGTACCTTTACCATAGATGCTTGTTTACCATAAAAAATATACAAATCGTTTATTTCCTGTTGAGCTTCAAGTAATTAATTTCGTTGGGCTAAATCCACCAAATTGCACACGGCGCGCCGTTGAGATCGTAAGTAATGTAAACTAAAACCCTAAGCGTAAAATGAAACCATAAACGGTAATAAAAATAAACATTAAATATTGAGAGACTTGTTCAATAAGCGTAAAAGATACTCCACTACTTACTTATCGATACTCCTCTACAAAACACACAATTATTAAGGTATCAAAAATAATTCAGATGGCAATGACGGCGCTGTGCCCCTATTGTCTTGCGCTTTTGTGCACTGCAAACTTCGCACACAGCGACGGCGCCCAAAAATAGTGAGCTATGGCCTGATATATGATAAAAATTTAGATTTTGCATGTCTATGGTTTGCGTTTATACATATTTAATTTATTTTGCCAGTTGAGCTATTTCTGCCGTATAGTTAATAATTTAAGGTTCCAAACAATTTCTAACATTTCTTCTGTTTATTGTTTTTGTAATTGACAAACAATTTCTAACATTTCTTCTGTTTATTTTTTTCTCTTAACTATACCACAACTTCTTCTTTCTACTCAAATTTGATAATAGCGATACACTTATAATAATATTGATAATTGATGTATTTTAAATTATTAAAATCAGTCGAATCATCATTGAGAAAGGGATCAGTTCGATTTTATTTTCATTAAATTTTTTCCTACAAAACAAAAAAAAAAGTTTGTGGCAAAATAATCAAAAATTCCAGTGGCAAAAAAGTCACCTAAACCTAGCCACATAACAGTACTTGCTGTCAGCGACGTACCTGCCTTAGAAAGACTTCTCGACTCGGCGGTATCGTCTGACTCATATGAGCTCAAGATCGCGCCTAATGGGAACTTGCGCATATACCCCCGTGACTCTGATGCCCACAGAGCTATCACTAAAAAATTATCAGAAGTTCATCTCCAATACACTCACTTCTGCCTCCCGGAAGACAGAGCCTACAGGGTTGTGGTGTGCAACTTGGCTGCTTCTACCTCAATTGAGCAAATTTTAAATGCGTTAACCTCCCAAGATCACGCTGTGGCTAATACCTATAATCCAAAGGTGAAGTCACAGAATGTTGACTCCTCTGAACCAGTTCCAGGCAAGACTTCTGGCCAGAACGTCTGGTTTATAGACATCAAAAAGGCTATTAATAACAGAGAAGCTCTAGAAATAAAGTTGGTCGTCAAAGAGTCAGAGTGGAACTGCCGAGAAAAAATGTTACTTTGCGTCAATGTTACCGATGTTTTGGCTTTGATCACACCAAAAACTATTGCACTAAGGAGCCCAGATGTGGTAGATGCAGTTTGCCTCATTAGACTGGTTCCAGTCAATGCCAGGTAAGGACCTATGACGACCTGGAGTGCGTTAATTGCCAAGGCAAACATGAGGCAACTCACAAGTGCTGCAGAATTTACGCCCAGAGACTCAAAAGCCGAAAAACTGGAATCAACATTACTCCCATGACCCGCGTAAAACATCCACAGCCCATGCGCAACATCAAGCAATAAGCTTTTCCATCCTCAATCGTGCGGCAGGGCCTATCGTATGCAGATGCGGCTAGAACTGGACAATAGAGCACACGACCTATTGGAAAATACTCCCAACAGCGAAATGCTTTCTCAAATACAAGTTTCCAGACTTTTCCGAATGCTGCGTTTGCTCCTGTAACAAACACAGGCGAACCTCAACATCTTAACCAAACGGCAATTGATGGCTCCTTCGCACAAATCATCATCTCAATGCAGCAGACTATTGCTGGTCTACAAAAAACCATCGCTGAGTTATTTGAGGAAATCAAAGAACTTACAAATGGCGACGGTAAAAATTTCCACTAATTTGGGCGAAATTACGGTGTCAGCTGTGTACCTTCCTCCAGGCCTGCCTTGGAATTCCTCTGAGTTTGATAATCTCCTTGGTCAACATGGTCAAAAGTTTATCATTGGAGGTGATTTTAACGCTAAGCATCGCCTCTGGGGTAGTATAAGAGCGAATGCTCGAGGCACAGCACTTCACGATGTTATCTCCGGCAGCTCAACTCAAGTTCTGGCTACAGGCAAACCCACTCACTACCCGTATAACACGAGGAATGTACCTTCATGTATCGACTTCTTCTTGTACAAAGGTATAGCTAACAGTCTACTATCAGTACGCGAAGAGTATGATCTATCTTCCGATCACTTGCCGCTGATTGCTTCACTAACAACGTCACCTCATAGCACCGCCCCTATTAGGATGCTCGTTCCACCTGGTGCGAATATAAGGCTGTTTCAGTACGAACTTAACAATGCCTTTAACCTTAATACAGAGATAAATACAGCAGACGATATCGAGAAAGCGGTTGAAACTTTTATGAAGAAGATCAAAGATGCAGCTCAAATTGCAGCTCCTGGCGGCGCAGTTCACCTACGCAACTTGCATAGCAGCGTCGCTCTCTCTCTGGAAGCAGTAGGGCTCTTAACTCTCAAGAAACGTCTTCGGCGTGAGTTCATCAGGACCAATGACCCAATAATTGACAGACTGTACTGAAGGATATCAAATCGGCTGAGAAAAGTACTGGCCATCCTGAAAAGAGAAGCAACTGACGCGTTCCTCGGGAAATCTACTGCCCATAAAACTCAAAATTCGCGCTCTGGAAGCTCACGAAGAGATTCAAGAGAGAAGTTGCTCCAAAGTTTCCAGTTCGTAACCCAGATGGCACTTGTGCAAAATCACCTCAGGACAGAGCTGAAGCGTTCGCCAGAAACTTGGAGAAAAGATTCCAGCCGTTCGAGACAGCTTCGCCAAGACGAAAACAACTGGTTGCTGAATCCCTAGAAGCCCCATTGCAGATGGCTCTTCCTGTAAAGCCTATTAAACTTACGGAATTGGAAGATGATATCAAATCCCTTCGGAACAACATGGCTCCTGGTAAGGATCACATTGACAACCGCTCCATTAAGCTGATGCCCCACAGAGCTTTGTTATTCGTTGTTCTTATTTTCAATTCTGCTCTTCGACTGGGACACTTCCCAAGCGCCTGGAAGAAGGCGAATATCATTATGCTCCATAAAAATGGGAAGCCAGCAGAGGAATTAGACTCCTATCGCCCAATAAGCCTGCCTCCAGCATTTGGCAAATTACTTGAGAGGTGCATCCTGAGAAGATTGCCTGAATCCCGAAAGGTCCAAAAAGCTATTCCGAAGTTTCAGTTTGGTTTTAGACTCAGGCATGGCACACCTGAACAGCTACACCGTGTAGTGAAGTTTGTGCTGGAAGTTTTCCATGGAAGGGAGTACGTCGTTGGAGCTTTTCTGGACATCCAGCAGGCTTTGGACAGAGTGTGGCATGAAGGACTTTTGTACAAGCTTAAAAGCCTACTAAATCCTCAACTCTTTTTGATAATAAAAAGCTTCCTACACGAGCGATCCTTTAAAGTAGTACAGGACGGAATGTCCTCCCAAACAAAAAGAGTCAGAGCAGGTGTACCCCAGGGAAGTGTGTTAGGTCCATCACTATATAGCCTGTATACGCACGACATGCCCTCAGCTGACAAAATGTCGCTTACAGATCCAAATGACCTGCTAGTTGCCACCTTTGCTGATGACACTGCAGTCCTGGCCAGAAATACTTGCGTCTATATAGCCACCGATATGAGAACTGGGCCCTACGCTGAAACATCGCAGTCAATCCGAAAAAGTGTGTCTCCGTGACGTACACCCTGAGAAAAGACGCATCACCAGGTGTGTTTCTGCATGAAGAGCTCTTCACACAATCGAACGCCCACAAATACCTCGGTGTCACTCTGGATAAGCGACTTACATTTCAACGCCATGTAACGGATGTAACTCGGCGGCTCAAAACAAAGGCGAACAGCATGGCTTGGCTCCTTAGGCCTGGAAACAAACTTTCAATTTCAAACAAGGCCAAAATTTATAAGGTTGTATTGGCTCCTATTTGGAGATATGGCATCCAAGTATATGGCATCGCCGGAAAGTCGCACCTCAACAAAATTCGTGTGGCGCAGTCGCAAATTTTGCGTAAACTATCTGGAGCGGTACATCCGCAACAAAGACATTGATACGGAGCTGACGGTACCAAGAATTGGCGATGTCATAAATAAGCAAGCAATCGCGTACATAAATAAATTGGGAAACCACCCCAACCAGTTGGCTCGAAAACTCTTGAAGAGGAGACTTGTAATGGGACTGAGGGCGAGAAGGAGGCTCCTGCGCATTCACCCAACAGATCTGCCAAGAAGATATATAAATTAATTAATTAAATTAAATAATGCCTCTAGACTCCCTAATAAGGTTTAAGTATGTAAATATGTAAATACTCGATAGAAATTATGAATCTCTGCAGTAGAAGTTACTATAAATAGTAACATTAGACTGCAATGTAAATAAATACAACTTTAAAAGAAAAAAAAAAATAAATAAATAAAACTACAATGGAAGGGGAACACCTTTTCTTAAGAGATCTAGTTACTACATATTTTTTTAACCTTGTTTTACCTAATTTATCTTTACCGTCTTTACCTTTGTGGACTCCTTTCACTTTTTTCAAAAGCTGGATTTCAGTTCTCTTCCTTCAATAATACCAATCGATCTTTCTTGATATGTGGAGAATCTTTTTCCCCACTTATCTTTGATGTGAACAAATTGAACAATTATTTTTTTGAAATTGCCCTCCTCTGCAAGTTTACGGATGTTGGTTAACTAATAAAATTTTGTATTATGGTCTTTGTTCGTTTTAACACGATCCATTCAAGAACACTTTTTTGCCCGAGAATTAATAATTTTTTAATACCTCCCGGCACAATTTGTGAGTATGAATCAGCCCCTCTTCTTCTTCTTATATATAAAAATGAATCGCAAAATGTGTTGGTAAACGCATAACTCAACAACGCCCGGACCAATTTGGCCAAATCTTTTTAAAAATGTTCGTTGAAGTTCAAGGATGGTTTTTACGGAGAGAAAAATTAGAATTATTGCTGGAAAACCCCTAAAAATAGCCCTCTTCTTTTTCCCATACAAATAATTTGTAACTAAAACGTAGTCAATCGTAGTAATCTACTGAGTTTGCTTTTGACAACTGATACACGAAACAAATTCGTATACCGTGTTTTGTGCAGAGTGTTTACTTAGTTAGTGTTTGTGTCGCAAGAATATAAAAATGTATTTAGGTAATTGTATAGCTAAACAAGGGAAAGCGTAAGAAGATCACTGACTTCAGCTGAACCGTTACTACAAAAGTAGATAATCACATGGACATGAGTCCATTCGGACAGATTTTAAATATAAAATAAGAATGATAACAAAAAAAAAAAAAACATGAGCTCAGAGAACACGCTCTCTATACGCTAAAATAAGAAATATATATGAAAACCGCTCTGCTGCTGGCAGTGCAACTTTGCGGTTTTAGGCTAAGCGAACCTTTATAAGCAGATATTAAGAGCAGTCGAAGAATAAATTTCGGTGCGGGACCTTCCCTGCTCCCTGATAATTAGTTGGACTTTTTCTGGGTCAGGACTCTACTATTATATAACGGCCGCCCTTAATCACGTGGCCACTTAAACCCGTGGCTATTACAGCATACTTAATGAATTAAATATTCTGTTGCACACACTTACTTTGAATAAATATTGGGTACCTTCGTCAAAGTGCAGCGCCCTGAACTATTACGCCTACCACTTATTGATTCGAAATAATGAGAGTTATATTTTAAAATTAATTACAATTTGGCACAGGGAAGCGTGGCAGGGTGAAGCTAGTATTAAATAAATTTTTTCTCTTTATTAAATCAATTTGGCGTGGTCTATCATATTCGGTAAAGGTTACCAAAAAATAATTGCATGAATTTTTAATATTGTTGAATTTGTGTTATTAATAGGCAACATTAAGATGCGCTAAACAAACAAATCCGTTAATCTAAAAATTTGATGACATCTTTCAGTCTGGATTTCACTTGACTTTTTTATTTCTTGCTATTTAATATTTATTTGATCTGTTTAGGGCAGCGTTAAATACAAAACTGAACTATGAAGATATAAAATATAAGCAGTGAAGTCAAATCAAAGCTAATGTTTACATAAACTGCTAGATATAATCCCCGACGCAGCAAACCATAAGCAATAACCAAATACTTGCAGTTTAATCAAATATAATATTAGGCTACCGTGGCTGCCAGTTTTACAATATACTTCGCGGAACCCGAGCGCTTCCTCTGTGCAATGGAATCATAAACATTTCAAGAATACATTTTTTTTATTTTAAACTTGGAAATTTGGATTTCTTTTTTTTTTTTTTTTAATTATTATATTAAACTTGAATTTATTTAAATTGCAGTCCCATGTTACTATTTATAATAACTTATAATTTCTAGCGAGTATTCACATATGTACATACTTAAACCTAATTTGGGAGTCTAGAGGCATGAATTCATTTAATCAATTAATTTATATATCTTCTTGGCAGATCTGTTGGGTGAATACGCTGGAGCCTTCGCGCCCTCAGTCCCATTACACGTCTCCTCGTCAAGAGTTTTCGAGCCAACTGGTTTGGGTGGTATTCCAATTTATTTACGTACGCGGTTGCTTGTTTGTTTATGACTTCGCCAATCCTTGGTACCTTCAGCTCTTGTTCAATGTCTTTGTTGCGGATGTACCAAGCCGCTCCAGATAGTTTACGCAAGATTTGCGACTGGTTCGTTTGGAGTCCACATACGAATTTTGTCGAGGTGCGACTTTGCGGCGATGCCATACACTTGGATGCCATATTTCCAAATAGGAACCAACACAACCTTATAAATTTTGGCCGTGTTGGCAATTGAAAGTTTGTTTCCAGGCCTAAGGAGCCAAGCCATGCTGTTCGCCTTTGTTTTGAGCCGCCGAGTTACATCCGTTACATGGCGTTGAAATGTAAGTCGCTTATCCAGAGTGACACCGAGGTATTTGTGGGCGTTCGATTGTGTGAAGAGCTCTTCATGCAGAAACACACCTGGTGATGCGTTTTTTCTCAGGGTGTACGTCACGGAGACACACTTTTTCGGATTGACTGCGATGTTTCAGCGTAGGGCCCAGTTCTCATATCGGTGGCTATATAGACGCAAGTATTTCTGGCCAGGACTGCAGTGTCATCAGCAAAGGTGGCAACTAGCAGGTCATTTGGATCTGTAAGCGACATTTTGTCAGCTGAGGGCATGTCGTGCGTATACAGGCTATATAGTGATGGACCTAACACACTTCCCTGGGGTACACCTGCTCTGACTCTTTTTGTTTGGGAGGACATTCCGTCCTGTACTACTTTAAAGGATCGCTCGTGTAGGAAGCTTTTTATTATCAAAAAGAGTTGAGGATTTAGTAGGCTTTTAAGCTTGTACAAAAGTCCTTCATGCCACACTCTGTCCAAAGCCTGCTGGATGTCCAGAAAAGCTCCAACGACGTACTCCTTTCCATGGAAAACTTCCAGCACAAACTTCACTACACGGTGTAGCTGTTCAGGTGTGCCATGCCTGAGTCTAAAACCAAACTGAAACTTCGGAATAGCTTTTTGGACCTTTCGGGATTCAGGCAATCTTCTCAGGATGCACCTCTCAAGTAATTTGCCAAATGCTGGAAGCAGGCTTATTGGGCGATAGGAGTCTAATTCCTCTGCTGGCTTCCCATTTTTATGGAGCATAATGATATTCGCCTTCTTCCAGGCGCTTGGGAAGTGTCCCAGTCGAAGAGCAGAATTGAAAATAAGAACAACGAATAACAAAGCTGTGTGGGGCATCAGCTTAATGGAGCGGTTGTCAATGTGATCCTTACCAGGAGCCATGTTGTTCCGAAGGGATTTGATATCATCTTCCAATTCCGTAAGTTTAATAGGCTTTACAGGAAGAGCCATCTGCAATGGGGCTTCTAGGGATTCAGCAACCAGTTGTTTTCGTCTTGGCGAAGCTGTCTCGAACGGCTGGAATCTTTTCTCCAAGTTTCTGGCGAACGCTTCAGCTCTGTCCTGAGGTGATTTTGCACAAGTGCCATCTGGGTTACGAACTGGAAACTTTGGAGCAACTTCTCTCTTGAATCTCTTCGTGAGCTTCCAGAGCGCGAATTTTGAGTTTTATGGGCAGTAGATTTCCCGAGGAACGCGTCAGTTGCTTCTCTTTTCAGGATGGCCAGTATTTTTCTCAGCCGATTTGATATCCTTCAGTACAGTCTGTCAATTATTGGGTCATTGGTCCTGATGAACTCACGCCGAAGACGTTTCTTGAGAGTTAAGAGCCCTACTGCTTCCAGAGAGAGAGCGACGCTGCTATGCAAGTTGCGTAGGTGAACTGCGCCGCCAGGAGCTGCAATTTGAGCTGCATCTTTGATCTTCTTCATAAAAGTTTCAACCGCTTTCTCGATATCGTCTGCTGTATTTATCTCTGTATTAAGGTTAAAGGCATTGTTAAGTTCGTACTGAAACAGCCTTATATTCGCACCAGGTGGAACGAGCATCCTAATAGGGGCGGTGCTATGAGGTGACGTTGTTAGTGAAGCAATCAGCGGCAAGTGATCGGAAGATAGATCATACTCTTCGCGTACTGATAGTAGACTGTTAGCTATACCTTTGTACAAGAAGAAGTCGATACATGAAGGTACATTCCTCGTGTTATACGGGTAGTGAGTGGGTTTGCCTGTAGCCAGAACTTGAGTTGAGCTGCCGGAGATAACATCGTGAAGTGCTGTGCCTCGAGCATTCGCTCTTATACTACCCCAGAGGCGATGCTTAGCGTTAAAATCACCTCCAATGATAAACTTTTGACCATGTTGACCAAGGAGATTATCAAACTCAGAGGAATTCCAAGGCAGGCCTGGAGGAAGGTACACAGCTGACACCGTAATTTCGCCCAAATTAGTGGAAATTTTTACCGTCGCCATTTGTAAGTTCTTTGATTTCCTCAAATAACTCAGCGATGGTTTTTTGTAGACCAGCAATAGTCTGCTGCATTGAGATGATGATTTGTGCGAAGGAGCCATCAATTGCCGTTTGGTTAAGATGTTGAGGTTCGCCTGTGTTTGTTACAGGAGCAAACGCAGCATTCGGAAAAGTCTGGAAACTTGAATTTGAGAAAGCATTTCGCTGTTGGGAGTATTTTCCAATAGGTCGTGTGCTCTGTTGTCCAGTTCTAGCCGCATCTGCATACGATAGGCCCTGCCGCACGATTGAGGATGGAAAAGCTTATTGCTTGATGTTGCGCATGGGCTGTGGATGTTTTACGCGGGTCATGGGAGTAATGTTGATTCCAGTTTTTCGGCTTTTGAGTCTCTGGGCGTAAATTCTGCAGCACTTGTGAGTTGCCTCATGTTTGCCTTGGCAATTAACGCACTCCAGGTCGTCATAGGTCCTTACCTGGCATTGACTGGAACCAGTCTAATGAGGCAAACTGCATCTACCACATCTGGGCTCCTTAGTGCAATAGTTTTTGGTGTGATCAAAGCCAAAACATCGGTAACATTGACGCAAAGTAACATTTTTTCTCGGCAGTTCCACTCTGACTCTTTGACGGCCAACTTTATTTATTTCTAGAGCTTTTCTGTTATTAATAGCCTTTTTGATGTCTTTAAACCAGACGTTCTGGCCAGAAGCCTTGCCTGGAACCGGTTCAGAGGAGTCAACATTCTGTGACTTCACCTTTGGATTATAGGTATTAGCCACAGCGTGATCTTGGGAGGTGAACGCATTTAAAATTTGCTCAATTGAGGTAGAAGCAGCCAAGTTGCACACCACAACCCTGTAGGCTCTGTCTTCCGGGAGGCAGAAGTGAGTGTATTGGAGATGAACTTCTGATAATTTTTTAGTGATAGCTCTGTGGGCATCAGAGTCACGGGGGTATATGCGCAAGTTGCCATTACGCGCGATCTTGAGTTCATATGAGTCAGACGATACCGCCGAGTCGAGAAGTCTTTCTAAGGCAGGTACGTCGCTGACAGCAAGTACTGTTATGTGGCTAGGTTTAGGTGACTTTTTTGCCACTGGAATTTTTGCTTGTCCAGTTTCTTCTTCTGCAACGGTTTCGACCTGGAAAATGTCCATGCTAATTTCGCCTTCTTGACAGTCAACTAGGTTTGCAAGAGCAGCAAATTTATTTAAAGCGAGATGGTTTCTATGTTCAATTACATGGGCTCTTTTTTTCGAACTTTTCGGTGAGGTTGGTAGGCTTCTCTTCTTGGATGAAACTTTTTGCCAAGAGACTGAAGCCGGCTGGAATGTAGGCGTACTATTTTTTTTCAATTTGCGGTAATAGGCGACTATTTGCAACTGTTATCTGGTTAAGGTTGTTTAATTGGCTTGGGCTGCTAACCATAAAAGGCTCCCTGCCAGTTGTGCTAGGCGGGGGCATGCTCTGAAAGGAGCATCCCGTTCGTGGTACCTCTCGTAACTCCGCTTTAGTGCACCCAGCGACTTCCGACATCCCGGAATCGAGCGACCATACTTTCCTTGAAGCACCTCTTTTCTTTGAATTTCCTCGATGAAATAATAAAATTCGATTATTTTGCCAAAAACCTTTTTTCTTCTTTTTTTGAACTTATTGGATCTTCTCAGGAGTTATAAGACTAATAATAAGTTTTCAAATCTTAAAATTAAAATTAATTAATTAATTTACTACTGCTGTACAGCCGTACGTCCTTATTTTTTAGTACGGAGGTCTCGAGTAGAGCACTGTAGTCCAGACAGAGGGATGACCGAGAGTTGATAAGCCAGTGGAGACTACTATCCTCAAGCTTAAGGTGTGTTGTTTTGGCTTCGATGTGCCTGTACTTCGCGATAAGTCACTTCATTGCTTTCGGTATTACGGTGTTGTTTCAAGTAATTGAAGGAAAGTCTTGCCGTTAGAGTGTAAATGTTATTTGTAAATGTTATGTTCGTTTATTTTGATTCGTCAGTTAGATAGCCACTTCTCCACGGCCACCAGGTGAGAGAGTTGAGATTGTGATTTGAGTTGATTTGTTGATTTGTGGCTTGTACCGGGTATTTGGATCTACTTAAAACTACTGTGTCAGCGCCAAACATAGAAGTTGTTAGTAGTTTGCTTGTGGGTATGTCTGATGTATAAAGGACGTACAGCGTTGGTCCAAGTACGCTACCTTGGGGAACTCTAGCGTTTATAGCGTGGTCGTCAGACATGTCAGAGTTGCATCTCATGTATTTTCCCCAATTTTTTCTTCAATGCAAAGCGGTGTTAGCTTATTTCCAAATTGTTTGTTGATCTTTCGATATTAATATGTTGAGCCTTTGCTTTTTTTTAACCTGTATGAGACCGCCAGACACTGTATGTCTGGTGTCTGGTTTGTGACTGAATGTTTGGATAGATTATATGCGGTCGTTGCCCTCAGTATCAAGACGACTGTATACTTTTTTTGGACTAAATGCTCTGACTATATCTTCAAGTGTCTGTGAAAGCGTTCCACTTGGCATTGGTGGCGCGTTTACAACGACACCGTCATACCCATTCTTCTACAGTGACATGATCGATTCTAAATTAAATTAAGCTTGACCATCGCAGTAAATTGTTTTGGTCTGCTGAAGTTTAACAGCTCAATAATAGGTAGTTTTTATATATCCATTATTGTGTGGGATGCCAGTGGCTGTATTTTGAGCATTTGTCAATGCAATTGATAAAGTTTGTGGACGATTTCTCCTTCATATGATGGAATCGGTGTCTCCCCAAATATTTGTTTTTTTGGGGTGTCTATCGTACTTTTTCTTGGATGTCTTGTAATTTACCACTACCTTGTTGGCCAATTTTCTCATGTTTGAAATCGCGAAGAATTTTTTTAGTGTTTTCCTGGGCGGCGCTGGGGTTCGGTGGTGACAATTTCGATCTGTGATGTTAACCGCAAAATTTTTTCAATGCCAGAATTTGGTCGCTGGAAAATTTTTCACCAAGTCATGTTGTATACTGGACAGCGTGGGCAGATCGCAATATAACTTCTATCCTACATATCTATAGACAAAGAAAAAATTCTATAAATAAAGTCATGAAAAACACCTCGTTTATCTCTGCAAAAACCTCCCAACCAGGATATAACACTGAAATTAACAATCTGTTTAACAAAATAAGCGAATGAACCAAAAATACCAACCGAAAAATCGTCTCACCTATACATATGAAAAAAACAAATCTGTACAAACGGACATCCAAATATATTATACAGGCATTTCATGACCGATTCCTTCAAAACAAACGCACATGTAAACGCACTCGTAAGGTGACAATTCCATGCAAGTAAAAAGGTCAAAAAACAATCAGCCCGCCAGCGCACAATCAAAAGCATTAAAGGGTTTGGTGGCATAAGTATATAAATAATTTGTAAGAACTCTTGTTAATCTAATTCTAAAATTTTTGTATGTTTCTTTAGATGTTGAATCATATGAATAAAACAGTTTCTAAACGGAACTCATTGGAGTAACAACGAATTTATTTTCCTCCTCTTAACACACCTTGCGTTTACGGTATCTGTGTTAATAAGTGGTTTGATTGTCTCGAATAAGGTGTTTTTGTCTACAAAGTTTATATGGTGGAGTATTTTTTACCCAAAAAGTATGATTACTCGTTTTATTGTATTTATTTCCTTGAGAAAAATCATGTTTTTTAAGCAGTTTAGACGGCTTTCAGTCGTTTCGATCATGTAGGTCAATGATAATTCGCTGTGCAACGATCGTTGCAGCGTGTGATTGCAACTCGTCTTCTAAGGGGTTTATATTTTGTCGTGACAGGGCGTCCGTCACGTAATTTTCTTTGCTTGATTTGTAGAACACTTTTACGTTTTGTTCATCAATGAATGCTTTCCATCGTTTGATTATTGCATTGGTGTTTCTGTCTTAGACAGCAAAAGTAAGGGTTTGGTGGTCAGTACATATGTTTATTTCTTTTTCCCATAGAGGTAATTTTGTAATTTAACTTCAGTAGTTAGGTAAAAGGGCTGCCGGAAATCCGGGTACATAAATAATAATGTTGATCAAAGGTCTCGTGATTGCTACGAATTCCTAAATAAACCCTATGTAGCATTTTAAGACCGTGCCAATGTGTTGCACGGTTTCACTTTTGGAGAAAATTTTAACGTGATCTACCTAAACGAGTGGTCATCAGGGACTGATGAATAATCAGAATGGCCGAATGTAAGAATGCTAACGGCGGTACGATTCGCAGAGACCCACACGTCAGCCAGCAGTATAACAGAAATATAACAAGAAGTCGGAAAGAAAGATTGAAGGAGTCGTATTGGAGTCGTCGTACACGAAAGTCGTTGATCAGTCGTCAGTAGTCAGTAGTCGGCAGTCAGTGATGAGTCGTAAAGAGGTCAGAAGGAAGTCGTTTAAAAGTCTTTAAATTGGCTTTAGTTGTCTTTAAGTTAAATATTATAAACAAACTATTAATAATACAATGTAACATATATACATAAAAATATTCCCTCAGGATGTAATTAATGGCCTTTTGAATAATGCTTCCAGCTTTTTTCAAACCTAATCTAGACCTCAAAATTAATATTTTCCGCCTATTACTTTGGACGAGGTTTTCTCGCGGTCTTGTTTGGCTGGATAGGGCTGATTTGGCTAGATTTGACTGATATTAAATCGGTATAAAAATCTACGGTTGGATTAAAGCAATGACCCTATAATTGAAAGGTAGCGCCTTGTTAGAAGTCAAAAACACTTATATTTTTTTAAAATGATGCGTCTTAATTTCTTCTTGATAGCCCTGGGTACTCTTACTGTAAAATTAACGCAGTCACAGTAATGGTAGTTCAATTGCTTTGATTTTCCTTTTTATTTAAGAGCGCGATATTGTAAGACCGATGCAGGTCCTGCTTGTGCTAAGAAGTCGAAGGCAAGGGAGCCGGGAGCGCTCTCAAAAAAATTTACCCATTCGTTGTCACTTGATTTGCTATCGTCTTCGATTTCGACTTCGGTGGTCTTTGCAGAATTTCTATACTCTGGTTCCTGGGCATCTGGGCCTGTTTCCTCACTTGACGTATTGTGTTTTATTTGGGCCTGTTCGCAGTCGGCTTGAGGCTTTCGGAAATCAGTTGGCTGCCTAAACCTAGAAGATGAGTCAATTTCCATTGGCATTGGCTCTCAAAGCAAGGAAGTGCAGCTTGAGCAGCGACTCAAGCTCGAGTTCTTCTTACGCGGAGCCCAGCGAGATCAAGCGTAAGCCCGCGCGTCAAAAGCAAGGATAGGAGCCTGACGTCACGCCTAGCACCAGCGCAGCTCTGCATAGAAAGCTGGCAAACAACTCCTTTGCCTTCCTCTCACGCAAAGAAGATGACGACGAACATGACGAACCCAAACCTGCCTCAGAGGCAGTGGCATATAAACAAACAGAGAAACCGAACCCGATCCCGAAGACCCTCAAGCCTCCCCCGATCTACATCCCAGATGTGACCGACATTACCGCGATTGTCAAGATGATAACGACTCTCGTGGGTACCACAAAGGACTTCTCATACAAAACGGAGAGAAATAATAATTTACGCGTAATGATGCCAGACAAGGAGTCCTACACAGCCCTACGCCAGCACCTCGGATCACATAACAAAAGGCATCGTACCTTCCAACCAAAGGACGAGAGAGCGTACAGGGCGGTCATCAAGGGACTTCACCACTCTACGGACCAGACTGAAATTAAAGAAGAACTCCACAAATACGGCCATACTGTGAGGGATCTGCACAATCCCATTGACAGGAAATTCAAACAACCACTGGGGATATTTTTTGTTAATCTAGAACCAGCGAGCAACAACACAGAGGTTTTCAAAATAAAGAGGATTCGCAGGTCAGTCGTCACCGTAGAGCTACCACTAAAGTTCAACGACGTTCCACAATGTTTCAGATGCCAAGGGTTCGGAAACACTCAGCTCTACTGCTTCCTGGAACATCGCTGCGTGAAATGTTGTGGTCCTCACGACTCCAGGTTATGCACCAAAAAGATGACGAAAAAGCATGCTGTTTACATTGCCAAGCTGATCACCCTGCGTCGTTCAGAGGATGGCTACAAAAAGGCAAAGGCACAGCAATCTCCTAAAGCTAGACCCGTTGTGAGTAGCAACAAACCACCTCCCATCCAGATACCAACCATCATCAATGGTATGAGTTACAGGGACGTACTTCTAGGAAACCAAGCGACACAGCAAACGAATCCCCAACAAACCCTTCAAATCACTCCCGAAGCCTCAGAACCCAACCAGTTTGAAACGATGCTTGCCCGCATGGAAAGAACGATTGAGACGATGATGGAAAAGTTTATCTCGCAGATGTTCTCGCAGATGATGCAGTTTATAGCTCCCATCCTCAACAGAAAGTAATTCAATTAAGTCTTAATATAGTTTTTTGGAACGCAAACGGCCTGCAGAGGAGCAAAGCCGAAGTAGAGCATCTCATCAAAACAGACAATATCGATGTTCTTCTAATTTTAGAATCCTTTTGTCCCAGATCCCACTTTAACACTAGCGGGTACGAACTGATACATGCCAACCATCCATCTGGCAGAGCACGCGGAGGAGCAGCTATGCTCATTAGGAGTGGCATTCAGTACACGGAACTTCCCGTGTTTCAGGAGGAATGGGCTCAGTGCGCCGTGACCAGGATTTCTAACCCACAGGGAGATATAACTATTGGTGCGGTTTACTTCCCACCCAGACACTCGATAACCGAGACCCACCTCGCTTTATAGTAGCCGGAGACTTTAACGCCAAAAACTCCTGGTGGGGGTCCCGCACAAACAACCCCAAAGGCATAAAGCTGTATAAGTACCTGCAGCGGAAGTGTCTGGACTGCCCTTTCACTGGAGAACCCACACACTGGCCTACCGACCCTTCAAAGCAGCCGGATCTGCTGGACTTCGCCGTCTTCAAGCGCATAGGACACTCTAAGATAACATGCTCAAGCTATGATAAACTGCTATCCGACCACAGCGCAGTAAACTTGCTCCTAAACATCCCCGTCCTCAGAAAAACCCCGCCTAGAAGACTCACCGGGAAACACACAAGTGCCCCCAAGATTATGTTCTGGATGCTTTTTTCCCTGAACCCAAATCCCCCTCTTTCCGCACCAAGCAATATAGATGCGGCCATCGAAAAACTAACCAAAGAGATTCACAATGCTGCTGAGTTTGCGAATCCACCTCCTCCGACTACCCCGAGAACAGCTGAAAGAGACGTGCACTTGTGGTCTCCTGAATTCGCGGCCCTCATAGCCGAAAAAGGCGCTTCAGAAGAGTCTGGTCCTCGCGCAACCCCAGGGACAAGACAGCACTTAATCGTGCCACCAAGGAACTGAAGGACAAGCTAAGCATCCTACGGCACGACTCCTTCCATAGATTCCTTGAGGAGCTGGAAGCTGGAGACCCGCAGCACAATCTGTGGAATGTCACGAGGAACATAAAAAGACCTGCGAAGAAGATATCACCCGTGAACAAAGTGGACGGTTCCTGGTGCCGGTGTGAGGTTGGCAGAAGCAAAGGCAGAAGCTTTTGCTGACCATCTACACAGTGCATTCTCACCATTCGACAGATGCACTGGCAAAGAGAGAGCTGCCACCATAAGGTTCGTAGACAGCCCAAGTGCTCCTGGCCCGCCAATACAGCCCGTCGAACCAGAGGAGATTGCGCAGGAGATCGTCTCCTTAAAAAATGGCACGTCACCAGGTCCTGACCGAATCGAATCAACAGCACTGAAAATTTTACCCCTAATCTGTTCCCAAAGGCTGGCTAACATCTTTAACAGCTCCCTCCGTCTATGATACTTCCGGAAAGTGTGGAAGCATGCTGAAGTAATTGTCCTCCTCAAGCCTGGAAAACCTGGAGCCAATCTAGCCTCGTATCGTTCGATTAGTTTGCTGGCAATCCTCTCTAAAATACTTGAAAGAGTATTTTTGCGTAGAGTACTGCCAGTACTGGACGAGGCCGGACTGATCCCTGATCACCAGTTGGTCTTCAGACGCTTCCATGGAACACCTAAGCAATGCCACCGGCATCCTGGACCCCTTTTCAAAATTAAATCCCACCATCCAAGTTCCCACTTCGCCTTCTTCAAATCGTACACTGAGAACAGAGAATTCCGAGTGTGATGCGGATCATCAATCAGCATGTCTAGGCCTATTAGAGAAGGAGTACCTCAAGGCAGTGCTCTTGGACCCATCTTGTACACACTCTACACAGCGGACCTTCCCATGGCCCCCTCTCGGAACCTCTCAGTAGCCACATATGCAGATGACACCGCCTCCCTAGCCTCCGCCACAGATTCCTAGGAAGCATCAGCCATCATACAGAGACAACTGGATGCTCTCGATCCATGGCTGAAACGATTGAACATCGTGGTCAACGCGGAGAAATCCTCCCACACAACCTTCGCACTACGCAGGGGGGATTGCCTCCCCGTCACACTTAACGGGGAAACTATCCCTATGAATAACACTCCCAAATATTTAGGGCTATATGCCTGAGCACAGTTTTTAACGCCCATCCGTACCACGAAAACTCAATAACCCATAAAGAGCTTGGAATTCCATGGTTAGCAGAGAAGATCACCCGTCTCAGCGAAAGATACACAAAAAGCCTGGACAACTACCCCAACCACCTGGCCATCAACTTCCTAGACAATAGCCAATCCCTAAGACGCCTGAAAAGGAAACACCCGCTTGACCTCACCAAAGTCAACCTCATTAGATATACATTCCATGTACCTCCCTTAAGTCAAGGTCATTCCGAAACCATTTAATGATTGTCCACTCGGATAGATTTTAAATAAAAAATAAGATTGTAAAAAAAAAGTGCATTCGGATTCCCTAATAGCGATTTTTTTACGCTTTGGAGATTCATTTAGCAGCTGTAGGCTGCTAAATTAGGTATTAAATAGGGCTGATCCATAATTGTAGGAAATGAGTACGTTGTTTGAAAGAAAGTTGCGTATAGATCGGCAATACCCTGATCAATAGTTGCAGATAAATTTGCAAACGAAATTAGGGGGAGAAGACACATGCTTACACTGCTTCGGATCCTGTGTAAACTGGATCTGACGGCGGTATAAATAATTCTCTTATAATACTCAGCGTTATGCACGGTGAAGTTTGAGCGAGCTACTAAGTATCTTGAGAAAGTTACATTACAGCCAGTTTTCTTATGTCTCTTAAGGAGTCTGTTTTTAATGTATTTTAAGTTTGTAAGGCTTCATGTAAACCAAGGAGGGTCAGTGGAGGCGGATGGATACTTCCATGGCACGCAAGAGTCGAAGAAAGCGGTAAGCGTTTTGTAGATAAAGCGATATTAATATCGGTGCATTCCCAGAGATCGAACCAATCATATGTATGAGGCGCTTATTGGTGCCCCGCTCAGCCCTAGCGGCTTGATCATGGCCATGATGGAGAACAGCGACTCTTGGGAGCGGGGATATAACATCATCAGAGACATGATGAAGCGTGTCCGAGCCGACGAGATGGCCAACAGAGCAGGAGGCTCATATAGGCGACGTATTCCTATGTGGTGGCGGGAGAAGAATACTCAGCGAAACCGGCTTTTTGCAAAATGCAACTACGGGATTGAAGGACGTGCGCCTCTTGGCCAATTAATAAGGAAGGGAGGACGATCTGGCTCCACATCCTGCTCACCGACCTAATAACTTGACTGGCAGTCCCGGTGACCTAGTAAAGGATGGCATACGCAGGTTTTTGTTTTTAGTACGTAGGCATAACTCTACCTGGAGAGTTATGAATCATGCATACCACCTATGGACGGTAGGTGGTACCTTTTGAAGATTTTAATTTTCATACCGTAAGGCATAATAAAAAAAAAAACGCCGACATAAAGAATTCCTTACGTGGTTCATTTGACCAAGGGATATGTCGAACATATCCTCAGTAAAATCATGGTGTGTTTAGAGTGATAAAGATGGTGAATTCTCGATGTTTGACCAGGTAAGTTCAGGTAAATTGAAGTCTCGTAGAGTCACTAGCAGGTTACTGTCCGACATTCGATTAGAAACCAGCTGAATGACAAATAAGTGGTGCCAGTATGTGGGCGGTTCTGAAGAAGGTGCTAAGTATGAGCATGTGATAAACAGTGATTGAAGCGACTCCTGCGTTCATAGCCAGCATTCTCGATCGAGGGTCTCTCACTGCCACCTCGAAAGTCTGATCGGTGATGAAGGATCTTAGGATATTATAGTGAGGTCCTGGAAGAAGGGCCTTTACTTTATATTGGAGTCCCTCGTGCCATACCTTATCAAAAGCTTGCTTGACATCGAGGAAGACTGCCACCATGTAGAGCTTGGACTCAAGTGCGTGCGTTAGGTGATTGACTAGACGGTGGACTTGTTCCGGGCAACCGTGTGACTTCCTGAAGCCAAATTGATGTTGGGGTATGTAATCCGGATACCTGCGGCAGATCCATCAATCGCTTCATCAGAATGCGTTCAAAGACCTTATAAAAGGTTGGAAGTAGACTTATTGGGCGGTAGAAGTCTATCTGCGTTGGAGGTTTGCCGGGTTTGGGTATCATAACGATCCTCGCACGCTCCATTGCTTATGAAAGTGCCCCAATCTTAGCATAGCATTATAAATTTATACTAATGCCATAACTCCTTTGTGAGGAAGGTATTTGGCTGCACGGTTGTCAATACCATCGGGCCAGGTGTCTTCTTTAGTTGGAGGCCCTCTAACTGCAGAGTGACTTCTTGCGGCGTGGTATGTTTTACGGGATGGGTTGGTTGAGTAGGCACATCCAAAAAGCTTGCGACTCCTCGCTGGGAGTCGTCTGTCAAACGGAAGGAGGTGAAAGTGGAAAAAAATGCTCTGCAAATGCGTTCGCTTGGTCACAATCTGTTTTAAGCCACAGGCCACTATGTCCCAAAACGGGCGATTGGCAAAGCGGCTGCCTCTTTATTCGTCTCGTTAGCGGCTTGTGAACTGGTGGTATACTGGGCTGTCCGATTTTAGCGACCGTTTTATTAATGCTTGATACGCTCGCGTAAGTTTACTTACCAAAGGTAAAGGTGATGGAATGATCTTCTGCTGATACTTTTTTTAAAGTTGATTTGTAGATATTTTGTGCAACCTTTAAAGTTGGCTGCGTGAGAGTTGCCACAGTGATAGAAGCATTTAGGATCGTCCGGTCTGAGCTTGCATTCAGAAGTTGGATAATTCTTACCGCACTGTCTGCATATATGATGTCGAGTGCAATATGCCTTGGTGTGCCCATATTCCTGGGGCATTGGACTGGCTCGGTCTGTTTACGCGGCTTCTCCAAGCTAACTTTATGTCTGCAGACAGCAGAGATGTTTCTTAGGAGGTTGTTACTTTCGGAGTTTCGTTATCTGGTTATGAGGGGTGTAAATGCAGAGGACGTGGTGGCCTTCTTTCTGCGGGCATTTGGTAATGTCTTCCGATGGAACACCGTGGTGAATATTAGTACCCTTATCGCGGAGATGACGGGCCACAGTTCGGTAGTCGTCAGATGAGTTGCACTCTATAACACAATCAGCTGAATTTAAGGTTTTTATTGTGAAGGTGGGTGAAGGTCCAATGAGGGCGTCCAGTTCTTTGGCGAATTCCGGAAAGTAAACCCCGTGGGGGACCGTGATTCTTGGTACTTTAGATTGACGGCGAGCTAGTGAGGAGGCGCCGGAAAAAGGTGTATCAATATTTGCGGTTTGGCTCTACGCTTCTCTTCGGCACGACTGATCGCTGTTTCCGAGGTGGAGTTTTCCATGTCTTCATTGTCGCTTAAAACCTGGAAGTGATTTCTGGGGATAATGTCCTGATGAGAGACTGCCCTTTTACGGGTTAATTTGGGGAAAAGAGCTGAGCCGGCTCTTTTATAAGATACATCTTGCCATCCTTTAAGATGAACAGAGATCGGTGAGGTGCTTCGCACTGATTTGGCTCTTGCTAATTGTTGTAGAGCATACACCATTTAGTATTGGTGTCGAATTGTACTGGAATGACATTGTGGGGATGCTTGAAGTTGCCGTACTAGTGGTAGTACAGGTTGTGATTTCCCATGGGGCGGAGATGGCTGGACATTCGCGTGACCCGTCTATATGTAAATGGGTTTGCACCAGCATGCAGTTCTGATGAGCCGAAGCCTGCAGTTGACCGTTCCGTCGAAATCAATTGATTTACTTGGGGATGGATTGTCCATGTTCTCTAGCAATTACCATACTTACATTATTTGATAAAATTAAAGAATTGCCAGAAGTACATTTTCAGAGAGTGTTCTGAAACCGGCTAAACTTGTAGACCAGACGAGAGCTATATCGGCCGTTCAAGCTTAAAGCTTAAGCTTCATTATCTGATCGCCACGCGAGCTACCAGAGAGCAGGCGCGACTAAAAAATATAGATGATGATTAAATATAAATGACACAGTCAACTAAATCATTTTGTTTGCATTTTCTGCACTCACAGATTAATAAGAGTAATGCCACAACCGTGTGTGGGAGGATAAATCCTCCCATTTTGGCAACATTGGTTTAAACATGTGACACACGTTTCGTGTTTTGTTTTAATGTCAAATATCTTCAGTTTTGGTCTATAATTTAACCATGAATCGTCTCATAAACGAACAACGCTTGCTAATTGTTAATTTTATTATCCAAATGCGTGCTCTGTTATGAACGTTTGCGCACTTCTCCCTTTTATGGTCAGCTTAATCGACACACTGAAGCGGCTATTCGGGCTATGTGACTAAATTTCGCACCAAATTTATATTGTTGGACATTAAACCATCAAGACGCTTAAGTAGAATGCTTACTAAAGAAAATATCGCAGTTGTATCGGACAGTGTCAATGATGACCACCAACTATCGGTTCGTCGTCGTTTGCAGCAATTGGACCCTTTGTTATTCATCAAAGTGAAAAATTTTGCGGATGGAATTTATTGTAAAGCCATTTCAAATATAGCTGGTACGAGAATTAAAGCCGAACGACCTACCGCAACGCAAATATTTTGGTGAATGGGCTTTTTATCGAAAAATTGTGTTTAGTAACGAAGCTCATTTGTCGATAATGGGTTAATAAATCTTTTCTTTCTTCTTTTTTGCCCAAAATTCAAGAGCTCGACTTGTCATGTGATGTAATGACTATTTTTGTGAGACTGTGTTAAATCTAATGTTTTTACAACAAGCCCGCTTCAATTCACGCTTTTGAGGACAGCATTGAAGCATTTATTCGTAAGATATCGGCTGAAATGTTGAAAAGAGTATGCCAAATATGAATTAAGCGGATGGACCATTTGAGGCGCAGTCACGGTCAACATTTGCATGAATTGATTCAAATAAAGATTTTATGTATTTTTTTGAATTTTAAAAGGTTTTTT
Organism: Drosophila vallismaia; assembly: GCA_035047325.1. Taxonomy (NCBI): domain Eukaryota; kingdom Metazoa; phylum Arthropoda; class Insecta; order Diptera; family Drosophilidae; genus Drosophila; species Drosophila vallismaia. Next base: position 614,609 of record JAWNPU010000044.1, read on the forward strand.
TTTAAACTTTTCTATAGCTTGTGAAGTATCCCCCTGTATTAAGAATTACTTTTTGACTTTTAATTAGCAAAGAGGTTTTTAATATTCTACATTATTACATTAAATCTAAATTTTAATAATTACATTCTAAAATATAGTAGATAAAAAATTTTAACCTTTGACCAACAAGCATTCGATTTTTGTTTCACGTCGTTGAGTAATAGGATACCGTTATTGATTTTTTATTTGCTATTTGAACTCGCTTTGGAATAGAATTTGAGTTACTAAAATTAACAATTTGTTTCTTATTACATTTACACATCTATTCTTTTAAAACTTTGGCGAATGTCATAGGTGAGGTTTTTGAAGACAAATACTCTTTATTTTACATATGTGTACATATGCATTGTTCTTAACTGTGGGTTTTATGACTATGTCTTTGTATTCCATTTCTCGTAAATTTGGAATTTTGACAGTATACAGGAGTGTTGTTGTGATCTGCGCTTTCGGCTATGTTCTTCTAGTAATATAGCACTAACCAATTTAAAGATATAGTCTTTTCTTACTTGGGGAATGGGGTGTTAATGGTTGTGTTTGTCTAATGTTGAAGGGTAGAGTAAAATGTTCATTTTTTTTTTTTTTTCTATTAAAATTGTATTTATTTACATTGCAGTCTACTGTTACTATATATAGTAACTTCTACTGCAGAGATTCATAATTTCTATCCAGTATTTACATATTTACAAACTTAAACCTAGTTAGGGAGTCTATAGGCATTATTTAATTTAATTAATTAATTTATATATCTTCTTGGCAGATCTGTTGGGTGAATGCGCAGGAGCCTCCTTCTCGCCCTCAGTCCCATTACAAGTCTCCTCTTCAAGAGTTTTCGAGCCAACTGGTTAGACTGGTTTCCCAATTTATTTACGTACGCGGTTTGCGTACGTGCTTGTTTGTTTATGACATCGCCAATCCTTGGTACCCTCAGCTCCGTTTCAATGTCTTTGTTGCGGATGTACCAAGCCGCTTCAGATAGTTTACGCAAAATTTGCGACTGCGCCACACGAATTTTGTTGAGGTGCGACTTTCCGGCGATGTCAAATACTTGGATGCCATATCTCCAAATAGGAGCCAATACAACCTTATAAATTTTGGCCTTGTTTGAAATTGAAAGTTTGTTTACAGGCCTAACGAGCCAAGCCATGCTGTTCGCCTTTGTTTTGAGCCGCCGAGTTACATCCTTTACATGGCGTTGAAATGTAAGTCGCTTATCCAGAGTGTCACCGAGGTATTTGTGGGCGTTCGATTGTGTGAGGAGCTCTTCATGCACAAACACACCTGGTGATGCGACTTTTCTCAGGGTGTACGTCACGGAGACACACTTTTTCCAGTTCTCAAATTTTTTTTTAGGTAAAGGTGAAGCGTATCGTTGGCTATATAGGCGCAAGTATTTCTGGCCAGGACTGCAGTGTCATCAGCAAAGGTGGCAACTAGCAGGTCATTTGGATCTGTAAGCGACATTTTGTCAGCTGAGGGCATGTCGTGCGTATACAGGCTATATAGTGATGGACCTAACACACTTCCCTGGGGTACACCTGCTCTGACTCTTTTTGTTTGGGAGGACATTCCGTCCTGTACTACTTTAAAGGATCGCTCGTGTAGGAAGCTTTTTATTATCAAAAAGAGTTGAGGATTTAGTAGGCTTTTAAGCTTGTACAAAAGTCCTTCCTGCCACACTCTGTCCAAAGCCTGCTGGATGTCCAGAAAAGCTCCAACGACGTACTCCTTTCCATGGCAACCTTCCAGCACAAACTTCACTACGCGGTGTAGCTGTTCAGGTGTGCCATGCCTGAGTCTAAAACCAAACTGAAACTTCGGAATAGCTTTTTGGACCTTTCGGGATTCAGGCAATCTTCTCAGGATGCACCTCTCAAGTAATTTGCCAAATGCTGGAAGCAGGCTTATTGGGCGATAGGAGTCTAATTCCTCTGCTGGCTTCCCATTTTTATGGAGCATAATGATATTCGCCTTCTTCCAGGCGCTTGGGAAGTGTCCCAGTCGAAGAGCAGAATTGAAAATAAGAACAACGAATAACAAAGCTCTGTGGGGCATCAGCTTAATGGAGCGGTTGTCAATGTGATCCTTACCAGGAGCCATGTTGTTCCGAAGGGATTTGATATCATCTTCCAATTCCGTAAGTTTAATAGGCTTTACAGGAAGAGCCATCTGCAATGGGGCTTCTAGGGATTCAGCAACCAGTTGTTTTCGTCTTGGCGAAGCTGTCTCGAACGGCTGGAATCTTTTCTCCAAGGTTCTGGCGAACGCTTCAGCTCTGTCCTGAGGTGATTTTGCACAAGTGCCATCTGGGTTACGAACTGGAAACTTTGGAGCAACTTCTCTCTTGAATCTCTTCGTGAGCTTCCAGAGCGCGAATTTTGAGTTTTATGGGCAGTAGATTTCCCGAGGAACGCGTCAGTTGCTTCTCTTTTCAGGATGGCCAGTACTTTTCTCAGCCGATTTGATATCCTTCAGTACAGTCTGTCAATTATTGGGTCATTGGTCCTGATAAACTCACGCCGAAGACGTTTCTTGAGATTTAAGAGTCCTCCTGCTTCCGGAGAGAGAGCGACGCTGCTATGCAAGTTGCGTAGGTGAACTGCGCCGCCAGGAGCTGCAATTTGAGCTGCATCTTTGATCTTCTTCATAAAAGTTTCAACCGCTTTCTCGATATCGTCTGCTGTATTTATCTCTGTATTAAGGTTAAAGGCATTGTTAAGTTCGTACTGAAACAGCCTTATATTCGCACCAGGTGGAACGAGCATCCTAATAGGGGCGGTGCTATGAGGTGACGTTGTTAGTGAAGCAATCAGCGGCAAGTGATCGGAAGATAGATCATACTCTTCGCGTACTGATAGTAGACTGTTAGCTATACCTTTGTACAAGAAGAAGTCGATACATGAAGGTACATTCCTCGTGTTATACGGGTAGTGAGTGGGTTTGCCTGTAGCCAGAACTTGAGTTGAGCTGCCGGAGATAACATCGTGAAGTGCTGTGCCTCGAGCATTCGCTCTTATACTACCCCAGAGGCGATGCTTAGCGTTAAAATCACCTCCAATGATAAACTTTTGACCATGTTGACCAAGGAGATTATCAAATTCAGAGGAATTCCAAGGCAGGCCTGGAGGAAGGTACACAGGTAGGTTATTCGTTGTGATCGAATGCAGGTGATAGTGTACTAATCCCTGCCTGATTAGGATACAAGCTCCACCTCTGGCTCGACCTCCTAGGTGATCTGCTCTATAGCAGCTGTAACCTATCATATTGAGGTAGGATCCGTCGTGTAGGAGTGTCTCTGAAATAAGCATAACATCAATTTCGTGCTTACTGAGAAACACTTTAAGCTCATTAGCATTTGGGATAATGCTACGAGCCTTCCAGGTTCCGAGGCGCAGTTCACAAGCCATTAATTGCGCTGCGTCAACGACTTCGAACCTCTGAGTTCTTTGATCTGCTCAAGTAGCTCAGCGATGGTTTTTTGTAGACCAGCAATGGTCTGCTGCATTGAGATGATGATTTGTGCGAAGGAGCCGTTTGGTTAAGATGTTGAGGTTCGCCTGTGTTTGTTACAGGAGCAAACGCAGCATTCTGAAAAGTTTGGAACCTTGTATTTGAGAAAGCATTTCGCTGTTGGAAGTATTTTCCAATAGGTCGTGTGCTCTGTTGTTCAGTTCTAGCCGCATCTGCATACGATAGGCCCTGCCGCACGATTGAGGATGGAATAGCTTATTGCTTGATGTTGCGCATGGGCTGTGGATGTTTTACGCGGGTCATGGGAGTAATGTTGATTCCAGTTTTTCGGCTTTTGAGTCTCTGGGCGTAAATTCTGCAGCACTTGTGAGTAGCCTCATGTTTGCCTTGGCAATTAACGCACTCCAAGTCGTCATAGGTCCTTACCTGGCATTGACTGGAACCAGTCCAATGAGGCAAACTGCATCTACCATATCTGGGCTCCTTAGTGCAATAGTTTTTGGTGTGATCAAAGCCAAAACATCGGTAACATTGACGCAAAGTAACATTTTTTCTCGGCAGTTCCACTCTGACTCTTTGACGGCCAACTTTATTTATTTCTAGAGCTTTTCTGTTATTAATAGCCTTTTTGATGTCTATAAACCAGACGTTCTGGCCAGAAGCCTTGCCTGGAACCGGTTCAGAGGAGTCAACATTCTGTGACTTCACCTTTGGATTATAGGTATTAGCCACAGCGTGATCTTGGGAGGTGAACGCATTTAAAATTTGCTCAATTGAGGTAGAAGCAGCCAAGTTGCACACCACAACCCTGTAGGCTCTGTCTTCCGGGAGGCAGAAGTGAGTGTATTGGAGATGAACTTCTGATAATTTTTTAGTGATAGCTCTGTGGGCATCAGAGTCACGGGGGTATATGCGCAAGTTGCCATTACGCGCGATCTTGAGTTCATATGAGTCAGACGATACCGCCGAGTCGAGAAGTCTTTCTAAGGCAGGTACGTCGCTGACAGCAAGTACTGTTATGTGGCTAGGTTTAGGTGACTTTTTTGCCACTGGAATTTTTGCTTGTCCAGTTTCTTCTTCTGCAACGGTTTCGACCTGGAAAATGTCCATGCTAATTTCGCCTTCTTGACAGTCAACTAGGTTTGCAAGAGCAGAAAATTTATTTAAAGCGAGATGGTTTCTATGTTCAATTACATGGGCTCTTTTTTTCGAACTTTTCGGTGAGGTTGGTAGGCTTCTCTTCTTGGATGAAACTTTTTGCCAAGAGACTGAAGCCGGCTGGAATGTAGGCGTACTATTTTTTTTTCAATTTGCGGTAATAGGCGACTATTTGCAACTGTTATCTGGTTAAGGTTGTTTAATTGGCTTGGGCTGCTAACCATAAAAGGCTCCCTGCCAGTTGTGCTAGGCGGGGGCATGCTCTGAAAGGAGCATCCCGTTCGTGGTACCTCTCGTAACTCCGCTTTAGTGCACCCAGCGACTTCCGACATCCCGGAATCGAGCGACCATACTTTCCTTGAAGCACCTCTTTTCTTTGAATTTCCTCGATGAAATAATAAAATTTGATTATTTTGCCAAAAACTTTTTTTCTTCTTTTTTTGAACTTATTGGATCTTCTCAGGAGTTATAAGACTAATAATAAGTTTTCAAATCTTAAAATTAAAATTAATTAATTAATTTACTACTGCTGTACAGCCGTACGTCCTTTTTTTTAGTACGGAGGTCTCGAGTAGAGCACTGTAGTCCAGACAGAGGGATGGCCGAGAGTTGATAAGCCAGTGGAGACTACTATCCTCAAGCTTAAGGTGTGTTGTTTTGGCTTCGATGTGCCTGTACTTCGCGATAAGTCACTTCATTGTTTTCGGTATTACGTTGTTGTTTCAAGTAATTGAAGGACAGTCTTGCCGTTAGAGTGTAAATGTTATTTGTAAATGTTATGTTCGCTTATTTTGATTCGTCAGTTAGATAGCCACTTCTCCACGGCCACCAGGTGAGAGAGTTGAGATTGTGATTTGAGTTGATTTGTTGATTTGTGGCTTGTACCGGGTATTTGGATCTACTTAAAACTACTGTGTCAGCGCCAAACATAGAAGTTATTAGTAGTTTGCTTGTGGGTATGTCTGATGTATAAAGGACGTACAGCGTTGGTCCAAGTACGCTACCTTGGGGAACTCTAGCGTTTATAGCGTGGTCGTCAGACATGTCAGAGTTGCATCTCATGTATTTTCCCCAATTTTTTCTTCAATGCAAAGCGGTGTTAGCTTATTTCCAAATTGTTTGTTGATCTTTCGATATTAATATGTTGAGCCTTTGCTTTTTTTTAACCTGTATGAGACCGCCAGACACTGTATGTCTGGTGTCTGGTTTGTGACTGAATGTTTGGATAGATTATATGCGGTCGTTGCCCTCAGTATCAAGACGACTGTATACTTTTTTTGGACTAAATGCTCTGACTATATCTTCAAGTGTCTGTGAAAGCGTTCCACTTGGCATTGGTGGCGCGTTTACAACGACACCGTCATACCCATTCTTCTACAGTGACATGATCGATTCTAAATTAAATTAAGCTTGACCATCGCAGTAAATTGTTTTGGTCTGCTGAAGTTTAACAGCTCAATAATAGGTAGTTTTTATATATCCATTATTGTGTGGAATGCCAGTGGCTGTATTTTGAGCATTTGTCAATGCAATTGATAAAGTTTGTGGACGATTTCTCCTTCATATGATGGAATCGGTGTCTCCCCAAATATTTGTTTTTTTGGGGTGTCTATCGTACTTTTTCTTGGATGTCTTGTAATTTACCACTACCTTGTTGGCCAATTTTCTCATGTTTGAAATCGCGAAGAATTTTTTTAGTGTTTTCCTGGGCGGCGCTGGGGTTCGGTGGTGACAATTTCGATCTGTGATGTTAACCGCAAAATTTTTTCAATGCCAGAATTTGGTCGCTGGAAAATTTTTCACCAAGTCATGTTGTATACTGGACAGCGTGGGCAGATCGCAATATAACTTCTATCCTACATATCTATAGACAAAGAAAAAATTCTATAAATAAAGTCATGAAAAACACCTCGTTTATCTCTGCAAAAACCTCCCAACCAGGATATAACACTGAAATTAACAATCTGTTTAACAAAATAAGCGAATGAACCAAAAATACCAACCGAAAAATCGTCTCACCTATACATATGAAAAAAACAAATCTGTACAAACGGACATCCAAATATATTATACAGGCATTTCATGACCGATTCCTTCAAAACAAACGCACATGTAAACGCACTCGTAAGGTGACAATTCCATGCAAGTAAAAAGGTCAAAAAACAATCAGCCCGCCAGCGCACAATCAAAAGCATTAAAGGGTTTGGTGGCATAAGTATATAAATAATTTGTAAGAACTCTTGTTAATCTAATTCTAAAATTTTTGTATGTTTCTTTAGATGTTGAATCATATGAATAAAACAGTTTCTAAACGGAACTCATTGGAGTAACAACGAATTTGTTTTCCTCCTCTTAACACACCTTGCGTTTACGGTATCTGTGTTAATAAGTGGTTTGATTGTCTCGAATAAGGTGTTTTTGTCTACAAAGTTTATATGGTGGAGTATTTTTTACCCAAAAAGTATGATTACTCGTTTTATTGTATTTATTTCCTTGAGAAAAATCTTGTTTTTTAAGCAGTTTAGACGGCTTTCAGTCGTTTCGATCATGTAGGTCAATGATAATTCGCTGTGCAACGATCGTTGTAGTGTGTGATTGCAATTCGTCTTCTAAGGGGTTTATATTTTGTTGTGACAGGGCGTCCGTCACGTAATTTTCTTTGCTTGATTTGTAGAACACTTTTACGTTTTGTTCATCAATGAATGCTTTCCATCGTTTGATTATTGCATTGGTGTTTCTGTCTTAGACAGCAAAAGTAAGGGTTTGGTGGTCAGTAAATATGTTTATTTCTTTTTCCCATAGAGGTAATTTTGTAATTTAACTAGAGCCCAGACAATGCCTGACAATTTTCAATCCTTCGTAGTGTAGTGGGACTTGCTCTGCTTAAGCGTGATCCTCTGGGACAGAACCGCGCCGATTTCATCTATTAAGGCTTCAGTAGTTAGGTAAAAGGGCTGCCGGAAATCCGGGTACATAAATAATAATGTTGACCAAAGGTCTCGTGATTGCTACGAATTCCTAAATAAACCCTATGTAGCATTTTAAGACCGTGCCAATGTGTTGCACGGTTTCACTTTTGGAGAAAATTTTAACGTGATCTACCTAAACGAGTGGTCATCAGGGACTGATGAATAATCAGAATGGCCGAATGTAAGAATGCTAACGGCGGTACGATTCGCAGAGACCCACACGTCAGCCAGCAGTATAACAGAAATATAACAAGAAGTCGGAAAGAAAGATTGAAGGAGTCGTATTGGAGTCGTCGTACACGAAAGTCGTTGATCAGTCGTCAGTAGTCAGTAGTCGGCAGTCAGTGATGAGTCGTAAAGAGGTCAGAAGGAAGTCGTTTAAAAGTCTTTAAATTGGCTTTAGTTGTCTTTAAGTTAAATATTATAAACAAACTATTAATAATACAATGTAACATATATACATAAAAATATTCCCTCAGGATGTAATTAATGGCCTTTTGAATAATGCTTCCAGCTTTTTTCAAACCTAATCTAGACCTCAAAATTCATATTTTCCGCCTATTACTTTGGACGAGGTTTTCTCGCGGTCTTGTTTGGCTGGATAGGGCTGATTTGGCTAGATTTGACTGATATTAAATCGGTATAAAAATCTACGGTTGGATTAAAGCAATGACCCTATAATTGAAAGGTAGCGCCTTGTTAGAAGTCAAAAACACTTATATTTTTTTAAAATGATGCGTCTTAATTTCTTCTTGATAGCCCTGGGTACTCTTACTGTAAAATTAACGCAGTCACAGTAATGGTAGTTCAATTGCTTTGATTTTCCTTTTTATTTAAGAGCGCGATATTGTAAGACCGATGCAGGTCCTGCTTGTGCTAAGAAGTCGAAGGCAAGGAAGCCGGGAGCGCTCTCAAAAAAATTTACCCATTCGTTGTCACTTGATTTGCTATCGTCTTCGATTTCGACTTCGGTGGTCTTTGCAGAATTTCTATACTCTGGTTCCTGGGCATCTGGGCCTGTTTCCCCACCTGACGTATTGTGTTTTATTTGGGCCTGTTCGCAGTCGGCTTGAGGCTTTCGGAAATCAGTTGGCTGCCTAAACCTAGAAGATGAGTCAATTTCCATTGGCTTTGGGGTTTTGCCCTTGGTTTTCTTTTTTGTTTTTACCTTGTTGCTCATAGTTGCCCTGTTGCTTTTTGACAAAATGGGGTTTTCTTTCACCAATTCATTTCATTTTTACTATATTTACCTTGTTTCGACAAGGATTTCCTTTTAATATTCACCCTGGCATTGTCTCTTTCCGCAACATCCTTGGAGTAGGATACCAAAAGCATGCTGCATTGTATTCTTGTCTCTGGGCCTCTGTCCAGTGCCAATGCAGACGCAAAATATTTTGCCAGTGCTGGAAAAACAATAGCCTTAAGGGGTTTATTTAGACCAGAAATTAAGGCGTGATTTACGTCCCCTCTAACTTCAGCGTTACCCAGTGTAGCCTGCTCTGCTTCGTGTGACATTACAATCTGGTTTGTAAGCAAGGGCAATTTGTTTTCGACCTCGCCGTAATATTCAATTAGGCCTCCCTTTGCTTAACCATTTCGAGGTCTTGCGTTCCAAAGTTCTATACAAGTTCCACGTACAAGCAAACAAGCCTAGCTAAAATTGCGTCAAAATTAAGGATTGTACTGTGCGACGCCAGGTTACTGCCTGGTAATGTGCGTAGCTGCCATTAGATGGCTTGAACATTTTGAACGCGTCTATAGCGATCCCCCACTAAACACAGGGTTTGATTTGACTATATTGAGAGGGACTGTAGCACTTTACTTCTGTGACCACACCTAGCAATGAGCTCAAAGCATAAACATTTAAAGAATAAATGAATAAAGAAGAATGTGACTTAAATATTTGTTTGTACAATTCTTTCGTCTTAACTTGCATTATTGAATCGACGAAAGACTTGTAGATTTGGCTAGTATATAGAGAAAAATTATAAAATATAAAAAACGAAGTATTACTTATTTTAAAAATAATTTCGCGCGGCTTTCCACTGCATAACGTACAGCCCAACCAACCGATGGGCGCCGGTTTATCGTACGGCTCGGATCGCGGGCGTACCCCTAAAACAAGAGGGTATAAAAAAAATTACGACGAAGAGGTGGAATGCGTTTGTTGCTCTGAAAGGTAGGTGAGAATTGACGATTTGATAGAAGTGGACGTGCAGAGTGTAGTAATAGAGTATAAGTCATTCTAGTCAGAACATAAAACCCTAGATGCGATCTAACACTCAAAGAGTGCAGACGCGCCTGCGGATGGACAGCAAGTTTCTTATCGTGCTTTCACTCCCACTATTCTGAAACTGTCACATAGTATCTGATTGGTTCAACCTGCGTACCTAACGGTCTGCAACAAACTCTAATGCACATTCCAGAGTGCGTGTCATCTGCTGCCTACAAAATTCTCTCCCTGTAGAAGCTGTGTACAACGCAGCAGAAGCAAAGTGCGGTTGGCATACCGGCCAACGGTGCCCAGTTCCCCTCCCTCCGCGCAATCGTCCAAAACCTAGAGCATGGATTGGCAAGCCCCCGCGCGGGTCACCACGCTTGGCAAAACAACGTCCTGCAGGAAGGCTCTTAAAGCAAGGAAGTGCAGCTTGAGCAGCGACTCAAGCTCGAGTTCTTCTTACGCGGAGCCCAGCGAGATCAAGCGTAAGCCCGCGCGTCAAAAGCAAGGAGAGGAGCCTGACGTCACGCCTAGCACCAGCGCAGCTCTGCATAGAAAGCTGGCAAACAACTCCTTTGCCTTCCTCTCACGCAAAGAAGATGACGACGAACATGACGAACCCAAACCTGCCTCAGAGGCAGTGGCATCTAAACCAACAGAGAAACCGAACCCGATCCCGAAGACCCTCAAGCCTCCCCCGATCTACATCCCAGATGTGACCGACATTACCGCGATTGTCAAGATGATAACGACTCTCGTGGGTACCAAAAACGACTTCTCATACAAAACGGAGAGAAATAATAATTTACGCGTAATGATGCCAGACAAGGAGTCCTACACAGCCCTACGCCAGCACCTCGGATCACAGAACAAAAGGCATCGTACCTTCCAACCAAAGGACGAGAGAGCGTACAGGGCGGTCATCAAGGGACTTCACCACTCTACGGACCAGACTGAAATTAAAGAAGAACTCCACAAATACGGCCATACTGTGAGGGATCTGCACAATCCCATTGACAGGAAATCCAAACAACCACTGGGGATATTTTTTGTTAATCTAGAACCAGCGAGCAACAACACAGAGGTTTTCAAAATAAAGAGGATTCGCAGGTCAGTCGTCACCGTAGAGCTACCACTAAAGTTCAACGACGTTCCACAATGTTTCAGATGCCAAGGGTTCGGAAACACTCAGCTCTACTGCTTCCTGGAACATCGCTGCGTGAAATGTTGTGGTCCTCACGACTCCAGGTTATGCACCAAAAAGATGACGAAAAAGCATGCTGTTTACATTGCCAAGCTGATCACCCTGCGTCGTTCAGAGGATGGCTACAAAAAGGCAAAGGCACAGCAATCTCCTAAAGCTAGACCCGTTGTGAGTAGCAACAAACCACCTCCCATCCAGATACCAACCATCATCAATGGTATGAGTTACAGGGACGTACTTCTAGGAAACCAAGCGACACAGCAAACGAATCCCCAACAAACCCTTCAAATTACTTCCGAAGCCTCAGAACCCAACCAGTTTGAAACGATGCTTGCCCGCATGGAAAGAACGATTGAGACGATGATGGAAAAGTTTATCTCGCAGATGTTCTCGCAGATGATGCAGTTTATAGCTCCCTCAACAGAAAGTAATTCAATTAAGTCTTAATATAGTTTTTTGGAACGCAAACGGCCTGCAGAGGAGCAAAGCCGAAGTAGAGCATCTCATCAAAACAGACAATATCGATGTTCTTCTAATTTTAGAATCCTTTTGTCCCAGATCCCACCTTAACATTAGCGGGTACGAACTGATACATGCCAACCATCCATCTGGCAGAGCACGCGGAGGAGCAGCTATGCTCATTAGGAGTGGCATTCAGTACACGGAACTTCCCGTGTTTCAGGAGGAATGGGCTCAGTGCGCCGTGACCAGGATTTCTAACCCACAGGGAGATATAACTATTGGTGCGGTTTACTTCCCACCCAGACACTCGATAACCGAGACCCACCTCGCTTTATAGTAGCCGGAGACTTTAACGCTAAAAACTCCTGGTGGGGGTCCCGCACAAACAACCCCAAAGGCATAAAGCTCTATAAGTACCTGCAGCGGAAGAGTCCGGACTGCCATTTCACTGGAGAACCCACACACTGGCTACGACCCTTCAAAGCAGCCGGATCTGCTGGACTTCGCCGTCTTCAAGCGCATAGGACACTCTAAGATAACATGCTCAAGCTATGATAAACTGCTATCCGACCACAGCGCAGTAAACTTGCTCCTAAACATCCCCGTCCTCAGAAAAACCCCGCCTAGAAGACTCACCGGGAAACACACAAGTGCCCCCAAGATTATGTTCTGGATGCTTTTTTCCCTGAACCCAAATCCCCCTCTTTCCGCACCAAGCAATATAGATGCGGCCATCGAAAAACTAACCAAAGAGATTCACAATGCTGCTGAGTTTGCGAATCCACCTCCTCCGACTACCCCGAGAACAGCTGAAAGAGACGTGCACTTGTGGTCTCCTGAATTCGCGGCCCTCATAGCCGAAAAAAGGCGCTTCAGAAGAGTCTGGTCCTCGCGCAACCCCAGGGACAAGACAGCACTTAATCGTGCCACCAAGGAACTGAAGGACAAGCTAAGCATCCTACGGCACGACTCCTTCCATAGATTCCTTGAGGAGCTGGAACCTGGAGACCCGCAGCACAATCTGTGGAATGTCACGAGGCACATAAAAAGACCTGCGAAGAAGATATCACCCGTGAACAAAGTGGACGGTTCCTGGTGTCGGTGTGAGGTTGGCAGAAGCAAAGGCAGAAGCTTTTGCTGACCATCTACACAGTGCATTCTCACCATTCGACAGATGCACTGGCAAAGAGAGAGCTGCCACCATAAGGTTCGTAGACAGCCCAAGTGCTCCAGGCCCGCCAATACAGCCCGTCGAACCAGAGGAGATTGCGCAGGAGATCACCTCCATAAAAAATGGCAAGTCACCAGGTCCTGACCGAATCGAATCAACAGCACTGAAAATTTTACCCCTAATCTGTTCCCAAAGGCTGGCTAACATCTTTAACAGCTCCCTCCGTCTATCCGGAAAGTGTGGAAACGTGCTGAAGTAATTGTCCTCCTCAAGCCTGGAAAACCTGGAGCCAATCTAGCCTCGTATCGTTCGATTATTTTGCTGGCAATCCTCTCTAAAATACTTGAAAGAGTATTTTTGCGTAGAGTACTGCCAGTACTGGACGAGGCCGGACTGATCCCTGATCACCAGTTTGTCTTCAGACGCTTCCATGGAACACCTAAGCAATGCCACCGGCATCCTGGACTCCTTTTCAAAATTAAATCCCACCATCCAAGTTCCCACTTCGCCTTCTTCAAATCGTACACTGAGAACAGAGAATTCCGAGTGTGATGCGGATCATCAATCAGCATGTCTAGGCCTATTAGAGAAGGAGTACCTCAAGGCAGTGTTCTTGGACCCATCTTGTACACACTCTACACAGCGGACCTTCCCATGGCCCCCTCTCGGAACCTCACAGTAGCCACATATGCAGATGACACCGCCTCCCTAGCCTCCGCCACAGATTCCTAGGAAGCATCAGCCATCATGGCTGAAACGATTGAACATCGTGGTCAACGCGGAGAAATCCTCCCACACAACCTTCGCACTACGCAGGGGGGATTGCCTCCCCGTCACACTCAACGGGGAAACTATCCCTATGAATAACACTCCCAAATATTTAGGGCTATATGCCTGAGCACAGTTTTTAACGCCCATCCGTACCACGAAAACTCAATAACCCATAAAGAGCTTGGAATTCCATGGTTAGCAGAGAAGATCACCCGTCTCAGCGAAAGATACACAAAAAGCCTGGACAACTACCCCAACCACCTGGCCATCAACTTCCTAGACAATAGCCAATCCCTAAGACGCCTGAAAAGGAAACACCCGCTTGACCTCACCAAAGTCAACTTCATTAGATATACATTCCATGTACCTCCCTTAAGTCAAGGTCATTCCGAAACCATTTAATGATTGTCCACTCGGATAGATTTTAAATACAAAATAAGATTGTAAAAAAAAAGTGCATTCGGAGTCCCTAATAGCGATTATTTTACGCTTTGGAGATTCATTTAGCAGCTGTAGGCTGCTAAATTAGGTATTAAATAGGGCTGATCCATAATTGTAGGAAATGAGTACGTTGTTTGAAAGAAAGTTGCGTATAGATCGGCAATACCCTGATCAATAGTTGCAGATAAATTTGCAAACGAAATTAGGGGGAGAAGACACATGCTTACACTGCTTCGGATCCTGTGTAAACTGGATCTGACGGCGGTATAAATAATTCTCTTATAATACTCAGCGTTATGCACGGTGAAGTTTGAGCGAGCTACTAAGTATCTTGAGAAAGTTACATTACAGCCAGATTTCTTATGTTTCTTAATGAGTCTGTTTTTAATGTATTTTAAGTTTGTAAGGCTTCATGTAAACCAAGGAGATCAGTGGAGGCGGATGGATACTTCCATGGCACGCAAGAGTCGAAGAAAGCGGTAAGCGTTTTGTAGATAAAGCGATATTAATACCGGTGCATTCCCAGAGATCGAACCAATCATATGTATGAATGAAATTGCTTAGTCTCTGAAAATCAGCCTTGTGAAACCAGCACGTTTTATGAACCCCATGGCGAGACTGAAGGTTGCTAGCAGTAAGGGTTTCAATCGACACCTCAAGCGTTGGGTGGTAAGGATCTTCTGGGGTTAAAAGTGGCATAGCTCTGGAAAGGGTTATTCAATTTGGATCAGAAACCAAACATACATCTAGAAGCCTTATCTTATCTCTACGCTTCTCTTCGGCACGACTGATCGCTGTTTCCGAGGTGGAGTTTTCCATGTCTTCATTGTCGCTTAAAACCTGGAAGTGATTTCTGGGGATAATGTCCTGATGAGAGACTGCCCTTTTACGGGTTAATTTGGGGAAAAGAGCTGAGCCGGCTCTTTTATAAGATACATCTTGCCATCCTTTAAGATGAACAGAGATCGGTGAGGTGCTTCGCACTGATTTGGCTCTTGCTAATTGTTGTAGAGCATACACCATTTAGTATTGGTGTCGAATTGTACTGGAATGACATTGTGGGGATGCCTGAAGTTGCCGTACTAGTGGTAGTACAGGTTGTGATTTCCCATGGGGCGGAGATGGCTGGACATTCGCGTGACCCGTCTATATGTAAATGGGTTTGCACCAGCATGCAGTTCTGATGAGCCGAAGCCTGCAGTTGACCGTTCCGTCGAAATCAATTGATTTACTTGGGGATGGATTGTCCATGTTCTCTAGCAATTACCATACTTACTTTATTTGATAAAATTAAAGAATTGCCAGAAGTACATTTTCAGAGAGTGTTCTGAAACCGGCTAAACTTGTAGACCAGACGAGAGCAATATCGGCCGTTCAAGCTTAAAGCTTAAGCTTCATTATCTGATCGCCACGCGAGCTACCAGAGAGCAGGCGCGACTAAAAAATATAGATGATGATTAAATATAAATATAAGTGACACAGTCAACTAAATCATTTTGTTTGCATTTTCTGCACTCACAGATTAATAAGAGTAATGCCACAACCGTGTGTGGGAGGATAAATCCTCCCATTTTGGCAACATTGGTTTAAACATGTGACACACGTTTCGTGTTTTGTTTTAATGTCAAATATCTTCAGTTTGGTCTATAATTTAACCATGAATCGTCTCAAAAACGAACAACGCTTGCTAATTGTTAATTTTATTATCCAAATGCGTGCTCTGTTATGAACGTTTGCGCACTTCTCCCTTTTATGGTCAGCTTAATCGACACACTGAAGCGGCTATTCGGGCTATGTGACTAAATTTCGCACCAAATTTATATTGTTGGACATTAAACCATCAAGACGCTTAAGTAGAATGCTTACTAAAGAAAATATCGCAGTTGTATCGGACAGTGTCAATGATGACCACCAACTATCGATTCGTCGTCGTTTGCAGCAATTGGACCCTTTGTTATTCATCAAAGTGGAAAATTTTGCGGATGGAATTTATTGTGAAGCCTTTTCAAATATAGCTGGTACGAGAATTAAAGCCGGACGACCTACCGCAACGCAAAAATTTTGGTGAATGGGCTTTTTATCGAAAAATTGTATTTAGTAACGAAGCTCATGTGTCGATAATGGGTAAATAAATCTTTTCTTTCTTCTTTTTTGCCCAAAATGCAAGAGCTCGACTTGTCATGTGATGTAATGACTATTTTTGTGAGACTGTGTTAAATCTAATGTTTTTACAACAAGCCCGCTTCAATTCACGCTTTTGAGGACAGCATTGAAGCATTTATTCGTAAGATATCGGCTGAAATGTTGAAAAGAGTATGCCAAATATGAATTAAGCGGATGGACCATTTGAGGCGCAGTCACGGTCAACATTTGCATGAATTGATTCAAATAAAGATTTTATGTATTTTTTTGAATTTTAAAAGGTTTTTTTTTAAACTTTTCTATAGCTTGTGAAGTATCCCCCTTTATTAAGAATTACTTTTTGACTTTTAATTAGCGAAGAGGTTTTTAATATTCTGCATTATTACATTAAATCTAAATTTTAATAATTGCATTCTAAAATATTGTAGATAAAAAATTTTAAACTTTGACCAACAAGCATTCGATTTTTTTTTCACGTCGTTAAGTAATAGGATACCGTTATTGATTTTTTATTTGCTATTTGAACTTGCTTTGGAATAGAATTTGAGTTACTAAAATTAACAATTTGTTTCTTATTACATTTACAAATCTATTCTTTTAAAACTTTGGCGAATGTCATAGGTGAGGTTTTTGAAGACATATACTCTTTATTTTACATATGTGTACATATGCATTGTTCTTAACTGTGGGTTTTATGACTATGTCTTTGTATTCCATTTCTCGTAAATTTGGAATTTTGACAGTATACAGGAGTGTTGTTATGATCTGCGCTTTCGGCTATGTTCTTCTAGTAATATAGCACTAACCAATTTAAAGATATAGTCTTTTCTTACTTGGGGAATGGGGTGTTAATGGTTGTGTTTGTCTAATGTTGAAGGGTAGAGTAAAATGTTCATTTTTTTTTTTTTCTATTAAAATTGTATTTATTTACATTGCAGTCTACTGTTACTATATATAGTAACTTCTACTGCAGAGATTCATAATTTCTATCCAGTATTTACATATTTACAAACTTAAACCTAGTTAGGGAGTCTATAGGCATTATTTAATTTAATTAATTAATTTATATATCTTCTTGGCAGATCTGTTGGGTGAATGCGCAGGAGCCTCCTTCTCGCCCTCAGTCCCATTACAAGTCTCCTCTTCAAGAGTTTTCGAGCCAACTGGTTAGCGTGGTTTCCCAATTTATTTACGTACGCGGTTTGCGTACGTGCTTGTTTGTTTATGACATCGCCAATCCTTGGTACCCTCAGCTCCGTTACTGTGATTCTGAGCTGAGCCGGCTCTTTTCCCCAAATTAACCCTTAAAAGGGCAGTCTCTCATCAGGACATTATCCCCAGAAAACAGTTCCAGGTTTTAAGCGACAATGAAGACATGGAAAACTCCACCTCGGAAACAGCGATCAGTCGTGCCGAAGAGAAGCGTAGAGCCAACCCGCAAATATTGATACACCTTTTTCCGGCGCCTCATCACTAG
The DNA here is from genome assembly GCA_035047325.1 of Drosophila vallismaia. Taxonomy (NCBI): domain Eukaryota; kingdom Metazoa; phylum Arthropoda; class Insecta; order Diptera; family Drosophilidae; genus Drosophila; species Drosophila vallismaia. Next base: position 632,129 of record JAWNPU010000044.1, read on the forward strand.
CTCGCCGTCAATCTAAAGTACCAAGAATCACGGTCCCCCACGGGGTTTACTTTCCGGAATTCGCCAAAGAACTGGACGCCCTCATTGGACCTTCACCCACCTTCACAATAAAAACCTTAAATTCAGCTGATTGTGTTATAGAGTGCAACTCATCTGACGACTACCGAACTGTGGCCCGTCATAACCTCCTAACAACCTCCTAAGAAACATCTCTGCTGTCTGCAGACATAAAGTTAGCTTGGAGAAGCCGCGTAAACAGACCGAGCCAGTCCAATGCCTCAGGAATATGGGCACACCAAGGCATATTGCACTCGACATCATATATGCAGACAGTGCGGTAAGAATTATCCAACTTCTGAATGCAAGCTCCGACCGGACGATCCTAAATGCTTCTATCACTGTGGCAACTCTCACGCAGCCAACTTTAAAGGTTGCACAAAATATCTACAAATCAACTTTAAAAAAATTATCAGCAGAAGATCATTCCATCACCTTTACCTTTGGTAAGTAAACTTACGCGAGCGTATCAAGTATTAATAAAACGGTCGCTAAAATCGGACAGCCTAGTATACCACCAATTCACAAGCCGATAACCATCAGCTCATCACGAAGATCAACAGTGTGATGTCAACTATTGATTCCGTCATGCAAGTTATCTTTCGCTTGCTCCCTCCCCCACCACCTCTCATAATGAGTCGATTTAAAATAGTGCCCTGGAACGCCAACAGGGCCTCCTCGAAGGTCAAGAGATTATTTCCTTTGTAGAACTCCATAACATCGACATCCTCATGTTGTCTGAGACGCACTTCAACACACGGTCCCGCTTTAGAACCTCCAACGGCAAACCTCCAACGCAGATAGACTTCTACCGCCCAATAAGTCTACTTCCAACCTTTTATAAGGTCTTTGAACGCATTCTGATGAAGCGATTGATGGATCTGCCGCAGGTATCCGGATTACATACCCCAACATCAATTTGGCTTCAGGAAGTCACACGGTTGCCCGGAATAAGTCCACCGTCTAGTCAATCACGTAACGCACGCACTTGAGTCCAAGCTCTACATGGTGGCAGTCTTCCTCGATGTCAAGCAAGCTTTTGATAAGGTATGGCACGAGGGACTCCAATATAAAGTAAAGGCCCTTCTTCCAGGACCTCACTATAATATCCTAAGATCCTTCATCACCGATCAGACTTTCGAGGTGGCAGTGAGAGACCCTCGATCGAGAATGCTGGCTATGAACGCAGGAGTCGCTTCAATCACTGTTTATCACATGCTCATACTTAGCACCTTCTTCAGAACCGCCCACATACTGGCACCACTTATTTGTCATTCAGCTGGTTTCTAATCGAATGTCGGACAGTAACCTGCTAGTGACTCTACGAGACTTCAATTTACCTGAACTTACCTGGTCAAACATCGAGAATTCACCATCTTTATCACTCTAAACACACCATGATTTTACTGAGGATATGTTCGACATATCCCTTGGTCAAATGAACCACGTAAGGAATTCTTTATGTCGGCGTTTTTTTTTTTATTATGCCTTACGGTATGAAAATTAAAATCTTCAAAAGGTACCACCTACCGTCCATAGGTGGTATGCATGATTCATAACTCTCCAGGTAGAGTTATGCCTACGTACTAAAAACAAAAACCTGCGTATGCCATCCTTTACTAGGTCACCGGGACTGCCAGTCAAGTTATTAGGTCGGTGAGCAGGATGTGGAGCCAGATCGTACTCCCTTCCTTATTAATTGGCCAAGAGGCGCACGTCCTTCAATCCCGTAGTTGCATTTTGCAAAAAGCCGGTTTCGCTGAGTATTCTTCTCCCGCCACCACATAGGAATACGTCGCCTATATGAGCCTCCTGCTCTGTTGGCCATCTCGTCGGCTCGGACACGCTTCATCATGTCTCTGATGATGTTATATCCCCGCTCCCAAGAGTCGCTGTTCTCCATCATGGCCATGATCAAGCCGCTAGGGCTGAGCGGGGCACCAATAAGCGCCCTTAGCTGCACCTTCTCCTCCGTGAACCTGGAACAGTGCATGAGCACATAAGGCTTCTAGATGTATGTTTGGTTTCTGATCCAAATTGAATAACCCTTTCCAGAGCTATGCCACTTTTAACCCCAGAAGATCCTTACCACCCAACGCTTGAGGTGTCGATTGAAACCCTTACTGCTAGCAACCTTCAGTCTCGCCATGGGATTCATAAAACTTGCTGGTTTCACAAGGCTGATTTTCAGAGACTAAGCAATTTCATTCATACATATGATTGGTTCGATCTCTGGGAATGCACCGAAATTAATATCGCTTTATCTACAAAACGCTTACCGCTTTCTTCGACTCTTGCATGCCATGGAAGTATCCATCCGCCTCCACTGACCCTCCTTGGTTTACATGAAGCCTTACAAACTTAAAATACATTAAAAACAGACTCCTTAAGAGACATAAGAAAACTGGCTGTAATGTAACTTTCTCAAGATACTTAGTAGCTCGCTCAAACTTCACCGTGCATAACGCTGAGTATTATAAGAGAATTATTTATACCGCCGTCAGATCCAGTTTACACAGGATCCGAAGCAGTGTAAGCATGTGTCTTCTCCCCCTAATTTCGTTTGCAAATTTATCTGCAACTATTGATCAGGGTATTGCCGATCTATACGCAACTTTCTTTCAAACAACGTACTCATTTCCTACAATTATGGATCAGCCCTATTTAATACCTAATTTAGCAGCCTACAGCTGCTAAATGAATCTCCAAAGCGTAAAATAATCGCTATTAGGGACTCCGAATGCACTTTTTTTTTACAATCTTATTTTGTATTTAAAATCTATCCGAGTGGACAATCATTAAATGGTTTCGGAATGACCTTGACTTAAGGGAGGTACATGGAATGTATATCTAATGAGGTTGACTTTGGTGAGGTCAAGCGGGTGTTTCCTTTTCAGGCGTCTTAGGGATTGGCTATTGTCTAGGAAGTTGATGGCCAGGTGGTTGGGGTAGTTGTCCAGGCTTTTTGTGTATCTTTCGCTGAGACGGGTGATCTTCTCTGCTAACCATGGAATTCCAAGCTCTTTATGGGTTATTGAGTTTTCGTAGTACGGATGGGCGTTAAAAACTGTGCTCAGGCATATAGCCCTAAATATTTGGGAGTGTTATTCATAGGGATAGTTTCCCCGTTGAGTGTGACGGGGAGGCAATCCCCCCTGCGTAGTGCGAAGGTTGTGTGGGAGGATTTCTCCGCGTTGACCACGATGTTCAATCGTTTCACCATGGATCGAGAGCATCCAGTTGTCTCTGTATGATGGCTGATGCATATGTGGCTACTGTGAGGTTCCGAGAGGGGGCCATGGGAAGGTCCGCTGTGTAGAGTGTGTACAAGATGGGTCCAAGAACACTGCCTTGAGGTACTCCTTCTCTAATAGGCCTAGACATGCTGATTGATGATCCGCATCACACTCGGAATTCTCTGTTCTCAGTGTACGATTTGAAGAAGGCGAAGTGGGAACTTGGATGGTGGGATTTAATTTTGAAAAGGAGTCCAGGATGCCGGTGGCATTGCTTAGGTGTTCCATGGAAGCGTCTGAAGACAAACTGGTGATCAGGGATCAGTCCGGCCTCGTCCAGTACTGGCAGTACTCTACGCAAAAATACTCTTTCAAGTATTTTAGAGAGGATTGCCAGCAAAATAATCGAACGATACGAGGCTAGATTGGCTCCAGGTTTTCCAGGCTTTAGGAGGACAATTACTTCAGCACGCTTCCACACTTTCCGGATAGACGGAGGGAGCTGTTAAAGATGTTAGCCAGCCTTTGGGAACAGATTAGGTGTAAAATTTTCAGTGCTGTTGATTCGATTCGGTCAGGACCTGGTGACGTGCCATTTTTTAAGGAGACGATCTCCTGCGCAATCTCCTCTGGTTCGAGCACTTGGGCTGTCTACGAACCTTATGGTGGCAGCTCTCTCTTTGCCAGTGCATCTGTCGAATGGTGAGAATGCACTGTGTAGATGGTCAGCAAAAGCTTCTGCCTTTGCTTCTGCCAACCTCACACCGACACCAGGAACCGTCCACTTTGTTCACGGGTGATATCTTCTTCGCAGGTCTTTTTATGTGCCTCGTGACATTCCACAGATTGTGCTGCGGGTCTCCAGGTTCCAGCTCCTCAAGGAATCTATGGAAGGAGTCGTGCCGTAGGATGCTTAGCTTGTCCTTCAGTTCCTTGGTGGCACGATTAAGTGCTGTCTTGTCCCTGGGGTTGCGCGAGGACCAGACTCTTCTGAAGCGCCTTTTTTCGGCTATGAGGGCCGCGAATTCAGGAGACCACAAGTGCACGTCTCTTTCAGCTGTTCTCGGGGTAGTCGGAGGAGGTGGATTCGCAAACTCGGCAGCATTGTGAATCTCTTTGGTTAGTTTTTCGATGGCCGCATCTATATTGCTTGGTGCGGAAAGAGGGGGATTTGGGTTCAGGGAAAAAAGCATCCAGAACATAATCTTGGGGGCACTTGTGTGTTTCCCGGTGAGTCTTCTAGGCGGGGTTTTTCTGAGGACGGGGATGTTTAGGAGCAAGTTTACTGCGCTGTGGTCGGATAGCAGTTTATCATAGCTTGAGCATGTTATCTTAGAGTGTCCTATGCGCTTGAAGACGGCGAAGTCCAGCAGATCCGGCTGCTTTGAAGGGTCGGTAGGCCAGTGTGTGGGTTCTCCAGTGAAAGGGCAGTCCAGACACTTCCGCTGCAGGTACTTATACAGCTTTATGCCTTTGGGGTTGTTTGTGCGGGACCCCCACCAGGAGTTTTTGGCGTTAAAGTCTCCGGCTACTATAAAGCGAGGTGGGTCTCGGTTATCGAGTGTCTGGGTGGGAAGTAAACCGCACCAATAGTTATATCTCCCTGTGGACTAGAAATCCTGGTCACGGCGCACTGAGCCCATTCCTCCTGAAACACGGGAAGTTCCGTGTACTGAATGCCACTCCTGATGAGCATAGCTGCTCCTCCGCGTGCTCTGCCAGATGGATGGTTGGCATGTATCAGTTCGTACCCGCTAATGTTAAAGTAGGATCTGGGACAAAAGTGGGATTCTAAAATTAGAAGAACATCGATATTGTCTGTTTTGATGAGATGCTCTACTTCGGCTTTGCTCCTCTGCAGGCCGTTTGCGTTCCAAAAAACTATATTAAGACTTAATTGAATTACTTTCTGTTGAGGATGGGAGCTATAAACTGCATCATCTGCGAGAACATCTGCGAGATAAACTTTTCCATCATCCTTTCAATCGTTCTTTCCATGCGGGCAAGCTTCGTTTCAAACTGGTTGGGTTCTGAGGCTTCGGGAGTGGTTTGAAGGGTTTGTTGGGGATTCGTTTGCTGTGTCGCTTGGTTTCCTAGAAGTACGTCGCTGTAACTCATACCATTGATGATGGTTGGTATCTGGATGGGAGGTGGTTTGTTGCTACTCACAACGGGTCCAGCTTTAGGAGATTGCTGTGCCTTTGCCTTTTTGTAGCCATCCTCTGAACGACGCAGGGTGATCAGCTTGGCAATGTAAACAGCATGCTTTTTCGTCATCTTTTTGGTGCATAACCTGGAGTCGTGAGGACCACAACATTTCACGCAGCGATGTTCCAGGAAGCAGTAGAGCTGAGTGTTTCCGAACCCTTGGCATCTGAAACATTGTGGAACGTCGTTGAACTTTAGTGGTAGCTCTACGGTGACGACTGACCTGCGAATCCTCTTTATTTTGAAAACCTCTGTGTTGTTGCTCGCTGGTTCTAGATTAACAAAAAATATCCCCAGTGGTTGTTTGGATTTCCTGTCAATGGGATTGTGCAGATCCCTCACAGTATGGCCGTATTTGTGGAGTTCTTCTTTAATTTCAGTCTGGTCCGTAGAGTGGTGAAGTCCCTTGATGACCGCCCTGTACGCTCTCTCGTCCTTTGGTTGGAAGGTACGATGCCTTTTGTTCTGTGATCCGAGGTGCTGGCGTAGGGCTGTGTAGGACTCCTTGTCTGGCATCATTACGCGTAAATTATTATTTCTCTCCGTTTTGTATGAGAAGTCGTTTTTGGTACCCACGAGAGTCGTTATCATCTTGACAATCGCGGTAATGTCGGTCACATCTGGGATGTAGAGCGGGGGAGGCTTGAGGGTCTTCGGGATCGGGTTCGGTTTCTCTGTTGGTTTAGATGCCACTGCCTCTGAGGCAGGTTTGGGTTCGTCATGTTCGTCGTCATCTTCTTTGCGTGAGAGGAAGGCAAAGGAGTTGTTTGCCAGCTTTCTATGCAGAGCTGCGCTGGTGCTAGGCGTGACGTCAGGCTCCTCTCCTTGCTTTTGACGCGCGGGCTTACCCTTGATCTCGCTGGGCTCCGCGTAAGAAGAACTCGAGCTTGAGTCGCTGCTCAAGCTGCACTTCCTTGCTTTGAGAGCCTTCCTGCAGGACGTTGTTTTGCCAAGCGTGGTGACCCGCGCGGGGGCTTGCCAATCCATGCTCTAGGTTTTGGACGATTGCGCGGAGGGAGGGGAACTGGGCACCGTTGGCCGGTATGCCAACCGCACTTTGCTTCTGCTGCGTTGTACACAGCTTCTACAGGGAGAGAATTTTGTAGGCAGCAGATGACACGCACTCTGGAATGTGCATTAGAGTTTGTTGCAGACCGTTAGGTTCGCAGGTTGAACCAATCAGATACTATGTGACAGTTTCAGAATAGTGGGAGTGAAAGCACGATAAGAAACTTGCTGTCCATCCGCAGGCGCGTCTGCACTCTTTGAGTGTTAGATCGCATCTAGGGTTTTATGTTCTGACTAGAATGACTTATACTCTATTACTACACTCTGCACGTCCACTTCTATCAAATCGTCAATTCTCACCTACCTTTCAGAGCAACAAACGCATTCCACTTCTTCGTCGTAATTTTTTTTATACCCTCTTGTTTTAGGGGTACGCCCGCGATCCGAGCCGTACGATAAACCGGCGCCCATCGGTCGGTTGGGCTGTACGTTATGCAGTGGAAAGCCGCGCGAAATTATTTTTAAAATAAGTAATACTTCGTTTTTTATATTTTATAGTTTTTCTCTATATACTAGCCAAATCTACAAGTCTTTCGTTGATTCAATAATGCAAGTTAAGACGAAAGAATTGTACAAACAAATATTTAAGTCACATTCTTCTTTATTCATTTATTCTTTAAATGTTTATGCTTTGAGCTCATTGCTAGGTGTGGTCACAGAAGTAAAGTGCTACAGGCCCCATCAATATAGTCAAATCAAACCCTGTGTTTAGTGGGGGATCGCTATAGACGGGTTCAAAATGTTTGAACCATCTAATGGCAGCTACGCACATTACCAGGCAGTAACCTGGCGTCGCACAGTACAATCCTTAATTTTGACGCAATTTTAGCTAGGCTTGTTTGCTTGTACGTGGAACTTGTATAGAACTTTGGTACGCAAGACCTCGAAATGGTTAAGCAAAGGGAGGCCTAATTGAATATTACGGCGAGGTCGAAAACAAATTGCCCTTGCTTACAAACCAGATTGTAATGTCACACGAAGCATAGCAGGCTACACTGGGTAACGCTGAAGTTAAAGGGGACGTAAATCACGCCTTAATTTCTGGTCGAAATAAACCCCTTAACGCTATTGTTTTTCCAGCACTGGCAAAATATTTTGCGTCTGCATTGGCACTGGACAGAGACCCAGAGACAAGAATACAATGCAGCATGCTTTTGGTATCCTACTCCAAGGATGTTGCGGAAAGAGACAATGCCAGGGTGAATATTAAAAGGAAATCCTTGTCGAAACAAGGTAAATATAGTAAAAATGAAATAAATTGGTGAAAGAAACCCCCATTTTGTCAAAAAGCAACAGGGCAACTATGAGCAACAAGGTAAAAACAAAAAAGAAAACCAAGGGCAAAACCCCAAAGCCAATGGAAATTGACTCATCTTCTAGGTTTAGGCAGCCAACTGATTTCCGAAAGCCTCAAGCCGACTGCGAACACGCCCAAATAAAACACAATACGTCAAGTGAGGAAACAGGCCCAGATGCCCAGGAACCAGAGTATAGAAATTCTGCAAAGACCACCGAAGTCGAAATCGAAGACGATAGCAAATCAAGTGACAACGAATGGGTAAATTTTTTTGAGAGCGCTCCCGGCTCCCTTGCCTTCGACTTCTTAGCACAAGCAGGACCTGCATCGGTCTTACAATATCGCGCTCTTAAATAAAAAGGAAAATCAAAGCAATTGAACTACCATTACTGTGACTGCGTTAATTTTACAGTAAGAGTACCCAGGGCTATCAAGAAGAAATTAAGACGCATCATTTTAAAAAAATATAAGTGTTTTTGACTTCTAACAAGGCGCTACCTTTCAATAATAGGGTCATTGCTTTAATCCAACCGTAGATTTTTATACCGATTTAATATCAGTCAAATCTAGCCAAATCAGCCCTATCCAGCCAAACAAGACCGCGAGAAAACCTCGTCCAAAGTAATAGGCGGAAAATATGAATTTTGAGGTCTAGATTAGGTTTGAAAAAAGCTGGAAGCATTATTCAAAAGGCCATTAATTACATCCTGAGGGAATATTTTTATGTATATATGTTACATTGTATTATTAATAGTTTGTTTATAATATTTAACTTAAAGACAACTAAAGCCAATTTAAAGACTTTTAAACGACTTCCTTCTGACCTCTTTATGACTCATCACTGACTGCCGACTACTGACTACTGACGACTGATCAACGACTTTCGTGTACGACGACTCCAATACGACTCCTTCAATCTTTCTTTCCGACTTCTTGTTATATTTCTGTTATACTGCTGGCTGACGTGTGGGTCTCTGCGAACCGTACCGCCGTTAGCATTCTTACATTCGGCCATTCTGATTATTCATCAGTCCCTGATGACCACTCGTTTAGGTAGATCACGTTAAAATTTTCTCCAAAAGTGAAACCGTGCAACACATTGGCACGGTCTTAAAATGCTACATAGGGTTTATTTAGGAATTCGTAGCAATCACGAGACCTTTGATCAACATTATTATTTATGTACCCGGATTTGGAAGTGTTTTCTGGGGATAATGTCCTGATGAGAGACTGCCCTTTTACGGGTTAATTTGGGGAAAAGAGCTGAGCCGGCTCTTTTATAAGATACATCTTGCTATCCTTTAAGATGAACAGAGATCGGTGAGGTGCTTCGCACTGATTTGGCTCTTGCTAATTGTTGTAGAGCACACACCATTTAGCATTGGTGTTGAATTGTACTGGAATGACATTGTGGGGATGCTTGAAGTTGCCGTACTAGTGGTAGTACAGGTTGTGATTTTCCATGGGGCGGAGATGGCTGGACATTCGCGTGACCCGTCTATATGTAAATGGGTTTGCACCAGCATGCAGTTCTGATGAGCCGAAGCCTGCAGTTGACCGTTCCGTCGAAATCAATTGATTTACTTGGGGATGGATTGTCCATGTTCTCTAGCAATTACCATACTTACATTATTTGATAAAATTAAAGAATTGCCAGAAGTACATTTTCAGAGAGTGTTCTGAAACCGGCTAAACTTGTAGACCAGACGAGAGCTATATAGGCCGTTCAAGCTTAAAGCTTAAGCTTCATTATCTGATCGCCACGCGAGCTACCAGAGAGCAGGCGCGAATAAAAAATATAGATGATGATTAAATATAAATGACACAGTCAACTAAATCATTTTGTTTGCATTTTCTGCACTCACAGATTAATAAGAGTAATGCCACAACCGTGTGTGGGAGGATAAATCCTCCCATTTTGGCAACATTGGTTTAAACATGTGACACACGTTTCGTGTTTTGTTTTAATGTCAAATATCTTCAGTTTGGTCTATAATTTAACCATGAATCGTCTCAAAAACGAACAACGCTTGCTAATTGTTAATTTTATTATCCAAATGCGTGCTCTGTTATGAACGTTTGCGCACTTCTCCCTTTTATGGTCAGCTTAATCGACACACTGAAGCGGCTATTCGGGCTATGTGACTAAATTTCGCACCAATTTTATATTGTTGGACATTAAACCATCAAGACGCTTAAGTAGAATGCTTACTAAAGAAAATATCGCAGTTGTATCGGACAGTGTCAATGATGACCACCAACTATCGATTCGTCGTCGTTTGCAGCAATTGGACCCTTTGTTATTCATCAAAGTGGAAAATTTTGCGGATGGAATTTATTGTGAAGCCTTTTCAAATATAGCTGGTACGAGAATTAAAGCCGGACGACCTACCGCAACGCAAAAATTTTGGTGAATGGGCTTTTTATCGAAAAATTGTATTTAGTAACGAAGCTCATTTGTCGATAATGGGTAAATAAATCTTTTCTTTCTTCTTTTTTGCCCAAAATGCAAGAGCTCGACTTGTCATGTGATGTAATGACTATTTTTGTGAGACTGTGTTAAATCTAATGTTTTTACAACAAGCCCGCTTCAATTCACGCTTTTGAGGACAGCATTGAAGCATTTATTCGTAAGATATCGGCTGAAATGTTGAAAAGAGTATGCCAAATATGAATTAAGCGGATGGACCATTTGAGGCGCAGTCACGGTCAACATTTGCATGAATTGATTCAAATAAAGATTTTATGTATTTTTTTGAATTTTAAAAGGTTTTTTTTTAAACTTTTCTATAGCTTGTGAAGTATCCCCCTTTATTAAGAATTACTTTTTGACTTTTAATTAGCGAAGAGGTTTTTAATATTCTGCATTATTACATTAAATCTAAATTTTAATAATTACATTCTAAAATATTGTAGATAAAAAATTTTAAACTTTGACCAACAAGCATTCGATTTTTTTTTCACGTCGTTGAGTAATAGGATACCGTTATTGATTTTTTATTTGCTATTTGAACTTGCTTTGGAATAGAATTTGAGTTACTAAAATTAACAATTTGTTTCTTATTACATTTACAAATCTATTCTTTTAAAACTTTGGCGAATGTCATAGGTGAGGTTTTTGAAGACATATACTCTTTATTTTACATATGTGTACATATGCATTGTTCTTAACTGTGGGTTTTATGACTATGTCTTTGTATTCCATTTCTCGTAAATTTGGAATTTTGACAGTATACAGGAGTGTTGTTGTGATCTGCGCTTTCGGCTATGTTCTTCTAGTAATATAGCACTAACCAATTTAAAGATATAGTCTTTTCTTACTTGGGGAATGGGGTGTTAATGGTTGTGTTTGTCTAATGTTGAAGGGTAGAGTAAAATGTTCTTTTTTTTTTTTTTTTTTTTATTAAAATTGTATTTATTTACATTGCAGTCTACTGTAACTTCTACTGCAGAGATTCATAATTTCTATCCAGTATTTACATATTTACATACTTAAACCTAGTTAGGGAGTCTATAGGCATTATTTAATTTAATTAATTAATTTATATATCTTCTTGGCAGATCTGTTGGGTGAATGCGCAGGAGCCTCCTTCTCGCCCTCAGTCCCATTACAAGTCTCCTCTTCAAGAGTTTTCGAGCCAACTGGTTAGCGTGGTTTCCCAATTTATTTACGTACGCGGTTTGCGTACGTGCTTGTTTGTTTATGACATCGCCAATCCTTGGTACCCTCAGCTCCGTTTCAATGTCTTTGTTTCGGATGTACCAAGCCGCTTCAGATAGTTTACGCAAAATTTGCGACTGCGCCACACGAATTTTGTTGAGGTGCGACTTTCCGGCAATGTCATATACTTGGATGCCATATCTCCAAATAGAAGCCAATACAACCTTATAAATTTTGGCCTTGTTTGAAATTGAAAGTTTGTTTACAGGCCTAACGAGCCAAGCCATGCTGTTCGCCTTTGTTTTGAGCCGCCGAGTTACATCCGTTACATGGCGTTGAAATGTAAGTCGCTTATCCAGAGTGACACCGAGGTATTTGTGGGCGTTCGCTTGTTTGAAGAGCTCTTCATGCAGAAACACACCTGGTGATGTGTCTTTTCTCAGGGTGTACGTCAAGGAAACACACTTTTCCGGATTGACTGCGATGTTCCAGCGTAGGGCCCAGTTCTCAAATTTTTTTAGGTAAAGCTGAAGCGTATCGGTGGCTATATAGACGCAAGTATTTCTGACCAGGACTGCAGTGTCATCAGCAAAGGTGGCAACTAGCAGGTCATTTGGATCTGTAAGCGACATTTTGTCAGCTGAGGGCATGTCGTGCGTATACAGGCTATATAGTGATGGACCTAACATACTTCCCTGTGGTACACCTGCGCTGACTCTTTTTGTTTGGGAGGACAGTCCGTCCTGTACTACTTTAAAGGATCGCTCGTGTAGGAAGCTTTTTAATATCAAAAAGAGTTGAGGATTTAGTAGGCTTTTAAGCTTGTACAAAAGTCCTTCATGCGACACTCTGTCGAAAGCCTGCTGGATGTCCAGAAAAGCTCCAACGACGTACTCCTTTCCATGGCAACCTTCCAGCACAAACTTCACTACGCGGTGTAGCTGTTCAGGTGTGCCATGCCTGAGTCTAAAACCAAACTGAAACTTCGGAATAGCTTTTTGGACCTTACGGGATTCGAGCAATCTTCTCAGGATGCACCCCTCAAGTAATTTGCCAAATGCTGGAAGCAGGCTTATTGGGCGATAGGAGTCTAATTCCTCTGCTGGCTTCCCAGCAGAGCATAATGATATTCGCCTTCTTCCAGGCGCTTGGGAAGTGTCCCAGTCGAAGAGCAGAATTGAAAATCAGAACAAGGAATAACAAAGCTCTATGGGGCATCAGCTTAATGGAGCGGTTGTCAATGTGATCCTCACCAGGAGCCTTGTTGTTGCGAAGGGATTTGATATCATCTTCCAATTCCGTAAGTTTAATAGGCTTTACAAGAAGAGCCATCTGCAATGGGGCTTCTAGGGATTCAGCAACCAGTTGTTTTCGTCTTGGCGAAGCTGTCTCGAACGGCTGGAATCTTTTCTCCAGGTTTCTGCCAAACGCTTCAGCTCTGTCCTGAGGTGATTTTGCCCAAGTGCCATCTGGGCTACGGACTGGAAACTTTAGAACAACTTGTCTCTTGAATCTCTTCGTGAGCTTCCAGAGCGCGAATTTTTAGTTTTATGGGCAGTAGATTTCCCGAGGAACGCGTCAGTTGCTTCTCTTTTCAGGATGGCCAGTACTTTTCTCAGCCGATTTGATATCCTTCGGTACAGTCTGTCAATTATTGGGTCATTGGTCCTGATGAACTCACGCCGGAGACGTTTCTTGAGAGTTAAAAGTCCTACTGCTTCCGGAGAGAGAGCGATGCTGGTATGCAAGTTGCGTAGGTGAACTGCGCTGCCAGGAGCTACAATTTGAGCTGCATCTTTTATCTTCTTCATAAAAGTTTCAACCGCTTTTTCGATATCGTCTGCTGTATTTATCTCTGTATTAAGGTTAAAGGCATTGTTAAGTTCGTACTGAAACAGCCTTATATTCGCACCAGGTGGAACGAGCATCCTAATAGGGGCGGTGCTATGAGTTGACGTTGTTAGTGAAGCGATCAGCGGCAAATGATCGGAAGATAGATCATACTCTTCGCGTACTGATAGTAGACTGTTAGCTATACCTTTGTACAAGAAGAAGTCGATACATGAAGGAACATTCCTCGTGTTATACGGGTAGTGAGTGGCTTTGCATGTAGCCACAACTTGAGTTGAGCTGCCGGAGATATAATCGTGAAGTGCTGTGCCTCGAGCATTCGCTCTTATACTACCCCAAAGGCGAAAATGTTCTTTGAAGTTCGGGTTTTATTCGAAGTCAATAAGATGTATTAATTTAGTTATTATGTGTAACTTTTCGATCCCTTTGAATTTAAACGTTACTGTATTTAGTGAGATTCACAGTTGAGCCGACAGCTTAGGCAATTAATAATAACATAATAACATATTCTGAAATGTTTTAAATTTTTGGTATGGCTTTTATGAACTGTTTTTTTCTATTTTTCAGTATAGAGGTTCTATCTGTCCCTGCTTTAACATGAATTTGACCAATTGGAAATTAAGGGCTTTTTCCTTGTCCATAACGATAAGCTGAAAGACTCTAAAGTAAAAATGAGGTTAAGTAAAAGGTTTCTTATATCTTCTATGGCTTTTGATTTTGATTTGATTAAAAAATGTATGCAATGAGTACTAAGTTCCGTTCGACAGAGTAAATGTCAATGTGTAGCATTGAGGTGTCTGTCGTATTTGGAATCCTCGAAAAATTTACATTGCTAGGCCAAATTAAGAATTTTTGTGTTTCATTTTTGGGAAATAGTATATTTCCGAAAAATCCGAAAGTTGTTTTCGGTTATCTAGAGCATTTCTGTGCGCCCTCCTGTTTATTTGCATATTTCCTTTCTCCTGCTTGACATAGCTTTGGTTCAGTGTTTAAAATTTTTCCCATAACCTATTCGGTCCCTTAATTGCCGTTTATTATTGAGAGGTTATTGGTGTATTATATTTTGGAAATGGGATAGAGAACTTTTAGATGGGCTTGTGTGCCTTATAGAAGAATAACTTTTTATTCTTTTTTATATTATGAATATCTTTTTGAAAACATTTATTGGGGCTTTGAAACTAACGATTAGGGAATAGTTGTGTAGAGACCACAGTATTAATTTGTTCTAAAGGTATTCTTTCCCGCTTAATAGAATATTATTATTAGTATTCCTCCAACGGAGAATAATTTCTTTTGCACAAAATTACGTTTGAGCTATTACGTTTCTAGTGAAATAAATTTTTTTGAAAACATTATTTTGGAAACATGTACATCTTCCCCCTAAAAGCATGGTCAAGGGTTTTGCTAATTTAGCATAAGTCTATAAAAATCTTTTGCAGTATCCGGAAAGACCGAGAAAGATCCCTCAATAGTTTAGGTTAGGTATAATTTGATATCGCTGCCACTTAACTCGACTTTAAGATTTTAAGACTTTGATGGAAACCACTTTTTAAGTCTAAAACTAAGATTTTATTATTTCCTAATTATGTATGAGCCTCATTTATCTCGGAAATAGGAAATTTTTATGCTATGGTTATTTTGTTATATTTTTGGTAGTCAATAACCATGTGATATTTCCATTCTTTTAAGGCAGACCTTGAAGCTGATGATAACCTGACTGGACCTGATTCCGTTCGTGGTACCGTTCTTAAGATTCATTATTTTTTTGCAGGTTTCGATTTCAGCATCTAGTTCTTTTAAATCCTCGATGCCCATGAAATCAAAATATTTCAATTTGGTACCAAAAAAAATTGTATTTTAATGTCTCAAATAAAAAAAAGGGTTGCGCCTTTTCGATAAGTTACTAGAAAGCAAAGAGAGGTGAATTAATTTATAATGGGTTGTATACAAATTTTGTTTGATGTAGTTACTATTTGAACCTGTATCAAGTAATATCTGTATAAAACTTCCATT
This sequence comes from Drosophila vallismaia, assembly GCA_035047325.1. Classification (NCBI taxonomy): domain Eukaryota; kingdom Metazoa; phylum Arthropoda; class Insecta; order Diptera; family Drosophilidae; genus Drosophila; species Drosophila vallismaia. Next base: position 647,520 of record JAWNPU010000044.1, read on the forward strand.
CCTCATCTTGGATATGAAGTATAGAATAAAAAAGTTATTTTTTCAAAACATGTAACGATGCGTCATCATAATAATATGTGTGGTTTTTCAGCATCAACTTCGCCTATCTGTTCCACCTATCTTTTAAGTTGTCCTCAAAGTTGTTGTATTCTGCATATTCGGCAATAAATTGTTCATATCCTGTCACCGTCGAGAGAGTCTCGACAGAACGCGTCTCGTTATTTTCAGTAGTTTGTATGTTGAAGTTTGTTTGCCGTTGTACCCCGTAGATTTTTGCCATGTTTTTGCCATGGGTTGCTATCCAAATTGATAGTAGGAAGTCATGGGGTGGGATTGGTGGTTCTCTGTTCATGAAGGGGATGCTGCGAGGAGCAGGTGAAGGGTCGGAGTTCTGGTTTCTAAAGTATCTTGTTTTTTTCATGTTTATTGGGTGCTTGTCTCAAAATTTTTGGTGTTCCAACTTTAGGTAAAGGTGCTGAGGGTAAGTCTTTGATTCCCAATTAATTAGAATTATATAGTGAATAAGGGTGTTTTTTAATATTAATAATTAAATGATTATTCATTTCATATGTGTAAATATATGTTGTTCCTTTTTTGCTTTAAACCAGAGTCTGGTTTTAGTCATTCTACTTTAGTGGGTACCTTAGGGAAACGTAAAGTTCGAATTGTTAATATTTCCAATGAGATTATGTTGTTCACTTTATCTCTTAACAGTTGTTTATTTAAATTTTTTATATTTGGTTTTGTGTGTGTGGTTATTGTTAGTCAGTTAAAACTTTAAAAATTTTACAGTATTATAGATCTTTTTTTTGATGTGGCTCTTCCCTCCGACGATCCAAATTTCATCCTGTTTGTTCCGTTTTTTACTTCGGATCCTGCGATGAGTACCCAATCGAGTGGTGTCGTACCGCTTTGCCTATAGTCTTTGGAGTCCACCGATGGGTTAAAAAAACAACCTTAGTTCGATTTGCCAAAATCGATTAAACGAAACGAATAGAATTTAATTTTTCCGGTTGCTGCAAATATAAATGCAAGGCACCAACTAAATAGACATTTTACTGTGTCGTTTAATAAAGTAGAAAAGATAAATAATACGGAATATGCAAGTTATACGTAATTTGTATAATGCAATCTGTCAGAAACGCCTGGATTTTTTAAAATACAAACTCTGGCTATTGCACTATGATAACTCTGGCTATTGCACTATGATAACGCCCTTCTGATCACACATCGATGCTTTTGCGTGAATTTATGTCTAAAAACAAACCTAGTTATGATTCAAGCCCCAGACTTGACCCCCCGTCACTTATCCCTCTCCAAAAAACTAAAGAGGCTCATGAAAGAACGACAAAGACGGCATCCAAGGAGGAGCTGGAAAAGGTCACAAAAAATTTTTCTTTTAAGCGCTTCGATGATTGGAAAAAACTTGGGCATGGGCGTATTGAAGGGAAATGATTTTTAATATTCATGAATTTTGATATTCATGAATCAATAAAATTTTTTTGAGAAATTACAACATTTTTTGCATAGACCTTATATATGTATATAATTACGGAGTATTTAATTCGGAGTATCTTTCTTTAAAAAATATAATTTTTATATTCGAAAAGACCCGAAAGTGGGAGATTACAGTACAAATGTATACAATTGTAGGGACAAATACTAACTCAAACTTACCAGGGGTGTTAGTTGAAGTTTGCCGGTTGTACTAGTAGATGTCGCTAGCAATACGAGTATGTATAAATTTTTTATGATCGTATGTGTGTAATTTTTTTCTATTGACATTAATTTACAAAAATACGCAAGTCACATTCCGCCAAAATAATAACGTCATATTTGTTTACCTCAGTGAATAGGTCGAGTTTCGTTCCAAGTAAATCGCATTTGCGGCATTCGTTGCTTTTCTTATTTTATCAAAAGAAAAAAGCAGCTGAAGCTCACCGGTTGCTGGTAGAAACTTATGGTGAACATGCTCCAGTGATTAGAACATGTGAAATGCGGTTTCGTCAATTTAAAAGTGGAGATTTCGATTTGACAGACAATGAACATCCTGGTGCAGCGAAAAAGTTCACAGACGAGGAATTGCAGGCGTTATTGGATTTTGATCCCACCCAATGGCAACAAAAATTGGCAGAAACACTACATGTGACTCAAGGAGCAATTTGACCTCGCCCCGTCCGACTGTCACCTTTTCGCATAGATGGGACACTCCCTTGCAGAGCAGTGCTAATCTTGAAGACGTCGAAAAATGGCTTCTCGAATGGTTTGCCTGGAAAGAGAAAAAGTTTTTTTGGATTGGTCTCCATAATTTGCCTGAGAGAATGTGTACAAACCGATGGTCAATACTTTGATTAAAAAAGTTTTGAGATTCCTTGTGAAAATTAAGTGTTTTCTTTATCAAAAAAAAACCGGCAAATTTAATTTAACACCCTTGGTATATCCTAATTTATTCGGTGATCAAGCCTCGGAGCCAAGCTTTTATTTTATTGAACGAATATTCTGTTGAGCTTTTTCTTTATTAAGTGTATTATCTGGGGAACTTCGATAAGCTTTCAGAATGGAGTGAGTTAATTTTGAGTTCTTAAGTTTGATCGGGAGTTTCAGGGTTTTTCCTGGTCTCCAAAATCATTATGGCTTTCTTTGGTTTTCCATTTTAAGAATTGCTTTTTTGGGCTGTCGAAACTTGAGTGTTCGACTGGTTAATTATAGGGACGTGCCAGTGGACGCTTATGTTTATGTCTGATTGGGCATGGGAATGTTTATGACCGATTGGACTTTATGTCTGATCGAGCATGGGAATGTTAGTGACCGATTGCACTAAGGGTGCGTGTTTAAATATACTGATCTAGTATTACTTTGTGTGATACAATTACAATGTGTTGCTAAGTTAAAGGAAAGTTATTGGACAATGGGATACATGAAAATTTAATATTTTTTTTTTTTTAACATTCTTATTTATTTAAAATCTGTCCGAGTGGACAATCATGAAATGGTTTGGGGGAGACATTGACTTAAGGGAGGTATATGGAATGTATGTCTAATGAGGTTGACTTAGGTGTCTAATGGTGGGGGAGGTCAAGCGGGTGCTTCCTTTTCAGGCGTCTTAGGGATTGGCTGTTATCTAGGAGCTTGATGGCCAGGTGGTTGGGGTAGTTGTCCAGTGTTTTTGTTTATCTTTCGCTGAGTCGGTTGATCTCCTCTGCTACCCATGGAATTCCGAGCTCTTTATGGATTATTGAGTTTTCGTGGTACGGATGGGCGTTAGAAATTGTTCTCAGGCATTCATTCTGAAACCGCTGGATTCTGATGCGGTTAGGACAGCTTGCCGTGCCCCACAACTGTATCTCATAGGTCCAGATTGGCTTCAGCACTACTTTGTACATAAGCAGTGTGAGTTTTTCTTTGGGCTTGGACCTTCTCCCCAGGAGCCAGTGCAGTTGCTTAAGTCGTAGGTTGGCCTGGTTGCGCTTGTTGATAAGGTGAGGATGCCATGTGAGCCTGCGGTCCAGGGTCAGCCCTAGATATTTGGGAGTATTATTTATAGGGATGGTTTCCCCGTTGAGTGTGACGGGGGGCAATCCCCCCTGCGTAGTGCGAAGGTTGTATGGGAGGATTTCTTCGCGTTGTCCACGATGTTCCATCGTCTCAGCCATGGATCGAGAGCATCCAGTTGTCTCTGTATGATGGCTGATGCTTCCTGGGGATCTGTAGCGGAGGCTAGGAAGGCGGTGTTATTTGCATATGTTGCTACTGTGAAGTTTCGAGAGGGGGTGATGGGAAGGTCCGCTGTGTAGAGTGTGTATAAGATGGGCCCAAGAACACTGCCTTGGGGTACTCCTGCTCTTATAGGCCTATACGTGCTGATTAATGATCCGCATCTCCCTCGGATTTCTCTTTCCTCTGTGTACGACTTGAGGAAGGCGAAATGGGAACTATAACTTTTAATTTTGAAAAGGAGTCCAGGGTGCAACGGCGGTAATGACTATAGTGTCTTGAATAAGCATATGTTAGAATTCGAATTGTCTAGCTTAATTGTAATTATCCATCAAATTGTCTTTGAATATTGGAACAACAAGAAGTCGTAAAACCGAAATCTCTCCGTTCCCAGAGCATCGAATAACTGTTCCATAACTGTTCTATAATTAACCTATAAGGTTGTAAAAATTGGCCGAATTAAATGTTGTAGACTACGCCATGGTTGGGTGGGTTAAGAGTATACAGTATAATGTGCTTAAGTGCTTCAATACTTAACTGCACATTGCAGATAACTGCCTAATCATGTGTCCCAAATAGTGCCGCTCGGAGGGGGATGCGTTCGTTTTGACCGTGGCGCTAAACTGGGCATCAACGTTTACTTATGCTTGGAAATGCCATATAAATGGTTTGTTTACAAATCAATTTTTCGAAATGGGTAAAACAAAGCAAAATATCGGGCTTACAATTAGAGAGAAACTATCAAAAATCGAACAAGTTCAGGATAGTGTTAACAAAAAGAGCCTTGCAGTTAAATATAATTGTGATCTTTTTAACAATAAACCGCATCATACGTAAGGAGAGTGACGTACAACAATCGGCCACAACAGCGGGCCAGAAAGCGCCACCGGAAGCGAAAGCACGCTTTGGTAGAGAATGCATTATACTTGTGGTTCAAACAACATAGTGCTGGTAATGCAGTACTAGATCGTCACGTGTTGCTAGGGAAAGTAAAAGAGTTCTTTGATCAATTCAAAGTCCATTACATTCCAGATGGTAACTGGTTGTGGCGTTGGCGTAAGCGCCACAACATTAAACATGGAAAACATGGAAAAATGGCGAGTCTGCCCAATGTGACGAAATTACTAGTGAAATAGAGTCAACATGCAACTGGGACGAATATGTGGCGATGAGAGCATAGATTGTTACGGTACCTTGACGACAAAAGAGATAACAAGTGCTCTTTTGAATGAGCAGACTGAAGATGAAAATCAGCATAGCGACGATAACGATGAGAATAGCGGTGATGAAGAACCAAAGCTGTCAACTGTCAATAATGGTTTTGATGCTATCAAGACTCTGAAACAATTAGGAATGGAGTATATAATTGTTCTGGGTTACTTAGAGAGCTTCAAAAATGAGAGGAAAATCTATTGATAATAAGGGCAAAGAACGTTGTTCAAAGAAAGATATCAGATTATTTTAAGTAAATAAGTATTTTAAGTAATAAGAACAATAAATTCCATACAAAAGTACATAAAAATGTAAATTATAGCTGAATTGCGGTTAGGAGCATTTTTAGGATAAGTGCACATTTTTTTGAATCAAACATGGTAAGATAAGTGGAAGACCGACACGTGAAGACGTGTTTTCATCGAGCTCCGCATATAATCAATTGTTTTTAGTGAAGTGAATGGTCATTAATATAAGACAAATAAACAAATCGAAAGCGAAATAGATACTCCGTGCGATACACCATCGTTCGAATACATATTTTTTCCTTTTTTTTTGCGTTTAAAATATAAAAGCATAAACATAAGTTTCAAACAAATAAATAAAAAGCGCTATGAGCCAGAAAGAGGCTCGCGATCAGTGACAACGAGAGCAAGATGATCCACGGCTCTCAATTCAACGTAACAACGCGTACTTTTCTTATGTCTCCGCGACAACTAACGAAGACAACGAACGGCCAATAACCCATAACCCAACGAACCTTCTCGTACCAACAAATCAAGAAAGAGCTCACTCTTGCTCTCCCGCACTTCTAGCTCCGACACAAGCCCCGCTATCTGCAACAACAACAACTGGAGCAATACCGACAGCCTACTTCGCCATTGGCTGCACCCGCTCACGTTCTTACTGAGTCAGCGAAAACAAAAAACAAAAACAAAAGTGCAAGATCCAATCGGTACTGCTGTACAATTAGCAAAACAAAACGCAAACAAGCTTAGCCCTAAAAATTCCGATACAGAAAACAGGCCGAAAAATATGCGCGACAATACTACCTTGATCAACAATGAAGCGCCCGAAAATAACAACAGATTCGCTTTGCTGGCAGATACCAACGAGGACGTGCCACTGAAATCCGTCGATGACGAACCAAAGAAAATAAAGCCTCCCCCAATTTACATCCTCGAGAAGAGCAAAAACGGTTTGGAAAATCCTTTGATTGGCCTTATTGGAAAAGATAGCTTTTTACCCCTCGTAAGAGGTACTATTAATGAAATCAAACTTCAACAAAAGAAAAGTCACAAACTATCTTACTGCAAACAAAACATACTTTTACACCTACAAGCTCAAAAGTCGCAAGGGTCTACAAGTAGTAGCCTGATGTAAATCCCGAAGAGATAGCTAAGGCGCTAAAGGAAAAGGGACTTTGCGCCAAAAGCGTACACAATATCAAAAACAGAAACAGCCAGCCGCAACCACTCTTTAAGATTGAGTTTGAACCAGAAAACAAGCATAAAAAAAAAACGAGGTTCATACAATTTATAAACTCCAGCTCCTTCTGCACCGTAGGATTACAGTAGAAGAGCCGCATAAATGTAACGCTCCTGTACAATGTATGAACGGCCAAGAATATGGCCATACGAGATCGTATTGCACACTTCACCAAGTGTGTGTAGTCTGTGGAGATCTCCACGTCTCCACACACTGCCAAGCTAATAAAGAAAATGCAAGCGCGAAAAAGTGCGGTAACTGTGACAGCAAACTACAGAGGCTGTCCAATCTACAAAGAGCTGAGTCTCCACAAAAGAATGAACACGGCAAAAAATCCAGAAATACCAACAAGTATTGCTCCCTGGTCTATACCAAGCACTAATAAGATAAGTTTTGCAAACGTTTTAAAATCAGGTATGACGCCTCCAACTCAAAACTCCCAAACTTCACATGAAAATTGGACACACAAAAAAACTATAGGCCATATGAGCAGCAATAAACGAAAACTGAAGCTATAATACAATCCTTACAACAGAGCATGATGGAATTCATGACATTTATGCGAACCACCATTCAAGACATGATGCGTAATCAAAAACTTTTGATACAAATGGTTGTCTCCCAACAATCAAAATTAATAATGGCTACCTTACGCATAGCTACGTGGAACGCCAATGGCGTTTCACAGCGCAAACTTGAGCTAGCTCAATTCCTACACGAGAAGCAAATCGACGTAATGCTTCTTTCGGAAACTCATCTTACAAGCAAATACAACTTTCAAATAAGAGATTACCATTTCTATGGTACAAATCACCCCGATGGTAGAGCACACGGTGGGACCGGCATTCTAATTAGGAACCGTGTGAAGCACCACTTTTACAAAGAGTTTGCTGAAATTCATCTTCAGGCCACATCTATCAATATACAGCTGGAGGACAACACTCCCCTCACACTAGCGGCCGTATACCGTATAAAAATATTTCTCGCAGTTTTTGGTTAGAGCTGAATGTCTGCCAGATCTGTCATCTGATCACTCGCCTGTACTAATTCATCTCAGCCAGTACGCAAAAAACGTAAAACCACCGTAAAGATTGACTTCGCACAAAACAAACTGGCTCAGGTATAAAAAATATATAAGTTCACACATTGAGCTAAACCCAAAACTCAATACTGAATCTGATATAGAGAGCTGCACAGGTATACTGGAATCCATTCTTACGGAAGCAGCTCGTTACAAACGTTACAATTAATCCGAATAAGACTAACGCACAAATCGAGTAACTCGTCCACGCAAAACGACGCCTACGTAGAGAATGGCAATCTTTCAGATCACCATCTGCAAAACAAAAGCTAAAAATAGCCACACGGAAGCTGACCGCTCTGAAACAAGAGAAAGAATATGCTCAGAGCCGATATATAGAGCAACTTTCACCAACAGGTACTAAAGATAAATCACTGTTGAGAGTCCACCCAACTATCGCCCACCGACTGAAACCGTTTTGCCCATAAGGAATTCCTCAAGCGGGTGGGCACGTAGTGATGCAGACAGAACCACCACATTTGCTGCTCACCTACAAAATTTATTTACGCCAAACGAGGCTACTAGCACATTTGCGATACCGTATTCAACCGCAAACTGCCACCAGCAACACACCCCAATTGTGTTTCGTCCAAAAGAAATATCTAACATAATTAAAGAAAATCTCAGCCCGAAAAAAATCCCCCAACTACCACCTTATTACCCGGGAATGGATCATCGAGCTGCCACATTCTGCAGTTCGCTACCTAACGCAGCTCTTTAATGCCATCATAAAATTTGGTTACTTTCCACAACGATGGAAGAGATCGATCATTATAATGATTCCGAAACCTGGTAAGGACAAGATTGCCCAACACTTTTGTTGAATAACATACCACTCCCGAAAGCAGATGAGGTAACGTACCTAGGAGTACACTTTGACAGAAGACTCACATGGCGCAGGCACATTGAAGCTAAAAAAACCCATCTTAAACTCAAAGCCAACATCTTACACTGGCTCATCAACGCTGGCTCTCCGCTCAGCCTGGACCACAAGGTCTTACTCTATAATGCTGTATTGAAACCCATCTGGACCTATGGCGCACAGCTATGGGGCTACGCCAGCAACAGCAATATTGACATCCTACAGCGAGCACAATCAAAGATTCTAAGAACCATCACTGGGGCACCGTGGTACGTTCGGAACGATAACATCCACAGAGACTTAAATATTCCACCAGTCATCAATGCAATCACAGAACTTATGGAAAAATATCACTGCAAGCTTTCCTCGCACCCCAACCACCTAGCGAGAAACCTAACCCAGCTCAGCAGTCGTTCCCGTTTCCGACGAAAGGAACTACCAACCCAGCGAAGAAATTTTTAGAGACGTCTAATCTCAGAACAGTTGAAAAAATAAAACAACTGTTTAGAAAAAATTTGTAATAGTTAAGATTTTTAAACTTATTGCTAGTTCTTATACAAGAAGATTCAATTAATAAAAGCAAAGTTAAAATAAAAAAAAAAAAAAACATGGTGAGGCAGTTAAGCACATTATACTGTATAAGACATCTAAATTTTGAGTTTAAATAAAAAAAAAATAGAAAAACAATTTTTTAGATTATAGCTTTGTAAATTATTAAAAAAATAAATAAGTAAATTAAATTATTGCTCCTTCTGCACCGTAGGATTACAGTAGAAGAGCCGCATAAATGTAACGCTCCTGTACAATGTATGAACGGCCAAGAATATGGCCATACGAGATCGTATTGCACACTTCACCAAGTGTGTGTAGTCTGTGGAGATCTCCACGTCTCCACACACTGCCAAGCTAATAAAGAAAATGCAAGCGCGAAAAAGTGCGGTAACTGTGACAGCAAACTACAGAGGCTGTCCAATCTACAAAGAGCTGAGTCTCCACAAAAGAATGAACACGGCAAAAAATCCAGAAATACCAACAAGTATTGCTCCCTGGTCTATACCAAGCACTAATAAGATAAGTTTTGCAAACGTTTTAAAATCAGGTATGACGCCTCCAACTCAAAACTCCCAAACTTCACATGAAAATTGGACACACAAAAAAACTATAGGCCATCTGAGCAGCAATAAACGAAAACTGAAGCTATAATACAATCCTTACAACAGAGCATGATGGAATTCATGACATTTATGCGAACCACCATTCAAGACATGATGCGTAATCAAAAACTTTTGATACAAATGGTTGTCTCCCAACAATCAAAATTAATAATGGCTACCTTACGCATAGCTACGTGGAACGCCAATGGCGTTTCACAGCGCAAACTTGAGCTAGCTCAATTCCTACACGAGAAGCAAATCGACGTAATGCTTCTTTCGGAAACTCATCTTACAAGCAAATACAACTTTCAAATAAGAGATTACCATTTCTATGGTACAAATCACCCCGATGGTAGAGCACACGGTGGGACCGGCATTCTAATTAGGAACCGTGTGAAGCACCACTTTTACAAAGAGTTTGCTGAAATTCATCTTTAGGCCACATCTATCAATATACAGCTGGAGGACAACACTCCCCTCACACTAGCGGCCGTATACCGTATAAAAATATTTCTCGCAGTTTTTGGTTAGAGCTGAATGTCTGCCAGATCTGTCATCTGATCACTCGCCTGTACTAATTCATCTCAGCCAGTACGCAAAAAACGTAAAACCACCGTAAAGATTGACTTCGCACAAAACAAACTGGCTCAGGTATAAAAAATATATAAGTTCACACATTGAGCTAAACCCAAAACTCAATACTGAATCTGATATAGAGAGCTGCACAGGTATACTGGAATCCATTCTTACGGAAGCAGCTCGTTACAAACGTTACAATTAATCCGAATAAGACTAACGCACAAATCGAGTAACTCGTCCACGCAAAACGACGCCTACGTAGAGAATGGCAATCTTTCAGATCACCATCTGCAAAACAAAAGCTAAAAATAGCCACACGGAAGCTGACCGCTCTGAAACAAGAGAAAGAATATGCTCAGAGCCGATATATAGAGCAACTTTCACCAACAGGTACTAAAGATAAATCACTGTTGAGAGTCCACCCAACTATCGCCCACCGACTGAAACCGTTTTGCCCATAAGGAATTCCTCAAGCGGGTGGGCACGTAGTGATGCAGACAGAACCACCACATTTGCTGCTCACCTACAAAATTTATTTACGCCAAACGAGGCTACTAGCACATTTGCGATACCGTATTCAACCGCAAACTGCCACCAGCAACACACCCCAATTGTGTTTCGTCCAAAAGAAATATCTAACATAATTAAAGAAAATCTCAGCCCGAAAAAAATCCCCCGACTACCACCTTATTACCCGGGAATGGATCATCGAGCTGCCACATTCTGCAGTTCGCTACCTAACGCAGCTCTTTAATGCCATCATAAAATTTGGTTACTTTCCACAACGATGGAAGAGATCGATCATTATAATGATTCCGAAACCTGGTAAGGACAAGATTGCCCAACACTTTTGTTGAATAACATACCACTCCCGAAAGCAGATGAGGTAACGTACCTAGGAGTACACTTTGACAGAAGACTCACATGGCGCAGGCACATTGAAGCTAAAAAAAACCCATCTTAAACTCAAAGCCAACATCTTACACTGGCTCATCAACGCTGGCTCTCCGCTCAGCCTGGACCACAAGGTCTTACTCTATAATGCTGTATTGAAACCCATCTGGACCTATGGCGCACAGCTATGGGGCTACGCCAGCAACAGCAATATTGACATCCTACAGCGAGCACAATCAAAGATTCTAAGAACCATCACTGGGGCACCGTGGTACGTTCGGAACGATAACATCCACAGAGACTTAAATATTCCACCAGTCATCAATGCAATCACAGAACTTATGGAAAAATATCACTGCAAGCTTTCCTCGCACCCCAACCACCTAGCGAGAAACCTAACCCAGCTCAGCAGTCGTTCCCGTTTCCGACGAAAGGAACTACCAACCCAGCGAAGAAATTTTTAGAGACGTCTAATCTCAGAACAGTTGAAAAAATAAATCAACTGTTTAGAAAAAATTTGTAATAGTTAAGATTTTTAAACTTATTGCTAGTTCTTATACAAGAAGATTCAATTAATAAAAGCAAAGTTAAAATAAAAAAAAAAAAAAACATGGTGAGGCAGTTAAGCACATTATACTGTATAAGACATCTAAATTTTGAGTTTAAATAAAAAAAAAATAGAAAAACAATTTTTTAGATTATAGCTTTGTAAATTATTAAAAAAATAAATAAGTAAATTAAATTATTGGTTTTTGTTTTCAGAATACAAAATTTTATTTTTTATTAAAGCAGGTGCCGTGTTAAAGTTTATATACAGACGTAGGTTCATCCGTTTGGTATCGGGTGTTTTTTAAGAGTTATTTTTCAATAGGGTTCAGTTCGGCCATCTTTGATGTCAGCTGACATCTGTTGAGTGCTTTATGTTGAGTTTTGTTTGCAAATTCATGATTAATAGGTTAACAGCTAAGCAGCGATACTAGAACTTTTTCATTCTTAAATTAATCCCCAAGCTTTTTTCTGGATACTTCTCTGGTGTTTATTTGTATAAATTTTACGGATATTAATCAATAATCAATTTTGAATTTATTAGAATTAATATTACACTTTATTGAGGTTATGGTAAATTCTTCTATGGCATTTCGACAGTAGCGTTATTATATACAATAATTCAATTAAATATGTACTTGATTAATATTTCAATAACTTAGAAATGTAGAAAGCACTTTAATATTTCAGTTATAAACAAGAATTTTACATTCACACGTCCCTGAAAAATAAATATTTCTGGAGCAGTTCAAAATCATTTAGAACTAAATAACGTGTTAAATATTAAAAAATTTAGTTAGATTATTTTTCTGGTGTATGGATTTTGTATGCATTATTATACATTCCATTTTTACAAAGAATCCTAGTAAAAAATTCTTGTTAACCTTTGCTAGTGGAAAAGGCTGCTCTGTCAGGCGTAAGCAAAAATAAATATAAATGTGATCTCTTCTTTTGGTTTAAACAATCATTGGTTACTTTTGGAACGTGGATATCGGCATAACAATAAACGAATTAATTTTAGGAGGGAGAGCTAGCTGCCTGCACTGCACTCTTTTATTTTGTTTCATATTTTTGAAGGTAATATCAATACATTTAAATTTTTATTTTTCCGTATTTATTCTATATGATGTCTTAAACGACGAAGCCGCGTACTATTTTCCATATTTGGGTCTCCTAGTGTTGGCGATTCAGATGCTTTAGGTTTTAGCTCATTCCACGAAATATCATTTGAGCCGTCATGTTTTCCACAATTCTCCTCATTGGTATTCATCATATTGCCATCAACATTTTCTGGTCTTTTGTTTGATATAACACTATTTCTTTAATAAATTAAATTATACAGTACGTTAATTTTCTGTCAAACAAGTTTTAAATTGTATCTTACCGGCTAGAAGTTCTGGATCGCGGTCTTTGGAATCTTAGTTGTAATTGAGTTGGATCTGTCACATACTTTTCTTCCATAGATTCTCGCCGACGTCTTAATGCTGAAATTTAATTTAAATCGCGTTCATTAATTACGACACATATTACATACTATACATACATATTTTAATTGTATATTTTAATAATAAATAAAAATATAAATTCTCGGTATTTGAATTTCTTGTTTTAATCGGTATCTTATTGACAGATACTCGTTTATAAATAAATAACATAACCAGGGGGCTGAAGGCAGTTATGACTTATGGACCAATCCGGGAAAGCCATCGAGCGATGCAAGAGACTTCAGTGAGCAATAGTATCAGAGCAATATGCAATACAGTTTCGTTCATATTAGGGCTAAGGCAATCGAAGGCACAATGTGGGCAGGTAGAAAATTGGCCTAAAATTTCAAGTAAGCCTTATGCGATGTTAACGCGACACTATTCTGGCTTCATGTCCCAGAGATTCTTAAACCATCACCATCAATCGTGTCATTAAGTTTTACATCAGTGACCGAATTCTTAAGTAGGACACAAGTAACGGGCTTATGGAGCACTTAAAGTGGAGCTGCTAGAATTGTCGGATTCACAGACGAACTTGCGCTAGTAATACCGGCCAAGACCATCCAGTATGTGGAGAACGCTGTCAATGCGGCTATAGGCATAACCAACGAATAGTTAATACAGGCCTGACGCACTAGCAACTATCAAGTCAGAAACTGGTACGTAACTTGTTTTATTATATTAATCTACCAATATATTTATTGATGGTATTCAACATTATTACCATAAATTTGGAAGAGAATTATTTTTTTATTTTTACAAGAGCATTATATTTTCACAGTTTGGGTTTAAGCCTAGTACTTTATATAACAACACCAGTTTTTAACAAAGAGGCAGCGAGCTATGATGCAGGTAAGGGAAAAACACATTTTGTCAGGATTTGATATACCTATCAATATAATATACTACTATTGAATGGATGTCCAGGACGGACAGTTTGAAATTAAAATACACCGCAATACAACAAAAAAATTGTTTTTACCTATTTACCCCTGGAATAACGTGGACACAGTTCAAAGCATTGTTTTTACAACACTTTTCTAGGACAGAGACTTTAGCTGTTATGCATCTGCTAAACGGACGTCCCTCAGGAGGAGAATGCCTGTCATTATATGCATGCCGAATGGTGACTTCACTTATGGCCAGTTGGAAGTCAATGAACGTGGAACACATCGCAGTTTACGTTGCGCTGGCACATGCAGCTGGAATCGACAAGCGATTGCGACGTTTGGTCTTCACTGCTGACTTCAACACTCGAATCGAGCTGCATCAACAACCGAAAGCTTACTCGTTTGATACTAGACAGGACCAGTCTTTAAACGGAAACACATCAGCGCCGCCGGGAAAACGAGCGAAGTCCTTTTCGCTCATCAAATATTCTAATTGCGGAAAGCCCGGTCACAGGAGCTCAAGAGCGGCTGGTCAACACCAACAACCTAACAAACAAATATCTGGCTATGCAGGAGGGAAGGACCGATCTACCCTCACCTGTTACAATTGCGGGAAAGAGGTGTGTCCTGATCGCCAGAAGAACTCGATACGAAACAGAAGCAACATTGTCAAAGACGTCAACATCTGTACTGTTCCAGAGCCCGTTTTGTTTTGATTCCGGAACTGAGTGCTCGCTCATCAAGGAGGCTGCTTCAGTGAGACTGTCTGGAGCTAGACTAAGTAATTTCATTATATTGAGAGGAATCGATGGAAATACGGTTTGTAGCACGTTACAAATATTGGCAAATGTTCTGATTCGAAATATTGTTCCATGTAGTTCTTGACAGTTACATAAAAAAGGTTGCATTGTCATTCATAAAAATTGGAGACACTCGCTGTTTACAATTCTATTAAATAATTTCGTCATTATTTGCATGGTCGTCACTTTGTTGTGTTTACAGATTGTAATTCATTAAAAGCTTCTCGTACGAAGGCTGAGTTGACCCCGAGGGTTTATAGGTGGTGGTCGTATATGCAATCATTCGAATTTGACATTCAGTATAGACCTGGTGAACTCATGGCCCATGTTGACTTTCTGTCTCGCAACCCAATACTAAAGAGTTTTAAGAATTCGTCAGGAGTAGCCAAGAAATGCATAAATCTGACCGAAATTTCAGATAACTGGTTGTTCCAAAGCCGTTCATATGGTCTGCTGTCAACAATGTTCACGAGTCAGTTATGCATCTGGGTTGGTAAAAAACTCTTGAGAAAATGTATGAATTCTATTGGTTTGCAAAATGTCTAAGTATGTTCGCAAATTTGTAGACAACTGTATTATCTGTAACTTGTCCAAGCCTCCTTCTGGTAAGATACAAGCCGAAATTCCGTGGAATACAGTACACGTCTATATTACTGGGAAACTTAGTGGTAAGATTTGAAGGAGTACATAATCGTGCTGATAGACGCATTTACCAAATTTGTTTATTTGTCTCATACCTTAAAGCTAGACACAGAGAGTTGCATTAAGGCAGTGAAATCCTTAATTTCATTGTTTGGTGTTCCTTCTCGACTGATCGCTAACACAACTTTCCGTTATTTTTGCTTATCACAGAAAATAGAATTGCACTTATGGTAATCGCCATAGGTGCTAGTCGAGCTAATGGGCAAGTAGAGCGAGTTATGAGTACTCTGAAGAAAATGCTAACTGCAGTTGAAACAAGCCAAAGATCTTGGCAAAATGCCCTATGCGAAATTCAACTGGCTCCGAATTGTACCATCAACAGAGTGACTAAATCTAGCCCATTAGAGATACTTATTGGTAAAGAAGCCAGGCCGTTTGGTCTTGTGCCTGTTGTAAATCAAGAAAACAATGTTGATGTAGGTCAAGTTAGAGAAATGGCAAAACGTCACATTGATAAGAATGCCAGAATCGATAAAGCTAGATTTGATAATCGTAAAGCTACTACAGTATAATGTGCAATTGCCTCAACATATTTGACTCAAAAAAACACTTATCCTAAAAATGCACTTAACCGCAATTTAGCTATAATTCACATTTTTATGTACTTTTGGATAGAATTTATTGTTCTTATTACTTTAAATACTTATTTACTTAAAATAATTTGCTATCTTTCTTTGAACAACGTTCTTTGCCCTTATTATCAATCGATTTTGCTCTAATTTTTGAAGCTCTCTAAGTAACCCAGAACAATTATACTCCATTCCTAATTGTTCCAGAGTCTTGATAGCATCAAAACCTTCTTTGAAAGTTGGCAGCTTTGGTTCTTCATCATCGCTATTCTCATTGTCATCGTCGCTATGCTGACAGTGAATTCCACAGCTAATTTAATCAATAAAATTTAAGTGGAAACCACTTATTTAGACATGATTACTTTCCTGTTGCTAGCTATTTTTATACTATTAATAATAAATTAATTTATAAAGGCATATAAATTGCACAACAAATGCCTGTTAAAAAGTTATGGACCAAGGCCAGATAATCTGGAAAGCATTTGAAAAAAAAATTTTAATCAGAAATAATAAAGGCGCCATAAACTATGTAAAGCAATAGTAAGAAAAAGACAATTTGTAAAACTACTATTTTATATGTATGATTAAACCAAAGTACAAAGTACAAAGTATACTGAATAGAATAAATAATCGATGATTTTATGAATAAAATATAAAAACAAAGTCAATAGCATTAGAGGACACGTTGAAAAGGGAAAGCTTGTTTAGAAAAAGCAATAAAACTAAGAAATGAAATAATTTTGTCAATATTAGCTTACGTAACTATTAAAGAAATCACTGAGGATAATATTTACCTAGTAATAACAACGATATTATTAGTCTATCTTCATCGGTAATCTATGTAATTTTAAAAGATATAAATGGACAGACAATAGTACAGACAATAATAATAGAACTAAAAGAGACTTAAACGGCATTTGACAAGTCGTATAAATCACTATATAGAACTAATTTAACACCAGCGCCCAAACTTCTAAATAGGGTTCGAGAATGTCTGCTACTTATAAAAGGCAAATATAATATAAACTTATTAGTCCAACAATTTTCGATAGCCCTAAAACATTTGAGGATTCTTTTGAAGACCCTGATCAGGACTTCAAAGAAAAGGATCTGCACGATCTAACTCTACCAGCGGTTATAGAATTCGCAGAGGTAGAAGACGAAAGCTCGGGATTAGACTCAAACATAAGGCTAACAGAAGAAAAACATATCACAATGACAGTCACTGCTGCATTGTCTAGAAAATATGTGCGGAAAAAAGCTAAATCTTAAAAGATTCCTAACAGCCCTTCGCCTTACAGATCTATCTAAAGGAGATCAAAAAATGCTAGATGTAGAAATTATAAAAACAAAAATAATTGGTTCGTTACCATACAAAGTTGAAAATAAAAGGACAATCGGCGGACTTTTTATTGTATTAAAGATGACAGTTAAAGGCGAATCGCCTGACGTCATTAAGGCTAAGCTACTGAATACACCACAGCGTGGCAATACTGCAGCCCAATACACGGAGGAAATAGAAAACCTACGTAGGTCACTTGAAGCAGCCTTCATAGATGATGGGTTAGATTCCAGTTACTGCAGGAATGCAGGGAACTATATCCGCAATGATAAAGAATTTTAAGCACGATAAGCTCAAGACTATTTGAGAAGCAGGACATTTCAGCACTACAGCGTGATTGAAAAATACATACACTGCTGCACAGGAATTACCGGCTAGTCGAAAAGTGTCTTGTTCTACAACAGTAGAGGGTAATATCCAGAAAGCATTAACCGAGGCAATTACCAAACCAGAGGTTATGGTCTAGAAAATTACAATAACTATAACATTTATAGAAGCCGCGATGGTTATTGTGGCGGAAATAAAGGTACAGGTTCCTATAGAGGTAACCAAAACCAGAAGTTTTTTTATCGTTCGTGCCCTAACCAGGCCACAACTCTCTTTTTCTATTTTCTATACTTTCTCTATTGGACTTTCTTAGATAGATTAACCCAGTTTAACGATCTTGGTGTCCTATTAGATGTTAAACTTAAATTTTCCGACCATATTTCTACGATGGTTAATAAAGACAAGGGCGTGCTTGACTTCATTAAAAGATGGTCAAAAGGAATTCAATGACTTACTACCTTGATCAAAAAGTTCCCGGAATCACGTGTGGCGCTTTCAGTCACCCGATTTTAGTTCTCTTTTTTCTCTAGTTTTTTTTTTAGGTTGGCACAACCCTCATTGACATTCTATAAAATTTTCAGCTTGATAGTGTGACATTTGTAAAAGTGACGCCGTATTGAGTACATCTACGATTGTGCACCACGATAACGCACCGTCGCACAATGCCATCATTATCCGTGAACATTTGGCTAAAAACGGAACGAATACCATTCAACAACCACCGAATTCTCCTGACTTGGCTCCCTGCGACTTTTTCCTATTCGGTCGACTCAAGAAACCGCTCCGTGGAACACGTTTCAGCACCCGGGATGAAATCATGGAAAAATCGAAGATGGCTTTGATGGCCATACCGCAAATTGAATATGAAAAATGTTTCAAGGATGGGATCAAGCGCTGGCATAAGTGCGTTGCAGTCGATGGGGAGTACTTTGAAGGGGACAATATCGATTTTGAATAATAATGAATAATAAAAATAAAAATGAATAAATTCCGGGAACTTTTTGATCAAGGTAGTATTACCAAAACATTATGCGTTTCTTTAGTACGTCCGATTCTGGGGTACAGGTCATGTGTCTGGAGCCCACAATATGGGGTTCATCAAGATCGCATTGAGTCCGTTCAAAAGAATTTCTTTATGTTTGCTCTTAGGGGAGTCAACTGGGATGCAAATCTTCACCTCCCATCTTATTACAACAGACTCCTTCTAATTACCGTTGCATTTAGCAACTATTACAGAAAATTCATTAAAAATTATTCAGAAAAATCGCGCAACTTAACGAGGCTTTAAAAAAAGATTGTCCCATTTGAATGGACAAGCGAATGGAATGACACATTCGAATATTTTAAAAGGGAATTAATGAAACACTTCTTTAGTACCCAGATTTCAAAAGAGTTATGCAAAGAATTTTGCATAACTACAGATGCTTGAAAAAAAGCATGTGGAGCGGTTCTATCTCAAGACCATAACGGTCAAGCATAAGCTTTAATA
Source organism: Drosophila vallismaia (assembly GCA_035047325.1). Lineage (NCBI taxonomy): Eukaryota > Metazoa > Arthropoda > Insecta > Diptera > Drosophilidae > Drosophila > Drosophila vallismaia. Next base: position 666,653 of record JAWNPU010000044.1, read on the forward strand.
ACCTTTACAAAGGGCGAAAGTAATAAGTTCACAACAGAGCAAAAATTAGCAGCTATTCACTGGGCAATAAATCATTTCAGACCATATATGTATGGTAGGCATGTCTTAGTTCAAAGTGACCAAAGGCTACTTACATACCTTTTTTCAATGAGAAATCCAAGCTCCAAACTCACAAGAATGCGGTGGGACTTGGAAGAATATAAATATACGGTAGAATACCTCAAGGGGAAGGATAACCCTGTAGCCATTGCTCTGTCCAGAATAACACTAAACGAACTTAAGCACATAAACAGAAATATAATGAAAGTCACTACCACATATCAAAGTAGACAGGATTTCTACGCAGGAAAAGAAAATGAAAAAAAATTTATTTGCCTAAGCAATCTATTAAAGCTCCAAAGCACTGTATTCAGTCATTAAAAATTATGTTTTTTTTCTATTAAAATTGTATTTATTTACATTGCAGTCCACTGTTACTATTTATAATAACTTATACTTCAGAGATTCATAATTTCTAGCGAATATTTACATATGTACATACTTAAACCTAGTTAGGGAGTCTAGAGGCATGAATTCATTTAATCAATTAATTTATATATCTTCTTGGCAGACCTGTTGGGTGAATGCGCTGGAGCCTCCTTCTCTCCCTCAGTCCCATTACAAGTCTCCTCGTCAAGAGTTTTCGAGCCAACTGGGTTGGGTGGTTTCCCAATTTATTTACGTACGCGGTTGCTGGTTTGTTTATGACATCGCCAATCGTTGGTACCTTCAGCTCTTGTTCACTGTCTTTGTTACGGATGTACCAAGCCGCTCCAGATAGTTTACGCAAGATTTGCGACTGCGCCACACGAATTTTGTTGAGTTGTGACTTAGCGGCGATGCCATACACTTGGATGCCATATATCCGATTAGGAGGCCTTGTTGGAAATTGAAATCTTGTTTCCAGGCCTAAGGAGCCAAGCCATGCTGTTCGCCTTTGTTTTGAGCCGCCGAGTTACATCCATTACATGGCGTTGAAATGTAAGTCGCTTATCCAGAGTGACACCGAGGTATTTGTGGGCGATTGTGTGAATAGCGCTCCATGCAGAAACACAGAGTGCAGAGTGTACGTCACGGAAACACACTTTTCTGGATTGATTGCGATGTTCCAGCGTAGGGCCCAGTTCTCAAATTTTTTTAGGTAAAGCTGAAGCGTATCGGTGGCTGTATAGACGCAAGTATCTCTGGCCAGGACTGCAGTGTCATCAGCAAAGGTGGCAACTAGCAGATCATTGGGATCTGTAAGCGACATTTTGTCCGCTGAGGGCATGTCGTGCGTATACAGGCTATATATAGTGTTGGACCTAACACACTTCCCTGGGGTACACCTGCTCTAACTCTTTTTGTTTGGGAGGACAGTCCGTCCTGTACTACTTTAAAGGATCGCTCGTGTAGGAAGCTTTTTATTATCAAAAAGAGCTGAGGATTTAGTAGGCTTTGAAGTTTGTGCAGCAGTCCTTCATGACACACTCTGTCGAAAGCCTGCTGGATGTCCAGAAAAGTTCCAACGACGTACTCCTTTCCATGGAAACCTTCTAGTACAAAGTTCACTCGGTGGTGTAGCTGTTCAGGTGTGCCATGCCTGAGTCTAAAACCAAACTGAAACTTTGGAATAGCTTTTTGGACCTTTCGGGACTCGAGCAATCTTCTCAGGATGCACCCCTCAAGTAATTTGCCAAATGCTGGAAGCAACCTTATTGGGCGATGGGAGACTAATCTCTGCTGGCTTCCCATTTTTATGGAGCATAAAGATATTCGCCTTCTTCCAAGCGCTTGGGAAGTGTCCCAGTCGAAGAGCGGAGTTGAAAATCAGTACGATGAAAAACAAAGCTCTGTGGGGCATCAGCTTAATAGAGCGGTTTTCGATGTGATCCTCACCAGGAGCCTTGTTGTTGCGAAGGGATTTGATATCATCTTCCAATTCCGTGAGCTTAATAGGCTTTACGGGAAGAGCCATCTGCAAAGGGGCTTCTAGGGATTCAGCAACAAGTTGTACTCGTCTTGGCGATTCTGTCTCGAGCGGCTGGAATCTTTCCTGCAGCTTTGTGGCTTCAGCTCTGCCCTGAAGGGATTTTGCCCAAGTGCCATCTGGGCTACGGACTGGAAACTTTGGAGCAACTTCTCTCTTGAATCTCTTCGTGAGCTTCCAGAGCGCGAATTTTGAGTTTTCATCGGCAGTAGATTTTCCGAGGAACGCGTCAGTTGCTTCTCTTTTCAGGATGGCCAGTACTTTTCTCAGCCGATTTGATATCCTTCGGTACAGTCTGTCAATTATTAGGTAATTGGTCCTGATGAACTCACGCCGGAGACGTTTCTTGAGAGTTAAAAGTCCTACTGCTTCCGGAGAGAGAGCGATGCTGCTACGCACGTTGCGTAGGTCAACTGCGCCGCCAGGAGCTTCACTTTGACGAGGAAGATACACAGCTGACACCGTAATTTCGCCTAAATTAGTGAAAATTTTTACCGTTGCCATTTGTAGGTGATTCGTCGTGATCGAATGCAGGTGATAGTTCACTAATGCCTGCCTGATCCCTGATTAGGATATAAGCTCCTCCTCTAGGGCGCGCTCCTGGGTGATCTGCTCGATAGCAGCTGAACCTATCATATTGAGGTAGGATCCGGCGTGTAGGAGTGTCTCTGAGATAAGCATAACATCAATTTCGTGCTTGTTGCGAAACACCTTAAGCTCATTAGCATTTGGGATAATGCTACGAGCGTTCCAGTTTCCGAGGCGCGTTTCACAAGCCAATACTTGCGCTGCGTCAACGACTTCGAACCTCTGAGTTCTTTGATCTGCTCAAGTAGCTCAGCGATGGTTTTTTGTAGACCAGCAATGGTCTGCTGCATTGAGACGATGATTTGTGCGAGGGAGCCATCCATTACCGTTTGGTTAGGATAAGAGGCTCCCTGCCAGTTGTAAAAGTACCTCCAGATGACATGGTAGTTGATCAGTAACCAGCTGCGGTTGAGGCTACTGAAAAAGTAATAAAAGCTGTGGTAGGCACAATATTGACTCCGTTGACGTATTTAGAAGCATCTTGCGAAGTGCCTTGTGAGGCAAGATCTTCCCTTAACTTTTCACGTAGCTCAGCTGGAGTAAGACCTGAGATTTCCTTCAATTTAGGATAATTTGATAGCCAAGCTCTGGACTTGTTAAGCTCATCAATGAGTTAAATATTAAAATTGGAAGATTATTATTACTGTTTTTTTTTACGTGTTTTGATTTTGTTTGCTGATAAGCAAGAGTTTTGTTGCCACTCTTGTGCGGCCACGCGCAGATTGAGGGGAAATAAAGTGGCTAATTGGGCAGTGCACGCAGAACTTGTGCAGTGGTTTCTTATCTTATTGGCGAACTTTTGCCGGCACCATTATATTCGGTGCCCACTGGTTAAAGAGTGCTATTAATAGCACAGAGCAGAGGTAAGTTGAGATTTGATTAACTGAAAGTTTGTGCAAGCGCGACACGACTAGTTTCAGTGAATGCAGATTTGCGAATGATTAAAAACAAAAAATTTAAATTATATAAAAATATATTGAGACAAAAAATGTATTTTCACAAAAACTAGTAGCCTTAAACCACTGTACTTACTTAGTAAGAGCGTAATACAAGGGAGAGGAAATGGAAAAAAAGAGCGCAAACTAGGAGAGAGTGAGTTTTTGCACTAATAGAAATTGCAGTAAATGTAGTAAATAGGGAATAGAAGTAGGGCACAGTACATTAGCACAGTACCTAAGGCAATAATAAATAAATCGATGAGCGCAAGAAAAAAAACACGTCCGTTCGCTATGAAAGTTAAGTGTTGATGATTTAAGTGAGGTGTTGATATTCAAAAAAATTAATAAATGTTTCGTCCATTCATGAATGCATTTGAATGCAACTGATAACTTTTACTTATTCAAATTAACAAAATAGGTATATTAAGAATATTGTGCATACCTCTTCTAAAACTTTTCACCCGATCTCTGGAAACTTCGATCTTTCCCAACACGTGGAAGGAATCATTTATAATTCCCCTACATAAAAAAAGGAAGAAAATCCGATGCTACAAACTATAGAGTAATTTCTAAATTATCCAAGCAATTCCAAAACTTTTCGAAAAATTGGTAACTCCTCATCTGCAACACTTCTGTATCATCTGCCTCATCTATACGAACTTCAGTAAAGCAGTTGACTACAGAGTCAACCCCTCACTCCTTTTGTGGACTTCCAGCTACCTAGCTGGGACAGCCGATAACCGCTTGCCAGTTTACGGCCAGCAACAAATTGAGTTCGCTTGATAGCCATTATGTCGCCTATCTTATACCCATGCTCTGGTCGACGTTTTTTGTCATAGTTGCGCTTGTAGCTTCGACCAGCTCCTGATTCAGCAACTCCAGCAAACGATCTTCTTACTTGTTAATCATCTTTGTCCCGAACATCATCTCGAATGGTGAAGATTTTTTCGACATGTGAATATGTGCATTGATGGCCCTCTGCATCTGCGGCACATATTTGAACCGTTTGGAAGGTTCTTCTGCTGACAACTTTGCGATTATAAACAAGATTGAACGATTCACTCGCTCCACTTGCCCGTTTTGTCTGGCAACACCAGTTGTAGTTTGAACATGGTCTACCAACTTTTTCAAAGGCGTGCGATAACGCCGAGCTCCTGTCGCCTATAATAAGTCTCGGGAAACCAAAGACGCTTGACCACTGCATCAGTTTTTTGAGCACTTCTTCTTTGCCTGTTGATTTCGTCGGGAACAACCAGACAAACTTAGAAAATGCGTCGACGACTGCCAGAATGAACTTGTACTGCTTAGACGTTGCATCCATAGGCCCCAAGCGGTCGAAGCGGAACATCACCCTTCTCTATGCAATGAAGGAACCCTTCTTGCTTCTTCAACTTTTTGCTGTGAATAATACAACTTAAACAATTAATGATATATTTTGTTACCTTCCCTTCAAGGTGTGGAATGTAAAACTGCTGCTGGATGTTGTGTACTGTTTTGCGAACTGCAAAATTACGAAACTCGTGTGCATTTTTGATAACCTCTTTCTCCATAAGCTTCGGCACAACTGGCAACTCCTTCCCATGGACTTCTTTGTATAGTAGACCGCCTTTCAACTTGAAATTTTCATACGGACCATATTGTAAGATATTGACGACTGCTCGTAATTGTTCATCGTTCTGCTGTGTCTTCTTTAACTGTACTGAGAGTTCTGCTATGACGATGAGTACATTCTGTGGATAGCTGCTGAGGTGGTCAACATGTTTCATCTTTTCGCCTGCTCGGTGTTCAATATCATAACAGAAGTCTTGTAGATAAAGGACCCGCTGACCAACTTCTCTTGGTACATCAGGTTTGCTTGTCGTCTGCTTGAATGCGATGCAATCCGTTACCAACTTGTAGATAATGTAGAACTTTTTTAACGCCAGGTAAGCAGCTTTCACTTCGAGTATAAAAGTGTGCTGTTTCGACTCGGATTGGGACGTCTTTTTAATTCTATAGTAGACGGGGTAAAGTTTCCCATTAAACAACTGCTCCGAATCGCTCTTTGGACGCGTCTGTATGTATCTCTGTGGGTGCTTCTCTGCTAAATATGTAGAGCACCGGCTCACTTGTCAACAACTGCTGCAACTTTGACAACGACTGTAGCTGTTCATGACCCACTTTAAATTCAGCTTCTTTTTTCAGCAGATTTGTATTGGAACGTGCAACTTGCATATAACCAGGTATACATTTCCGGAAAAATCGATTGAGACCAAGAAATAATTGAACAGCTCTGACATGTTTTGGTGTCGGGAAACGACTGCCAGCAGTGACTTTATCAGGACCAGGCCAAATTTTTCCATTCTCTACGTTGTGGCCAAGGAAAAATATATGCTGATATACGAATTTGCATTTCGTCCACTTTATTTGCAACCCCTACGCAGCGGCAACATGCAACACCTTTTCCGTCTTCTGCATGCATTCATCGGCTGTAACGGGATATACAATAATATCGTCCATGTACAGCTGCATGATGTCTTCGTTTATTAGCTTCTGAAAGATATGTTGCACAAAACGTATAAATGCGGCTGGTAAATTTCGGAACTCGAACGGCGCTTTATTGAACTCAAAAAGTCCCTCTCTTGTTATGAATGCCGTGTAGACTCAACTTGTTTCTTCTACTGGCACGTGGAAAAATCCGTTTTATAAATCCATTATAGTGAAATATTTGGCAGCTTGTAGTTTCTCTAGGACATCTTCGATTAAAGGCACAGTAAAACAGTCCTGCAACACTATACTGTTCAGCTTGCGGTAGTTTATGCAGACTCTGAACGTTTCATCTTTCTTCTTAACAACAACGACTCTGCTTGCTACTACTTTCTTATGATGCCTTTCTCCAACCAATCCTCAACTTGAGTTTTGACAGCTTCAGCTTCTTTGGCGGCTTGGTGATTTTCACTCCATCTGGATGGATTTGCAGCTGGATTGGACACTGCCTCGACTTGATTTTGATACTTCGGCCGCGCTGAGATGATATTTGACTCTTCATATACGCTGTATACATTAAAAGGATACTCATCTGTTGCAGTCTTGATACAACAAGGAAATTATGTTCAGTCAGGCATTGCTCAAACCGCGCAACGTAGACTCGCATTTGTTCATTTCAACATTGTTCAATTTTTGTAACACATGCTCGCTTCAAATTATTACACCAGAGCCTGTGTCTTCCAGGCTTTAAACACTTACACCATTTATAGCAATTGTTTTGACGCGGCTCGATCCAAAATTATTTGTACTGTCTCGACTTTTTTTTTCAATCACGCGCCATATGACCGTGCTCGTTGCAACTGGAGCATTTTGTTTCCGCGACTAAATTTTTTCTCTTATGCTCCAATGAGCCACAGTTACCACAAAACGTTTTTCTGAGTTCTTATTTTTCTGCTCGCCATCTAGTTCCTCTTTGAGCGCTTTATACGACTTACAACGATACATAGCACATTTAAATTCGCTTTTTATATTGAAACCGTTTACATTATAACGCAACACAGCAGCATCTTCGACATTTCCGATACTCACTAGTTTTTTCATGCTCAGCATATATTCATGGAAAGACTTTGAGCTTTTCTTCTTTCGTTAGCGCAAGATCTTAGGTATATCGGCACTGTGTCAACTGCACTCAAATTCTTCTATGAGTTTCTCTTTGAGCTCTTCAAAATCACTCACGCACTCTGACTCTAAAAATAACTTGGTCGCACCAGTCATTTTCCCTTCGCTTGTACATACTTTTGTTTTACGTTGCTGCATTACGTTCAAATATTTCGAACCACTCTGCAACAGACACTGAATAGTTATCAAAATCACTCACGATTTTCTCAAAATTGTCAAATGATATTTTCGTTTGGGTTTCTCTTCGTTCGTCAACTTCGACCTTTAATGCCAACAAGTGTATGAGTTATTGCATTTGAACTGTAACGTCATTGCTTTCATCCCGTGACATTATCGGTCCTTCTTTTCCACACTCTGATTTTTCTAAGGTCGGTTTTTATCTCTTTCGCGCTCTTTCTTGTTTTCCCTTTTCAACTTTGTTATACTGAAATGAAAACTCAACAACGGTTGTGAAATAGAAATTTCGATAACACAACTTTTTGACTGTTTTTTTTTGGCAAGGAGTTATCTGTTGTAACTGCGACTTTACTGCTGCTTAACTTTACAACTGTTCGACTTTCAACAATCTACAAACAATTTATCGACGGCTTATCAACTTTTTCATTGTTCACACCACGTGCGCTGCAACTGATACAACTGCGACTGTTCCTTTCCTAACACTTATTGAACCGGACGAGCCCCCAAATGTAGGTTCTATGGTTAATGATATGATGATACAATACGACTAATTTAACGACCGCGACTGTACTGCTCTCGACTGCTGACTACTGACGACTGCGCAACGACGACTGCCAACTGCGTGTTAAAGAGGGTAGGTGGCAGAACTCTTGTGTGTTGCCACGTTACATGTATGTGTTTAAAATTTAATTTGGTCACAAATAATTTGGTAGCAGTTATGTTAAGATAGTTGGAGATAGTTTGAGGTGATACCTAACATTATCTGCAGTGACATCAGGCATAAGACGGGATACGAATATTGATTTCCGGGAAGCAACAGGTCTTTGTGTATGTCCTGAGACCGCGTTTCCGATGGCACACCCGTAAGTGGCTTTGGTGATTTCACCTCGGGTTGCCTGGTAGGCGCGGCGACAGACAGGAGAATTGCCGAAGCCCTAGGCTTGCTGCGGAACTGGCCATTATAAAAGTTGTTATGCATCGGGCCAGCTAGGATATTATTACTGGCACATTCCAGCGGATCAAGAGTTAAGACTTGGTTTTAGTTATGATAGTCAATATTAGTCAGGTGATTTCTTAGGTCACAATAGTTCGTTTTTTTAAAGCATTTTTGAAGCAACGGGAGTTCCTTATTGGATTCAGTTGGAAAACGGCAGAGTCGGCTAAGCCATCAATGAAGTCATTTTGGTTAGTGGGTAAAAGTTATCCTCATTCGAGTTAATCCATGAAGTGAGGGGCAGATTGAAATCCCATATAACTAGAATAAGATTAACATCATTTAGCAGAGACAAAACTGATTTAATGGCAGTTAAGTGGTGCATATAAATGACTGCATCACTCAGAGGAGGAATTTAGGAACAGGTGATGAAAAGGTTAAAGGACTTAGAATGAATTTTAACGGTTAAAAATCCAATTCCGAAAGGATTAGTAATAGTAATACGTTCAACTGTGTAGGTGTTGTTTACGGCAATCAGAACGCCACCTCCGAAGGTTGGGCGATCTTCCCGAAAGACAGTGTACTTCGATACCAAAATTTCATTGTCTATGACGGTGGAGTTTAGCCAGGTTTCTGTTAGCACAATAGCATCGAAGTCAAAGGAAGTACTGTTAGTATAAAGTAAGTTCAGTTTTTCAAGAATACTGCGAACTTTTTGGTAGCAACAAAAAAAAATTTTGTTGCTTAGTTTTTTGGAACTGGACTGGAACCTTGAGAATCTCTAGTCAAGAATTCGTCGACAATATTGTGCTCAGGCCAGGTAGTAGGATCTAAAGATTTGGCAAGGGAAGCTTCTGGTAACGTTATTTTGAATGAGGATATGCTACGTTTATGTTTAAAATTAAATTTGGTCACAAAAAGTACTGAGGGAGCTATATTTAGATTGTTTGCTTGGTGAGACCTAACATCATCTGCATAGGCATCAGGCATGAGCCGCGATACAAAGATGGATTTGCGGGGAGCCACAGCTCTCAGCGTAAGTATAGAAGATCGCGATTCAGTTGGAACACCCGTCAATGGCTGTGGTGATTTTACAGCGGAAAGGCGGGTAGGTGCGGTGGCAGGCAGGCGTAGTGATGGAGCAGTAGGCTGGCTTGGTGATATGACTATTGAGGATTTTTCGAGCGTGGGACCAGATGGGGGATTCCTACTGGCAGGTTCCGGCGAATCAACTTTTGCCGTGGGAATACCAGGTTTCTGAATAGCTAGGATGGGTGGCTGTTCGCTAGGGGCAACATCTATCATATTGTTCACTAGCAAATGTGAAGCTTTAATAGTGCATAAATTCATTTATTGATTAACGTTTGGAACTCTCCGAGGTGAAGATTCACTTAGGAGTTTAAGGCCCATGAATAAAGAATTCAGATTGAGAAATTGTTCGATTAATGAGGTGAATTGTTTTCGAACCTCCCGGGAACCATTACGAGTTTACCTCATGAACGTGCGCATTTCTGACCGATGCCTTTACCAAGGAGATCATTAAGACGGCCATAATGACGGATTCCAGTGCATTTCAGAAAGTCAGGTATGAGTCGCCAGTAGTAGCGCCTCCAAATTTGCATTTCTTTGAAGTACATATTAAAGACATTTTGAGTTAAGTAAAATGCACTCAAATAATGGTCCAGCAATGTCAAATAATTCAAAGGAAGAAATGCGATGAAGAAAGCGATCCAACAACAGTTATGTGGGATCGGTTTGAGCGTAGTAGCAGGAGCAGTAATCCAGAGGGAGATAAAGAAACTCCTCAAAAAGGGGGAGAACCAAAAGAGTAGTGAGCAGATTATGGTTACTAAACAAACTTTACTTTTGGTAACTTTACTTTTGGTTATGGCTCACAATTTAATCGCAAGCTAAAAATAAACAAAAATAGTCCGTTGAAATAAAATGTTCAAAACAACTTCGAGAACGACAAATTAGTTTAAGCAGATCAGCATTGAATTTAAATAGTTTTAATCACGCGATGAAATTAAAGAGCGGTGATGACTTAATTTTCCATAACAAATTCATTTACACTTCTTGTGTCTTGAAATTTTAGATTAGCGGGATAATTCTTCACAATTCTCTCTCGAGTACACACTCTCTTTCGTCCAAACCCAACAAATTGGATATCGACCATACATTTCATTAGATATTAGCTTAGTAGGATAACCGTCAACACAACATATAGAATACAAGCTCTCTTCTACTCAAGCTCAATCGTCTGACTACCAAATTAAAAGTCATCAAATGTCAGTTAAGCGGCTATCCACACATAAATTGGAGTACAATGCTCCCTTCTGTATAAACTCGACCATTTGGATACCAATTCCTTCAAACCACAGTATCGGATTCATTTTTTTCTCACGCATCAGCATGATCCCTCTGGAACCACATGGCCGCCGTCTATGGTATCTATGAGTGCCTCAGTCGATCTCTCGCATTGCTCCGCGACTACCTTAACAGGCATCAGCCGTAACTGCTCGTAGACCTTATCTTCTGCCACCCATAATACCTTATGACATCGTGAATGTGGTTAACAACAAACCATCTAAACGCCCTCTGAACAAAAGTAAAAATCGTGCTGCTATTTCTTGGAATGATTCGATGAAACAAACTTTTTCTAATCTCATACGTGTTCGCTAGATCCTTCTGCTTTTCGTCACGATATTCGATATATTTTCGTCGCGCTACTGTTCGGATACTAACCAGTTGTGGGTGATAGTTGCCAAGTCAATCTCTACTTCCACATATTTGTTTGCATTTGTCTGCGCTACTACAGCGCGGAATTCCTCAACAAGCAATCAACATAAGCCATTTATGGTAGCTCCCCTTCCGATATTTCTCAGGACCTTCTCTAATCTTTCGTACGCTTCCTCTTCAGAATTTGAAACAATAAAAACATCATGAATGTAGACCACTGCATAGGTATTAACTAAATTTCTCAAGGCTTGGACTTGGGCATTGCTAGAAATTCATATTGACCCTTGGGAGTCATGAATACTAAATTTATTCCTTATTATCTGCCTTCCATTTTTGATTAGGCGATACGGTCGCCTTTGAACGGTTTTATTTTTATCTAGCAAACGGATCTCTAACGTACTCGTGGTCACACGTCTATTAGGGGTCGCATTAATGAAAACCATGGCATATTTGGCCAATATGTCATTTAGTTTTGATTTGTCACTACCAATTGAGTCAATCTCATGTTATTATCAATTACCTATAATACCGTTTAAGTTCTATAAATATCGAATCTGTTACATTCTAATCAACTCCAAAACCAAGTTGAAAATGTCTTGTCCAATTATCATGTCATATTTAAAGCAACTCTTATATGTTAAATAATAACTCATTTAAATTCAGATATTTGTACGGTGGACAGAATTTGCAAATTGCTCTTGACAACATTGTCGCCCATGCCTCTCAAAACTACACTTCACTGCACTTTCATAGTCGTGTTTTTTTTCTTGCGCTCACCGATTTATTTATTATTGCCTTTCTAAAAACATACCGGCATTTGTTAAAATAATAATTATTAAATCAAATACTTAAAACGATTCCCTTCGCACTCGCGTCTGCGCGGTACCGTATTTGGTGAGATTAAAATATTATATTATTTATCCAAGTAAGGTACTGTGCCCTACTTCTTTTCCCTATTTCTTACATTTACCGAAATTTCTATTATTGCAAAAACTCACTCTCTCCTAGTTTGCGCTCTTTTTATCAATTTCCTCTCCCTTGTATCACGCTCTTACCAAGTAAGAACAGTGGTTTAAGGCTACTAGTTTTTGTGAAAATACATTTTTTGTCTCAATATATTTTTATATAATTAAATTTTTTTGTTTTTTATGAAAATCTCTTAACATGGAATTTTATAGCATCTGCGCTATAAAATCGTGCAATAAGCCAATTTCTGCGTTCCAGCCTAGCATTCCCTGTTGGCTGTGTGAAAACGTAGTACCTACTAAATGTACCGGTTTCACCGCCTCAGTTTCGGATGCAATCTCAAGAAATTCTGGCTTCCACTTTTGCTGCAGTGGGTGTCGAGCGGTTCAAAAAGAAATGCGACCGTTCATGCGGCAAACTTAAAACGGTTTCAAAGAGTTGATCCGTGGTTTCCGTAAAATCAACGACAGACTCTCTGCCCTTGATTCCCAATTTAGCAGCCTACAGCTGCTAAATGAATCCACAAAGCGTAAAAAACCGCTATTAGGGACTCCGTATGCACTGATATCGCTTTTCAGCCTGATCACCCGACGACCATGCAGCCGCTCATAACTCTTACTACCCCAAGAGCTGGAAACTCCTGGAGTTGGAAACACAAATTTGACTCCATAATCGAGTATAGCTCGTCTGAATTACCTTCCAGGGCATCACTTCAGGTGATCCCTCTGGCACGAGTAGATTGGACCCCCTAAAATCCACTGTTAGGGGTAAACCACCGTCCGGAGCCCTGGTACGGACTGGTGTCGCGGTCTTACCAACCGTAACACCAAAACTATAAACATTTCACGCCTGGCCCCTGACACCTCAGAGATTGATATCTCGGTTTGCATCCAAGCCAAATATAAGGCCGTTGTTAGAGGGGAGGACATAAGGAAGTTTAAATATACTACTCGAGGCTTATGTCATCTTTCAAGATACGTGTACATTTGCCGATGTTCGAAACGATTTGTTCGATCAGCTTTTGATCGGATAACATATTCTTACAAGAACATTAGCCGAGAGCAGTTAAACAAAAAGTTAATAAGCTTTAAGTTTGGAAGTTAAACTCCTAAAGCTTAAAAACCCTGAACCGTCTTTTGTACCTAAGGCTAACAACAACATTAATGACTCTTACCTATCAAAATACTAGGGGGCTTCGGAGTAAGCTTCCTAAACTGTATTTTGATAGTTCTTCATTTGCATCCCAGAATACAGTTTTCAAAGAAACCTGGTTAAAGCCGGAGATTTTTGGCTCCCAAATTTTTCCAGACAGGTAAACCACTTTCAGACGGGACCGACCACTACGAAGGGGAGGAACTCCTCCCTCTAATCTCTGTGGACTCCGACTTTGCTTCTGAAGAGGTTAAATTAGCGAATCTTGGTGATCTAGAATTCCAATGTGTAAAAATCACTATGTCGCTACAATCACTGTTCATCACATGCTCATACTTACTACCTTCTTCAGAACCGCCTACATACTGGCACCACTTATCCGCCATTCAGCTGGTTTTTAATCGCCGGTTTAATATCCGACAGTGACCTGCCAGAGACTCTAGGAGACTTCAATTTACTTAAACTTATCTGGTCAAACATCGAGAATTCACCATCTTTATCACTCTCAACTCACCATGATTTTACTTTTTTTTTTTTGTAACATTCTTATTTTTAATTTAGAATCTGTCCGAGTGGACAATCATTTGTCTTTCTTTTTGTCATCTTTTGCTGAGACGGTTGATCCCCTCTTTTAAAACTTTTCTCTTTGTATCTGGAAACTTCGATTTTTCTCTAAATTGTCAGGAATTCCAAAGCTTTTTGAAAATTTGGTAACACCACATCTTCAACATCTCTGCAGTTAAATTATTTTTCTATGCCAGTATGGTTTCATAAAGCGTCGCTTCACCACCACAAACCTCTTGGAGCTGACTTCTTTTATTATAGATGGCTTCCGTAAAGGCCTTTAAACAGATGTCATCTATATGGACTTTAGTAAAGCATTTGACTCTGTCAACCACTCACTCCTTTTGAGTAAACTTAGTATCCTTGGATTTCCCTCAGACCTTCTCACGTGGATTTCTAGCTACTTAGCTGGGAGAACCCAACGTGTTCTTTTTAAAAATATACACTCTCGCCTTGTTAGTGCTATATCGGGAGTCCATCTTGGGACTCTACTTTTCACTATCTTTATTAACGATCCACCCCATCTTGGGACTCTACTTTTCACTATCTTTATTAACGATCCACCCACTTCTATAACGAACTCTCTGGTTCTTATATATGCAGACGACGTTAAGCTTTGTCTTCAATACAAATTCCCTTCTGCCCAATATAACCTTTGGATTTGGACAAATTTTAAAAATGGTGTTCTACCAATATCTTAAAACTAAATTGGTCGAAATTTTCTTTTTTTTTCTGTCTTTTTGTCGTTCGTGCGCTAACCAGGCCACATACTGCCTTCATGGCATATACTTAGAAAGATAAACCCAGGTTAACGGTCTTGGTATCCTATTAGATGTTATACTTAAATTTTTCGATCATATTTCTACGATGGTTGCTAAGGGCGTGCCTGGCTTCATTAAAAGATGGTCTAAGAAATTCAATGACCCTTATATTCCCAAAACATTATACGTATCTTTAGTACGTCCGATTCTGGAGTACGGGTCATGCGTCTGAAGCCCTCAGTATGCGGTTCATCAAGGTCGCATCGATCCCGTTTAAACGAACTTCTTGATGTTTGCTGTAAGGGACTCAACTCGGATGCAAATCTTCACCTCCCATCTTATTTTAACAGACTCCTTTTAATCAATTTACCTTCCCTAACCAATCGTAGAAAGATGCTGGGGGTCGTTTTCCTTCATAACCTTATTAATGTAGACAGCCAGCATCTACTAACACGACTAACATTTAACATTGCAAATAGACGTACTAGAAATTTTAGTCCCCTGTTCCTAAGTTGTTGTAGATCGACATATGCCCAGCATGAGCCTTTCAGGGTACTATGTTCCGATTGTAGTCAGACTTATACTCTATTACTCCACTTGCACGTCCACTTCTATCAAATCCTCAATTCTCACCTACCTTTCAGAGCAACAAACGAACTCCACTTCTTCCTCGTTTTCTATACTTTATTCTCTCGGGTCTATCCCTTGAAGGCAGTGTACCGCAGCAGTGTGTTTATTCTTAATATTAACCACGAATCCGCTGAGGAACACGCATCTGCATTTATGATGATAGTTGAATCAGTTCAAAAAGAAATCTTTGCTAATTAAATCATCACAATTTAATTAAAAAACGTTCCTTTAGAAACTTGGAAAGTGTTGGTATGACGTCATTTAAATTTTGACGTGCAGGCGGTCGTCTTTTGTATGCATTTAAATTTTTGATGTGCTTATCAAGGCTTGTGGGTCGCCGTGAATCGCCAACGAAGCGTTACTGCGACAATGCCATGAATTGTGTTGGTGCTGCTCGCATGCTCTAGGACTGGGCAATACACAAGGATCGTCTCAATGCATGTGCCATAACCTATCAGTTTACGTTATAGTTCATCCTTGCATTTTGGCGAGCTGTGCAAGTCTCCGGTGAAAATGGCGACGTAATCCCGATGAATGACGAACTACAAACAGCCTTGATTGAATCCCGAGTTCGCGATCCCGGACTGTTCAATAGAGAAATTCGGTAGTGTCGCTCCGGGTTTCTTTGTATCTGGAAACTTCGATTTTTCTCTAAATTGTCAGGAATTCCAAAGCTTTTTGAAAATTTGGTAACACCACATCTTCAACATCTCTGCAGTTAAATTATTTTTCCATGACAGCATGGTTTCATAAAGCGTCGCTTCACCACCACAAACCTCTTGGAGCTGACTTCTTTTATTATAGATGGCTTCCGTAAAGGCCTTTAAACAGATGTCATCTATATGGACTTTAGTAAAGCATTTGACTCTGTCAACCACTCACTCCTTTTGAGTAAACTTAGTATCCTTGGATTTCCCTCAGACCTTCTCACGTGGATTTCTAGCTACTTAGCTGGGAGAACCCAACGTGTTCTTTTTAAAAATATACACTCTCGCCTTGTTAGTGCTATATCGGGAGTCCATCTTGGGACTCTACTTTTCACTATCTTTATTAACGATCCACCCCCTTCTATAACGAACTCTCTGGTTCTTATATATGCAGACGACGTTAAGCTTTGTCTTCAATACAAATTCCCTTCTGCCCAATATAACCTTTGGATTTGGACAAATTTTAAAAATGGTGTTCTACCAATATCTTAAAACTAAATTGGTCGAAATTTTCTTTTTTTTCTGTCTTTTTGTCGTTCGTGCGCTAACCAGGCCACATACTGCCTTCATGGCATATACTTAGAAAGATAAACCCAGGTTAACGGTCTTGGTATCCTATTAGATGTTAAACTTAAATTTTCCGATCATATTTCTACGATGGTTGCTAAGGGCGTGCCTGGCTTCATTAAAAGATGGTCTAAGAAATTCAATGACCCTTATATTCCCAAAACATTATACGTATCTTTAGTACGTCCGATTCTGGAGTACGGGTCATGCGTCTGAAGCCCTCAGTATGCGGTTCATCAAGGTCGCATCGATCCCGTTTAAACGAATTTCTTGATGTTTGCTGTAAGGGACTCAACTGGGATGTAAATCTTCACCTCCCATCTTATTTTAACAGACTCCTTTTAATCAATTTACCTTCCCTAACCAATCGTAGAAAGATGCTGGGGGTCGTTTTCCTTCATAACCTTATTAATGGTAATGTAGACAGCCAGCATCTACTAACACGACTAACATTTAACATTGCAAATAGACGTACTAGAAATTTTAGTCCCCTGTTCCTAAGTTGTTGTAGATCTACATATGCCCAGCATGAGCCTTTCAGGGTACTATGTTCTGATTGTAGTCAGACTTATACTCTATTACTCCACTTGCACGTCCACTTCTATCAAATCCTCAATTCTCACCTACCTTTCAGAGCAACAAACGAACTCCACTTCTTCCTCGTTTTCTATACTTTATTCCCTCGGGTCTATCCCTTGAAGGCAGTGTACCGGAGCAGTGTGTTTATTCTTAATATTAACCACGAATCCGCTGAGGAACACGCATCTGCATTTATGATGATAGTTGAATCAGTTCAACAAGAAATCTTTGCTAATTAAATCATCACAATTTAATTAAAAAACGTTCCTTTAGAAACTTCGAAAGTGTTGGTATGACGTCATTTAAATTTTGACGTGCAGGCGGTCGTCTTTTGTATGCATTTAAATTTTTGATGTGCTTATCAAGGCTTGTGGGTCGCCGTGAATCGCCAACGAAGCGTTACTGCGACAATGCCATGAATTGTGTTGGTGCTGCTCGCATGCTCTAGGACTGGGCAATACACAAGGATCGTCTCAATGCATGTGCCATAACCTATCAGTTTACGTTATAGTTCATCCTTGCATTTTGGCGAGCTGTGCAAGTCTCCGGTGAAAATGGCGACGTAATCCCGATGAATGACGAACTACAAACAGCCTTGATTAAATCCCGAGTTCGCGATCCCGGACTGTTCAATAGAGAAATTCGGTAGTGTCGCTCCGGGTACGATGACCGATGACCTGTGATAATTTGGTGCCACGGGAGTCAGGAGGATGGCCCCTTGTTGGAGCATCGTGGTGGCTATGGATTAACACCAAAATAGCATTAAGAGAAAAAAAGTTCGGCGTAAAGTTGCATTCTCAACCGGGTGGCGTGATCCCAAAGATCGGAAGTAGTTTTGGATAGGCCTTGGTCATTAACCGAGAATGAAGCTATGACCGTACAGGTTGGCTTCATTAGGTATCCGGCGGATCGTGGTTCCAAAAAGGCGCTGATTGATGCAGTAATTTAATCCCACGCTCAAGGATGCCCTTAGATTAAGCCAATGTGGCAGGTGTTCACGAAAAAAACAATCGACTTCAGTCTTGGTTGAAGCGAATGGGATGTTGAATTTCAGACAGCTACAACCAACATGATGGCGAGGTTCTCATGCCGCTGCAGTTTTTCATAGGAAAAAGCCTGGCAGCGCACCATGTGGTCAAAGGCAGAGAGGAACCGTCCCATCGGCGAGGTGGTGATAGTACATGAGGACAACATTCCCTGAAATTTGGTTCATAGGCGTACTGACCGATGGGAAAGTCCGCGTAGCTTGATAGCTTTATGATTATCAACAAGGTTAGGATGTTACAAGCCATTGCTGGAACCCCTTCGACATTCTTCTATTCGCGCTTATCTATCGCGACCAAGGAGGTAGTTTTAATCGAAAATATATTTACCTACAAGTACTTTATAGGCTCAGAGATGTCTTTTTCAGTGCGTACTTTTGGTAAAAATTGTAATACCCTCTTTAAGGGTATAAACAAAAACAAATAAGTGAAAAATTGAACATTGGTCCTGCTTTTAATTCTTGGCGCATACTTACCATATGTTTCTAATAGAGCGTTATTGCATCAAAAATATAAGTAATCATTATTTTATTATCGATCCTAATTTTTGTAACTTCCATATAAACATACATATACAAATAATATTTGCGAGGCAATTACAAATTTTTCATAAAAATTTAACAACCTTTATCGTTCATCAAATAAAATATCTGAAGCACACATGAACGAACAGTCACAGCGGTAAGCTTTTCGTTTTCGCTAAAAATCACGCGTTTTACACTCGTTCAAAAAACGCTAGCTTTAAAACTACTGTTTTTTTTTTGCATAGAAACAGACGGACAGACGGACATGGCTATATCGACTCGGCTGTCGAACAAAGTGTGACTGTACATCTTTAGAAAGAAAACATTGTGTTCTTCCAGATAGGTAGTAGATAGTAGGTCAAAAATGTGTCCTTCTAGAATGTACATTATAATAATTGAAGAATTGAGTAGTATTGCTCATTAATTATTTTACTTAACTAGGTAACAAATTGCTTGAAATAATTTTTTTTGGATCCTTTAAAACCAAAACCCGAACAGGTTGTATTCAAAACCGGTTAGCACCCTTGGTTCATAATATGGTTGTTAATTTTTACTGTTATTGTCTTAAAAGTTTTTAAGTGCCGATATGGAGAAAATTATCAGATTCAAAAATTTTAAATAATAATTCAATTGTTCAATCCATTTATTTTTTAAGACGCAGCAATATTTCAGCTCTCCTTATATGCTGGTGTGGCCTCGCGGATTAACCTAACTAACCGCCTGTTGCACGCAGAGTGTGAAGAATGTAACATTTTTTGTATTAGTCCAATATAATTACGTGATAAACCAATCGAAAATTATTGATTTAATTAGCAAATTTTTTAATGCTAGCGATTTTCATCCCAACATTGTGTTGAAAATGCAAAAAATACGATTGACTTAGTTGAGACATTAAAGGATATTGAAGCCATTAAAAAAAATATTAATTTCTTTAATTCGATTTGTTTCTTATAGCCTTCGATTGGAACATCAACCGCAACGATCGGACATTCCGTTCAAAATATATGCAAGACATACAATCTGTTGGTGGTTTTTCTATGTTTATTTACTTTGTTTTTAAATATCCCTAACAAATATCATTCCTGCTTTTTTAGCGCGTATTAACAAAGTGCGTACGAGAACTCGGACCAAAAATTACACAGAGCAAAATTTAATCTTAATGATTTGTAGAAGAATTTTAGAATAGACAAAAATTCTATTGTTTTTCTATATAATTTTTACGAATCTATATTATGCGATGATTTGACTCAATTGTTTAGAGTGCTGAATTCGAAACCAAAGACGAAAGAGATCGCTTCATAAAATGCGACACTATTTTTATTGATTTTTTTAAATGAAAGCTATGATTTTATAAGTTTTTGGCTTTATAAACCCTTACTTTCTTGTTGCTGTTTGATCTTCCTAAAACAAAAATACCCTAATACCTGAATCTCTGTTCTCAAAATTGCAACATAAGAAGTGAAATATAAATCCAGGAAGTTAGGAAAGTTAAGGTTTCTTTTCCTGTTTTATTTGATTCAAGTAAAACGAAAAACTTCTTATGTTCGAACTTTATTACTAACCTGGTGTAAGATCCCTAATATTAGATGGATTTTCTTTGGCAATTGAGTATTTTGTGTTTTTCATATATAGCTTCGTTTCCGCATTTGGTGCTTCCAACATTGTATTATAGGGATAAGGTGATTCGAAAGTAGACCCTTGCTTGGGGGAGGTATCAACGCCAGCCCATGATGTGCATTTTGATTGGCGCACTGGAATTTTACTTGGAGTAATCATTGCAACATCACATTCTAGCTCAAGTCCACCGTAGACAGCATTGGAGTTTACTAACTTATTTGTAACATCCTCTGAAAAACTATTTGTTTGTATCTGTTTATTTTTGGTATTGCAAATATCACTATTTCCATTCATTATACGGGAATTGCAATCAACATCATCCAGCTTGCTTTTGCAATCTGCTTTAAGTGGATCTTCGCAGGTGATTTTTCCAATGGGTTTACTCATTGAAGTTGTAGGTGACCTTACCAGTAGATCAGTTGTTTCAACATCATCACATTTTATTGCCACTTTGCCAGTTTTTGTCCCTTGCTTTTGTTCACTCTGATTATTTTTGACAGCCGCTAAAGCATCATAATAAACAGAATCCTCGAAGTAGGTTGTTTCTTTAAAATAAAATTAAAAGAAGTAGGTTATGCTCAAAAATAAATACAATATTTTTAAAATGAATATATTCCATATTTTCAATTAAATTTATAGAAATAATAGAGATTTTTGGACAAGCATTCTTTGTCCTGCATGCTATTCCAAAATTTGAAGAATTGTAAATTAATTGTTTTGATGAAATTATAATTAAAATAGTTTGATACATCATCAGAAAATATGGTAATCATTATAAAATAAAGAGTACACATGACAAAAATTAACTTGTTTTAAACGCGAGAAAATGCTACATATGGCAGATGTTTCACATGTTAATATAATATATTGAAGGAACAAAAAAAATATACAATATATTATTATGTTTACAGTTGAAATTTAAAAAATTATACATCTATTTTTATTTTAGAAATCAACGAAACAATTTTACTGCTTACATTTTAAAATTTTAATTTATGTCTTTGAAATTGGTCATTAATAGACATTATTCGACCTTATGATTTAATATTCTGGCAAGTGCTAAGCGAATTGGATATTGTAGATGTTTAAAGGGAATAGATGGATCTGTAGGCCGCATTAAGTTTCGTAGTAGGAGAATTTCTTTACCTATAGTAGTAGAAAATCTTTTATTACCACGTTTGGAATTGCCGCCGATCTGATCTACACTGAACATTCTCATGCCACAGCATCGACACTGACGCCACCAGTGATCTTCCCGATGATCGCTAATCTAAATCAAGATATTGTAATTTATTGTAACTTATTAAAGTAAACGTACTCATTCCTATTTTCCAGAAATACTTATACAGCGATTGTTAGTAAATTTATGTGATATGTGATTGATGACAGGTGTCTTAGTTATCAAAAAAATTACTCTCAATCAGACTTTGTAAATATGAAATCGGTAGACTAATAATTCCTTTTTGCCCAAAGACGTGGCTTTGCTTTAGGTGCATACTTTGAATTCAGACAAAGACGTGACAAATCTAATAAAATATTCATCCGAACGCTGACTACGATATTTATTAGTTTGATTGACCGACATTTAGACGATTTGACTTTTAGCAATACTTTAGGTATATAACAGCCTATTACGTTAGATCTTTAATGTTATAGATATGGGTTTATATTGTTACGACGTGCAACTAAATAAATAGTAATTAACCGAAAATTAATTCGGAATGATTCCAGGGGTAGTTCTGAGTAAATGGTTTCATGCTGCCATAAAAAATTGTAGATAGAAATGCAAAATACTAGGTCAAGGCCAAATAAATTAAATTTTATTGAAAATATGTGCAAGCTTTGTAACAAATAAAAAAAAGTTCGGCAACAACTACAAGAAGAATACCGGCTCTCATTACCTTACAATGCGCACAAATTTTTCTTATAATGCGCATTTTACGGTACAAGACGGTCAACCACACGGTAATGCTCATGGCGGGACAGGTATTCTAGCTAAAAACCGTATTAAACACCGCACCACAATAATTTGGCAAAAACTGCAAAATTAGACACTGGCAGCTAACTCACAATATCCGCCGGTTTCTGCTCTCTTTGATGCACTATATCCGAAAGTGAGTTTATGCATTTGTTCAGATTACTTGAAAATCACCATTAGGCTTATAACTCAACTACAAAGAACATTCCATGACATCGGATTACCACCGAATATCTCTTTCATATTTTCCCCGATGTGACTAGCGCGACCTTTTGAGAATTGATGTAGGTATTCCAACGGTACGCCCGGTCTTCGACTTTCTTTATTAAGAAATGGAGTGTCAGTAGCCATAAAGTCGCACTTCCACCTATTAAATATTATAGCGTCGTCGGCGTACATGGCTATGCATATTGTACGTTCATTAAAAATGTTGAAAGTTGCTTGGGGAGCGTCGTGCGTGAAGAGCGAGCCCGAAAACGCGTTCCCGCTCGGTTTTTAAGAAAGCACCACGGCACAAACCGTTGCGCCTATGAATTGCAAAAGTTGGCTGGACTTGCAAAGCCGAAGAAAGACCTAGCATATTTTCTGAATTAAATCTTTCCACAAATGCGTTCCCATCGGCACTAATAATTAACTTCCAATAACTAAATAAACCAATGAGTAAGTGCTAAACAAAGTCGCGTATAAAATGCCAACTAAACCTAAGGAAATCACCAGGCTCCAACCAAATAACACCAAAATCGATTTAAAAGCTCCATTATTTCGGCGATGAGGATCATCAAGCTTTTCCACACCATCACTAAAATTTGGTGAAGAAAGAATTGAACTATCTGCTTAACTAAACATCTAACAAACCAACAAACTTTCGTGTCGTTTTTCTACATAAAATTATGAATGATATTTTGGAAATTAAACTTGGAAAAGCCCTGCTGGAATATATGGTATATGGTATATGGTATATATATGGTATATATGGTATATGGTATATATATGGTATATATGGTATATGGTATATATATGGTATATATGGTATATGGTATATGGTATATATGGTATATGGTTCTGTAACTTCGCCAGTTACATACGCCCCCCCCCCCCCTCGGTGGGTTGGGCGTTACATGGGCTGTACGTAATTTCAAGGCACTTAGTAAAGTATAGCAAGTACAGCTCATCGTCGTTCTTTCGTACGGCTCACTGACAAATTTAACTTTGAGTCGCTTTTTTGGCATGGTCTAGGCAATTTGTATTTTTGCATCTTCCCAACGTACGACAACATTCGAATGTAAGACATAATCAAGTGATGGTTCTCAAATACTATTAATTGGTCTTTGTGAACTATTTCAATGCTTCAAAAATCTGGAGCCATAGTTCCGATGAGCTTTAGAAGGAAGTTATACAGCTGAACGTTTTAATCTATTTCTTTCAGTTTTAGTTTGATTTTCTTCGCCCTATGCGCTTTTAAAATATTCAAAATATTCAAAATATTAAAAAATCTTCTTTTGTTTAATAGAAATGGATTTAAGCTGGCCAGTAGGTATTTTTTTGGAATTTTGGATAGGCACGGTAGTTATACGTCAGTACGATGAAGAAACTACTTTATCATTGTCTGGTTTTAGTATCTTTATGTTCGCTCTTAGGGTACTCAACTAGGTTGTAAATGCTTTACTTCCTTCCTTGGGTTAGCAAGAGTCTGCTTAACTAAACATCCAACAAACCAACAAACTTGCGTGTCGTTTTTCTACGTAAAATTATGAATGATATTTTGGATTTTAAACTTAGAGCGAACATAAACAAGTTCTTTTGTGCAAACTCAATGCGGTCTTGATGATTCCCATATTGAATTTTTCCGACACATTACTCCAGTATGGGACGGACTAAAGCTTTATAACTAAAAGCTTCTTTTAAGCCATCTTTTAATAAATAATCCAAGCCCTTAGCTTTATTAACCATCGTGAAAATATGATAGTTGGCCTTAAAGGTGTTTGGAATCAACCATACCATGGATAAACATATGTAGAAACATAACCCCAGCACAGGTTTGGCGCTCCTTCAGGGGAGGTAGCT
This sequence comes from Drosophila vallismaia, assembly GCA_035047325.1. Lineage (NCBI taxonomy): Eukaryota > Metazoa > Arthropoda > Insecta > Diptera > Drosophilidae > Drosophila > Drosophila vallismaia. The sequence goes on from JAWNPU010000044.1 coordinate 690,834, forward strand.
TCAACAACTTAAGCCTGCAACGCTACGGCGGAAGACCATTTAAATTGTTCATTGCAAAAAAACAGGTACTGCTTTTGCACAGATTTAATACTATTTTGGTAAGAAGGGTATTGGGGACTCCAATCTGTATTGAAATAGAACACACTTAGTTCGATATGAAAAGCATAATGAAATTTGGTGAAAAACCCATAAGCGAAATTTCCGTAGCTGGAGCGGATGATTAATGGAATCAAATGCTTTGCTTAGGTCAGTATAAATTGCGTCTGCTTGCAAACGATACTGAATCCCTTGGTGAATGATCGAACAAAATTGTAGTAAATTAGTTGTTGTCGTGCTAAGCTTGACAAAACCATGTTGTGATGGGGAGATTAGGGTCTTGCATGAATGTTGCAGCTGCGATGTAATAAGTTTCTCAAGAAGCTTGGGAGCCGCAGCTAGCTTAGCAATACCGCGGTAGTTCTCAATGGAAGCCTTTAAACCTTTTTTATGAATAAGTATAAGGAATGATTCATTCCATAACTTAGGTAGGGATGCTAGCTCAAAGGATAGGTTAAATAGTATAGTGAGAGGTAAGCTTAGAATACCAGAGCACCTTTTGAGGATGCAGCTTTCCACATTATCCGGACCTGGTAAAAATTAGATTTTGATTGATGAAACACATCGTGACAGTGGAATTTAAAAATATATATGTTATGTATGTACGGTAAGCAACAGGGATAATTAGAGAAGAGATCAAATGAATCTGATTAGTAGGAAGATTGAAAAAATGACGCATAAAGATTAGAAATACCGAGATGTAAGGAGTCAGAGTTATTATTATATGATAAGTTTGGAATTACGTTTAGAGCTTTAGAAAGAATAAAAAGAGTTTGGATCCTTTCGAAAACTGAGTTTACATTTGGAGATAATTTTTATATAGTTGATTTTAAAGGGGAACGAACTGGTTAAGAATAAGTAGAAAATTCGAAAGATGTAAGAAGTATCGCGACCTTAGAGACTTTTTGTTTTTAGGCGAGAGAGATGCTTATTCAACCAGGGCGGTTTTGATGTTGAGGGTGTTAAGGCTTCAGTGTGAGATTTCTTTAAGACGTTATAAATTACATCATTAAAAGAGTCCGTACAAGAATCGATTTTGCTGAATTTTGAAAGAATACTCTAGTCACACTCATTGGACAAGTGATTTGTACGGGCATAACACTTCTGACTAGACTGCGCGCTATTTTTATTACTTTTCCGTTTAGAAAAATTTTTTTTTTAAAGAAATCTTTTTTAAATTTACGGAGATATGCTGAAGCCTCGAATTAAAAAATTAATTGTTGCAAATCGTTTTTCATCCGACTTAATTCTTTCCACAGAAACTTAATAACCTACATATTTTACATGTTAAAAACTTGCATTTTTCCACGATAAGGTCTAGTTTCTCTTCCCCTAAACCTATGAAAAAACTTCCTTAAAAGATACTTTATTCTTCAGTTCTTCAGGTGTTACGAATAATGTGTATATTACTGAACCTTTATTGACATTAACATGGAAGTACCCACTTTTCAAGTCTAACTATATAAACATTGACCTCCCCTAAGACTCACAGCGTCGCCATTAAAAATGAGTTTCTAACCATAGATTAAAAACTAAGCCAGTAACCTATACTGGCTATATACTTGTATTTACGGAGACCTGCTTTGTCTGGACTAAAGCTCCTCCCATTCAGGCATAAGACTATCATCTAATAGGAAACGCAAAATCAAGTCCATTCACCCACAACGATTTTTTTCTTGAGCGATACCGAATTTTACTCAATACCGAGAGATCTAAATTAAGGTGAATTATGTATGGGTATGGTAAGGTATTGTAACTATTAAAACTAGCTAAAATGTAATGTAGCTCTGCTGTATTTTATGACCTTTACCCTAGCAGCGTGGTGTTATCTTACGCATGCGAGTACATGTTATTTAAAGGGTTCGGTCTTAAAAATCCATTATCTAGTTGTGGTCTTATCAAGTGCATGGCAGTGTCACCTTAAGTATGCGTTTACATGTGCGTTTGTTTTGAAGGGATCGCTCATAAAATGTATGTATAATATATTTGGTCGTTGGTCCGATCCCTTTTACATTCTTTCTATATTTTAATATCTAACACATGTTCAATGCTTGAACACAGAGTCAAAACTGATTGCATTAACATTTAATATATGTCCAATGAGGTGTTAGCTTACCGGGAATCATTTTTGTCAGCGAAACGGCTCAAAATCTGATCATTTTTTCGTCTTGTTTAATAACTTATGTTTTTTGCACTCTATTTATTAAAATAAAAAAAAACAGAACAGATATATTCCATTTTTTCTAGTTTCCAATATGCACAATCTCCAAAAACTAAATTGGCAACGAATATAAATAATGCCAAACTTCACAGAAAACTGTAACACATTGTACTTGTAAGCTTCGCTTATCGAGCTGTACCTTAAATTAGCGAATTATCCCAGATAATCAAAAAATTTGAACATATGTAAGGCATTAAAGCCAATTTTTTGATATAGTTATGTTGGATATATTACAAATAGATGGAACAGCGACTTCTCGACTCTGGCTGCAACTTGACCACTTGACTATTTAACGGCTTGACGACGATTAACCCTCCGACACACCAATTTCTATGCTCGGACTTGATCCCTCGACGACTACGTTTAATACTTCACAACTTGACTTCACGATCCCAAAGTTTGGCTCTTCCAACGTCTTGCACTTGCTAGCTCTTCTTCCATACCCGTATTTCCTCTTCATTCGCTCTGGTGATGATACCTCCTATCTATCGTGTACTATCGCTTACCAGGCATTTTTTTTATAGAAAATAAGACTAAGTAAAAGTTGGGGTGTGTTTGATCTGGAAAGTGTAAGTTTTTCATATATTTTTTTTCAAACCTGTGTTAATAGTACGATTTTTCTTAATACATTTCACTCTCATATACAAAAACCACAATCTAAACAAGAAAATAATATTTAAACCTATTATACCCATAGGTTAATGTTATATTATATCGTAGCTACCGTAAAATTCTATCATGTTTGTGTAAAATCATGACTTACCTTTGGGAACGACACGAATTTCCAAGCGTCCACTAACACAAATTTTATTTTCATTCGTACTACAAATTAAAGGAAAATGCCTTCTTTGGCAGGAAGCGGTCTTCACTTGCCAGGGTATCGATGTGTCTTGTGAAATTAGATCACCTGCCTTTGTTTTTAGTTGTGGGTTGTCCACAACATTTGTTAGTGAAACGTTTGGAAGGCTGCTTCGATGTTTTGATCTTGTGTGGCTTTCCGTTGATAAGTTGGACTGAAACAAAGTTTCTTCTTTGAATGATGTAGGACCGATAATTGATTTTCTTGTAACTTTTGCAGCAGAAGGCCTGCATTTGGCTAATGATGGAATTTCCGAAAAATTTTCACGCACGCATATATTTCTAGCTATATCCATCCGATATACCTAAAAGATTAAATTAATTAAGCATATAATATTTTACTAAATCGGAGATTAACAAAAATATGTCATTAAAACGGAGCAAAATTCTCGGCTGAAAATCCAAGTGTTAAAAAATACTACAAAATCATTTTTTTAAATCATTTTAATTTAAAATTTGATTAAATGCCAATTATAACAAGTAGAAGTAAAAAAAACTATTTAAAAAATCATAAATAAACAAAGTATCTTCCATTTAAATAATTTCAATAAAAAATTTTAAGAAATGTTTATTTAAAAAAGTTATACGATGAACAGTACGTTATTAGATATACTTACTGTGTTCTCAAAAGCTGCTTGCTGCACGGCCGGTGGTGAAAGGTTCTTTCTCAATACATTACCCATGGCAGGCTCAGACCAGCAGTGCGGGATAGAGATTTTTAAAGTGTCATAGTTCTCGATTCCAGTTATGTTAAGCGTATGTCTTAATTATGGAAAATCAAAATTACAAGAAAGAATATCTAAGCCATTGTATTTGGAATATTTAAGGATTCAAACCAACTTTTAACCCCTCTATGAATAGGTAAGGTATGCTCTTTTAAACCAAAACGATTTTCAAATTCATTTCCGTTTCCATGCTCTGCTACGTTTTTAGCTGTATTTATATTGTAATAGACCAAGAAATTTATTATAGCCTTGGTCACAAGTTTGCAAAACAGTAAAAAGCAATATCTGATCTCACCTCCTCAGTGAGCATGTTTGTCTATTTCAGAAAAATATTTTCAGTGTTAAAACTATTAACCTTCTTTCCTTTGCACGCGGTATAAAAAATTTCTTCATTTCTTCAATATTGACTGGGATTATCTTTTCAATTTAAACAAAATTGATGCTGCTACGGATTTTTTTTATGCCCTTGCAGAGGGTATTAAAATTTTGTCCAGAAATGTGTAACGCATTAAAGGAAGCATCTCCGACCCCACAAAGTATATATATTCTTGATCAGCATCAACAGCCGAGTCGATATAGCCATGTCCGTCTGTCCGTCTGTTTCTATGCAAAAAATAGACCGTAGTTTTAAAGCTAGCGTTTTAAAATTTTTACCAGATCATTATTTTTGTTGCGCGCAGATCAAGCTTAAAAATCGGTCGCATCGGACAACTATATCATATAGCTGCCATACAAACGATCAACCAGATTTCAAGTCTTTGTATGGAAAACTTTTTTGTTTTCCAAGTTATTGTAACCGAATTCAACATTTATTCATTTTTCATAGCCATACACGATTTGTAAAAGGTTGGTCCGGATCGGACCACTATATCATATAGGTGCCATACAAACGACCGATATGTCCAAGTGGACAATCATGAAATGGTTTCGGGGAGACATTGACTTAAGGGAGGTATATGGAATGTATATCTAATGAGGTTGACTTAGGTGTCTAATGGTGGGGGAGGTCAAGCGGGTGTTTCCTTTTCAGGCGTCATAGGGATTGGCTAGTATCTAGGAGGTTGATGGCCAGGTGGTTGTGGTGGTTGTCCAGTCTTTTTGTGTATCTTTCGCTGAGTCGGGTGATCTCCTCTGCTACCCATGGAATTCCAAGCTCTTTATGGATTATTAAGTTTTCGTGGTGCGGATGGGCGTTAGAAACTGTTCTCAGGCATTTATTCTGAAACCACTGGATTCTGATGAGGTTAGAACAGCTTGCCGTGCCCCACAACTGAATCCCATATGTCCAGATTGGCTTCAGCACTACTTTGTAAATAAGCAGTTTGAGTTTTTCTTTGAGCTTGGACCTTCTCCCTAGGAGCCAGTGCAGTTGCTTTAGTCGTAGGTTGGCCTGGTTGCGCTTGTTGATCAGGTGAGGGCGTCATGTGAGCCTGCGGTCCAGGGTCAGCCCCAGATATTTGGGAGTGTTATTCATAGGGATGATTTCCCCGTTGAGTGTGACGGGGGGCAATCCCCCCAGCATAATGCGAAGGTTGTATGGGAGGATTTCTCCGCGATGACCACGATGTTCCATCGTTTCAGCCATGGATCTAGAGCATCCAGTTGTGTCTGTATGATGGCTGATGCTTCCTGCGGATCTGTGGAGGAGGCTCGGAAAGCGGTGTCGTCCGCATATGTAGCTACTGTGAGGTTCCGAGAGGGGGTGATGGGAAGGTCCGCTGTGTAGAGTGTGTATAAAATGGGTCCAAAAACACTGCCTTGAGGTACTCCTGCTCTTATAGGCCTATACGTGCTGATTGATGATCCGCATCTCACTCGGAATTCTCTTTCCTCTGTGTACGACTTGAGGAAGGCGAAATGGGAACTTGGGAGGTGGGATTTAATTTTGAAAAGGAGTCCAGGGTGCCAGACTCTGTCAAACGCCTATTTGACATCCAGCATAACGACGCAGCGGTACTTCTTCTTATCGAAGGTCTCAAGAATGCTCTGAACAAGCCGGTGGCATTGCTCAGATGTTCCATGGAGGCGTCTGAAGCCAAACTGGTGATCAGGGATCAGTCCGGCGTCGTCCAATACTGACAGTACTCTACGTAAAAATACTCTTTCAAGTATATTAGAGAGGATTGCCAGCAAACAAATCGGACGATACGATTGGCTTCAGGTTTTCCAGAAGGACAATTACTTCAGCACGCTTCCACACCTTCGGGAAGTACCCTAGACGGAGGCAGATGTTAGCCAGCCTTTGGGAACAGATTAGGGGCAAAATTTTCAGTGCTGTTGCATCGATTCGGTCAGGACCAGGTGACTTGCAATTTTTTAGGGAGGCGATCTCCTGCACAATCTCCTCTGGTTCGACGAACCTTATGGTGGCAGCTCTCTCTTCGCCAGTGCATCTGTCGAAAGGTGAGAATGCACTATGTAGATGGTCAGCAAAGGCTTCTGCTCTTTCGACCTCAGACCGACACCAGGAACCGTCCACTTTGTGCACGGGTGATATCTTCGCAGGACTTTTAATGTGCCTCGTGACATTCCACAGATTGTGCTGCGGGTCTCCAGGTTCCAGCTCCTCAAGGAATCTATGGAAGGAGTCCTGCCGTAGGATGGTTAGTTTGCCCTCAGTTCCTTGGTGGCACGTTTAAGTGCTGACTTGTCCCTGGGGTTGCGCGATGAAAACCAGACTCTTCTGAGGCGCCTTTTTTCGGCCACGAGGGCCGCGATTTCAGGAGACCACAAGTGCACGTCTCTTTCAGGTGTTCTTGGGGTAGTCGGAGGAGGTGGATTCGCAAACTCAGCAGCATTGTGCATCTCTTTGGTTAGTTTTTCGATGGCCGCATCTATGTTACTTGGTGTGAAAAGAGGGGGTCTGGGTACAGTGAGAAAAGCATCCAGAAGGCGGGTGTTTTTCTGAGGACGGGGATATTTAGGAGCAAGTTTACTGCGCTGTGGTCGGATAGCAGTTTATCATAGCTTGAGCAAGTTATCTTAGAGTATCCTATGCCCAGAAGATCCGGCTGCTTTGAAGGGTCGGTAGGCCAGTGTGTGGGTTCTCCAGTGGAATGGCAGTCCAGACTCTTCCGCTGCAGGTACTTATAGAGCCTTTGGGGTTGTTTGTGCGGGACCCACACCAGGAGTGTTTGGCGTTAAAGTCTCCGGCAGCTATAAAGCGAGGTTCAAGGGACTCGAAGAAGTCCTGGTCACGGCGCACTGGTCACCCATTCCTCCTGAAACGCGGGAAGTTCCGTGTTCTGAATGCCACTCCTGATGAGTATAGCTGCTCCTCCGCGTGCTCTGCCAGATGGATGGTTGGCATGTAACAGTTCGTATCCGCTAATGTTAAAGTAGAATCTGGGGCAACAGTGGGATTCCCTGCCTTTTTGTAAGCAGGGAATCCTCTGAACGACGCAGGGTGATCAGCTTGGCAATGTTAACAGCATGCTTTCTCGTCATCTTTTTTGGTGCATGACCTGGATTCGTGAGGACCACAACATTTCACGCAGCGATGTTTCAGGAAGCAGTAGCGCTGGGTGTGTCCGAACCCTTGCCATCTGAAACATTGTGGAACGTCGTTGAACTTCAGTGGGGGCTCAACGGTGACGACTGACCTGCAAATCCTCTTTATTTTGAAAACCTCTGTGTTGTTGCTCGCTGGTTCTAGATAAACAAAAAATATCACCAGTGGTTGTTTGGATTTCCTGCCAATGGGATTGTGCAAATCCCTAACAGTATGGCCGTATTTGTGGGGTTCTTCTTTAATTTCAGTCTAGTCCGTTGAGTGGTGAAGTCCCTTGATGACCGCCCTGTACGTTCTCTCGTCCTTTGGTTGGAAGGTGCGGTGTTTTTTTTTATGTGGCACGAGGTGCTGGCGTAGGGCTGTGTAGGACTCCTTGTCTGGCATCAATACGCGTACGTTATTATTTCTCTCCGTTTTGTATGAGAAATCTTTTTTGGTACCCACGAGAGTCGTTATCATCTTGACAACCGCGGTAATGTCGGTCACGTCTGGGATGTAGATCGAGGGAGGCTTGAGGGTCTTCGGGAACGGGTTCGGTTTCTCTGTTGGTTTAGATGCCACTGCCTCTGAGGCAGGTTTGGGTTCGTCATGTTCGTCGTCATCTTCTTTGCGTGAGAGGAAGGCAAAGGAGTTGTTTGCCAGCTTTCTATGCAGAGCTGCGCTGGTGCTAGGCGTGACGTCTGGGTCCTCTCCTTGCCTATTACGCGCGGGCTTGCGCTTGATCTCGCTGGAGTCCGAGTAAGAAGAACTCCAGCTTGATTCTCTGCTCGAGCTGCACTTCCTTGCTTTGAGGGCCTTCTTGCAGGGCATTGTTTTGCAGAGCTTGATGGCATGCGGCGAGGCCTGCCATTCCATACTCTAGGTTGGCGTTCAATTAACGTTTATGCAAATAATTAGTCACAGAAGCAACGGCAGCAAATGGGCACAGTGGGACTCCGCTCTTGGCAGCCCGACCCGTCCCGTAAAATGCGCAGTCCACCAAGTCCCAAGTGCGGGCAGGCCGAACAAAAAAAAAATTGGAATAACAAAACACAAAATTCCGAAAAATAATTCAATTTAACACCGAAAACAAAGTTCCTTTTTTTTCAAGCTATTGCAACCGAATTCAATATTTATTCATTTGACATAGCCATATCAATAATTTTTAAAAGACTTCTGATTTGTACATAAGTACTTATTGCAATTTTGTAAAGATCTTCGAGGGTATACCATCTTTGGCAAGCCGAAGATAACTTTTCTCACTTGTTATAGTATGAAACAGCTGATCCTTAGACAACGGCATCGAGAAGAGCAACGAATACAGAAGAAGAAGGTTGCGAATTAGTGAGGAGGCGAATTCGCAAAGACAATGATCAACGAATAGAAAGAGCTCAACGTTGCACGACGGCAGCAGAGTTGTTGTTTGCTCGTTGAGGAAGGAAGTTGTGCGTTCTGTGTATGTGGCTGCGAGAGCGACAACAAGGCGACGGTGTTCTAAATTATTTGTTCTTAATAGTTAAATAGTTTCATAAGTGCTAGCCTACGCTCAAGCAAGAAAAAGAGCATTGCTGTACTGCATAAGTTTGTGTTCGAGAGTGAAGGAGACAGGAGTAATCGTCAAAGTCTACGGAAATGTGCTAGGCATAGGGTACCGAAACAAAGTCGTGCATATACACATTTTCCGGACTTTGAAGATGAACAGTTTACTGGCCTTAAACGAAGTCGCTGAAGACGGAGACGATGAAACAGACGATGAAGCAGAAAACGTTATGTTCCAGACGCCGAACAGAGAAACGAACTCCAAAAGTTTCGAAATTGCACAAGGAGCAGACGAGATGAATAACAGGCGCAACGTATTTACAGAAATTAATTGACGGAATCGACGAAAAAGGTGTAAACAAATTAATATTATATGGTGCGAAAAATATGAGTCAATTTAAAGAAAAACTAAAGTGTTTTGAAATAATGATTGAAAATCAGAGTGAGAAAGACAAGTCAAAGTGCAACGAGAACAGTGTGAAAAAAGATGTGAAATACTACATGTGCATGTGCATGAGTTAAATAATTGTCCGATTGGATAATTTAAATAAACCATTCTGATTGATGAAGAGGATTATATGTTAGATTTGTATGTCGTTCCAATCAAATTCCTTGATATGCAATTAATTGCGGAGAATCGGAGAACAGCTATGTTTATATGCAGAGATTGTTTTTAATTGTTTATTTATTAATTTAATTAATAATTAGTGGCTTAAAAGTGCGAAAGAATAAAACTAATAACAAACAAAATATTCTAAACACTTGTGTTGAAGTGGAAATTGAGTTGTTTCACATTGACGAGGCTACAGGTATGCTGTACAAACTAGTAAGTGACGATGAGCTAGTTGTAGTGCCAAACGAAATGCAAAAGCGAATCATAATCAGTGCCCATGACATAGGTCATTTTGCTGCTAAGAAGACAAAGGCGTTAATTTGCCGAGAATTTTTCATTCCACATATTGAAGACAATTAAAAAATCTATGGAGTGCTATATTCCATGCATTTTAACGGATCGCAAACGAGGCAAACAAGAAGGAAAGAAGCACCTGAAAGAAGACGTCCCATTGTATGCATACCATATTGACTTTTTGGGTCGGCTTGAGTCAACGCATAAGGACTACAAACACATATGGGCTGTAATCGATTCCTTTACGAAATTTTCCTAGCTCTATTCAACAAAGTTAACCACAGCAAACGAAGTGATTGGAGGTTTTTTATGCCTTATAAAGTTGTAAATGTGAAACATAACAACGCCTATGATGTTCAAAAAATAGGCAACAGCGATGGACCAAAGATGTCTGAAACGTGCGCGAAAAACATGAAGCCATGGCCGATTGGTAACGATGACAGCGATGACGAAGAAGCATGAGGGTCGAATGCCTAGTCTGAATGTGTGATTGGTTTTTGGCTTTTTACCCAAATCCCACTAGTATGAAATAGCTGATCCATAGGCAGCGACAACGAGAATGAGAAGAGCAACGAATACAAATGAAGGGTGTCAAACTAGCGGTGTGGCGAATTCGCAAAGACAACGATTAGCAGAGTTGTTGTTTGCTCGTTGATGGTAGAAGTTGTGGGTTCTGCTTGTGTGGCTGCGAGAGCGACAACAAGACGACAGTGTTATAAATTATTTGTTTTAAAATACTTATAAAATTGTTAACTATTATAATAAAATTGCACATAAATAACATTTAACTTTCTAAATTCCACTGCCATGAAGTGTTTACGGTTCATTAATCAATTAAAATCTCATTTTCATCAAGTTCTGAAAATGTGCCAAGCTACATCCACAGACGCTGTTCTAATATTTTATGCGTACCTCTCACATACTATTTAAGAAACTGATTCGTATAAGAATCGGCGAACTTTACCATTCTAATACCACGCCATGGCACAAAATTTTCTCGGCATTTATTTGACTCGGCGAGAATTTTGTATTGCACGATTGTTCGGTTGCCAAGGTATTATTCACTGCAAAAAAAAAACGTGTACTTAGGCCTTGCAATACCAAAAAAGCTCTTTTGAACAGGTCTGCATCTTACGGCACGGAAAAATTGTCTTTTCAGATATAAAGCACTTTACTGTTGAACAAGTTTTCAACTAATGGTACTTTACAACTATTCATAATTTAATATTGCCGTATCACTTATGGTATTGGGGGATGTGGTTTTCGTCGAAATAATTGTCTTAAAAAATTTACATAACGGAAAGAAATTTTTGATGTATTAAAAATGGAGATAAAAATGGAAGAGTTTCAAAAATCCTTAGTTCTGCTCCTATGAGAAGAATTTTTACTCTATAGCAAAAATGACGCCAGACTTGTCCAACGCTCAAGCGACCTCAATCCATTAGGCTCCAGCTCATTCTATACTTAACAAGACTATGCTTTATAGCTAAACCGGGATCGAATAACGGTGTAGGAGTTGCGACACATAGCCGACAATTTCGTACAGCGTTTGAGGCTGTGTATTGGTGGTAAAGGAGGCCCACTTTTTCGAATAAATTTAAGGGGATAGATTACAATAAATTCGGCGTAAACTACTCACAGGCTACATACATAAGTATAAAATGAGACAATGGCAACAAACTCACAATGGCCACAGATTACTGCCCTCATCGATTGACTACAGCTGAAAGTGAGTTCATGCAGTTTTCGATTTACTGTGTGTAGGATTAGACTACAAAGCAAAACCCTTAAAAATCAAATACATAAAATACAATAGCTCACATATGAGCTTAGTTTCTATGTCAACACCGGAGCTGACATCAACAGCTTTAACTGGACACTGGAATCTGCTTTCGGATCCGCAGCTCGCATATCAACACCAAAACTGCACAATTAAGAAAAGCACACCGACAAAAAAACGTTGTGCGTATGAAAACCAAAAGGTGGCAGCTTCGCAGTGATGAAGGTAGAGCCTGCACATTTGATGAATACCTAACAATGATTCAATCGAGCTTGGCCTCAACAACGTCGCTTATATTTCAAAAAACCACATTTTACAATATGTAAGTCTCATCCCATCAAATTGAAATTTGCGAAAGCACAAGACTATAAAGTAAGCCACTCGCATAGCATCAAGACACAAAATGACTTCCAAAATAGATTTTGGGAGTTTTCCCAAGCATTCAATAATTGGGTGGGGGCTTCCTACGGTTCCTAATAACATGCCTGTTCATTTAGAGGCGAATCTCTACAAAACAAAAATTTTCAGTGATATGCCATCTGCATATGGAGACTCTTGTATCCTGATTAGGAAACTCATCAAACAGCACTTCCATAGCGAATTTGGAAAAAACTACTCGCAGGCCACATCTATAAAGGTACAACTAAGAAGCGGCACTTTTATCCTCGCAGCGGTATATTGTCCCCCTCGTTTCATTGGTTCCGAACAACTATTTCTGGATTTCAACACCCTAGGCGACCACATCATTGTTGCAAGTGACTATAACGCCAAACACACCCACTGGGGATCACGCCTAAAGGTAAACAGTGGTATAACGCCATCATAATGGCAATCCAAAAGCTCGACCTATGTCTCTTCAGGCAGACCATCATACTGGCCTACCGACCCAATCAAAATTCCTGACTTGATCGACCTCGCAATACCCAAAAACATCCCTCGAAAACTCATCAGTATGACCAATCGACTGTCCTCTTAAATCTCAACCTCCTCCAACGCCCTGAGCCTGCAATGAAACTTAACTTAAATTCTAGAGCGTTTATACCTCATCAATAAACTCAAATAAATGTTTTTTTCCGTTTTAATGTCGATTAATAGCACGATCTTTTTATACCCTGTACCCATTAAAAATGGGTGAAAAGGGTATCATAATATGGTGCAAATGTATGTAACAGGCAGAAGGAAGCATCTCCGACCCCATAAAGTATAGATATTCTTGATCAGCATCAACAGCCGAGTCGATATAGCCATGTCCGTCTGTCCGTCCGTCCGTCCGTCCGTCCGTCCGTCCGTCCGTCCGTCCGTCTGTCTGTCCGTATCAACGCCTAGATCTCAGAAACTACAAGAGCTACAGACATGTGCCATATATCGTTGGATAGGTAATTAACATACGCAGTACAAGTTTGTTGTTTTATTTTGATATCACCCCCGCTACCCCGCAAATCGCAAAAAACTGCCACACCCACAATTATTAACCTAATGCTGTGCAATTCGGCATATGCGTTGGTGCTTATTAAAGCTATCTAATTTTTTAATTTGATAAGAAACACGGAAGGTACGCCACATGCAAAATCTATGGCAAGGGAAGCCGAAGCGCAGCAAAATACGCATTGCGCGACGCCGACTGCGACGTTGGCAGCGAAATGTGTATGGCTTTATGACACACGAAACTTATTTTCCTTTTTAATAGAATATTGTTTCTTTTATTTATTGATACTCAATAAATAAATTGTAAGCATGTCTAAGGGTACAGGGTATTTTGCAGTCGGGAAACTCGACTGCTGCTCCCTTGTTTTTAATTGTTTATGTGAGCAATGTCATCGAATATATACAATATAAAATCAAAAACAAACAACAAGATGGCAGTTATTATATATGACAGGATATAGTTGAGCGTCCGGCCGTTCCGACTTATATTGCGTGTAAAGGAAAAAAGTCGAAAGCTTTCGAACTAAAAGACTAATTTTCGTATTAACAATCACACCGATAAACAGACAGACATGCTATAAGACAGACATGTTATAAAAACTCTGCCGGTAATCCTGCATTGCAAATTTTTTAATGTTAATATGTTAATGTTAATATGAAATAAAAAAAAAAAATGCATATATATTAGAGTGTCCCTTAAAATTCAACTTCAATATATTTTTATGCATACCTTCTAAAAAGTTTCGTATGGACCCAATATAGTCTAGAAATAAATATTAGCCCGATTTATAAACGATAAACCGTGCCGACGTGAGTTTTTAACTTGTCCATACAAGTTGCGCGACGACATGTTACTGCGAGTTTCAATTGTGATTTCATAAGTGATTTCTAACATTTTTAGTGCGTTGTTGTTTATTTTGTGAAAATGTCTGTGGAATTACGAAGTGATTAACAAAATATTTTCCTTATCGGACAGCCAAGCCACCAGATGATAAATGGTGCAAAATTACCATCTCATCGACAAGTTCTCACCGTTTTATTTTACAATATTCGTGAAGTCAAGCTGACAGTGAAAGTGCGAATCTTGTTATAAGAGAGTGCATTATATTTTGGGAAAAAGCCAGAATTCCTACGAAGGCAATCCCTAACTGCGTGAAGAAACTTATTCATTTATATCATGTTTGGAGGTAGCTGCAAAAAAACTGTAAGAAAACTCAGTTGACTTTCTAGAATTGTGAAAATAATTTTGTAAAAGACCTTGATAACCCTTTGCACCTGCAGATGCCTTTGACAGAATGAAGATAGAGGAAGACAAAGATTTCTTAAGGAAACAGAGAGAGCCAGGTCGACCGGGATGCTTAGGTGCAATCGACAAAAAATTGGCGGAGAAAGAAGAACGAGATAGGCAGAGACGATTGGAAGAAGAGGAAAGAAAGGTAAAACAAAGAGAGTTATTGGCTGTTGCATCTACTTCTTCGATAGATAACTTGGAATGTTTTGAGAATTCGGATGAGGAACAGATTTCGAACTCTGAACTTAGTACTCAGATTCTTTGCCCCGAAAAAAGTTTTAAAAGAGGCACGAAAAGTTTAATAACTCCTAAACTGGTAGCAGCTTTAGGTCGATGCCAATTAAGCAAAAGGGACTCAGTTTACATTCTCCATGCGGTTGTACAAGGTGCGTTCCAAAGTAAACAGGACTTTTTGAATCTAGCGCCCTCTAGTGGCGTCATCCATATGTCGACTAGTGCGTTCGAATCTGCTATCCTTCATTCCAGTAAAAAGTTCATAACATTCCATCTATTAGAAGTGAAGTTATTGCGTTTTAAGTGTCAGTACTTTTTTGTCATCGGTGCGAAAATGAGCTTCGTGGCGCGTGTGGCACGATAATGCTCCGTCTCATCGATCGACGCTTGTTTCCGATTATTTGACCAAAAATCACATTTTAACAATCAACCGCTTTGCGTATTCACCTGATGTGGCACCGTGCGACTTCTACCTTTTCGGAAAAATGCATTTGCCGATGAAAGGAAAGCGTTATGCAGACGTGGAGGCCATTCAAAAGGCTTGCAAAGGCATACTGGCGGCCATACCGGGCAACGAGCTAAAACACTCGTTCGACAAACTTTTGGACCGTGCAAAAAGCTGTATTGAAGCAGGAGGAGACTATTTTGAATAAAATTAATTGATTTTGCCGATAAAACCATTTGTTCTGTCTATTTTTTAAAAGTCCTGTTTACTTTGGAACGCACCTTGTAGAAGCGCTTGGTCTGAACAGCGATGATTTCCCTATAAACAAATCGTCGATTCAGCGAGTTCGTACTCAAGCGAGAAAATCCAGGGCAGAAGCAATAAAAAGTGACTTCCAGAAAAATTTGTAGTCACAGTTCATTGGGATGGAAAACTATTACCTGGATTGGATGTACGAAGTTCAAAAGAAAAACGCTTGCCAAATATTACTTCATTTGACGATAGAGAACAGCTTCTTGCAGTACCGAAATTAGAGAGTTCTTCTGGAAAACATCAAGCTAAAGCCATTTCAACTACTCTCTTTGACTGGACCCTCCATGACAAAGTACAGATAATGTGCTGCGATACAACAGCTTCCAATACTGGCCGTTTCAGTGGAGCTTGTGCTATTTTTGAGCAGACTTTAGAAAGGGAATTGCTGCATTTTGCTTGTCGTCATCATGTTTATGAGTTGGTTGTTTTTAGCTGTTTTTGAAACCAAGGTAAAACATATTACAAGTAGCCCAGATATTCAAATTTTCAAAAAGTTCAGAGATGATTGGAAAAATATTCACACTGATAACATTGAGTCACCTCTAAATTTCGTTAAAGCACATATTGCTAAGACAAACAATACTTTTTTGTTAAGTTTTTAGACTGCACTGGAAAAATCTTTATTTATTAAACTTATATATATTGAACTTTAGATCTCAGTCGGCACGGGTTGCAATCATGCTACAGATATGAAATTTCATATTTAAGTACATTTTAGCATTTATAAAAAAATTGGAGGGTATACGTTTCGAAATCCTAAAAAAATTTTTTTTTTGCCATATATATAGGCAGCCTAATATTATATATATAGGTTTTAGTCGTCTGATTAAACATTGTAAAATTTCACTTTTTTGGCTTAAACAAGCACCTTTTTTTTTAAGTATAACCGCATATAACCCTTATATACATTTTCATAAAGTAGCCAGGCTAAGACTACAAATATATAAACTGAATTAAAAAAAATATTAACAGTAGTAAACGAAAATTATATCGTGTATAAAATCAAATTGAACTTCAAATAAATAAATATCATATTTGTAAATACCCCGCAACTTACCTCTTTGGTCGGCCTTTAACATCCAGCTTTGGTGTAGATGCTTTGCCGATATAGGTGGTTATAGTTTTGGAAAGGTGAGTGACTTCATGTATCAGAGGCAATGAAATATCCACTTTATTTATTTGTTCCAAATTATGTTGCGACTGCGATGCAAAACGAATATGGTATACTTAAATTGCAAACATTAAAATATACTTGTAAAAATTTAAAAAAAATTACAGCACATGATTAATTATTTAATTTTCGTATTAAGCCATTTCAGTGTATAGAAGTACATTTTGGCATCGAAAATTATTTAAATCAAATTCAGCAACTAGCAAAAACGACCTGATATAATTTATGGGTTAATAATCATGATTTACCTGCGGTTCTCTGTTCCATTCATTATCGGTTGTATCCTCAGAGTCATCAAACTGACTTTTCCATTGAGATGCAAGCGTAAGAGCACCTCCTTTAGTTACCTGCTGTAATGCCGACACATTTTCGTCGTCTATCAAAGCAAATTGCGTAACTGAATGATCACAACCAGTGCTTTTGGCTGCATTGCTAACACTTCCTGACGGCCCAATGCAGCTTGATCCGCTATTGAACCTTTGAATAGAACTCGAGCCTCCTCCAGATAAAGATGGTCGTAAGTTTGTCGACGTTGCAGCGCGACGGTTTACTGGTGGCATTGAAACCATTGGTAAGTTTGCTCCATGTTGATTCATAATTTTTGATGACAAAATATTTCCGGCAACAGCAGTATTGGGGCCAGCTGCGAGCTGGAGATTTGGTTCAATTTCGATCGATTGAGAATGCCCCCCACCCACGGTTAAGTCATGTACACTCATGGGAGGTGCTGTAAGCACTCGAAGTCGTCCGAATGTGGATTTTGGTTCTTCGGATGATTTTTTCGCATCGACATATTTTTCTATGACTAAAGTTTCTAATTTCTGGGTTTCCTCATCGATGAAACTAGATGCGTTCAAATTTTTTTCAAGCGATTTTTGGTGCTCTTTAACAATGCCAAGTGAAGATCTTGGAGTAGTGTCTTTAGGACTTAGGGCCGGGGTATTTTGCTCTAAAATACTTTGCACTAAAACGCAGTCGCACTTGTTAGCAGTTTTAGCCTCAGATTGTAAATACTTAAAATAAATATAATTGTTTTTAAACATGTGTAGTATAATTTTTAGTTTTTATGACTTACAGAATTTCTATAAACAGGCGCCGAATTGTGTTGGTTTGTTGTTGAAAATGATCCTACAGCAGTCAACGGTTGCGTGTTCTTCGTATTAATTATTGCCTGGGTATCATTGCTACCCACACCCACCTTTGATGTCTTTATTAAAGCATTTTGGACATTGGGTGTTTCCACCAAAGGCTCAGTACGTAATATAGATTTATGTTGCTGTAACAATCCTTTTTGAGATATGGTTTCGCCTAAAGTTTTGGGATGTGGGACTGAAGCAGTGGCATTGAAATTTCTATCAACCTAAAGGATATGGAATGACATTATAAAATTTATAAAATCGTGTGTTTCTATTTTGGCTGTTACCTTTTCCTTTATTTGTACGGGCTCAGTTGCGGTTATATGTGCTGTTTCAATTTCAGTTCGCTTTCGAATCTAGGTGAAATATGTATACAAAAGAGGACTTTCATTTTTTAAAATTTACCATATGTGTTTCTATTCAACAATCGATTAATAGACCTATAATAAACTCGAATAAATTTTTGTTTTGGCACGTCAATGGGTTATTTTAAAAGGATTGCCCTCAAAGAAACCTATTAAATATATCCATGCTTGAACCATTATGTTATTCTACATCACTTAATCATATAAATTTTATTATAAACTTACGTATTCGGTTCCGCTCAGGTTAGAAGCTGCAACGGTCATTTGTGTTATGTTGCCATGTATATAATCAGTTTTAATAGCAGCTAATGGATTTCCAGTTGTTGAACTGATAGAACCAATTGCTGTACTGTCCACTTTTTCCCAGTCATATGGGTCAGACTCTTTGACTCCGCGCCTTTTCATACAGCGCTCGAATAAGCCGATGAGCATCTATTAATAAACGTATTATAGGGATATGCTAAGAAGTTATTTTTTTAATTTTTATATTAGTTACCGAATAGTCTGGACGGTCTGCATAAGTTAGGGATTGTATATGTTCCAGAAATTGCTTTAAATCTGAGGGCAAGTGCTTCAGCAATATTCTATGGTCATACTTCTCTTTTGTTAAACCAACTTGTTCCTTGTCTTTTATTTTTCGCCACGGTAACTGTCCATTTACAAATTCTACGAGCATATAAAATAGCGACCACAGATCGTCGTGTCGACCCATTTCTCTATTACGATGTGCATTTATGGAAGCATATCGGACAGTGCCGCGGAAACCAGCTGCCGCTCTTGGACACCGCACCTCACCGGTGCCAGTAGTATACTGACGCGCCAAGCCAAAATCCAGCATATAGACACGTCGACAGTTGTACGGTAAACGACCCACAGAAAAATTACTCTAAAATGAACAATAATAAAGTTTCAATAAATATAAAATGTGGCAGCACATCAATTAAAAATGTAAACCCATAGTTGGATATTTTAATCTCGCTAGTTCGTCAGCTCAGGTTTCTTTGACTCAGACTCAAGATTAAGAGCTCAATAAAGGGAAGGGTCACAATTCTCAACTCCCAAATAAATAGCGCATGAGGGCTAGTCGGTATCTGCGCCGTAGTAGTATCAACGATGCGCTTACCACCTCTAATAAATAGTCTCACACACTTCTCATTCTTCGCACATTAAGTACCTGCTTTTGTTCACCTCACAAAATCTCACCCAGTGAGTGTGTCGGGATCACCAATAAACCCCTGCATTAGCCATTAAGCCCAGCATCCTGGCGTCGGCGACTGAGTCCGGGAGAGATCAAAGGCAGCGACAGGGTTATGCTTTGCGTCAACACCGTTCCAAGCCGGGCCGACTAGATGAGCATATCCTGGCCCCGGCCCTGATGACTTCCATTGGTGCAACGGCTTCAAACATCCTGTGGCTAATGGTGCGGTCCAAACAAAAAACCATTCGGCATAATGGGTGTAAAAGGTGGAGTAAGGCACGTTCGTGCTTCGTAACTTTATCAAAGAGGCGGCTTAACATGCCTCAAAACCTCGGGAAAAGGTCCAAAGGGCCAAACAGCCAAAGTTGCGGAGCTTTATAAAGCCGCAGTGAAAAGACTCGGAGAGGACTACGACGGCGCAGGGTATTATCATCCTATCATACATGCATCTAGAACCTTCATATAAGCTAGTAAGAAAACAAGTCGAAGACAGAAAGAAACTAAGTAGGTTTTTTTTAGGCTGTGACTCAAGCAAAAATATATTCAAAACCTATCTGATCTTTGTTCAATAAAGCCAAGGCTCGCAACGAGGTAGCTCTCTGGCCAACAAAACTACTCTTGGTAACTCCAAAAATTCTATTAGAGAAGCAAAGAAGCTAAAAGCTTAGCTGCGACGGCCAGACTCAGAAAGATCCATTTCCTATCGAGCATTTCTTTGTCTAATTTAAAAAAGGCACCAACTTCATAATAGAAGAGTAAGAGAAAAATAAAGTAATGCCATTGGAGCCGATAGTTCGAACACTGTACCCAAAAGGCTCATGCTGGGCTTATGTTGAACGGTAACGGCTTTAAAAAAAGAAGACTACAATTTTTCCGTCCGTCTATAGGGAATGTTAAATCTTAAGCGTGTTAGAAAATACTGGTTGCCTAATTTACCCTTAAAAAGGATATGTAGGAAAACAACACAGAACGAAGACCCCATATATATTTGAAATTAAATCCATACCCGATGGGCGTCTCTAATTTTGTAAATGCGGAAACATAAACCATATAAAAAGAGAGTGTAGTAGGCTAGAGGTACATAAGTTTAGAATAGCAACATAGTATATAAACATCAAGTGTATAAACATTAAGTCATGGTTCGCTTTCGGGTGGCATTCTCTCTGTTTCGCAACATCGGCTCTGTAGCAACAAGCATAGAGGCAGATCGTTAACGGAGAGGGAGTCAGTCGATTGCTAAAGTTGGAAATGCAAAGTACCGAATAAACTTAAGAGGCTAAATCCTGCGTTCCTGTTTATTTAAATCAGAGGGCTTATAGTACCCCTACAATATCAGAAGTGGGCCGATCACGAGCCAAAGAAAAAAAATGAATATAAGCAATGCATCGACGGAGCAGTTAAAAGGGTGGTTGAGTGAATTAAAAGAACCGACCACGGGAACAAAAAGAGAATTGATTTTGCGTTTGAATAATTTAACAAACGAAAAGCGAAATCAATTGAAATTATTATTAAAAAGCGAGGAAGAAGATTTCTACGGAAGCAGCAATAATAATGTTCAAAAAGGAAAAAGAAATAACGCAAAAGACGGAGAGCATAAAGAGGACGAAAGTAACGGCGAAGCTGGAGGTAACAACGAAGACGGCGATGAGAAGAGCACTGTGCGCAACAACAAAAGTAACGGCGAACATGACGACAGAAGCGGGGTACGCAGTTACAACAGTGCAGACGGCGCCCGCAACAAAAACAGCGGCGACGGGAATAGCGACGAAAACGAAGTTTGCGGCAACGAAGACGGCGACGAAGATGGCAGCGGTGAGAAAAGCAACAAAGAATTTGGCGGGAACAAACGAAATACAGTGGGACAAGCTCGGCAAAATATGGATTTATTATTGCGTATGGCAACCGATGCAGTGAATGAATTTTCGGGAGATACATGTGCACGCAAATGGATCCTACAAGTGAAAAATATAGCCAGCGTTTATGGAATACATGAACCATATATAAAGATGTTGATCATCAGTAAGATAAAAGGAAAAGCATGCATGTGGTTGCATGCAGATCCAGAACGTGTATTGCTACCAACAGAGCAGTTGGCGGCTGAGCTTATATCAATGTTTGGTGAGAGGAAGTCGAAGTTAGAAACAAGGCGAAAATTTGAGGAACGAAAATGGACAGCTGGCGAAAGCTTTGTGGCTTATGTAGACGATAAGGTGATGCTTGCACATGGAATAAAAATGGATGATGAAGAATTAGTGGCGCTCCTCATTGAAGGTATTCCGAATCAAATGCTACGTAACCAAGCCCGTATCCAATGCTTTGAAGATATCCAGCACTTAAAGCGGGCATTTGCGGAAGTGAAACTACCGAAAATGATTGAAACAGACAAGAAGGTGGCATCGGTGAACAATAATGGCAGCACACTCTTGCGTTGTTTCAATTGCAATTCGAAGGGACACTGGGCCAAAGAGTACAGGAAGCCAAAGCGCGAAAAAGGGTCATGCTATGCCTGTGGTGAGATGGGGCACTTTGCAGCAAAGTGCCTGAAAAACAAGAATGGGGATGAAAACAATTATGTAAGATATTTTGAAATTAATTTTATGAACAATTCAAAATCAAAATTTATTACTCCATGCCTCATAGACACGGGAAGCCCCATTTCGTTCATAAAAATTAGTAAAGTACCTAAAGATGTTATTGAAGTACCAGTTTTAAGTTCATTTTACGGATTAAACAAAAGTTACTTGAAAACATATGGAAAAATATTGTGTTACATTATGAAAAATGTGAATAAAATACATTTTAATTTAATAATAGTGGCAAACGAGTCTATGAGTCATGATGTAGTATTGGGAAGAGACTTTATGGAAGCATGCAACTTATGCTTGAATCTGGACACCTTGAAAATGATTACAGTGGATAAAATTGACAATCGATGTAACAAGAAAAGCGATAAAATGTTAGAAGAAACAAATATGTACAACAAGAGTAAAACAGTTAGCGATAGTGTTAGTCAAGGTAGTAGTAAAAGTCAAGTGATTAGTGACAAGGTTAAAAATAAATTAGAGAAAGCTGTCAATGCTGAAATAAGCACAGCGGAGAGGGAATTGCTTGAAATTAATGTAATAGATGACTCAATTGATTACAAAATAGGTGATCAGGTGGATCATAATATGAAATGTCAATTTATTGAGTTGGTAGAAAACTGTTATGTTAATAAAGAAAGACCGAATGAACCGGAGATTCGGTGTGAAATAGTTGTTCTCCTAGAAGATTAGCATATACTGAAAAAGAAAAGCTGCAGATTATCTTAGATGAGTATCTAAAAAACGGAATTAATTAAATAATATTAAACTATATTAAACTGAGTGATTCAGAGTATGCATCTCCGATAGTGTTAGTGAAAAAGAAAACAGGAGACCTAAGATTATGTGTTGATTACAGAAAACTTAACAAAATAATGGTCAAAGATAATTATCCTTTACCATTGATTGATGATCTGTTGGATAGATTAGTAAATAAAACGATTATCTCGAAGTTAGATCATAAACATGGCTACTTTCATGTTTTTGTTAATAAGGAATCCATGAAATATACATCTTTTATGACGCCTTTTGGACAGTTTGAATTTTTAAGGATGCCAATGGGGCTGAAAAATGCACCGGCGGTCTTTCAGAGATTTATTAATAGAATTTTCGAGGATATGATAAGGCAGGGTAAAGTTATTGTATATATGGATGACATTATGATAGCTAGCGAAGGAATTAAGGAACATATGGAAGTACTTAGGGAAGTTTTTGACAGGTTGACGAGGAACAAATTAGAGCTGAGAATGGATAAATGTGAGTTTCTGCAATCGAGTGTACAATATTTAGGATTTTCAATAACAAGTAAGGGAATACAGGCCAATGACAAGGGAATAGAAGCAATTAGAGATTTTCCAATACCAGATAAGGTGCATGATATCAGAAGCTTTTTAGGATTGTGTTCATATTTTAGAAGATTCATTAAGGGTTTTTCAACGATTGCAAAACCTTTATATGACTTATTGAAGAAAGACAAAGAATTTTCGTTTGAAGAAATAGAGTTAGAATGTTTTGAGACACTTAAGAAAAAGTTAGTGGAAGCTCCAGTGTTAGGGTTATATTGTTATAAGGATGAAATAGAGTTACATACAGATGCAAGTGCACAAGGCTTTGGTGCAGTGTTATTGCAAAAGAAAGAGGATATGAAATGGCACCCTATATTTTATTACTCGAAAGCCACAACAAAGGATGAGGCCAAATATCATAGTTTTGAACTTGAAACATTGGCTATCCTGTATGCATTAAGAAGATTTAGAATCTATGTACAGGGAAAGAGATTTAAAATTGTTACCGATTGCAACGCATTAACTCTAACGTTAAATAGAGTGGAATTAAATCCTAGGATTGCAAGGTGGGCATTAGAACTATTAGAGTACGATTTTGAGTTAGTTCATAAAGCAGGAAAGCATATGCAGCATGTGGATGCATTGAGCAGAAATACGAACATATTAGTGATAGAAACTAATAGTTTTAAAGATAATTTAATTATTTGTCAAGCAAAAGATGAAAAGTTGAAAGATATTAGGAAAAAGTTAGAGAAAACGGAAGATAAAATTTTTGAAATGAGAAATGGTGTACTTTATAGGAAGGCAAATGGTGGAAGATTGTTGTTTTGTGTACCAGAAGAAATGGAAGAAAAAATTTTATATAAATATCACAATGAATTAGGTCACTTAGGGAGAGATAAGGTTATAGATGCTATTGTTAAGACTTATTGGTTTTTGAATATGAAGGAAAAAGTTGTTAGGCATATAGGAAATTGTTTGAGATGTGTGGCATTTTCACCGAAGTCGGGAAGAAGGAATGCTGCATAGCATCCCAAAGGGAAACGTGCCGTTTGAGATAATACATATTGATCATTATGGACCGGTAGAACCGGTAATGGTAGAATAAAAAAACATCTGTTTGTAATAATAGATGGATTCACTAAATATGTTAGGTTATACGCAACAAAAACAACGAACACAAAGGAAGTAATTCTAGCTTTAAAGGATTATTTTAGATCATATAGCAGTCCGAAAGTTATAGTATCAGATAGGGGGACCTGTTTTACATCCGAAGATTTTGCAAAATGTATGGAAGAGTATAATATTAAACACATAAAGATAGCGACAGGTTCACCCCAGGCCAATGGACAGGTAGAAAGAGTCAATAGAATAGTAGGGATATGATAGCTAAATTAACAGACATTGAAAAGGGATTGCATTGGGATGCAGTTATTGAAGACGTTGAATTTTCTCTGAATAATACCAAACAAAGAAGTGTAGCGGAATCTCCCAGCAAGATGTTGTTTGGAATTGAACAAAAGGGAAAAGTTGTTGATGAATTAAGACAAAAATTAGAAGAGTTAGATAATGTTAGTGAAATTAGAGACCTGAAAGAAATTAGAAGAAAAGGATCGGAATCGCAATTAAAAGCACAGAGGTATAATGAAAAAAGATATAATAATAAGAAAAAAGAAAGTACGCAGTACAAAGTAGGAGATTACATTATGGTTAAGAATTTCGATAGTACAGGAGGAGTTGCTAGAAAGCTAATACCTAAACATAAGGGTCCATATGTAATAGAGAAGGTATTGAAAAATGATAGGTTTGTAATTAAAGATGTTGAAGGTTTTCAGTTGGCGCGAAATCCATATCAAGGTGTCTGGAGTAGTCAAAATATTAAACATTGGATAGGGAGTAGAAAATAAATTTGTATAATTAAAGATAAGAAAAATAAAAAAAAAATATTTTAAGCAAATAGCGACTAAGAACAATGTAATAAGTATAAGTTAGAAAATCTCGACAAGATCAGGTGATCTTAAATGTCAGGATGGTCGAATTGTAGTAGGCTAGAGGTACATAAGTTTAGTATAGCAACATAGTATATAAACATCAAGTGTATAAACATTAAGTCATGGTTCGCTTTCGGGTGGCATTCTCTCTGTTTCGCAACATCGGCTCTGTAGCAACAAGCATAGAGGCAGATCGTTAACGGAGAGGGAGTCAGTCGATTGCTAAAGTTGGAAATGCAAAGTACCGAATAAACTTAAGAGGCTAAATCCTGCGTTCCTGTTTATTTAAATCAGAGGGCTTATAGTACCCCTACAAGAGTTTAATCTGACCCTCCTCAAAACACAGTTTAGGTCGTAGATAAAAAAGTAACCGATGAACAGGGAAATACAAAAAAGCGCGTACTAATAGACTTTGATAAACTAAATATAAAAACATGTGAGAAAAGTTATCTTCGGCTTGCCGAAGATGGTATACCCTTGCAGATCTTTACAATGGCAGCTATTAATATCGGACCAATATATATTCGGACCAAACTTTCACAAATCGTGTATGGCTATGTCAAATGAATAAATTTTGAATTCAGTTGCAATAGCTTGGGAATCAAAAAAGTTTTCCATACAAAGACTTGTTTTTATATCGGTCGTTTGTATGGCAGCTATGTCATATAGTGGTCCGATCCGGACCAAACTTTCACAAATCGTGTAAAAAAAAAATAAAAAAAATGTTGAATTCGGTTGCAATAGCTTGGAAAACAAAAAAGAAAAACAAAGACTTGTTTTCATATCGGTCGGTTGCAATAGCTTGGAATACAAAAAAGTTTTACATACAAAGACTTGTTTTTATATCGGTCGTTTTATGGCAGCTATGTGATATAGTGGTCCGATCCGGACCAAACTTTCACAAATCGTGTATGGCTATGTCAAATGAATAAATATTGAATTCGGTTGCAATAGCTTGGAAAACAAAAAAGAAAAACAAAGACTTGTTTTCATATCGGTCGGTTGCAATAGCTTGGATAACAAAAAAGTTTTCAATACAAAGACTTGTTTTTATATCGGCCGTTTGTATGGCAACTATGTGATATAGTGGTCCGATCCGGACCGAACTTTCAAAAATCGTGTATGGCTATGTCAAATGAATAAATATTGAATTCGGTTGCAATAGCTTGGAAAAAAAAAAAATTTAATGATCTAGTAAAAATTTCACAATTTCAATTTCAATTTTTCAATTTCAAATTCAAAACGCTAGCTTTAAAACTACTGTCTATTTTTTGAATAGAAACAGACGGACAGACGAAAATGGCTATATCGACTCGGCTGTTGATGCTGATCAAGAATATATATACTTTGTGGTGTCGGAGATGCTATGAATAACACTCCAAATATCTGGGGCTGACCCTGGACCGCAGGCTCACATGACGCCCTCACCTGATCAACAACCGGAACCAGGCCAACCTACGACTTAAGCAACTGCACTGGCTCCTGGGGAGAAGGTCCAAGCTCAAAGAAAAACTCAAACTGCTTATTTACAAAGTAGTGCTGAAGCTAATCTGGACCTATGGGATACAGTTGTGGGGCACGGCAAGCTGTTCCAACCGCATCAGAATCCAGTGGTTTCAGAATAAATGCCTGAGAACAGTTGCTAACGCCCATCCGCACCACGAAAACTCAATAATCCATAAAGAGCTTGGAATTCCATGGGTAGCAGAGGAGATCACCCGACTCAGCGAAAGATACACAAAAAGACTGGACAACCACCACAACCACCTGGCCATCAACCTCCTAGATACTAGCCAATCCCTATGACGCCTGAAAAGGAAACACCCGCTTGACCTCCCTCACCAATAGACACCTAAGTCAACCTCATTAGATATAAGTCCATGTACCTCCCTTAAGTCAAGGTCACCCCATTTAATGATTGTCCACTCGGATAGATTTTAAATACAAAATAAGAATGTTAAAAAAAAGAAAAAAAAACGAGCAACCGACTACTTTAAGTAAGAGTAAGAGAGTGATCGCCTTTTTAACCACCTGTTATATTTTATTCAAAACTTTAACAGAATCGCCAAAGTCCGACGCCAACATGAAGTCATTATTGGCGGTGTCGAGAAGTTCAAGGACATACATCACCTAACCAGGGAAGAAGTTAACACAAGCACCCAACAGCCAATCATGAATAAATGGCATGATCATGGTGCAGAGTCAGTATTGTCTTTGGATACTCTGGAACTCCCAGCTTTGGTCGGTGACGGCGGTCGGTGCTCTGAGACCAAGGCGGCTGCAATCGGACACCAAAGATTGAGATTACTTAAAAAGAGTAATATCGAGTCGCCTCAATATTCGACCAGTTACTGGGCATGGTCTCGACAGAAGTGTTTTAAAAGAACTGACTCTGATGACGTTAAAAATCACCAATTCAGTATCTACTGGAATTTTCTTCAAAATTCGAATAATATTGATACTGCAACTGAATCTTTTAACGATCGGCTTTATGTCTTGATAGAGTGAATACCAAACTGAAGTCGATTGTCTTTTACGTGAGCACCTGCCGCATTGGCTTAATCTAAGGGCACCCTTGAGCGCGGGATTAAATTACTGTATCAATCAGCGCCTTTTTGGAACCACGTTCCGCCGGATACCTAATGAAGCCAACCTGCACGGTCATGGCATCATTCTCGGTTAATGACCAAGGCACACATGAGGCCGCAAAAATATCCCTTTCAAATTAGAATGAGCAAGAATGGGAATCCAGACTAGAGAGGAGTAGAGTCCATAGGGCTCAGATACGTGTTGAGAATCCAATAGAACGTCAAACAGCCAGGCCTGAATATGCCCGATTGCGAGAACGTGAAAGGCGTTCTGCACCACCGAATTTGCAGGACGTGCAGCAAGAACCACAGATCTACTCCAGAACTATAGTCATCTTGCATTCCGGTACAATCCAGCTGTTGATAACAGTTCGAGACGCCAATTCATCATGGCTGATATGAGTTATGTGTGTACTCATTGTCAGGCTCTGAAATTTAAAAACTTCAACTTCAACCACCATGGGAGCCACTGGAGTCTCTACTTGATGGATGTACCGCAGAATCAAAGCATTTCCTATCGAACATCAGGAAAGCTAACTCTTGCTTTCTAATGACGTCATTCGGCGCCACAGGAAAACGTGGCAGGGTAAAGCTAGTATAAGTACGTATAAGTAATGAATATGAATAAACACATTATCTTTAAATATAAAACAATTTTTTAAATAAAACGAAAAAAGCCTGAGGCATAAACTTATTTTTTTTTCGCTCAGCGTACTTTTCCCAATTTGTACAAATACCCAATTTTCTATGTCTGAATTTTAATTTATTTAACAACAATTTAACAAAGATCTGCTAAATATGAATAAAAAAATGAATAAAATATAATATATATATATATATAATATATATAATATAAATATAAATATAAATATAAATATAAATATAAATATAAATATAAATATAAATATAAATATAAATATAAATATAAATATAAATATAAATATAAATATAAATATAAATATAAATATAAATATAAATATAAATATAAATATAAATATAAATATAAATATAAATATAAATATAAATATAAATATAAATATAAATATAAATATAAATATAAATATAAATATAAATATAAATATAAATATAAATATAAATATAAATATAAATATAAATATAAATATAAATATAAATATAAATATAAATATAAATATAAATATAAATATAAAACTTATATATAAAATTCTCGTGTCACGTTTTCGTTACCATACTCCTCCGAAACGGCTTGACCGATTTTGATGAAATTTTTTGTCCTTATTCAGTATCTATGACAATTGGCCAACATCTATTCGGTCTTCTTTCTTTTTCACTCCCTACACAGTTGTCAGCCATCATTATTGTTAATGCGTCAAGTGTAGTAGTAACGTTGACAATTTTTATTTTGCTATCTCAGTGTACAACGGATTTTGTGTTGTAAGTATACTTTTTTTTAAACATTTTTCATCATTAAATAATTTCATTAATTCTATTTATGTATGTTTTGTACAGAGAGCAATGCCAAGAAAACGCAAAGGGGCTGATTTGAGCCGCAGTACAAGTAAAGCTCGAAACTTGCGAAATAGCAGATCCGAAAGAACAGAAGAACAAATCCAGCAACAAAATACTGATGCACGTGCCAGAATGGCGCAATTGCATCAAGAGCCAGAAGATACACGAGCTGAACACAATAAAGTCAAAAGATTAGAACAACGACAATCACGCCGTTTCAAAGTCAATAGACGAAGAACAAATGACCGACAACAGGTACATCGAGCATTTATATCTGATTCATTCCTGCATCTAGCATTCCAGTATGAGCCAGATATTGAATATTATGCTCATTCAAAAGTGGTAATTGGTGCTATGGACAAGGAATGTCCCTATTGTCATGCTCTGAAATTCAAAAATGAGCCGCATATACCACATTCTTACATACGTACAATATACACATTCTAACATACATACATACTTACAATAAGTAAGCTGTTTTTTGTCTGCACTAGAAATTACTAGGAAATTATATGGCAAAACAACCTTTGCCGGGTCAGTCTAGTATAATATATAATATAACTGATACTTTGAAGGCTCCTGTAAACGCATGCGTAAGGTGACACCATCATGCAAATAAAAGGGTCACAAAACACTTAGGCCGGCAGCGCACATGCCAACACATTCAAGTCGCTGGGAACATAAGTATATAAATTTAAGAAGCAATTTGATAAGAACTCTTGTTAGTACATAGAACATAGTAGTAATAGAACATAATAGTAATATTTTTGTATGTTTATTCATATTAATAAAAGAGTTTCTGCACGGAACTCATTGGGTTTATGTTGACTCCTTCCAATAGCTTAGTGTTCACAAAATTATTAAAGTGCTTCGGGTCGTGCGTAAGTTAAATCCGGCGATAAATGTAATTCCTATAACATTCAGCCTTATGAACGATGAAGTTAACCGACTTACTAAGTACCTTGAAATACGCATATTGCAGCCAGAGTTATATAATACAAGGTACAATTCAAAAGTTTCAGGACTTTTATTAAAAAACGAATATTATTTGTTTTTTTTTTTTAATGTATTGGTCGCCTTCAAAATAGTCTCCCTCTGCCTGAATACAAAATTTATATAACAACTGACTTGTATAACAGGAGAGATATCGCGCTACATTTGACATTACATTTGTAGTGTCGGTCGGAAAATGAGCATCGAACAAAGAGCCAATACTAGGAAACAACAAAACAACGAAACAAGGTTATGGCGATGATTGTCTATCCCATAACCGTATTCACGAGTGGTTTAAACGTTTTCAAAAGGGACGGGAGGACTTTGAAGACGGGCCGGCCAAAATTTGTTGTGAACGAAAAAAACACGGAAATTGTGCGTGAATTCAATAAAAAAGAGCCGAAATCATCCCTTAAATATATGGAATCGGAATTATCAATATCCGCTGCGTCGATTTATCGTATTTCTACAGAAAATTTGGGCCTCAAAAAGGTTTGTGCTCGATTTGTCCCGCACACTTTGAAACAACACGAAAAAGACCTCAGAAATCAACATTCAAGATACATTATTAAAGAGGCCAAAAACGACCCAGAACCTTTTGTATTCGCCTGATTTGGCACCCTGCGATTGTTATTTGTTCGGAAAACTACATTTGGCCATGAAAGGAATCCGCTATGCTGACGTTGATGCCATCCAAAAACGACGATGGCATCCTCAACGCTATGGTATACCGATAAACGACCTAAAAAAGTCATCCGATAACCTTCTTGAACGTGCAAAACGTTTTATTCAGGCAGAAGGAGACTATTTTGAAGGCGACCAATACATTAAAAAAAAAAAAAACAAATAATATTCGTTGTTTAATAAAAGTCCTGGAAGTTTTGGATTGCACCTTGTAAGTATATTTTTCATATTTTTTAAGTTCCTCAGTACGCCAAGGAATCTCTGAAATTCAGCCGAGTTTTAAAAACTAAAGGCTGTTTTTTTCGAGGTATATAATTAAATACTGTTTAAGATAACGACCGATTTAACAGTTGTCAAATTATTCAAAGACTCACGACTATTGAGTAAGGCGTAGATTTGGTGAATGGGCCCAAAAAGAGATTGCCATTGTTCCCGATTTGCATAAGCTAATTTTGCATACTTGTGGTTGAATGACTAAAAATGACAGAAAAACGGACTGTCTGGTGCGCTTTATGGACTGGTTAATTCACTATTGTCCGTACTTCTTTAAAAACGATGATAGCCAGAACGTTACAGTCAATAGTGATCGGTATAGAGCCATGATTAGGAGCTGTGGTTCCACAGCTCGTGTCACAATCGATTTACTGAAAGACTTTTTTGGTGACCGCCTAGTTTCACGTTTTGGACCTATCAATTTGCATCCAAGATCTGATGTTTTAACACCCTTAGATAACTTTCTGTGGGGCTATGTAAGGTCATTGGCCTATGCGCGTAAGCTACAAACGCTTAACCAATTGGGACACACAAATGTTGGAAAAAGTCATGGAAAATTTGACGTTCAGATTGCACAACATTCGAACCAGCCGTGCCATTTAAAATACATTGTCACAAGAATATTTTTTCGGATAAATAAAATTCATTTTTTTTTTTTTTTGTTATCATTCTTATTTTATATTTAAAATCTGTCCGAATGGACAATCATTAAATGATTTGGGGGTGACATTAACTTAAGGGGTGTACATGGAATGTACATCATATGAGTCTGACTTAGGTGTCTATTGGTGGGGGAGGTCAAGCGGGTGTTTCCTTTTCAGGCGTCTTAAGGATTGGCTGTTTTCTAGGAGCTTGATGGCCAGGTGGTTGGGGTGGTTGTCCAGTCTTTTTGTATATCTTTCACTGTGTCGGGTGATCTCCTCTGCTACCGAAGGAATTCCAAGCTCTTTGTGGATTATTGAGTTTTCGTGGTACGGATGAGCGTTAGAAAATGTTCTCAGACATTTATTCTGAAATCGCTGTATTCTGATGCGGTTGGAACAGCTTGCCGTGCCCCACAACTGAATCCTATAGGTCCAAAGTGGCTTCAGCACTACGTTGTATGTGAGTAGTTTGAATTTTTCCCTGAGCTTGGATCTTCTGCCCAGGAGCCAGTGAAGTTGCCTGAGTCGTAGGTCGGCCTGGTTGCGCTTGTTGATTAGGTGTGGACGCCATGTGAGCCTGCGGTCCAGGGTCAGCCCTAGATATTTGGGAGTGTCATTCGTTGGAATGGTTTCCCCGTTGAGTGTGACGGGGGGGCAATCCCCCCTGCGTAATGCGAAGGTTGTGTGGGAGGATTTCTCCGCGTTGACCACGATGTTCCATCGTTTCAGCCATGGATCTAGAGCATCCAGTTGTCTTTGTATGATGGCTGAAGCTTCCTGAGGATTTGTGGCGGAGGCTAGTAACGCGGTGTCGTCCGCGTATGTAGCTACTGTGAGGTTCCGAGAGGGGGTGATGGGAAGGTCCGCTGTAGAGTGTGTATAAGATGGGTCCAAGAACACTGCCTTGAGGTACTCCTGCTCTTATAGGCCTAGGCGTGCTGATTGATGATCCGCATCTCACTCGGAATTCTCTTTCCTCTGTGTACGACTTGAGGAAGGCGAAATGGGAACTTGGAAGGTTGGATTTAATTTTGAACAGGAGTCCAGGGTGCCAGACTCTGTCAAACGCCTGTTTAACATCCAGCATAACAGCGCAGCAGTACTTCTTCTTTTCGAAGGCCTCTAGTATGCACTCAACAAGCCGGTGGCATTGCTCTGGTGTTCCATGAAGGCGTCTGAATCCAAACTGGTGATCAGGGATCAGTCCGGCCTCGTCCAAAACTGGCAGTACTCTACGTAAAAATATTCTTTCAAGTATTTTAGACAGGATTGCCAGCAAACTAATCGGACGATACGATGCTAGATTGGCTTCAGGTTTTCCAGGCTTGAGGAGGACAATTATTTCCGCACGCTTCCACACTTTCGGGAAGTACCCTAGACGGAGGCAGCTGTTAAAGATGTTAGCCAGCCTTTTTTTGATTGCATTTAAAAGTACTATACCTCAAAAACAACACCCTTTACATGGGGAGACTCAAGGTTGATATAAGTCAAGGTTTCGATGGAAATCTCAAGAGTTGGATGGTATGTCTTCTGGGGTCGAAAGTGGCATGGATCTTCAAAGGGTGATTCGATCAGTATCAAATCCAAAAAAAAGGTCTGGGAGCAGACCTAAAGATTTTTTTATGTGGTTAATTTGATATGTCGAACCCGAACACCCGCAGTAGATCAATGGTGTGTTGAAAGGGATAAAAAAGTTAATTTTCAATATTTGACAGTGACTTCCGGTAGATTGAAGTAACCCATAATCCAGTATTTAGGTAGTTTGGTTAAAGATGGTATATACGAAAGGGTAACTAATAACAAATAGCAGACAAAGTAATTTAAAAGCCCCAGTATTTGGTACCTTAAGTCTTCAAAAGCGATATCGGAATCCACAGAGATTAGGACTCCTCCTTTTTGTAGAGGGTGGTGTTGTCTAAAAGTAGTGTAGCTATCTGGTAAGACGTCGACGCTAAATATTTCTGGCTTTAACCATGTTTTTGTAAGGGCAAGAATATAGTTAAAGGAGCTCACTACGTAGCCCCATAGTATTAGATGGGTATTTGATAGCTATTGGGATTTTAAGTCCCACAGGCTTGGCAATGCTTTTCATAACTGTACTCGGCAAATGTTCATTTAAGAATATATTCAGAAGCCTCGCGAACAAATCGTGTACAACATCGGCAAAGCTACACGTATCTTGAATGATGATGTGAGCCTTGGAGAAGTACATTTATTATATTATATATATTATATATATTTAAACTTTCTACAATAAAATCGGCTACTTCTATTACGGCCTTCGATGTGGCTTGGATGTAAGCCGAAATATCAATTACAGAGGTATCAGTGGCTAGCCATGAAATAAAGATGTATTTAAAGGTGGCGATCAACTTTGGGGATGAATTCTACAGGGGCCAGAGGAATTACTTGAAATGATGCCATGGAGGACAAATTAAATTTTTGTGTTAAAATCGGACCGAACTTTTATTTACTTTTATTTCCAGCTCTTCGAGTTATCCCCTAACACCCAGAGGATTCATCATTATAACCCTCTAATTCCCAACCCCGCCTTTTGACGGGTTGCAATAGAACTGCGTACAAAAACTGCGTAGTTAATTTTATTCAAAAAAGGGGTATCACATATATTTTAGGACATTTCATTTTCCATGTATGCGTACATCGCTGATCGTTTTTTACTGAAACACTTCACAAGTTCAGTCCAAAGTGAAAAGTTGCAGGTGTCGGTCGTATATAATTCATTTTGCAAAAACAGTGATTTTGAAAATTGAACAAAAAGTTTATTTTGTGTCGTACAAGAAAAAAAAATATTGATGAGTATAACGCATTATTATCAATCGGTTAGTTTAAAAATCAAATAAAAAAAACAATATAAGTTAAGAAATATCGACTTGGAACAAATACCGCGTTTTGGCGGGGTTGGGCATTTAGCTGTAAATTTATTATTTATTATTATTAATAATAATTTATTATTATTAAAAAAACATGCAAGATGGCCAATTGCAAATCCGAAACACAGTCTTTTGCACAAAATGAAATATGCAATGTAATCTATGCAATTCATCTTCAAAAACTGCTTTTTTAATTTTCATATGCAACAATAAAAATTAAATACAAAAGTTGTTTAAATCTTCATATGGGGAAAATACGCGTAAATGCCCAATTCTGCCTTTTGGCGGGTTAGGTATTTTCACCTGTAACAGGTAAACCATTAGCGTAATCAAAAAACTAACTTCATATTCGTTCGTTTTTACCCAAAATTAGTCTAAAATAATTATTTCACTGCTATAGAAAAATTGGGCATTTGAGGGATAATTATGAGCTCTTGTGGTGTGATGCGACCAGCTAAATGCTACTAGTTGCAGATTGCCTTTAAGTAAGGGTAACCGAATCGTGTGCTTTTCCATGTGACACGGACGGTTCTTATATCTGATGCTCTCCTTATCTGGAAAACTACTTCGGATTTCATCCTGAATAAGAAATGGGGTTCGTTTGAGTTTCCCAGATTTTTTTCCGTCCGTTGCAAATTATCGAAGTATATTTTCAATTGGCGATCCATTAGTTTCTTTTCTGGTGTATATTTAATGAGGACGTTATCATCGTGTGCTGCGAAAATAAATACATGCCTTCTATTTTAAAACCTGTGGAAACGGTGAAGTGGAATAGAGCATTTCTTTGCCGAAAAAATAAAAACATGATCTTGGATCAACACACACTAGAACTCAATAAGAATTAGAATTTTTAGATAATCTTTGTTAATTGGACAAAAATCTACATTTTTAAAAGTCGTTCCGTCAGTCAGTAGCTTTTTTAAATTAAATAGGTTATTTGTTGTAAGTTCAATGACCTAAGTTTCTCCTAAGGACAGCCAATGGTTTAATACATTAAGTTTCTAGGCAAGAACATATAAAGTAAAAGTCCTACAAAGTGAAACTCTTTTAAGTTTCATGTTATAATCCGATGTGGTTGTACTATAGCAGCTTACCGGTTTAATATCACGATGTAGGAATCCCACAGAATGTATTGATTCAATGGCTTTTAAAATTTGTAAGCCTAACCTAAGAGTTGTACTGAGTGAAAAAGCTCCGCGGGGCTGAGCCCGACGCAGCTCAGCTAAATTTTTTCCTTGTAGTTGCATCACCACGTAGTTAAATCTATCATTACGACCGCATCCAATGAAACGACAAACGTGTTCCTTTCCTTGTAATTTTTTCAAAACAGCCACTTCCATTTTAAGCACCTGCTTGGGCTGGCGTGCAGATTCTACTTTTAGCGCCACTTGTTCGCGAGTAATAAGGTCTTGTCCTTCATAAATTTCTCCAAAACCGCCGCCTCCGATTTTTCGCATCACCTAAATATCAAACAAATGTCTTATTAAGATTAGCAATTAAGAGTATCTATAATTATTAAATATAAGAAAAAGAAAACAAAAATATGGGGAGACTTTTTATTATATCCTTGCAGAAGCTATTGATCAAAAGTCGACGCTGCAAATTAATCGTATGCCACTTTTTATCTAATTAAGATTTTCAACAAAACTGTTAAAAAATAATGAATCTCACAATCCGGCAATTATTTTACACATAACTTAATATAATAATAACTTAAGAAAACCTAAAACGATATAGTTTTGCTAAAACATAAGATTGAAATCTATCTTTGCCATTCCTATCCGAACATGCTTCTAATGTTTAATCTTTTCGGCATACGATACATTCCCGATCTTCTTTCCGAATCAATCATTGGGTTGCCTTTCTACTTATACACAAATTAGATTCTTAGTTTAAAATCTATCTACTTCAAAGTGTGCAAACACACTTCATTCCTTTGAAAGGAGTTTTTAAGACGGAATGCCCGGCATCGGTCAACTATCAAAATTTCTGTCAGTATATCTTTTTGCTGCAATACAAGTAAATGAAAACGATTCAATTTTCATTATTTGCAAATAAAAACTTGAATTTGGCTCAGACCTATCTATATAACGATTTTGTAACCAAAAAAAAATGTACACCTATTAGCTTACTATATTACTTAAATATATACTATATATATACTTAAATAACCAAATAAATAACGATTGCAATGCCATTACTTTCTGTTTTTTTTTTTCTGAGTAAGAGCTTGCGACTCCGTATTGCGCCGAATACCGAATGTAAGCCAATCCGTTTGGTCGGGGCTTAATCGTCGGGTAATGCTTATGGCCAACCTATTAGCTTATCATAATTTAAAGTAGTAA
Source organism: Drosophila vallismaia (assembly GCA_035047325.1). Taxonomy (NCBI): domain Eukaryota; kingdom Metazoa; phylum Arthropoda; class Insecta; order Diptera; family Drosophilidae; genus Drosophila; species Drosophila vallismaia. The sequence goes on from JAWNPU010000044.1 coordinate 727,792, forward strand.
AGTAATTTCACATTAAACTACATATTATTCGTCTTAGTTCGCTTTAAAGTAAAAAATCTGTAATGAAAAAGATAAATCTGTTCAAATCGTTTACTTAGCTACTGAAGGTAAAAATAAACAAGTAAGAGAGCAGCAGTCGAGTTTCCCGACTGCAAAATACCCTGTACCCTTAGACATGCTTACAATTTATTTATTTAGTATCAATAAATAAAAGAAACAATATTCTATTAAAAAGGAAAATAAGTTTCGTGTGTCATAAAGCCATACACATTTCGATGCCAACGTCGCAGTCGGCGTCGCGCAATGCGTATTTTGCTGCGCTTCTGCTTCCCTTGCCATAGATTTTGCATGTGGCATACCTTCCGTGTTTCTTATCCGATTTGGTTCAAAAATTAGATAGCTTTTATAAGCACCAACGCATATACTGAATTGCACAGCATTAGGTTAATAATTGTGGGCGTGGCAGTTTTTTGCGATTTGCGGGGTAGCGTGGTAGCGGGGGGTGATATCAAAATAAAACAACAAACTTGTACTGCGTATGTTAATTACCTATCCAACGATATATGGCACATGTCTGTAGCTCTTTTAGTTTCTGAGATCTAGGCGTTGATACGGACAGACAGACGGACGGACGGACGGACGGACAGACGGACATGGCTATATCGACTCGGCTGTTGATGCTGATCAAGCATATATATACCTTATGGGGTCGGAGATGCTTCCTTCTGCCTGTTACATACATTTGCACCATATTATGATACCCTTTTCACCCATTTTTAATGGGTACAGGGTATAAAAACGAAAATACAAGGCCTTGCTAATATAGCATTAAAAGAAAAGGGCTTTTTTCAAATAATTGCCCATTTGTTTAACTTCAGCATTCTGTCAGCAAACAAAAAAGTAAAGAAAGAAGTTTCTGTTGCTTTTTTTTGTGCACCTAATTCAATTTTATTTATTTAATTTACATTGGAACCAAATTTGAAATCCAAATTTCAAAATATAGTTATTTTCCCTATTCCCTTCTTGTCTTCCAATAATTAATCGCTTTGTACTCTCTTTCAACTCACTTTCAATCTCGCTGTCTAACTTACTCTATCTGCTTTGGTACAGTGGTTCAAGGTACTAATTTTGCGGTAACATTTTTTAAAATGTGTATGGGATATGATATTGTTTGTGGCTTAAGAGGTAAATTTATCAAATTTTGGTGATTTTGAACTATGTGAAAATCACTATTTCTGCTCAATCGGCAATGATTACCTGTTCTTACATACTACCTTCATATTACCTTCCAGTTCGAACTGCCTTCGTACTGGCATCACTTGTCTACCAGTCGTTTTTTAATTTAATGTCCCATAGCGACTTTGAGAGACTTTAATCTAACAGAACTCATTTGGTTAAATATCGAGAATTCAGAGAATTCTCCTTTCAACACACCATAATTTTTCTCCGCGGATATGTTCGACATGTCCCTAGGACAAATTAACCATGTAAGAAAATCTTTAGGTCGGCATAAACCCATGCCTTACTTCTGAACCTGATAGAATCACACTTTCCAGAGCCATGCCACATTGCAAATCAGAAGACCTCAGAACGCTTGGGGTGTCCATGAAAGCCCTTACTGGTAACGACCATAAGTTTTTTTTATGTAGTTCATAAAACTCACTGCTTTCGTAAGGCTGACTTCCAGAGACTAAGCAACTTAATTTATACATTCGATTGTTCTGATTTCTGGGAATGCACCGATATTTATATCAATTAGGAAACATTCTACAAAACGTAAAATATATTAAAAACACACTCTTTAAGAGATATAAAAAACTGTCTGAAATGTAACTTTTTCAAGATACTTAGTAGCTCGGTCAAACTTTACCGTGCATAACGCTGAGTGTTATTAGAATTATATATACCGCTGGCGAATCCAGTATAGAGACGATGGCTGCCGTAATAGCCTTTAAACAGATCTCATCAAACAGATTCATCAAATCATTTGACTCTGTTAGTGTGGCATGAAGGACTTTTGTACAAGCTTAAAAACCTACTAAATCCTCAACTCTTTTTGATATTAAAAAGCTTCCTACACGAGCGATCCTTTAAAGTAGTACAGGACGGACTGTCCTCCCAAACAAAAAGAGTTAGAGCAGGTGTACCCCAGGGAAGTGTGTTAGGTCCAACACTATATAGCCTGTATACGCACGACATGCCCTTAGCTGACAAAATGTCGCTTACAGATCCCAATGACCTGCTAGTTGCCACCTTTGCTGATGACACTGCAGTCCTGGCCAGAGATACTTGCGTCTATACAGCCACCGATACGCTTCAGCTTTACCTAAAAAAATTTGAGAACTGGGCCCTACGCTGAAACATCGCAGTCAATCCGGAAAAGTGTGTTTCCGTGACGAAGATATATAAATTAATTAATTAAATTAAATAATGCCTATAGACTCCCTAATTAGGTTTAAGTATGTAAATATGTAAATACTCGATAGAAATTATGAATCTCTGCAGTAGAAGTTACTATAAATAGTAACAGTAGACTGCAATGTAAATAAATACAATTTTAATAGAAAAAAAAAAAAATTTGACTCTGTTAATCACTCATACCTTTTGTGTTAACTTAATCTCTTGGGATTTCCCTCAGACCTTCTCATGTGGATTTCCAGCTTCTGAGCTGGGAGAACCCAAAGTGTCAATTTTAAAAATCTTAACTCTTGTCTTGCTAGAGCTACTTTGGGAGTCCCCCAAGGAAGCCATCTTGGGCTGTTACTTTCCCGGCTTTAACGAACTCTTTGGTTCTTATGTATGCAGACTACGTTATGCTTTGTCTTCAATACAAATCCCCTTCTGCCCAATATAAACTTCAGTCGGATTTGGAAAATTTTTAAAAATGGTGTTCTACCAATATCTTGAAACTTAATTGGTCAAAACGCAAGCTTATGCCTTTATATCGCTCGAGCCCTAACCAGGCCTCCTACTTTCTCTAGGGAATTTCGTTAGAAAAATTTACGCAGGTTTATGATCTTGGTGTCTTATTAGATTTAAAACTTATTTTCCGACCATATTTCTATGATGGTTTATAAAGCTAAGGGCTTGGATTTTCATTAAATCCAGGATTAAATCCTCAATTCTCACCTTCCGTTCACACCAACGAACGCACTCTTCTTCATCCTCATAATCTTTTCTACACTTTATTCTATGGAATGAATCACTGCGATTCGAGCGCCGTCGCAGCGGGAGCTGCGCGAAAAAATAATAGCGAAAATTCCCGAGAATTCTGGCAGAGCCGCAAAAACTTTAAAGTTTTCGATCATACTAGAAATGACATCGCCGTAAAAATTTTAGAAATATTCCTTTTCATTTTTCAACAGTGGTATTCCATTGCGGAAATGGTTCTAGCAAACAACGCTCCTTTCAGCAGAGAAGAAAACATTGTCGAAATATATACATAGTAATACTTCCTACTGGAAGTGAGAAGTGTTCAGATCTTTAGCAAAGCATTTGATTCAGATGATACTCCTCTCTTCTTACGGAACCTTTTGCTCATAATTTACCTGCCGAATATCATAAAATGGATTGCTTTTTACCTTTTAAATCGAACTCAGTGCATATTTTATTTAATAACTCCAAATCAAAGCAGAAGAATGACCAATGTACTATTCTTCGATTCTTACTCTCTTCAGGAAATATGGTGTAGAAATTTACGATGCGGCCAAGTCACACTGAAAGCAGATCAGGATTTTTCAAAACGCTTTCCGCAGAAAACTATGTGGCGCAGAATGGTACATCCTTAATATTGAAATACACCGTGAACTTGGTGTTCCTCTATTGGGGAATTGTGTTAACTTAAAAGCGAGAAGGTACAATACAAACCTCCTTAGGCACTCAAACGACCTACTGAGACTGAAAACTCAAAGAACATGGACCTGTCTTAAAAGAATGGATATTGTGGATGTAGAATACTGCAATTTTTTTCGTTTTGTTATTCTACTGTAGTTAAAGTTGCTACATAGTAAAAAAAAATATATATGTTTGTCGATAAAGAAATTAAAACAATTACACTTAAAAACACTCTTTCGGATTGCTTTGGTTCTGGGACTACTAAGGTTTGAATCATATTTTGAAAAAAAAAATTACATTAAATGCAGATGGAATCTTGTAATATTATTGCTAAGTATTTTTTATTTGTTATTGAGCTGTTTTCGGAACATATTGTTCACATATCTGTACATACATTCTCATTCATACATACATATGTAAATTCATAGATACATCCATACATATATAAAATGAAAAACAATACCTTCCAACGCTCTTTGACTACATGACCAGGTTGCAGCAAATCTTCTGAAGTCATTTTGGTGGATTGCTTTTCCTTGAGACCTATCACGATTCTGGGGTTTTCAAACTCAGTGATTTCTGAAGAAACTCGTACTGTTGGTGACGGCACATTAAAAGTTACACGAGTTCGCAACCCGCACCGGCTGTGATTTGCTGGCAGCGTTGCTGACCGTTGAAGGACATTTGGAAATGGTTGTTTTTTTGACGTTTCTGCCTTTTCAGCACCAGCTTTTAAATGAAATCGTTGAAGCAGGCGAGATTGAAGAACTTTAACCGCAACAGGTGGCGGCGTTAATGGTGGCGGCCGGTGTAACCTGTCAAAAGTTTTAGCAGGGCTTGAAATTATATACTGTCCTTGATCAAAGGATGGCAGACAAGAACGGTCAACAATGGCCTCAGCTGTGTTTTCATCATCTCTGTAAAAGTTAAATTTTTATAGGCTATTAATGCAGAGGACAAAAATATGTTCTTAAAATTAAGTAATCGACCCAATATATAATATCCAATTAAAAAAATATGAATTACTATTATACCATTAAAAAAGGATGTTTAAAACATTTAGTTCAATAATTTAAGTGGATTTTTTGCCTTCCAATACTATGATTATTTATATCGCACTTATGTTTACAGAAAATTTGTAACGTATATTTTTTAATTCACAGAAATGAATCAAACTTATTTCTTTGACCAGAAAGGAAGTTCGGCCAAAAAGGAAATTTTTAGGACATTGCATTTATAAAAAATTATAAAAATAAAGCTGTAGAAAAAGGCCAACAATACATCAAAATTAAGTTTAGTTTTGTATAATTTTTGACCTGATTCTCATCACGATTTTTACTTTAAATAACCGTTATTTAAGTTTTTCTTTTAATTCAATTGAAATCTGTTTAATTTTTTCCTACAAATGTTTCTTTAATAAAATTTTAAAGTAAAAGCACACCCTCTTTAAAATTAAAACAAATTTTGTAGGATAATAATTTTTATTCCACTGGCCTAGAGGCATTGCTATAGGTGACATCGACATATATTGTATATACCATAAAAATCCATACTTTTTTATTCTTGCCGTGCTGATCAATACTATGATAAATACAGTTAATTTGTTATTTGTTCTGGGTCTACTCACATAAAAAAGAGTTAAAAACGAAAATAGAAAAATGAAAAAATTTTCCATTAAGTAATTAAGTGGGAAGTTGAAGGAGAAGGAGTTAGTTTGTGGTACGGAAGACCGATTTTGAATAGTACGCACAAACTAAATATACATAACGCTAAACTTCCCAATGGCCTATCAAAATGGGTAGCTCTTCTTATATTAGGTCAAGTAAAGAGTTCGTTCGGTTTTTTGTCTAAGAGATGGCGTTATTGTCCATTGTCCTTGTCATACTATACAGCGCTTAAAACGTGTTTATTTGCGCTAAAAGTTTGTCTTTGTCTTTTTCGATTGATGGACTCAGTACGTTGTGAGCGCTCGTCAAAGATGAACACTTCCTCTTTGCTGGTGTCCATCTTTGACGAGCGTTCACAATTTGCTATATTTTACAATTTTTTTTAGATCAATGCGAAAAAGCAGCCAAAGCGGCTGAAAAAATTAATTTAGTTTATGGGCCGGATACTGTAAACGAACGTGTAGCACAAAAGTAGTTCACTAGGTTCCGTTCCAGCTATTTCGATGTCAAAGGTGCATCTTTGCGTCGTGATAAAATCATGGAATTAGTTGAAACAGAGCGTCACGTGAGCACTTCTTTAATTGCTGAGGAACTAAAGATAAGCCAGAAAACCGTTTGGAAAAATTTGCATAACATGGGATTCAAAAAGAAGCTCGATGTTTGGGTGCCACACGAACTAACGCAAAAAAACATGATGGACCGAATTTCCATCTGCGAATAGTTGGTGAATCACTACAAAATCGACACGTTTCTGAAGCGGATTGTGATTGGCGATGGAAATGAGCCACTTACCACAACATCGAGCGCAAACGATCGTGGTCACAGCTCGGGGAAGCGGCCCTGACGGTGGCCAACACCGGATTGACGGTCAGGAAGGTTTTCTGTGTGTTTGATGGGATTGGCAAGGAATCACTACTGCGAGCTGCTCCCCTATGGCCAAACGTTCAATTCGGCCCTCTACTGCCAACAACTGGACCGCTTGAAGGCACAACTCATCCAAAAGAGGCCATCTTTGATCAAGGTCGAAGTGTGTTTTGTCAGAACAACGCCAGGCCACACACGTCTTTAGTGACGCGCCATAAGCTTTGGGAGCTCAGATGGGAGTTCCTAATGCAGCCACCTTGTATTCCGCAACTGGCATTAAGTGATTACCATTTTGGCCTGTGAAAATTGGCTCTCCGAGTTTTTTGACAATAGGGACGAGAGCGATATAATGAAGTTGGCATCTCGTTGGCAACATGTTTACGAACAAAATGGCGCATATTTGAATCGGAAAAATGTACAAAAAGTTATCATCTTTTAAAAAATCAATAAAAAACCGATCGAACTTTTTACTTGACCTAATACAACTATGTCTTGAGCAAGCGGATTATTCCAGATATAAGAGAAATACAGAATGTTGCATTATCTTGTAGTGTGCATTCTCACAAAACAAAATAATAATGTAACAAGAGAGAAAAGTTATCTTCGGCTTGCCGAAGATGGTATACCCTTGGAAATAAAAAAGTTTTCCATACAAAGACTTGTTTTCATATCTGTCGTTTGTATGGCAGTTATTAATATAGTAGTCCGATCCGGACCAAACTTTCACAAGACGTGTATAGCTATGTCAAATGAATAAATGTTGAATTCGGTTGCAATAGCTTGGAAAACAAAATAGTTTTCCATACAAAGACTTGTTTTCATATCGGTCGTTTGTATGGCAGCTATATGATATAGTGCTTCGATCCGGACCAAACTTTCACAAATCGTGTATAGCTATGTCAAATGAATAAATGTTAAATTCAGTTGCGATAGCTTGGAGAACCAAAAAGGTTTTCACACAAAGACTTGAAATCTGATTGATCGTTTGTATGGCAGATGTATGATAAAGTGGTCCGATCCGACCGATTTTTAAACTTGATCTGCGTGCAAAAAATTGATCTGGTAAAAATTTCAAAACGCTAGCTTTAAAACAACTGTCTATTTTTTGCATAGAAACAGACGGACATGGCTATATCCACTCGGTTGTTGATGCTGATCAAGAATATATATTCTTTGTGGGGTGGGAGATGCTTCCTTTAATACGTTACACATTTCTGGACAAAATTATAATACCCTTCTCAAGGGCATAAAAAGAGCAAAGCAAAAACAAAGGTTATATGGGAATAAAAATACCCTTACCGTTAAAGCTTGACTGAAAACTTCAGATACGAATAAGAGACCAGCAAAATACCCTTACCGTTAAAGCTTGACTGAAAACTTCAGAAACGAATAAGAGACCAGCAAATTCATGCTATTTCTTCGTCACGTAGTAAAGCTCAACTATGGTACGGCTATACCTTTCCAAATTGTGGTATTCATTGCGATTTTATATCTTGCGAAGCTAATCAACAACTGTGTGCATCGCCACGTGCCGTCAAATAATTTATAAAAGAAATTTGTGCGAAGAAAAATGATTGGATAAGGAAAGTCACCTAGTGAAGACTCACAGATTCGGATGCAATTGCTTTCCTACTAGGGCAACTCCGCAAAAGATTGCAGATGACGGAGTAGCCTTAGTAACCCCGCAAGTACGCAATAAGGAACCGTTGGCATTGCACTGCACGACGTAGCAGCGTTGCGCAGCTCTTCGTGATCGCTATCCACATTACGTAGCAAGTAGGACTGCTGCCAACTTAAAGAAATGAGGACACCGTAGGGGTACGAGTTGGGCGAAGCACCTACCCCAAATAACCTAATTTTTTTTAAGAAAGCACCTTATGTAGTGGGGTCTAATATTTCTATATCTAATATTTCCCATTTATTTTCAAGTGTATGTAAACATCGGTTCCGCCCAAAAGTTTGCTTCCTTATTGATTAATAAATTTAATTCCTGCCTCGCATTACCTGATTTAATGGCTAATATAAATATCTGAAATATACTAGTGCGAATCAGAAATGGGCGTGACACTGCCTGTTGTATTTTTAAAGGTTCAATAACCTAATTATAAATGCTTATTTATTCCAAGCAGTAACATAATTTTACAGAAGTATTTTCAATGTAATTTGTGGGCGACCTTTCGGAAATTACCACCGCCCGATTTGCTTTACATTTGAAGTATTCTTGTTTAACTTAATTAAATGCTCATTTAAAAATATACAAGAAAAATAAATATTTAAAGAAAAAAAAAATTATAGGAATAATATAAAAAATTTCGAAATTTTACCGTTTTTTTTTTTTTAAATTTAAACGTTCGGGGTGGTCCGATAAGTTATAAGCCTACAAAAATAAAAACAAAAGTTTTGAAAAATGAGTGATTTATTTTGCAAAATGGTCTCCTTTTAGCTCGATACACTTGACCCAGCTTGCTCCAATTTCTTTAACCCGTCTGAAAAATCCGTTTTCTCGAGGTCTGGAAACTGTGCTTCCGTGGCGGCGGTGATCTTCTCATTCGACTGAAGTTGCTGTCCGGCGCTTTCACGACAGTAGCCGTCTACAATAATGTTCTACACGATAATAAATATAAAAAAATACCCTTGCGATACTGGCGCAGTCCAAATTTCATATCAATATATAGAAGATAAGATAATAGTGATGTAGTAATATACTTTTCGCCTGTGTGATTTTTATGATATTATGTATGCATGTATGTATGACAATATGGCTAATTTAGGTGTCATAGCTCTCGTTAATTATTTGCAAGGAAACATCCTATGAGGAAATGATTCTGAGATGCTCCGAATCCCTAAGCGTCGGAAGGAAATGTTACACTCGCAGCTGTGTATTTGCAACCCAATAAGCGATTGTTGAACTACAATTTAATCTCAATTGAGAATACTGGGCATCAATTTAATATCAAATAGAGATTACAATGAAATATGCGCATAGTGGGGCAATTCTACAGACTGCGATAGAGGCAAGTTGTTACAGAAAGTTGTCGTTAAAGGTCAGCACTAAATTTTAGCAACTGAAGAGCCAACATTTCACTCCTCCAATTTATAGATAAGTTAATCGGTGCTAGATTTCTCTATAACAAACGGGTATCACATAAGTAGATTCAATACGCTTCAAGAACTCTCTTCGGATCACGTTTCACATCTGGCTGAATTGCACCCTATGCCACTGAATTGGACATGGTTTCTTGCTCATAGTGCTAATAATGAGGTTTTCAAGACAAATCCCTTGCAAAACATCGACTTAAGCGTGCAACCGTTACCTACTTGTATTCTATACCCCTTTTCTATACCCCTTATCAATTCCAAAACTTTTTGAAAAACTGATCACCTCACTTTTACAACATCTATGCACCTTATTTCGCTATTCTCTCATGAACGTAGCTCCACCACCACAAACCTTTTGGAGATAACGCCCTCTATTAAAGATGGCTTCCGCAACGGCCTTCAAACAGATGTCATCTACACGGACTTCAATAAAGCATTTGACTCTGTTAACTCTGGGATTTCCCTCACACCTTTCATGTGGATTTCCAGCTACTTAGCTGGATAAACATAAAGTGGTATACTCTCGCCTTGGCATCGGAAGTCCCCCAAGGGAGCCATCTTGGCTTATTACTATTTTTATTACTGATTTATTTTCCGCTCTAACGAACTCTATGGTTCTTATGTATGCAGACGACGTTAAGCTTGGTCTTCAATACAAATCCTCTTCTGCCCAATGTAACAATGATTTAAAAAATTTTGAAAAATATTGTTCTACCAATCTCTTAACACTTAATGGGTCAAAATGTAAGCTAATGTATTTTTATCGATCGAACCAGGCCACATACAGGATTTCTCTAGAGATATTAACTCATGTTAATGATCTAGGTGTCCCCTTTAATTTTAAATATCCCGACCATATTTTCACGATGGTTAATAAAGCCAAGGATGGGGTGGGCTTCATTAAAAAATGGTCTAAGGAATTCAATGACCCTTATATAACTAAAAACTTTTACATCTCTTTAGTACGTAGAATACTGAAGTACGGCTCATGCGTTTGGAGCCCTCAGTATAGAGTTCATCAATACCGAATTGAATCTGTAAACAAGAACTTCTTGATGTTCGATGTTAGAACTCAATTGGGTTGCAAATCCCTCCCTTTATATTTCAGCAGACTTGCTAATCAATTTACCATTTCTAACAAATCGTAGAATGATGGGTGTCGTTTTCCTACATTACCTTATTAATGGTAATGTAGACAGCCAGTCTCTACTAACACGCTTAGAATTTAACATTTCAAATTGACGGACTAGAACACTTTATTTTTAAGCTGATGTAGATCAGCATATGCCTAGCATGAGCCTTTTACAGTTCCCTGTATTCGGACAACAATGGCTCTGTGGCACTTCACTTTGTGCTTCGTCTTCTATAAAATCTTCAATACTCAGCTTCCATTCAGACCACCAAATGTACACTGATTCCTCCTTGTAATCCTTTTTAAACTTTCCAAAAGAATGGAACTATCTGCGCGGGACTCGCAATTCGCGGGTGACATACTTATTGAGGAATCGTGGATAATTTCAATTATGTAACAAAGAAACAGACCTCAGAAACTTTTTGTGAGGTCTTGATTTTCTATTTTTAAGGCGAGAAAAGTTTTTATCCCGCCAGTACGGTTTTGACTGAGATGGTGCCAATGTTTCAGGGACAAAGCGCTATGAATCACATCGTTAAAAGAGTCTGTAGCAGTATCTAAATAAGTTTTTTTTTTTTTTTGTAGCGTTCTTATTTATAATTTAAAATCTGTCCGAGTGGACAATCATTAAATGGTTTGGGGGTGACGTTGACGTAAGAGAGGTACATGGAATGTATATCTAATGAGGTTGACTTAGGTGTCTATTGATGGGGGAGGTCAAGCGGGTGTTTTCTCTTCAACCGTTTTTGGGATTGGCTATTGTCTAGGAGTTTGATGGCCAGGTGGTTGGGGTGGTTGTCCAGTCTTTTTGTGTATCTTTTGCTGAGACGGGTGATCTCCTCTGCCACCCAAGGAATACCAAGCTTTTTATGCATGATGGAGTTAAATTAAAAAGAAAATTCCAGTCAAGGTTGGACAAGAGGTTTCTAAGGTGCATTAGAGTCAGTTCTTTTAAAACACTTCTGTCCCACACTGAAAACACATTGTTCGTTGGTATGATAAATTTATCTGATTTTGGTTGATGTTCGGTATTAAACGTCGTAGAGATTCGCTTAGACGTTTGAGGCCTAGATAGGGAAGACAGAACCAGGCAAAACCAATGCCTTTTCCCAAAAGGTCGCCAAGTCGGCCCTAATGACCAATTTCAGCGCATTTCATATGGGAGCAATTGTCGCATAGCCAACAAGTAAGGTCAGAGTCGCTATAAATATATATAGCGCTACGTAATTTGAATTTCCTCAAAAAGCAGGTTAAACTAATTTTATAAACTAAATTATATAATTATATATATAATATATATAATTGTTGTGTGTCGTATCAGCTAAATCAGTTACTTCATTCAAAAAACCCTGTTTCAATATTTTTATTCCAAAATAAATTCAACCCGCTGCAAGGAATTTTATTATACACACGAGTTGGATAGACGCGTTACGTGATACTAAAGCTGAGTGCGATAAAGACGTGGACACAGAAGACAAGGGGAACCAAAGCGCAGTAAGAATGAAGATTTCAATCCCGACTTAACGATATGAATGATTGAGTAAATAGTTTAACACAGAAGAAGAAGAAATTAATATTCCTCTGGACAGAATCAAATCAGTCCCAGTATTTAGTGGGGTGCCAGAAGATTACGTAGCATTGAGGCAATCCGCCGTTGATGCATACAAAATTATTAGTTGCCCGTATTACCGAGCGGTAACAATCATTAGAAAGAAAATTGGAGAAGCAGACAGAGCGGTATTAGTATCACAGAATACTATTTTGAACTGTGATGAAATTAAACCCAAACGACATTATTCTTACATTGAAAAAACCAAGGCCAGACAAGGTAAATTGACTCTAATGAAATATTAAAGCGAAGTTGAGGGGAACTCTTATAAAGCTGTGCAGGCAACACTCCAAGCTTTTATTTCAGGTCTTAAGAAACCACTGGATGCTATTGTTTTTTCGCCTCAACCGAAGGATCTACTATCTGCTTTAGTATTAGCTGGGGAGACAAGAGCTAAAATCAAACGTATCATCTTTTTGGCCCAATACAACAACGTATTACAAAAAAAAAAGGTAAAACAGGACCATAGGAACCACTCCTATTCAAGGAAGCAAAAGCATAAAAGGGTTGAAATGGGCAGTGAGAAAAACTCTCGCTTCCTCAGGAAATAACAACACAAAGTGATTGCAAAAAAAAAATTTAAATGAGATAATCCCCAGAGCCAATTTTAATTGACTCTTCTTCCAAATTTAGGCAGCTGAGTTGTGCCTCTAAAACCAAAGGTAGCAATGATTAGGCTCAATAGAGATCGAGCAAACTAGAAGCTACTGTGATTGATATAGAGGGCACTGAGTCGATTCGTGACAATGACTCAATGTTTTTTTTTATAGAAAAATGCTGACTACCGATCATGAAGCGACAGTTGGGTAAAGGTGTTTCTTTTTACGCATATATATACTTGTATACACAGCCACGGCGTAGCGGTCTTGTACGGCCTTCTACGGTTGTAGGGTGTTTTACCCATAATAAAAAGGTTATGCGCCCCTGTTCTGTAAAGTATAACAACACGTTTATGAAATTGTGTGACCTGGTTTTTCCTCCGGAAATCGACATAAAGCAAGCTAATTTAGTTGTATAAGATTGAACAACGGGAGAGAAAAATTACGATTCGAAGAACGTACAGATTCGTAGTGTTCTAGTGCATTCGGAGGTATGGAGTGTTGCATCAGGGAAATTGAAACAGGAATCCGCATCACAAGGTGTGGGTTGGTCATTGCCATTGGCATTGGTGACGGTTATTGTGAGCGTGAAACCATCGCAATTGCTTCGGGATGTACATCGTTCTAAGGAACTAGTGCGGAAGGCAGCCCTTTATAAGAAGCTATTGGGTCTGAGAATGGCAGATGCTTAGAGCATGTCTAGCTACATAGTTTCGTCAATTGACAGCTATTGGAATAACGGCGAAATGTGAGCTGTGAGCAATCACTTTACTTTCAATTCTTCCTAAAGATTGTTGCCAGATTTTGAAACTCTGTACATAAAATTGAACGAAAAAGGCAAAAGAAAAAACCGTTAGCATGCTGGTGCACATGCGTTGGTGACAAACACCACGCAGCAACGATTTAACGATGCAACAAATGAACCGAAATGTTATAAATGTGGTAATGTTTGGCACAAAAGAAGAATTGTCGCAGCAACGGCGTGGCAGTTGTCAGGCACAGTTTTAACAAAACATGTGGGGTCTAGACAGTGGCGAGACCAAACTTATGTGTTGTAAAAGAGAACTGTTCAAGAAGGAATTCCCATACACAAAAATGGAAAAGGAATCTCTAAATTGTCAGCAATTCCAAAGCTTTTCGAAAACTTGGTAACACCGCATCTTCAACATCTCTGCAGTTCAATTATTTTTCCATCCCAGCATGGTTTCATAAAGCGTCGCTCCACCACCACAAACCTCTTGGAGGTGACTTTTTTTATTATGGCTTCTGTACAGGCCTTCAAACACATGTCATCTACACGGACTTTAGTAAAGCATTTGACTCTGTCAACCACTCACACCTTTTGAGTTAACTTAGTATCCTAGGATTTCCCTCAGACCTTCTCACGTGGATTTCTAGCTACTTAGCTGGGAAACCCCAACGTATTCTTTTTAAAGATGTACACTATCGCCTTGTTAATGTTACATCGGGATTCCTTCAAGGAAGCCATCTTGGGCCACTACTTTTCACTATCTTTGTTAACGACATACCCCCTGTTATAACGAAATCTTTGGTTCTTATGTATGCAGACTACGTTAAGCTTTGTCTTCAATACAAATCCTTTTTTGCCCAATATAAACTTCAGTCGGATTTGGACAATTTTCAAAAATGGTGTTCTACCAATATCTTGAAACTTAATGGGTTGCAAGCTTATGTTTTTTTATAGTTCGTGCCCTAACCAGGCCACATACTTTCTCTATGGGATTTCCTTTGAAAGATTAACCAAGGTTAATGATCTTGGTGTCGTATTAGACGTTAAACTTAAATTTTCCGACCATATTTCTACGATGGTTAATAAAGCCAAGGGCGTGCTTGGCTTCATTAAAAGATGGTCTAAGGAATTCAATGGCCCTTATATTACCAAAACAATATGCGTATCTTTAGTACGTCCGATTCTGGAGTACGGGTCATGCGTCAGAGAGATTCTCAAGGTAATGTTCTAAGGCAGCTCTTCCAAAAAACTGTCTAACAAGATATTCTTGTTGTTTTAAAAACGTTCGCAGTATTGCTGGTAAATTTTAATTTTTACCAAATAGTGTTTTTTTTAGTTTAATACAATTGTGCTACCTGAAACCTGGCTAAAATCCTCCATCACAGATAATGAAATTTTTGTCTCCAATTATACTGTCTTTAGTGAATATCACCAACCGTTGGAGGAGCTGTTCTCAGGGCCGTCAACAAAATTTACCCAGTGGAACGTTTACCTATTGAGTCGTTTAACCTTGTCGCTACTTGTTCCTAAATTCCTCCTCTGTGTTATGGAATCTTTTATATTTGCACCACCTAACTGCCCTTAAAACTTTTTTGTGTCTGCTAAATGTTTATGATCTTATCCTAGCTTTGGGTCACTTCAATTTACCCCTAATTTCATGCCTTCACACTGACGATGATAACTCTCTGTTACCCACAGGCCAAAATGACTTCCTGGATGGCTTAGCCTAGACGGAACTCCTTTGGCATGTCACTTGATCTAATTATCTTATGTTAAATGTAATCTCTTCTGCCCCAAAATTAAGATCTCATCCCTTATCTATTACTGAGGATACACTCTATCCAACAATATGGGTTTCGTTGTTTATCGACTTTTCAGAAGTCCCCTCCAGTTCTAGCGCGCAAGAAGCGACTATTGTGCCCTAAAAAATCACTTGTCCAATGAGTGTGACTGGAGTTTTTTTTTTCAAATTTCAGCAATATCGATGTTGTTACGGACTCTTTTTTTTAAACTAATTCATAACGCCTTAATTTAGTCTGTCCCCGTACTCCATCAACGTCAAAACCGCTATTGTTTTTCAAGAAACTCTCTCTCTTTAAAAATAGAAAATCTAGAACTTACAAAAAGTCTCGAATGTCTCGATACTTCTTACATCTTTCGAATTATCTACATATTCTTAACCAGTTCGTTCACCTTAACAATCAACTATATAAAAATTATATCTCCAAATATAAACTCAGTTTTCGGAAGGATCCAAACTCTTTTTATTCCTTTTTAAGCTCTAAACGTAATTCCAAACTTATCATATAATAATAACTCTGACCCCTTACATCTCGGTATTTTTAATCTTTATCCGTCATAGTGTCAATCGGCCTACTAATCTGATTCATTTGATCTCTTCTCTAATTATCCCTTGCTTACCGTACATACGTAACATATTAAATTTAAATTCCACCAAAATCTCATTTGTGATTTGTGGTGTTCTGGTATTCTAAGCTTACCTCTCACTATACTATCTAACCTATCCTTTGAGCCAACATCCCTACCTAAGTTATGGAATGAATCATCCGTTATACCTATTCATAGAAAAGGTTTAAAGGCTTCCATTGAGAACTACCGCGGTATTGCTAAGCTAGCTGCGATTCCCAAGCTTCTTGAGAAACTCATTACATCGCAGCTGCAACACCATGCAAGACCCTAATCTTCCCATCACAACATGGTTTTGTCAAGCTTAGCACGACAACAACTAATTTACTACAATTTTTTTCGATCATCAACCGAGGGTTTCAGTATCGTTTGCATGCATACGTTATTTATACTGACCTAAGCAAAGCATTTGATTCCATTAATCATCAGCTCTTGCTACGAAAACTCTCGCTCAATCCACTGACTTCCACTTTTGATTGCTTCTTACCTTTCAAATGGAACTCAGCGTGCTCTATTTAAAACCACCAGGTCGAAGGTCATCTATGCCTTACCGGGTGTCCCACAGGGTAGTCATCCATGACCATTGCTGTTTATACTTGTTTTCAACGCTCTTCCTAATGTGGTTAATAATTCGTGTACGTTTATGCTGATGATGTCAAGTTAAGCTTATCCTCTCAGAACAATTTCTTCACAAGCATCTGAAATTGGACCTAGATATATATGATGATATATTCATGTTGCTCAAACAGCCTCCTCTTCCTTAAATGCTCAAATGCAAACTTATGACGTTTCATTGCAGCGTACAGCATATTGTCTGTTACTCTCTCTTAAATCACGTCCGATCATGTTTCCAAAATAAAATATTGTGATTTTAATGAACATATCTCTGTGACTGTGAATAGAGCCAGAGGAATGTTATTCTTTATTAAGCGTTGGTCAAAAGAATTTAACGATCCTTTAATCATCTGGTCCTTATATATCACTATAATTCGTTCTTTCTTGGAATACTGCTCGTGTGTTTGAAGTAAACAATTCTTCTTCACCAAAATAGCATAGAACCCGTGAAAAAGCAATTCCTGTTATTTGCACTGAGCAATTTAAACTGGGATCCTGACAATCGTCTTCCGCCGTATCGTTGCAGGCTTAAATTGTTAAAGCTATCTCCCCCGAGGGAGCACCAAAACCGTACTGGATTCACGTCTCTACATATCCTTATCCATGGTATGTTTGACTCCAAACACCTTTTAGACCAACTTCCGACACCTTTACATAGTATATACATTTAGTAGTTTATTGTTAAATAAATAAAAAAATATTATTCACTTTTGAATCAAAGTAATATATTTCCTCTACTGCATTTAATGCAAAAGTGCCAATAAAGTGAATTGTAGGTTTTCCACTAGCGACCCGAACAAAATATTTGACTTGATCGATTTTGCTATAACTAAAAATATCCCCCGAAACCTGAAATCAGTGTCGAATCTCTACCGGATCCTATCATCTGACCACTCGCCAGTCCTCTTAAATCTCAACCCTCCCCATCGCCCTGAGAGTAAAATGCAGGCTAAAAGATTAACATCGAAGAGAACAAAGTGGGTCAAATAAAGAAAATACATAAGTTCACACATTGAGCTGAGCCGACGGCTAAGCTTTGCTGCCGATATAGAATCAGCAGCAAATACCCTGGAGAGTGTCTTGTTACAGCCGCCAGAATCCAAACACCTCGAATAGAGAGCGCACCTAGCAGACCCCGGATGGCAAACACAGATATCGCGCGGCTCGTTCTTGAAAAACGACGTATACGACGGGAGTGGCAAACGCAATGCAAATATTTAAAAATGCCTCCCGAAAACTTTCCAATACGGTAAAGCGAAAAGACCCTCAAGCCCCCAACAAGCCTGACCAACATTACCGCGCTTGTCAAGATGATAACAACTGTCGTGGGTACCAAGAAGGATTTCTCATACAAAACGGAGAGATACAACAATGTACGCGTAATGATGCCAGACAAGGAGTCCTACACAGCCCTACGCCAGTAGCTGGTGGCACATAACAAAAAAAACCGCACCATCCAACCAAAGGACGAGAGAGCGTACAGGGCGGTTATCAAGGGACTTCACCACTCAACGGACCAGACTGAAATTAAAGAAGAACTCCACAAATAAGACCATACTGTGAGGGATCTGCACAATCCCATTGGCAGGAAATCCAAAGAAGCACAGGTGATCTTTTTTCTTCATCTCGAACCAGCGAGCAACAATACAGAGGTTCTCAAAATAAAAAGGATTTGCAGGTCAGTCGCCACCGTAGAGTCCCCACTGAAGTTCAACGACGTTCCACAATGTTTCAGATGGCAAGGGTTCGGACACACCCAGCGCTACTGCTTCCTGAAACATCGCTGCGTAAAATGTGGTGGTCCTCACGAATCCAGGTCATGCACCAAAAAAGATGACGAGAAAGCATGCTGTTTACATTGCCAAGCTGATCACCCTGTGTCGTTCAGAGGATGCCCTGTTTACAGAAAGGCAAAGGCTCAACAATCTCCCAAAGCCAGACCCATTGTGAGTAGCAACAAACCACCTCCCATCCACATACCAACTATCATCAATGGTATGAGTTACAGCGAGCGACACAGCCAAAAAATCCCCAACAAACTCCTCAAACCACTCCTGAAGCACCACAACGCAAGCAGCTTGAAAAGATGTTTGCCCGCATGGAAGGAACGATTGAGAGGATGATGGAAAAGTTGATCTCGCAGATGTTCTCGGAGGTTTTGAAGTTAATAGCTCCTCTTCTCAACAGAAAGTAATGCAAATAAGTCATCATATAGTTTTTTGGAACGCAAATGGCCTTCAGAGGAGCAAAGCCGAAGTAAAGCATCTCATCGAAACAGACAATATCGATGTACTTCTAGTATCAGAATCCCATTTTTGTCCCCGATCCCACTTTAACATCAGAGGGTTCGAACTGATCCATGCCAACCATCCATCTGGCAGAGCACGCAGAGGAACAGCCATGCTCATCATGAGTGGCATTCAGTGCAAGGAACTTCCCGCGTTTCTGGAGGAATGGGCTCAGTGCGCCGTGACCAGGATTTCTAGCCCACAGGGAGATATCACCATTGGTGCGGTTTACTTCCCACCCAGACACTCGATAACCGAGACCCACCTTCAGGATTTCTTCGAGTTCCTTGGACCTCGCTTTAAATCAGCCGGAGACTTTAACGCCAAACACTCCTGGTGGGGGTCCCGCACAAACAACCCCAAAAGCATAAGCTCTATAAATACCTGCAGCGGAAGACTGCCAGTACCTGCCAGTACCTGCAGCGGACTGCCATTCCACTGGAGAACCCACACACTGGCCTACCGACCCTTCAAAGCAGCCGGATCTTCTGGACTTCGCTGTCTCCAAGGGCATAGGACACTCTGAGATAACATGCTCAAGCTATGATAAACTGCTATCGGACCACAGCGCAGTAAACTTGCTCCTAAACATCCCCGTCCTCAGAAAAACCCCGCCTAGAAGACTCACTGGGAAACACACAAATGCCCCCAAGTTTACGTTATGGATGCTTTCTTCCCTGTACCCAGATCCCCCTCTTTCCACACCAAGCAACATAGATGCGGCCATCGAAGAACTAAACAAAGAGATGGAGAATGCTGCTGAGTTCTCGAATCCACCTCCTGCGACTACCCAGAGAACACCTAAAAAAGGTGCACTTTTGGTCTCCTGAAATCGGGACCAAGTGGCTGAAAAAAAGGTGCCTCAGAAGAGTCTGGTTTTCCGCGCGCAACCCCAGGGACAAGACAGCACATAATTGTGCCACCAAGGAACTGAAGGACAAGCTAACCATCCTACGGCAGGACTCCTTCTATAGATTCCTTAAGGAGCTGGAACTTGGAGACCCTCAGCACAACCTGTGGAATGTGACGAGGCACATTAAAAGACCTGCGAAGAAGATATCACCCGTGCGCAAAGTGGACGGGTCCTGGTATCGGTCTGAGGTTGAAAGAGCAGAAGCCTTTGCTGACCGTCTACACAGTGCATTCTCACCTTTCGACAGATGCACTGAAGATGAGCGTGCTGCCACCATAAGGTCCGTAGACAGCCCAAGTGCTTTTGGCCCGCAAATACAGTCGTCGCACCAGAGGAGATGGCGCAGGAGAACGCCTCCCTAATAATTGGCAAGTCACCAGGTCCTGACCGAATCGATGCATCAGCACTGAAAATGTTGCTCCTACTCTGTTCCCAAAGGCTGGCTAACATCTTCAACAGCTACCTCCGTCTAGGGTACTTCCCGAAAGAGTGGCAGCGCGCTGAAGTAATTGTCCTCCTCATAATAAGGCCAGAAATAGATATTGGATTTTTATGATCGAAGTCTTGAAGAAACATGTACTCGCATGCGTAAGATAACACCAAGCTGCGGGGGTAAAGGTCATAAAATACTTAGGCCGCCAGGGCACATACCAACGCATTAAAATGGTTGGGGACAATGGCATATAATAAAGAACTCTTATTAGTACATAAGACCTAATTGTAAGATTTTCGTGTTTCTTCGTATGTTGATGAATATTAATAAAACAGTTTCTATACCGAACTTATTGGAGCAAGACCGATTATTATTGGGCTCCTCTTAACAACTATCTTGCAGGATCTGCTACAGGCAACTTGTCTATGATTGAAAGAAATATGCGATTGACCCTTTCAACCTGACCGTTTCCTCTCGGCACACCGCTTGTACCTCACACATGCTCAATTTCATTCTCTTGTATGAACTCTTTAAACTTCTTTGCGCTAAATTCTGCACCTCGATAGGATATAATTCGCATGGGATAGCCAAACATCGACGACCATATTTCCAGCTTCTTAATTGTTCCTCACAACTTTTTCTTTTAGTTGAAAACAGCCACACGTACGAAAATGCGTTTACTATTGTACTGCTTTGAAGACGCCTCCATAGACCCCAAGTGATCCACATGTAGCGTTTGAAGTGGCTGGTTTTCTTTCTCAATTGCAGGCAAGTAACCTTCCTTTTTGGCGAGTTTTTTATTGAAAATAATGCATTTCACGCAGCCATTAATCATCTGCATAACCTTCTTCTACAAGTGAGGAATCCAAAACGTTTGCCGTACAGCGTGCATCGTTTTTTGGACAGGGAAATGTCCAGAGCTATGTGCCTCTACAATGATCTCCTATTCCATTTGCCTCAGAACTAACAACAGTTCATTGCCATCTATCATTCATATTATATGGTGCATAAGGGCGATCAGTAAGTATTTTTAAAATAGCTTTTATCATGTCATCTTTATCCTGTGCCTTTTTCATCTTAGTTAAAATTTCCCACGATATGAGTAACACCTGACATGGGTATCGACTCAGACAATCAATCCGTTCGCCTGGCCTACACACGTCTTCAAAGTCAAAATCCTGCATGTATGTGATCCAGTGCGCCACATCTCGGGGAACATCTGCTTGCTTAAAGTATGCTTGAATGCCGAACAGTCCGTTACTAATTTAAATGGCTTCCCCAACAAGTATCGACGAAAATCCAAATCCAAATCCATCATTTTTATACCCTGTACCCATTGAAAATGGGTGAAAAGGGTATCATAATATGGTGCAAATGTATGTAACAGGCAGAAGGAAGCATCTCCGACCCCATAAAGTATATATATTCTTGATCAGCATCAACAGCCGAGTCGATATAGCCATGTCCGTCTGTCCGTCCGTCCGTCCGTCCGTCTGTCCGTCCGTCCGTCCGTCCGTCTGTCTGTCCGTATCAACGCCTAGATCTCAGAAACTACAAGAGCTACAGACATGTGCCATATATCGTTGGATAGGTAATTAACATACGCAGTACAAGTTTGTTGTTTTATTTTTGATATCACCCCCCGCTACCGCGCTACCCCGCAAATCGCAAAAAACTGCCACGCCCACAATTATTAACCTAATGCTGTGCAATTCGGCATATGCGTTGGTGCTTATAAAAGCTATCTAATTTTTTAATTTGAACCAAATCGGATAAGAAACACGGAAGGTATGCTACATGCAAAATCTATGGCAAGGGAAGCAGAAGCGCAGCAAAATACGCATTGCGCGACGCCGACTGCGACGTTGGCAGCGAAATGTGTATGGCTTTATGACACACGAAACTTATTTTATTTTTTAATAGAATATTGTTTCATTTATTTATTGATACTAAATAAATAAATTGTACAGGGTATTTTGCAGTCGGGAAACTCGACTGCTGCTCCCTTACTTGTTTAAATTGAGTTTGTCAGCGGGCGAGCCATCAATGAATAATCTTTTATACATTTTCGAAAAAATCCGGTTAACCCTAAAAATCTGTTAACGGCCTCCCTCTTTTCTTTGCCAGCCCAGATACGCTCATTTTCAATGCAATGAGCCAAAAAGCTTATCGACGATTGCATAAAGTGACATTTTTATACCCTTGCAGAGGCTATTATAATTTTGTCCAGAAATGTGTAACGCATTAAAGGAAGCATCTCCGACCCCCAAAGTATATATATTCTTGATCAGCATCAGCATCAGCAGTCGAAATAGCCATGTCCGTCTGTCCGTCTGTTTCTATGCAAAAAAAACAGTAGTTTTAAAGCTTGCGTTTCGAAATTTTTACCAGATCCTTATTTTTGTTGCACGCAGATTAAGCATAAAAATCGGTCGGATCGGACCACTATATCATATAGCTGCCATATAAACGATCAATCAGATAGAGGTGCCCCTGCTCTAGACTGAAAATATGCCGTGCTTAAACTCGGAGCGTTTTCTTCTAAAAGCCTCCACGGTAGCAGTAGCAGGTCCAACATAAGCATTGTTTATTACTGCTCGGCCTCTGGGATTCGATACTCTGCTGCCCCATTCTACTGCCCATGCATTAAAGTCGTCCGCGATGATCTTCGGGCCGCGCCCTCTCGCGTGGCTGCCCAGCACTTCCATCATCTCCTCGAACTGTTCTGGGGTGTCGCTAGGGGGGGCGTAGCAGCTGTAAAAGTGCACTCCTTTTATCTTTGCGTATGCTATTCCGCGCATCGGCGAGGATACCAATTCCTGTATGTGTAGGTTGCTGCAACACTTGATGGCTGCTTTACCGGTCTCGTCCAGTAACATTGTGGGGTTGCCAAGGACGGGGTAATAGGGTTCGCTCAAAAGCATGATGTCTACCTTGCGCTCCGCCGCAGTTTGAGCCAGGAGGCTCTGAGCAGCTGCGCAATGGTTAACATTCAGCTGGACAATCTTAATTTGCTCCTGAATTATGGTGGGACTTCACTTCTTTAAGGCTGGCTCTGTATTTCGGGCACGCGAAACAGCCCGTCGGGTGGTTTTTATCCACTTCGTCGCTGCATAATAGACACTTTGGTGGTGCAGCACATCCCCTTGCCTTGTGTCCTCGTTCGCCGAATCGCAGGCAGCAGTCTGACCGATCGATCGTCTTGCAGGTCACTGCTCGATGCCCGTAGCCCAGGCACTTGTAACATCTCGTGGGCCAGACGTCCTGGATGATGCAGCACCTTGACCAGCCCACGGTTACCGTGCCCTTCTCTAAGACCCCAATCGCATCATTCGCGTTCATCAGGACAGAGGCTATCTGAGTCCCATCCCCCATCCTACGTAGTCCTTTGATTTCCTCTGGTTTTAGCGGATGCCTTGAAATTGGGAGACCAGGCAGCTGGGGAGATCATCTGCTGTCGTGGCCTCGTCCAATCCACTGCAGGATAGTGCTATTCTTTGTGTACCCGTACGTACCAAAGCCATGCCTTTTAGAGTTGCTTCCAGCTCGGTCTTAAATTTGGTGGCGCTGTCGGAGATTTTCCCCTCTACTTCCAGCAGTAGTTCCCCTTGCTGAGTTCTGCGGACTTTGCGAACATGTTTGCCCAGTTCGTTGAGGTTCGGGTCCGCTTTCAGTTTCCGGAGCATTTCCGCATACGAGGCCTCTCCCGTCGTCTTTAATATAAGTGCCTCCGGCTTCTTCCTAAGGCATTTAGGCTGAACTTTTTTCCACTCGCCTCCAGTGCTAGCCTCCTTGGCGACGGATGCATAGCTGCGCGGCTTGGACGTATTTTCTTTGGGTTTAGGTATACCCTCTGAGCTCACCGCGGAGTAGTTGCCGCGCTTGGGTGCCTGTGCTTTAGGCTCCTGAACTTTGGGCATCTGTCCCTTTGGCAGTTCTCTTGCTGGTGTAGCATTTTTTCTAGGCTTTTAGGGCTCAGTTTGGGTAAAATCGCTCGTAGAAAGATACTCTTTAGCGACGAATTCGTGAAGTTCGATGGACCTGTTGCTGAGAGCCGAGAGTTCCAGTAGTTCGCTCTTGTCATCTATGATGACATGGCGCCGAACTTCGAACGCGGATAGCATCGCATTAATTTTATTACCCATCCTGGCGAGGATGCTCCTTAAGTCTTCGTTTTGGAATCCCGCGGCGAAGTCTAAGGGCCTTATAAGCGATCCCGTCGGTGATTTCCTTCCTTTCCTGTGCGACGGCACGCTGATAACGTCCTTTGCCTTCGAGTTGCTCGTATTGCCAGCGCTGCTGGCTACAGTGGCCGAGTTGTCCATCTCTGCAGCACTGCGGGGGTAGTCGGTATATCCTCCAACACAACCGCCGGCGCAGGGGTTCCCGCGGCTAGATCTAAGGGCCCTATAGGCGATCCGATTGGTGATTTCCTTCCTTTCCTGTGCGACGGCACGCTGATAACGTCCTTTGCCTTCTGGATACTCGAATTGGTAGCGCTGCTGGCTACAGGGGCCGAGTTGTCCAACGCTGCATCACTAAGGCGGCAAGTCGGTATATCCTCCAGCACCACCGCCGGCGCAGGGGTTCGGGCGTCCTGCACCGGATGATTTAACAGATGGCCCTCCCACCGAAAAAAGTGCAATCGAAAAAGAACAAAATGAGAAATTGTCTTTTGGACCTTATTTAAATACTTGCTTTTGGTTTGGTTCGCTCAGCCGAACCATTACACGTTCCCATGATATGGCTCTGTGCAATATAAGCTTGTTCTCGCTGGGCTGTCTCCGTCTTTATGATTTTTTTCGCGCTGCGTATGCTCTCAAGAGATAGCTGAACCGCAATTATAACAACGCATTTTTGTTTCATTTTGTTCTTTATTCCTTATACGATTTATAGTTATACAGGCTGTATTTAAAATCACTCTTTATAGTTAGCCCATCTACTACAAATCGAATAACCGTTATATCACTTCCTCAACTATTTAAAGCTTTCCTGTTTGCGTTTCTTTCGTCGGCGCAACTCAGCATGAATATCGGCACACTGACTCATTACCGAATTCCTCTTCTAATGCCGTACGCAACTCATAATTGTACACCACCGTAGACTCAAAAAACAATTTCGCACCTGCACGTACTTTTATAATTTACTTAAGCCGTATGCTTTCGCCTTAAACTCGAAGTTATTCAACTAATGTGTTACCCGAATGGTACTGCCGTCAAAGGCTGGCATTACCGTCGTAAAACTTTTCGCACTTATTTTCGTTTCGTTATGTTTTATTTCATCAGCTTGAATTTTCAACGACAACAATTGTTCTAGCTGCTGCAAAATTTCATAATTTTGCAAAATTGTTTCTATACTATCACGTACACTTTGATCCTCTTCGTCCATTCTGGCTGTGGCTTTTCGGTTTTCTCGTATACGCATTTTACCGCTTTCCGTTATTGCTCGAGTGTTATACAACCGCCTCGCTTGCAATACTGAATTACCACTGTACCGGCGCCAGAAATCCGCGCGTCTGACTTTAACCTTGATCCACACTCTTGTTTTGAATTCAGCCAAGCTTAAACACTTCTCGAGCATCGAAACCACAGGCGGTTGCTTAGTTAGTTAGCTTAGCCCCCAAATGTAAGGAAGGTTTAGCCTTGCAGTTTCTTATTAAAGTATAGAACTAGCAATTTAGGTTTAATATTACAAAAAAGGTTGTACAGGTTGGTTGCTGTTAAGATCAATACAACAAAGATTTACAACTCGACAACTCGTACGATGTGCAACTCTAGGACTCTCGTTAACGACTGCTCAACGACGACTCTTGATCGGCGTTGCCAGGTCTGCCAACCTGTGTTGTGCTACAGTGACTGTCCATCTACTCCATTTTACACATTTATACGGACAATCAATACATATTCCGTATATGTCTTCCATTACACATTCATAAATATCACCGCAAATTTCATCCAAGACACCTATATAAATTTCTCCGCATATTTTATCCATACGCATACATAAATATTATATCTCCACATATTAATGTACATAAATTGCAAACTTTAGTATATACATAATTGCATACATATCATAGATAATCGGCAAAATATTCCCCATATTTTATGTATATCATATGCATAATTATCCATTATATACGAACAGTCGGCTTATATATTTTGCATATCACGTACATTCACATTACATACGAACATAAAAACAGTGAAAATATAAATACAGCAAAAAAAATCGGGAGTACGAAATCGAACGTTCTGATATCTTCCGTATCTACTGAAGTCACCACCAGGGCTTCCTTCAAAATATCCCAAGCCCGATCTGCAGCTGCGTTGACCAAATTCATTGCGGTCACAGATCGTGTCAGCCAGTTTAAATCTCCCTTCAACACGCCGAGCGGAAGTGCCGGCGGGGCTGCTCCCTCGCGCCAAACATGTATGTTCCGAATGGATCAAAGGCGTGCGCTTTGGGAGAAGGCCGAACAAAAATACGAATGCCTCTTACAGCTAAGGGTGAAGACGAAACAGTGGCAGTCATGCAGTCCAAGTATGACAACTGTTACTCCGTCTACAAGGGCTGTGCTGGTATTGTTCGATCTACCGATGATTTCCTACGAATCGTGCGCAGCAATCAAGCGGCTTCAGAGCACTGAAGAGCACTTCAGAGTTCTTTGACTGCGCTCAAAATCTCCAAAGTGAAAACTCAGAATTGGCATTGCTCTTTAGTTTTCCTGTGCTCATTCAAGTTGCCAACACTCACCTTATCACTTTTGGAACAGTCCCTCCAAGGCAACACAGAAATTGTTCCCTGGACTGAACTAAATTCCTTCCTCCTAAAGACATATCGCACTCTCGAAGGCATAGAAGACATTAAACCTCTTTCAGCACAAACTGAAGTTTTTAAGCTAAATAGAGGCTGTCCGTCCAAACATCGCATCAAAATAAAAGCTGCAGCGTTCGTCTTGCCTCAAGTCGCAGGTGACTTGCCTTCGTATCCGATTTCTTCCAATTTTCTAAACAAGATTCTTAATATATGGTAACTCCGGCTCATCCACTCTTTTATAGAAGTTCGTAGATTGATTTGCTGATTGGTGAAGATATCCTTCCATCTATTATCCTAGGCAGCTCACTTCCTAACATTTGTGGAACACTTGTGGGTCAAGAGACCATTCTCGTGTGGATACTTCCGGGTCCACTGAAAAACCCATTAAACACATGATCCGTTTCCGCTTTTAATACTAGCATTGCGATCAGCCAAGATTAAAGCCTTGAAAACCTACTCACAAGGTTTTGGGCGTCTATTTATGGAACATTCTACAATTCTTTTGGCATGGCTCAAAAACTTTTATGCGCTTGGACGACATTTGTCGCCAATAGAGTTGCCAAGATCTCCCAAACCCCAGTTGAAGGGACTTAGCAGCATGTTAATTCCAAGTTCAATCCTGCCGACCTTGCTCGCCAAGGAGTGTCAGCAAAGCAAGCTGTGGTGGCAAGGACCTGAACGTCTGAGAGCGGTACGAGGGATCTGGCCACACAACTCATCTGACATGGTCGATACTGATTTGGAGTAGCGGCCAGCCAAGCAACGTCTTCTGGCATCATTGCTTGACGCCACATCATTTCTCCATTGGCGGCCCACTACTCGCTGTTGCTGAGCCTGCGATAAGCTCCGAAGCAGCCTTAATCACTTATAGATGGCAGTGTCTCAAGGCTCAGAATCAGCAGTTCTGCTTGCGCTGAATACCTAAAAGAGCTGCACAAACGGAATAAATGGCAGTCTCCAGAAGGGAATATGCAGCCAACCAAATGATATGGTTGTTATCAAAGTTTACCCAGGCGAAGGTGACCTCGCTCGTGTGGTCGACCTCCTCACAAGCAGAGGCACAATTAGGAGACCTGTGGCCAAACTCTTTGAAGATGCTTACGAGTGCCGGTGCCTCACCGGGTTAAACTGTTTTGTTTCGGGGATGCGTGAAAAGCCCATAAAGTCGACCTCGAGATCTACAACCAAGAACTGCCCGCAACATGGGCTATTTCAGAAAACTGACGGTACCTTGGAGTCGTCGAGTCTAAAATACCTTAAGGTTCATTCCAGAACTTATTTCCCGCGCAGCCTCATTGCATCCTAGAATTTACGAGTTCAGCTATGTATAATATAATTCACAGCTAGAATACTATCTCAATAAAAAGAAATCATTATGGTGTAAGCGCCATGAATCGCACAGCTCTCAGAACAGGCGCTAAATAATAAACATCTTTCGAATAATAGTCAAAACCGGAAATATTCAGTATACGTGATTGCCCTAGAAAGTGGTCTTATTCCTAAGCCAGTAAAACTTCATACCCATAAGTATGTCATCCTTCCTACTCAAGACGTTTGAGAGACTCCTTTCTCTTGTGATGTAAGGGCAGGTGGACCTTTTTTACGAAGTGGTCGACGTTGTTTCGATTTGAGTTCCTTCATTAAAATAAATTTTAAATTGTATCGCTATTAAAAAGGCTTAAATAATCAATTCGCATGTTTTAATTTTAGTTACATAAATAAACGCTAACGACCCTTTGAACATTGGGCTCTTTTGATTTTTTATGCAACTTTATATTTTCATCATTCATTTCTTTTGGTTATGTGGGAAATTGCATCCGCAACATGGTTGAATTTACCTTTAAGATACTTAACCTTGCATTTATCTAGATCTAACCACATTCGGTTTAGTTATTATGTTGGATTAACCATGGAAAATATATTAGTCAGTGGTCTGCGATCCGTTTTGACTGTGAAATGTGTACCATATATGGTTTGCAATAATTTATGTATTTATGATTATACTATTATATTTTATCCGCTACAAGTTTCGTTATGTACTTGTATTTGTTTTTCTTAGGAATAAGGTGTTCAATAATTTTAATTTATTTCTAACTGGGCTCAACATTTTCGTGAAAACCCTATAAAGTCGACCTCGAGACTTACAACCAAGAACTGCCCGCAACATGGGCTATATTTAAAAAACTAATGGTACCTGGGCCTCGTCGGGTCTAAAATACCTCTAGGTTCTTTACGTTCAATAATCTTAAGTTATTTCTAACTGGGCTCGAGATTTTCCAATACATGTTCCATGTCCTATTTTCTGATTAGCTTTTAAGATATCTTTACGAGAATTTTTCGAATAACTTCGCAACGCAATCTGGTATAACCATTTCGTTGCCATTTATGAAATGGATAAATGGGATATGTATGGATTGATCAATATTGTTTGTCAGGATAAGCCAGACACTTTCGGTAGTAAAATCTAATTAGCAATTGAATTTGTTAATTAAATCTATTCCGTTAATTCCGTTTCCTGGGATCCAGTAAAAATTCTCTACTATAGGGAAACTTTGTGGTTTAATGAAATTACCTAAATGCCCAATTGATTCCTGTTAAAATCGTGTAATTTGGGTAATCTAATATTAATAATATCATATTGATATTGAAAGGAGTATACTTTTATGATAGATATATCTGCTCCGTTATCTAATACAAATATTAATTTCCTATCAGTATGTTCATTGTTTAGGCTAATAGAAATGTTAAGATTAATAGTGTGAACTATTGTTTCTGTTAATTGAGAGTTTTTGGTTTTCTAATGTGACTTCATCTTGTTGGACATCAATGATTTGTCTATTGGAGAAGCTATTATTAAAATTATAGTTGTTACATCCGTATTGTAAGTTGTCTCATCTTTAATTTCCATTTACTTTATATTGTTTATATTGTTTATACTTTTTATATTGTTTATATTGTTTTAAGAATTATACCACGGCAATTGTCTCAAATGCAATAGTATCCTCTGCTGTAACTACCGCGTTTGCCAGTGCGTCCCATTGGACATTGGTGATCAGCTGTCAGGATCACTAACCCCACCCTGGTTCAGTCAGGTGTAACCCCGGAAATAAATAAATTTTTCGGCATCCCCCACCGCGCTTTAAGTCTTTCCATCGTGAGAGAAGAAAAAAAAATAAACTGGTAATACCGTGAGTAAAGCCTATTTTAGAAAATTTTGGTTATTTAATTTCCCTCCCTGTAAATTTAATTGGCCCGGATTAGGTAATTTTATTTTTTCTAAAGCTAGCATGAATTTAAAGTCAAGTTACTCTTACTTTTCTCACTCAGAAATAAATAGTAACACCGTCAAATAAATTCAATAGATAATTTAAATTTTTTAAATATAGTGTAGTTTCTAACAGTTTTCAATTGCAACTATTGGGAGCAATCTTGAACAATCTTGTGTATTTTAATATACCCGTCTTAAGTTGCATGGGGAAAGATGAACAATTGGGAAGTTGGGAAGTTTTGTGATGGATATTTAAAGATAATTAACTGGAAACCATGTGTTGCTAATTTATTAAAATATCCGGGAGGAGACAAAGCAGCCTGAAGTTTTAGTCGGATGGTTTTTATTTGGTTGGAAGGGTAGATACCGCGAGTGTCCATTAACATCTAAGACCTTAACAGAAAAATGATAGCTGCTTGTTTCTGATGCGTTAAATTATAGTTTCACTTAGGAATCCTACTAAATAAATTTATGTACATGTGGTAAGGATAGATAGCAATAACCCACCCCACGCCGAAGAGGCACCAGAGGATTCCGTCCGCTATCATATCACAAACCAAATGTCTGAAGGGGAAGTCCGTAGACCCTAGTACATCCTTCTCTCTCTTTGAACATCGATCGTTACAATGTATGTACTAGTATAAATTTGTCAGCATACTCCTTTGTCCTTTATACTAGGTGAGGTGAAAAGTCACCTCCTTGACCGCCTTAACAGCAATAAATGTGTTTGCTGTAGAAGCTTTGGACTTCTTGTTTTCTTTCAGGGTTCACAAGTGAGCAACGCGGTGAAAGTGGCATCGTAGCCCGTAGGAATTATATATGTCCCTGATAAGGACCACCTTCTAAGTCCTGTGTCTGTTTGTTTTCTCCTCGCGAATCTGGTCTGATTCTAAAGTCCTTATAAGGACTTTTTCAATTCAATATTTTCTTTATCTTTTACCGATAGAAACCGACATATAACTGCAACGGTATAACTACAAGCTTAAGCTCCGCCCTAAATTAGCTTTATTTTCTTGTTTTAGTACTAATGTAATATGAAAGCCGTAATAGCCTAGATATGTACATTTTGAAGTTTATGAGGTCTATGGTCCCACTTCATTGGAATAATATAAAGTTTCAATTTTTTAAAGAAATTCGTTAAATTACAAAATATGTTTTGATATGATTGTCTTCCTAAGTAATATACGCATATAGCCATCTGTATTTTGACTTCAGTTTTTGCACACACTGAAACAAATACATATTTCACGCAATATACATATGTACATATAAACATAAATAAGAATATCTATTGTCACCCAGATTTACCACTTCTTTCGAGTACTTGGAAATGGAAAATTTGGCCTGACTTTGAAATACATTTTGTGTAGAGCTGGTTAGTCACTGAATTAAAGCTTCGTGTTGTAAGTTTAAATTAAGAAAGTCGACTAAATACACTTATGTATTAAATGGTATATACTTAGCTTAGGCTAAATTTTAGATTAAAATATTTTATTTTTGTCTTGTAAATAATAATCCTAAACCTATGCGTACGGAGTTTCATCGAATGAAATAAGAACCAGCACTTTTATTTTTTTCGGTCTACAAAACATCCCTGGTAATCTGTATGTCACGCAAATATATAGAAAAATGTTATATTAATCAATATTAGATATGCCAAGTGTGAAAGATAAATGCCTTAGTTTAGAACTGGAAAATGTTGTAAAGAGGTAGTAAAATATGAAACATTAATATTAACGAAAAATACATCAAATATATGCAGTGCGCACACACTATATGAACATACCAGGATGTTTTTATACCTTATAAAATTTTCTTTTTCCTTATTTCATAGAAAGATATTTACAATTTCGGAATTTTATTTAGATTATTCATGACTTCATTAAATTGTGTCGCGCACTGTAAACACCGAAATACGTTTTTTTAATTTTGAAAGGAACATTTTTTTAAAATATGAAATGTATTGATTGGTAAGCTTGGGGTGCTTTCACTTCCAAGAAAATTTTTTTGCTAATAAATTTAAAGACAGCTGACACAAAATGAATTCCATTTTCCAAGTTTTTCAGCGCATGCCCAGATAAGGTTGTGACAGGATATATTCGATTTGTGTACTATCGATGAATTAGTCGAAAATAAAAAAAAGTAATATCAAATTAAATACAAAATTTACAAAACAAGTATATTTATTTTTGAATACCAAAAAAAATAAATTCTTATTAGACGATTGACGAGGGGCAGAGATATACTTCTACATATTTTTAAAGCATTTAAAATGGCGGGATATATTGAGATTTTCGGTATAAGTAAATAAAATAAGAAAAGCATATTAACTTTATTACTTTACTATTATATAGATAATAGTAATATATATATATAATATAATAGTAAAGTAATAAAGTTAATATGCTTTTATTATTCTTATATACATATATATATATTATATCCAAAAGTAATTAACAACAGAACAAACACAATTGTTATACATATGGTAAATGTGTATGTGTTTATGAGGTAACCTTAAAAATTCTCCCACCACGCCCATACGCCTCGTATTTTGATTGTTTAAAATACATACATATGTACATATGTATACATATATAGTTTTGCTTGTTGATTACCCCAAAAATAAAATCAAAATTTGCAGAAATTTCTTTTACATAGGAATATCGGTAAATCCTGTTACAATTTACAGTCCTCAACTCACAAAATATTACAGTTGATAAATTAATTCGACAATATGGTTAGGCCTTAAATTTAGTAAAAACGGAAAGGAGAAAAATGTTTTATAGCCTACTACTCAGATCGACAAAAACTATTTTCCAGTTATGAGAAAATGGAGAGGCAGGTGAGAACAGTTGCCACTCATAGTACTAAGATCAAATTAAAAAAAAAAAAATGCAAAATGTTGGGGTTTTGTCGAAGTCAGATTTTGTTGTGACACAGTATGAAGGAAGCGATTCGTCAAGGTAGGAATCAATTAAGTAAAAACGGTTACCAATGTTCAGTATAGTTTAAAAAATACAAAATAATATTATCCTCGCTTTTATAAATCATATTTTAATTATCTAAATGATGGTTCCCTAAATGAATCTATCCGTTCGTGTGTTATATTTACCAAGCTATTTCATCATTTCATAAGGTGATAAATTTCAATCCCATGGGTGCTCATTTTCAAATAATATTGAATAATTCTTAAATAATGAGAAATTAACTCATATTATAGACAAATTATTTCATTCACAGCACTCAGATCGAAAGAACGTTTTTTTTAGGTAAATACTTGTAGATTCCTTTTAAAATTAAAGTGTACGAATTTTTTTTTGAAAAAATATACGAAAAAGCATTTTTACTTTCGCCTTGAGCACAAAATGTGCCCTATTTTCGGCGTTTTCCATCTTTTTTGTCATTTTATTGGTCGATATGGTGGCGATTACACGACGTACGTTGTTCTTGAGATGAGCAATGGTCAACACATAATTTGATAACGTTCGCCATCAACGATTATTGTTGCTCTATCATCGTCTTCGGAAAAATAGGGACTTATGACCATATCCGCATTAATGATACATCACTATAAATTTTTGGTCTCATAGCGGCTATTTCTTAATTAATTGAGGGTTTTTAGTGGCATAGAAGCAACAAGTTTTCTTATTAATGCTTCCATTTAACGTGAACGAAATTTTTTGGTAAAAGTTGGCCTCATTGGCTGAACAATTTAAGCGCATTCTTTTGCTCTCGTATGAGTAGGACGCGTTTATCCGGTTCACCTTTTTCTGTACCACTTCAACAAAGACTCACTCTGAGTTATATAGACAAGTCCACGGTTGTGGCATTATCCTAACTAATCTGCGAGTGCAGAAAGTGCAAACTAAGTCTAACTCCGCTATAGCTAAAAACATCCCTCGAAACCTCATCAGTGCCGAATCTCTACCACATCTATCATCTGGTCACTCGGCAGTCCTCTTAAATCTCAACCTGCTCCAACGACCTGAGACTACAATGCAGGCTAACTGATTAACATGAAAGAGAACAAACTGGGTCAAATACAAAAAATACACAAATTCACATTGAGCTGAATCCAACCCTAAGCTTTGATGCCGAGATAGAATCAGCAGCAAATACCTTGGAGAGTGTCTTAGTTACAGCGGCCAGAATCCAAACACCTCGAATAGAGAGCGCACCTAACAGACCCAGGATGGCAAACGCAGACATCGCGCGGCTCGTTCTTGAAAAACGACGTATGCGACGGGAGTGGCAAAAATGCTTTATGAAAACTTACCAATGCGCTGAAAGAAGAAGCTGAAAACGGCCAACTTCGCTATATAGAGCAACTTTGAATTTCAGGGAGTATAAATTCACTTTGGAAAGCCCATCCCAGTTTAAACACTGGCAAAAACTATATCACCATTAAGGAATATTTCTGGTGGTTGGGCCCTCAGCGATAAAGATAGAGCTACCACATTTGCAACGCATCTTCCACGTATGTTCCACACGAACCCTACTACAAGCTCGTTTGTATTACCCACGGTAACAGACGACGACCAAGCACCACATGAATTTCAAGCGCATGATATATATCTAAAATCATCAAATCCTAACTAAATCCAAAAAAGTCCCCAGGATGTGATCTAATAACTCCACAGATGATTATCGAGCTTCCATACTGTGCTGTATGCACTATTTCCTTGCGATTTTACAGCGATTTTAAGTCGATCCAAATGCCCGCTACAAGCCACAAATTAACTCTCCTCTCACCTAGTGGCCGTGGAGAAGTGCCTATCTGACTGTCGAATCAAAATAAACGAACAAAAATGTAAGCATGTAAAATTTACACTGTATCGGCAAGACTTACCTTCAATCACCTTAAACAACACCGTACTCCCGAAAGCAAATGAAGACTTATCGCGGAGTACACCTCGACCGACGGCTTACTTTAAGCTTAAGGCTAGTAGTGTAACATATTGGACTAATCTACCCTAAAAATACAATAAATGATTGGGTATAACTTAGCGTCAATACATTGTGACACTTTGTCATAATAAATATAAATATACAAATATACAAAAAGACCACCAAAAACTACGTAAGCACTCCAGCGCCCCAGTAATACGATCTAACGCTTATACATAAGCCGATCGCGGAGCGTGGGAATGCTGAGCATGCACTTTGCAGCTCAAGTGCTCAATGCCTTCTGCATACATATGTATATGTATAAATGTAAGTAAGAATACATAGATATAAGCAATGTATGTGCGGGTTAGCTGAACCCAACTTCAGCACACTTTATTCATTCAAATAAAGAACCTCAAACAGAGCAGAAGCTCTTCACTCTTCAATAAAACCAAAGGAGCTCTTCACCCTTCATAGTAGTCTTCACTGGCTTATCAACTCTTGGTCACCCCTCTGTCTGGACAGGGTTCTACTCTAGAACTCCGTACTAAAACCAATTTGGACGTACTTTTTTTCTATTAAAATTGTATTTATTTACATTGCAGTCCACTGTTACTATTTATAATAACTTATACTGCAGTGATTCATAATTTCAGCTCTGTCCTGAGGGGATTTTGCCCAAGTGCCATCTGGGCTACGGACTGGAAACTTTGGAGCAACTTCTCTCTTGAATCTCTTCGTGAGCTTCCAGAGCGCGAATTTTGAGTTTTCATCGGCAGTAGGTTTCCCGAGGAACGCGTCATGTGCTTCTCTTTTCAGGATGGCCAGTACTTTTCTCACCCGATTTGATATCCTTCGGTACAGTCTGTCAATTATTGGATAATTGGTCCTGACGAACTCACGCCGGAGACGTTTCTTGAGAGTTAAGAGTCCTACTGCTTCCGGAGAGAGAGCGATGCACAGCTGACACCGTAATTTCGCCCAAAATTAGTGAAAATTTTTACCATTGCCATTTGTAGGTGATTCGTCGTGATCGAATACAGGTGATAGTGCATTAATCCCTGCCTGATCCCTGATTAGGATATAAGCTCCCCCTCTGGGGCGACCTCCTGTGTGATCTGCTCGATAGCAGCTGAACCTATCATATTGAGGTAGGATCCGGCGTGTGGGAGTGTCTCTGAGATAAGCATAACATCAATTTCGTGCTTGCTGCGAAACACCTTAAGCTCATTAGCATTTGGGATAATGCTACGAGCGTTCCAGGCTCCGAGGCGCAGTTTACAAGCCATTAATTGCGGTGCGTCAACGACTTCGAACCTCTGAGTTCTTTGATCTGCTCAAGTAGCTCAGCGATGGTTTTTTGTAGACCAGCAATGGTCTACTGCATTGAGACGATGATTTGTGCGAGGGAGCCATCAATTACCGTTTGGTTAGGATGTTGAGGTTCGCTTGCGTTTGTTACAGGAGCAAACGCAGCATCCGGAAAAGTCTGTTACCTTGTATTTGAGAAAGCATTTCGCTGTTGGGAGTATTTTCCGTCAGGTCGTGTGCTCTGTTGTCCAGTTCTAGTCGCATCTGCATACGATAGACCCTGCCGCACGATTGAGGATGGAATAGCTTGTTGCTTGATGTTGCGCATTGGGTGTGGATATTCTACGCGGGTCATGTGAGTAATGTTGATTCCAGTTTTTCGGCTTTTGAGCATCTGGACGTAAATTGTGTAGCCCTTGTGAGTTGCCCCATGTTTGCCTTGGCAATTAACGCACTCCAAGTCGTCATAGGTCCTTGCCTGTCATTGACTGGAACCAGTCCAATGAGGCAAACTACAATACATCTACCACATCATCACAAGCAAATGAAGTGACGTATCTCGGAGTGCACTTCGAGCGACGTCTCACCTGGCGAAGGCACATTGAAGCCAAAAGAACACACCTTAAGCTTAAGGCTAGTAGTCTCCATTGGCTTATCAACTCCATGTCAGCTCTCTGTCTGGACTACAGGGTCCTACTCTACAACTCCGTACTAAAAACAATTTGGACGTATGGGTCCCAACTTTGTGAAAGTGCCAGCAGTAGTAACATTTATATAATGCAAAGGGCCCAATCAAAGATACTGAGAACAATTACTGGTGTACCCTGGTATATCCAAAATGAAAATATAGAAAGAGACCTTAATATCAGATCCGCCAAAGATGAAATAACCCATCAAAAAGAAAATTACATGATCAAATTAACGTCACACCGTAACCACCTTGCGAGAAGTTTAACTCGAGTTTGCGGCCGATCGGGAATTCGCCGCAACGACCTGCCGACCCAGCGCTAATCATTAGCTAATTTTTTCCAGACCAAAGTAAAAAGACTGTTGAATATCGTATCGAGAAGATTCCTGAGAAAGTTATAAAAAAAGCTTTTATGAACGAGTCATAGAGAAGCGCAGCATTCAATTTTCGACTGTTAAAGTTGCTACAGGTCTGGTTGGCGTGGATTTCAGCTCAATCTATTTTATTTCAGTAAACAAAATAGAGGAGATGCATTCCACCAGCATACTCCGCAATTGTGGCGGAGCACCCACTGGATATCCCTACGTTACACATACGCTCTCGTGAATTTTGCGT
This sequence comes from Drosophila vallismaia, assembly GCA_035047325.1. Taxonomy (NCBI): domain Eukaryota; kingdom Metazoa; phylum Arthropoda; class Insecta; order Diptera; family Drosophilidae; genus Drosophila; species Drosophila vallismaia. The sequence goes on from JAWNPU010000044.1 coordinate 765,614, forward strand.
GTATCACGGAATATCTATCTTTTGGTCGAGAATTACCAAACTCTAGGTCCATCTGACATTGTAGTCAGCATAAATACCAATGGTATGCTCGTTTTAATGATAAGCAAGCATACTGACCTTACCCTATTTCGTCGGAACCCGGAGAGATCTATCCATCTTCAAATCGAGCTGAATTCTGGGGAAGGTATAGAAATGACAGTAGGCATCTTTACCAGCACCATCTACAAGCCGGCTGCTGTGGCCATTTCATCTGCGATTTTAGAAATGACTATTTTGAGCACAAGTTGACTTCGATGCACTATACTGTTAGTGCAAACTAATGCAATGAATGAAAAATCAGTCTCCAGACAGGTCGCTGTTAGGAATTACGGTGCTGATCTTGCCCAGAACGAGGTCGAACAAGCCAACGTTTTTGCTCACCACCTAGAAGCTAGATTCTTCCCACATGACATTGCTATACTGGCCAATATTGAAAGGACCCAAGAAAGCTCGCAGACACCTTTTTAGATGTTCAAACAAAATATGTTACGTCACTCCGAAGGCGTCGCTTTGCCAACGAATCAAAAAAAATTGGCCTGCTATTGAGCCATATTGATACATTGAGCATCTGTTTGGTGATGCCTTTGTAGATTCTGTAAACTTTTTTCGACCTGGAAGGTCGAATAATTCCTAATATTCTATTTTTATATAATATTATATCTTATATGTTTTTGTCAATAAGGAACTTTGTTTTTTGTTTTTAAACTGAATTATTTTTCGGAATTTGTTTTTCCAATATTATTTATTTTATTTTTTTTTTTTTTTTTTTTTTGTTACGACCTGCCCGCACTTGGGACTTGGTGGACTACGCATTTTACGGACCGTGTCGGGCTGCCAGGAGCGGAGTCCCACTGTGTCCGTTGCCCCTTTGTTGCCGTTGCTGCAGTGACTTACATTTGCATAAGCGTTAATTGAACGCCAACTTAGAGTATGGACTGGCAGGCCCCGCCGCGTGTCATTAAGCTTGGCAAAACAATGCCATGCAAGAAGGCCCTCAAAGCAAGGAAGTGCAGCTCGAGCAGAGACTCTAGCTGGAGTTCTTCTTACTCGGAGCCCAACGAGATCAAGCGCAAGCCCGCGCGTAACAGGCAAGGAGAGAAGCCAGACGTCACGCCTAGCACCAGCGCAGCTCTGCGCAGCAAGCTGGCAAATAACCCCTTTGCCCTTCTTTCAAGCAAAGATGATGACGACGAACATGACGAACCCAAAACTGCCTCAGAGGCAGTGGCATCTGAAACGGCAGTGAAACCGAACCCGATCCTGAAAACCTTCAAGCCTCCCCCGATCTACATCCCAGACGTGACCGACATCACCGCGGTTGTCAAGATGATAACGACTCTCGTGGGTACCAAAAAGGACTTCTCTTACAAAACGGAGAGAAATAATAATGTACGCGTAATGATGCCAGATAAGGAGTCCTACACAGCCCTACGCCAGCACCTCGTGGCACATAACAAAAGGCACCGCACCTTCCAACCAAAGGACGAGAGAGCATACAGGGCGGTCATCAAGGGACTTCACCACTCAACGGACCAGACTGAAATTAAGGAAGAACTCCACAAATACGGCCATACTGTGAGGGATCTGCACAATCCCATTGGCAGGAAATCCAAACAACCACTGGGGATATTTTTTGTTAACCTAGAACCAGCGAGCAACAACACAGAGGTTTTCAAAATAAAGAGGATTTGTAGGTCAGTCGTCACCGTTGAGCCCCCACTGAAGTTCAACGATGTTCCACAATGTTTCAGATGTCAAGGATTCGGACACACCCAGCGCTACTGTTTCCTGGAACATCGCTGCGTGAAATGTGGTGATTCTCATGACTCTAGGTCATGCACCAAAAAAGATGCCGAGAAAGCATGCTGTTTACATTGTCAAGCTGATCACCCTGCGTCGTACAGAGGATGTCCTGCCTACAAAAAGGCAAAGGCACAGCTATCTCCTAAAGCCAGACCCGTTGAGAGTAGCAACAAACCACCTCTCATCCAAATACCAACTATCATCAATGGTACGAGTTACAGGGACGTACTTCTTGGAAACCATGCAACACAGCCAAGGAATCGCCAACAAACCCCTCAAACCACTCCCGAAGCCCCAAATCTCAACCAGCTTGAAACGATGTTTGCCCGCATGGAAGGAACGATTGAGAGGATGATGGAAAGGTTGATCCCACAGATGCTTTCGCAGATGTTCTCGCAGATGACGCAGTTTATAGCTCCCTTCCTCAACAAAAAGTAATGCAAATAAGGCTTAATATAGTTTTTTGGAACGCAAACGGCTTGCAGAAGAGCAAAGCCGAAGTAGAGCATCTCATAAAAACAGACAATATTGATATTCTTCTAGTTTCGGAATCCCACTTTTGTCCCAGATCCTACTTTAAAATTAGCGGATACGATCTGTTACATGCCAACCATCCATCTGGCAGAGCACGCGGAGGAGCAGCTATGCTCATCAGGAGTGGCATTCAGTATACGGAACTTCCCGCGTTTCAGGAGGAATGGGCTCAGTGCGCCGTGACCAGGATTTCTAGCCCACAGGGAGATATCACCATTGGTGCGGTTTACTTCCCACCCAGACACTCGATAACCGAGACCCACCTTCAAGACTTCTTCGAGTCCCTTGGACCTCGTTTTATAGCAGCCGGAGACTTTAACGCCAAACACTCCTGGTGGGGGTCCCGCACAAACAACCCCAAAGGCATTAAGCTTTACAAGTACCTGCAGCGGAAGAGTCTGGACTGCCATTCCACTGGAGAACCCACTCACTGGCCATCCGACCCTTCAAAGCAGCCGGATCTTCTGGACTTCGCCGTCTCCAAGGGCATAGGACACTCTAAGATAACATGCTCAAGCTATGATAAACTGCTATCCGACCACAGCGCAGTAAACTTGCTTCTAAACATCCCCGCCCTCAGAAAAACCCCGCCTAGAAGACTCACTGGGAAACACACAAATGCCTCGAAGTTTACGTTTTGGATGCTTTCCTCCCTGAACTCAGATCCCCCTCTTTCCACACCAAGCAACATAGATGCGGCCATCGAAAACTTAACCAGAGAGATGCACAATGCTGCTGAGTTTGCGAACCCTCCTCCTCCGACTACCCCGAGAACACCTGAAAGAGACTTGCACTTGTGGTCTCCTGAAATCGCGGCCCTCGTGGCCGAAAAAAGGCGCCTCAGAAGAGTCTGGTTTTCATCGCGCAATCCCAGGGACAAGACAGCACTTAATCGTGCCACCAAGGAACTGAAGGACAAGCTAACCATCCTACGGCAGGACTCCTTCCATAGATTCCTCAAGGAGCTGGAACCTGGAGACCCGCAGCACAATCTGTGGAATGTCACGAGGCACATTAAAAGACCTGCTATGAAGATATCGCCCGTGCGCAAAGTGGACGGGTCCTGGTGTCGGTCTGAGATCGAAAGAGCAGAAGCCTTTGCCGACCATTTACATAGTGCTTTCTCACCTTTCGATAGATGCACTGCCGAAGAGAGAGCTGCCATCATAAGGTTCGTAGAGAGCCCAAGTGCTCCTGGCACGCCAATACAGCCCGTCGAACCAGAAGAGATTGTGCAGGAGATCGCCTCCTTAAAAAATGGCAAGTCACCAGGTCCTGACCGAATTGATGCAACAGCACTGAAAATGTTGCCCCTAATCTGTTCCCAAAGGCTGGCTAACATCTTTAACAGCTGCCTCCGTCTAGGGTACTTCCCGAAAGTGTGGAAGCGTGCGGAAATAATTGTCCTCCTCAAGCCTGGAAAACCTGAAGCCAATCTAGCATCGTATCGTCCGATTAGTTTGCTGGCAATCCTGTCTAAAATACTTGAAAGAATATTTTTACGTAGAGTACTGCCAGTTTTGGACGAGGCCGGACTGATCCCTGATCACCAGTTTGGATTCAGACGCCTTCATGGAACACCAGAGCAATGCCACCGGCTTGTTGAGTGCATACTAGAGGCCTTCGAAAAGAAGAAGTACTGCTGCGCCGTTATGTTGGATGTTAAACAGGCGTTTGACAGAGTCTGGCACCCTGGACTCCTGTATAAAATTAAATCCAACCTTCCAAGTTCCCACTTCGCCTTCCTCAAATCGTACACAGAGGAAAGAGAATTCCGGGTGAGATGCGGATCATCAATCAGCACGCCTAGGCCTATAAGAGCAGGAGTACCTCAAGGCAGTGTTCTTGGACCCATCTTATACACACTCTACACAGCGGACCTTCCCATCACCCCCTCTCGGAACCTCACAGTAGCCACATACGCGGACGACACCGCGTTCCTAGCCTCCGCCAAGAATCCGCAGGATGCATCAGCCATCATACAAAGACAACTGGATGCTCTAGATCCATGGCTAAAACGTTGGAACATCGTGGTAAACGCGGAGAAATCCTCCCACACAACCTTCGCATTACGCAGGGGGGATTGCCCCCCGTCACACTCAACGGGGAAATCATCCCTACGAATAACACTCCCAAATATCTAGGGCTGACCCTGGACCGCAGGCTCACATGGCGCCCTCACCTGATCAACAAGCGCAAACAGGCCGACCTACGTCTCAGGCAACTTCACTGGCTCCTGGGCAGAAGATCCAAGCTCAGGGAAAAATTCAAACTACTCATATACAAAGTAGTTCTGAAGCCAATCTGGACCTATGGGATTCAGTTGTGGGGCACGGCAAGCTATTCTAACCGCATCAGAATTCAGCGGTTTCAGAATAAATGTCTGAGAACATTATCTAACGCTCATCCGTACCACGAGAATGCAATTATCCACAAAGAGCTTGGAATTCCTTCAGTAGCAGAGGAGATCACCAGGCACAGTGCAAGATATACAAAAAGACTGGACAATCACCCCAACCACCTGGCCATCAAGCTCCTAGAAAACAGCCAATCCCAAAGACGCCTGAAAAGGAAACACCCGCTTGATCTCCCCCAACAATAGACACCTAAGTCAGACTCATATTATGTACATTCCTTGTACCCCCTTAAGTTAAGGTCACCGCCAAATCATTTAATGATTGTCCATTCGGACAGATTTTAAATATAAAATAAGAATGATAACAAAAAAAAAAAAAAAAATGTTTTTGTTTACTTGCTCATTCAGTGTAGGTAACTTTTTGATTTGGGTTTGCAAACTAATCCGGAAATGACTTCAGTATTTTGTTATTTTGTTCGAAAGACGCGAGCGATGCCACGAATTGCCAGCTTCATGGATCTATGATTCCAGAAGAAGCGGTTTTTATTAACGTCGAAGCAGCCAACGGTTTATTTTCAAAACCAGCCAAAACTACTAACATAAGTGCGAACTCGATTTTTCTTTTTAACCCGGTTATTTCTTACCCATTTTCTTTTATTCTATTCTTCCCGGAAGATGCCCTTCGACTGCCGGAAGATGCTGGAAGATGCCCTCTATAAGTGTTCCATTCCTACTCTTCGACTGACGGGCTCAATAGAATTCCAAATCCGCTGCCGATATCCAAGGGAGCCACGAGGGATAATTGGGAGGGTTCCCTCGCACGAATGAAGGTAGGCAGCCTTTCAGCGTAGGAGTCGGTGAGTCGATTCAGATAAATTCTGATGCACTTTCATAACGCTGAAAATACCTAGTTTCTAGTTTCAAACCGCTGACCCACTGTTGCTCGACTGTTCTTTAATTTGCTGAGAGACCCGGAAAAGTCCCATTTGCGGACTCAGCTACACCAAGTACAAAAGTGATTAAGCTCCTAAGCTCCAAGTGGGTCCCTGTCCAACCAAGCTTTCAGGAAAAATCGGCTGGACGGATGCTACTTTCAACGTTTCAGTGCTACAAACCAGGGAATATATGGCAGGGTTCGTCCTTGGTCCATTTGAATGCAAGGTACAAATTTATACAAGGAAATGGCGAAGTATTGTTCTTCCAGCAGCGTATTTTAAGAAACATGACTGGTCCTAGATACGCTTTTAGCGATATTGGTTGGTACTGTAATTTGTCAATATTAATATAATATATTAATTACAATACAGGGAGAAACCTAATTGGTACTTTATGTCAATATCTTACTGGATAACATTGGTATTAAATCATAAATCTAATAACTTTTTTTGAATTCCCACAATTGGCCCTCCTGACTCATTTTTCATTATTCGTAGAGGTAGAGGTACAGTTTCCATTAAAACTTAAAATTGTAGCAACTAGTTTGAGTGGAAAAATTTACCCGACAAGCTAATTGAACTTTTCAAGCCTAAACACGTATACGCCAGCAAAGAACGGTGGTGTAAAGTTAGTCCTTTTGATGTAGTAAGTGTAAATATATCAGGAATATATCTTATTGCTAAAGGAACGATCGGAAATGATATAGCTTCCACGGTTCTGCAGATAGAAAATTGAAATTTTCTCCGAGGATCTGGGTCAATCAATGAAATTTTGTAAGGTTCAGACTGCTATAACTTCCATATAACTGCACGATCGGATATACCATAAGTTCCGTAATTTTGCTGATAGAAAGTAAGAATTTTTTTTTTTAACTTACTTCATTATTTATTGTATCTTCTCTTATTGTGAGTCTAACAATAATTATTCAAATCTTATTATATAACTTAAATTATTTACAATGTAAAGTAATTATATAAGTTAGAGACGGTCCTAGGATTTCTTTGCTGGGCTGGAGAATCTTTGCGCTTCAGTCGGCTTTGACTGCAGACTCGAGTAAGCGACTTTGCGAGATTTTATACGGAGCTCGATGAAAAAATGTTTTCACGCGTCAGCACACGAATGGTAATGATCTGAAAGTGGAAATTCGTTGCGATCCTTTTGAATGAGGATCTGAGCTCATCTAGAAAATTTTATACGTATCGGCCGACTACATCCTATTGCTAATTGAACGATTTGTCTATCGGTCTTTCTGTCTATCTGTTTTTCTGTTTGTCTTGTTATCTTGTTATGTAGTTATCTGTTTATCTGTTCCTCTGTTTATCTATCTGTCTATTTGTCTATCTGTCAATCTGTCTATCTGTCTTTCTGTCTATCTGTCTATCTGTCTATCTGTCTATCTGTCTGTCTGTTCGGGAGACGATTGAGAACCAGCAGCCTGTACAATTTGAACATCTCCGTCATGACCATTTGGTACCGCCATCGCTAATTATTCAAGCGAGCTACGCCTGGGTTTAGAGGATTAGAGGACAATATTAAAGTATATATCCGACCACCTTCGTTTTTTGAACCTCCGCAATGGTGGTTGGGACTGGGGTCAGGGGATTCTGGATAAGAATCATCGGAGTCCGAAGAGTCACGACAGGAAGCGTCGGACGCAGAGGATTTGTCTCAGGAAGCATCGTCTAAGCAATAAGATGTTCAAGAAGAATGGCTAATATTATGTATTAATAAAAGGGTTTGACAGAAAATGATTTTTTCACATGCTTTTTCCGTTTTTTTTAGTTTGGTTTACTTCGCTAACATATCGATTAAACTATAAATTGTAGGTCTGTAAGGGGAGTTGGAATTTTTCTTGCCGGGGAGACACGTCTAATGATTCCTACTGGGTGTGTACTTTTTCGTCAAACATACGATACATTGCCGCGGATTAGGTTGATCAAGCCTCTGATCGAGCCTCTGGACTTGTTGATGTGCTCATATGGCTCTTCATCCATCGGTTGCATTTGTGTCTTTAGCTTTCATATGTAATCATTCCAATTGATGTACCGGTATGTTAATAATTGCTTCAGGGTATCTGAATTCTCTGCCTCGTCGAGGTGTGTATGTATGCCGTTGTTCGGATTTTACCCAGATTCCACCAAACCCATAGGGTATTCTGCCTTTCACAGTGACCTTGGTGCTTCGATCCAAAAAATTTCGGGTGCGTTGGGAATCTGTCGATAGTCGTTGATGGCTTGGTATGCTGTTTTTTAGTTCTGCATAGGCAAACCCCATTTACTTCAACATTATCGAGAAATGAGTAATTTTTTATAAGTATGTTAATATAAAATAGAAGCGTATTGTTGACTTACTGAGTCTCTACACGTAATGAACACTTCCGTATGGTACTGGTGAACTTTGATTTAAAAAAAATTGGCCTAGATGTTCTTTAAAACTCCTCGAAGTTCTACAACTAAAATGTGGACTAAGGAAAGGACTAAGAATGTTTTAATGCACTACAGACATGAAGAATTGTATGTTTTGTCTGCTTGATTCGTTGTTTAACCAGTGATAACTCTGTGGCATTCATGGTAAGTGAATCTTCAGAGGACTCTGAGAGAGTCTCTAATGTATGGCTTTTTTAAGCTGTACAAGACGTTTATGTACCACTAGCAAGGAATCTTTTACGACATTGTGCTTTCTTAGATTGCAGTAGATTAGATTGATTTTGCAGCAGATTCTCCTTGGGAATTTTGCTGATCACTTCGATCATTCTTTCGGCATAGTAATCATTGAGTATAGCAAAAAGTCCGTTTTCCCGGTTCCCGATTACGTTTAATAAGCTCATGAGGCATCAACGATACCAGCTATTTAAAGTAGTTGGCGTAGAACTTCGAGCTTTGCGTTTATAAACGTTGGAAAAAGATGTTTTGTTTGCACTACAGACGCTAAGCTTCTTAGCTCCGTTTTCGGAATGTGTGAATTGAATAGACGTTGATCCGCCAGGATCTGCCACTAATCTCAAATCTGCCTCTATACAAGACTACTCTCCTACCATCCCGTCTATCCGCCTGCGTTTCGCCGCGTCTGCCAGCCAACCAACCGTGATATCATTGCTGTCGGAAGCGCGATCTTTTGGACCTACAGGGTGCGTTATGAAAGTAATGCGCATGGTTTCATTGTCACGTAACTACCTATCGTAGCACGCTCGGACCTGTCTGAAAATTTGGGGCGGAGTCTCTCTTTTCCAACGCGCTCGGTCTCAGTTCGCTCTGAGCAATAGAAGTGGTAGGACGTGTCGTAGAGCGAAGTCATTTTTTCTGTTGTGTCACGGTGCGATGGAGCGTTCGCTGGAACAGCGGTACGCCATAAAGTTTTGGGTGCGACTTGGCAAAAATGCATCGGAAACTTATCAAATGCTTCGAGAGGCCTTTAAGGAGGAGTGCATTTCGAGATCTCAGTGTGGAAGGTGGCACAAGGCCTTCAAGGAGGTTCAGAGGAGGTCACCGACGATCCACGTTCCGGACGTCCAACAACAGCACGAATTGATGAAAACGTTCGTCCATTTTGAGTTTGTACCGCAAGGACAAACTGTCAACGGAGCCTTTTACCAAGAGGTACTCAAGAGACTGAAACGCCGAGTCGTACGCGTCAGGCCAGACATCAAAGACGTTTTCATGCTCCACCACGATAACGCCCCCAGCCACACGGCCTTCGTCGTCACCAACTTCTTGACCCAGAAGAAGATCTCAGTTGTGCCCCAGCCTCCTTACAGCCCCGACTTAGCTCCGTGCGACTTTTTTTTGTTCCCCCTACTGAAGAGAGACCTAAAGGGAAAACACTGGGAGTCGGTGGAGAACATCCAAGCTCGCGTAACAAGGTTCCTGAAAGGCATTTCTGTCGAGGAGTTTCAGGGTGCTTTCCAGGCGTGGCATACACGTCTCCGCAAGTGTATTGACGCAGGAGGGGACTATTTTGAAGAATTTTAATAATTTGTACTGATTGGATCAACAAATATATTTTTCTTAGAAAATGCGAATTACTTTCATAACGCACCCTGTATGCTTAGGGTAGTTTCTCCTCGGAAATCCATTTTTGTATCCCACTTTATTGTATCCCACTTGGTTGGTACGGAGCCTTGAACTTCGATGGTGGATTATTAATGAGCAAGATTGCCTATCTATGGATTGCTCGGGAACGTGTGCCGAAGCTGGTCCGAAGTTTAACGCTTCGCTGTTGGCTGTCTGCTGTCCTTTTTTTTTTTTTTTTTTATTTAGCGTCGGAATCAGTTCAGAGCCTTCTGAATGTAACCAGACGAGGGAAATGGAGGATTACATTTTGCTACATCAACACTTAACTTACATTTAACTTACATAATCGACACTAACTTACATTTAAGAGTTTAGCGGGGAATTTATAATCTTACGATATTTTGCGGGTAGGGCGATCAGTGGGGTGGATCCTCTTCAGACGATGGAGGCAGAGAGTATTGGCGAGATCACTTGCCAGAGAGTTTGGGTGTGTTGCCAATTTCTCCGCGTATTGGCTGCTGTGGAGGTTGATCTGATCACCAATCAGAGTAATCCGGAGATCCCTTAGGATAGCGAAGACGTACCAAGGGAGCGCGGATACAAGTCGAGCAACACGTGTCTGGACAGTTTTCAGCCTGTCAAGCTGGTGCTTGGAGGCAGTGCCCCATACTTGGATGGCATAGGTCCAAGTAGGGTTCAGTACTACCTTTAGTTAAGAGTTGTAGTTTGCTAGACCGTAGGAGCCAGTCCAGTTTTTTCATCTTTAAGAGGCACTTTGCCTTGACCGCTGTGATGGGCCCGCCAGATGAGTTTCCGATCCAGGTGGACTCCCAGGTAATTGATGTTCCCTATCAACCCACCGTTAAATGTTAGGCCAGCGCAGGTGCCGGGACGGAGCGCGAAGGTCACACAAGCGGACTTAGCACAATTGATGGCTGTATTCCACTTGGCTGCCCACGCTTCAATGACGTGCACCCATTCATGTACTGCATTCGAGGCCGTTTTGCAGAGACGTGTGAGACGCTAGCATAGCTGTGTCGTCGGCGTATGTAGCCAGTAGCACCTTAGCACTGGGAGCACTGCGGGATGGAACTGGCATATCTGCTGTGTCTACAAAAAGGTTCCGAGCACACTACCTTGAGTAACTCCTGCGTTCATGGCCAGCATTCTCGATCGAGAGTCTCTCACTGCCACCTCGAAAGTCCGATCGGCGATGAAGGATCTCAGGATATTATAGTGGGGTCCTGGAAGAATAGCCTTGACTTTATATTGGAGTCCCTCAAAATTGGAGTCCCTCAAAAGCTTGCTTGCCATCGAGGAAGACTGCCACCATGTAGAGCTTGGACTCAAGGCCGTGCGTTACGCTATTGACTTGATGGTGGACTTGTTCCGAGCCACCGTGTGACTTCCTGAAGCCAAATTGATGTTGGGGTATGTATCCTGATACCTGCGGCAGATCCATCAATCGCTTCATCAGAATGCGTTCAAAGACTTTAGAAAATGTTGGAAGTAGACTTATTGGGCGGCACGAGTCTATCTGCGTTAGAGGTTTGCCGGGTTTGGGTATCATAACGATCCTCGCACGCTTCCATTGCTTAGGGAAGTGCCCTGTGAGGAAGGTATTTGGCTGCACGGTTGTCAATACCATCGGGTCCAGGTGTCTTCAGTTGGAGGCCCTCTAACTGCAGAGTGACTTCTTACGGCGTGGTATGTTTTACGGGATGGGTTGGTTGAGTAGGCACATCCAAAAAGCTTGCGACTGGGAGTTGTCCGTCAAACGGAAGGGGGTGAAAGTGGAAAACAAGTCCTCTGCAAATGCGTTCGCTTGGTCACAGCTTGTTTTCAGCCAGAGGCCACTGTGTCCCAAAACGGGCGATTGGCAGAGCAGCTGCCTCTTTATTCCTCTCGTTAGTTTTCATACTAAGAAGTCGCTGCTGTTGTCAGGGCTCCCTCAAGTAGGCTGTTGAAGTTTTCCTGGCGGTTTTTGGTGTGTGTGTGTTTGCGGCTGGGTGGTTAGTGATGATTCGTCGTAGTGATTACGTTAAATTTTTTTGATCGAGTTGCTGTTAATCAGTTTATTGTTAGGGGCCCATAACTTGCTGCTGCAACAGTAGTAGATTGGCTGTGCAACGTCGAACACATTTTCTGATTGTGGTTGCTGTCGATGATAGCGCCAGTGGTCTACAATGCCCAGCCATTAGAAGATTTTAACGTAGCAGTAGTCTAGTTACCTCATGTTGATGGGGGAGTATGGTGCTTTGTGTTGTATCCGTACTCAAACCCAATAAATGACTGAAAAGATGGTTCGTCACAGACGATTGTGTTTTCTATTGTGTCACAATCGTACCATAAACTTGCATAAAATGTGTTTCATCCACGACTACTTTCGTGGCAAAAAAAAAAAAAAATCAAACAAACTACTGCGCATGGCTCCAGCCAAGGCAAGGTCTGTTTTAATAATGGTGCCACTACTGACTTTGATTAAATGAGTTGTGAGTTATCCTGTTCTTGTTTCTTAGCTGTTCTTATGTACGTGACTGTGCCGCACTCTGCTTCTGATGCGTCTCTGAATATTTGCAGCTACTTTTCCATCGAGGAGACATTCGCCATGAAACATCTTCAAATATTTACTGCGACGAATGCGCTTAAAAATTTTTTTAGCAAGTTGCGGTGGCGCAACATTTTCATATTTAAAGTCTGTAGTATAGTCAGCCAAAGGACGCAGGCCTCGTAAGGATAGATATGGTTTCATTGCAGTTTCGTATGTGATTCTATTTAGCTGATAGTAAGGACTGGCAAAATTGGCGATGCTTTCCACAGGATGATATGGTATCGCTGATCATGCCCCCAAATTTTAGATGCACTCTTTATCTGATGCAAACGCGTACCGGCACGTGCGAAAAACCCTACCGGTAGGTCGCGTGAGACGGTCGGTTCGACTCGTAGAATGTTGTTCAAATTGAGTCTGATGCTGTTCAGAGTTGAAGGGTCTTAAATTGGCGGTGGAACTCAGGCTTTAGCACACTTTTATGAGTGATCACAAAATGCTTGCTAGGAAGGAGCATCCGTGAAATCTGTGTCATACTGCTTCATGAATTCCATGAATGTATTGCCGCTGTAGTGTTTAGTCCTTCTGATGCCTTTTTGCCTCCCTGTACCATTCTTACCATTCGTTGTTTTTCGTGTAATTAAACTGTATTAATTCAGTGTCGTAACGGTCTAATTAATTCTTCGTTTTTGGCTAGTTTTAACACAATTTACCAATTTTGTGGAGTTTACCTCTGGATAGCTAGCTGTTGTTATTAATCAAGCTGCAGCCTTCTCTAATATACAATTGCTGTATTGATCTCTTCATTCTGCTTTGTGTTTTTCACCCCTGACCATTTATTTTGAATTCATATTTTAACTCAATATCGCTTTAAACTGTGACAATTGCGACACTCGGTGGTGATGGAAAAGGCATTGCGATTCTCAATTATGAATCGTTTTTCCTTGGCCTCGAAATTCTAAGCGGATTTCCACGGCGTAAACTTCTGAATACCAACCAACATTAGGTAAATGTATGCCAACTAATTTGACACTTTTAAATCCCGGAAATGATTTTAATACGTTACGTAACCCTAGTCTTATTGCTTCAGAAGTTGGTTCCCGTTGTTCTAGCCCGCCTGCGTACTCCAGCGTCTTCCACCCTACCTGCGGTGATATCAACAAAACAATTACCGGGAGTACTTAATCTGTGCAAAAGCAGTGCAATGAATAATTTAAATTAGGACCTCTGGAATTATGATTACTCGCTTTCACCCACTAAGCAAAATTACTTCCTTGACGGCTTATCCGACTCTGCCGTTTTCCAACTTAACCCTATAAGGAACTCCCGTGGCAGGTCGCTTGACCTCATTTTCTCTAATACTACCTCTCTGCCCCAATAGCAAGGTCTCTTCTCTTATCTACTCCTGAGGACTCTCACCATTCAACATTCTTAATTTCGCTAATTATTGACCCTCCTGAAGTCCCCCCAGTAATAGCGAGCAGTCTCGTCAAAAATGCTTTAAAAAAACCAACTATTGTGACCTAAGAAATCACCTGACTAATATTGACTGGACTTATATTTCTAATTTCAGCAATATCGATGAAGCTAAAGACTCTTTTTATGAAGCAATTCATATCGCCATTAATAAATATGTCCCTGAAACATTGACTCCATCAACGTCGAAACCTTCATGGTTTAATAAGTACCTCTCTTTCTCCTTAAAAATAGGAAATCTAGAGCTTACAAAAAGTCATTAAAGTCTCCAACCTTGTTACATCTTTCTAATTACCTTCTAATCCGCAACCAAAATGCAAACTCAATTTTCGCAATGATCCAAGCTTTTTTAACTTTTTTGTAAACTCTAAACGTAAATCCAATCTTTTCCCCCCTTCCCAATCATATAATACTACTTCCGACTCTTCGCATCTCGGTATTGCTCGGTACTCATCTAATTCATTTGATCTTTCCTTTAACTATCCATCCATTGAAAACTACGACAACAACTAATCTTCTTGAATTTTCCTGAATAATCAACCGAAGTTTCCAATATCGCTTGCAAACTGATGTAATTTATACTGACTTTAGCAAAGCATTTGATTCAGTTAATCATCAGCTTTTGCTAAGGAAACTTTCGCTTATTGGTTTTCCACCAAATATCCTCGGTGTCACTCTGGATAAGCGACTTACGTTTCAACGCCATGTAACGGATGTAACTCGGCGGCTCAAAACAAAGGCGAACAGCATGGCTTGGCTCCTTAGGCCTGAAAACAAACTTTCAATTTCAAACAAGGCCAAAATTTATAAGGTTGTATTGGCTCCTATTTGGAGATATGGCATCCAAGTATATGGCATCGCCGCAAAGTCGCACCTCAACAAAATTCGTGTGGCGCAGTCGCAAATTTTGAGAAAACTATCTGGAGCGGCTTGGTACATCCGCAACAAAGACATTGAAACGGAGCTGAGAGTACCAAGGATTGGCGATGTCATAAATAAGCAAGCAGTCGCGTACATAAATAAATTGGGAAACCACCCTAACCAGTTGGCTCGAAAACTCTTGAAGAGAAGACAAGTAATGGGACTGAGGGCGAGAAGGAGGCTCCTGCGCATTCACCCAACAGATCTGCCAAGAAGATATATAAATTAATTAATTAAATTAAATAATGCCTATAGACTCCCTAATTAGGTTTAAGTATGTAAATATGTAAATACTCGATAGAAATTATAAACGATAGAAATTATGCAATGTAAATAAATGCAATTTTAATAGAAAAAAAAAAAAAAAAAAACCAAGTATCCTCATGTGGGTTGATTCCAACCTTTTAGATCGAACTCAGCGTGTCCTATTTAAATCTACCAAGTTGAAGGTCATACATGTCTCATCGGGTGTCCATTTCCAGCACAGGCATCTGCAATTAGACCTTGAGGAACTCTATTTGTGGTGCTCAAGTAATATTCTGTTCCTAAACTGCTCTAAATGAAAACTTATGACATTCCATCATAGTGTACCGCTTATTGTATCTTAGTCTCTTGGAAATCACGTCTTTGGTCGTGTTTCTACAATCAATGGTCTTGGAGTTCTTTTTGATCATACCCTTAAGTTTAATGATCACATTTCTGTGACAGTGGAATGCCAGAGGAATGTAATCCTTTATTAAGCGATGGTCTAAAGAATTTTACGATTCTGTCACCACCAAATCCCTTTGTATCACCCTAGTTCGTCCTACCCTTGAATATTGCTCGTGCGTTTGGAGTCCTTAATACTCCGCTCACCAAAATGGTATTGAGTCGGTGCAAAAGCAGTTTCTGTTATTAAACTGGGATCCTGATAATCGTCTCCCGCCGTACCGTTGCAGGCTTAAATTTTTAAAGTTACCTTCTCTGAAGGAGCGCCGAACCTGTGCTGGGGTCATGTTTCTATATATGCTTATCCATGGCATGGTTGATTCTAAACACCTCCTAAACCAACTATATTTTTGCATCCCCAATAGGAAAACGAGGTCGTTCCGACCCCTATGGTTACCCATTTGCAGATCCAACTACGCCGAACACGACTCCTTTCGCACTATTTGTAAAAACTATAACCTCTTATCACATACTCTATCCCCTGATCTCTCTCTTTATGTTAATAAATTAAAAATCCTAGAATACCTCCCAGTATAGTTATATTGTTTTTGCATTTGTAGTTAAATTTATATTTAGCAGATATTTGTTTAATTGTTGTTAAATAAATATTTATTTATATTTATCTTCCGCTATATCGTTTTAGCCTTAAATTGTTAAGCCTACCTCCCTAGAAGAAGCACCGAACCTCTACTGAGGTCATGTTTCTACATATACCTGTTCATTGTACGACTCTCGTATGCTTGACTTCAATTACCTTTTGGACCAACTATTTTTTACCGTCCTAACATAATAGGTTGGTGCTATCGTCCTCTAGGGTTATCTAGTGCAGATCGAATCACATACTGGAAGAGGTGAAATTGGAAGCCCTTCAATCATCTATTAATCTTCACTTTGTCATACAAATTTAATATCGGTACGCGCCCAGCTTTGAACGAGTGCCAGGAAGTTGACAACCCTCGTTCAATTCTTGAAACTTTTAAAATTTTGGTGTCAAACCTGCAAGGCTCAGCAAGTTCGACGATTAGCTGCAGATTAATACAGATTCGTTACTAAGAAATTCTACGGGTATTTCTAGCAATCAAACGCATCAACTGTACCGATGCGCAGAATTATGGAGTGGGATCTAGGCGCCCGTCGTAATTTTGTTAAGGCTTATAATCTGTATTTCAATAGCTTTAGCCCAGCACATATAGTTTGGAATTGCACTTAAAAACACGTCTGTCAAGAGTGACGGCGTAAACATTATTCTCTCCTTCTCGGAACATCTCAAGAAATTCGACATTGAAATACTTGGCCTTCGAAGACATCGTCACCTTTTTGTAAGTTCTACCAGAAGACGACCGATGACACAACAACTCAACAAAGGCTTAAATAATCACCGTTTTGTTTAAATGCTTTCTACAAAAAAGGATGATTCACTTACCAAGCCACAATTGCTGTCAGAATTATCACGTATTTACAACCCATTGTTTTTTTTAAAATGCAACATTGAGAAACGACTAGTGAAACATATAGCTCTTCTTAAGCTTTATGGATGAAAGTTTGAAAGAGTTGCTGATGAAGAACATACTCATTCGAGTAGCTAGCTACTGCTACAGATTTACCACAACCGAGGCCGGAACCCAATCACACAATTTCCTGCATTACAAGAACTAGACTAAGCGAGATTTCGCCTTACTCGTCATTTCCAACAAAAGGAGTTTATTAAGAAATATTAAGAGATAGAGAACGGGGTCTTACTTCCTATCAAGTCTCGACTTCGTTTTTTCACACCCTTTATCGACCCATAAAGAGCTATACGAGTTGGTGGTGAAATATAATTAGCCGCCGTTAGCTTAACGTCAAATATTCTATCTTTTAATATAGTTAGCTAAAAAGTATAGTTCGTTTGTTGCTCTGAAAGGTAGATGGGAATTTCGATTTGATATAAAAATAAGTGCAAAGTGCAGTCCAAGCAAGTTCTCCAAACAGGCTTATGTTGAATTTCAACAGCTTAGGAAGAGATGACTTAATCTTTTTGTCCGTTTATTATGTTAAATGTTAAATTTTCAAACGCGTTGGCAGATGCTGGTTACCCAGCAACTTTCTGCGGTTTGTCAAAGAGAGTATGTTAACACGTAATCGTCTCTTGTGTCAATTTAATAATTTTTAATTTTTTACGTCGATTTATTATTTTATTAAAAATTTGGCTCACTGAACGATTTGAAATTATTGAAATTATTGATTGAAATAAAAAACAATTGTTTATTTCGGATGCTTGGGGTCGTGGCAACACGAAATGTAATTAATCTGTCAATTGTGACACAACCTTTGACACAACGCTAGATGCGATATTGCTAAGGATAGATTGCTAAGATAAAACTTTGTGTTTTTTTGTTTTTTTATTTTGATAGGGTTGGAAGACCATTTACTCAACATATGCCACCGAAACCACACAAATATGGCATCAAACATTGGGTATGTTGTGATGCAGATTCTTTGTGTTTTTTTTTAAATGTAATAATTAAAAAAACAAAAAATACTCGAAATAATAAAGTAATAGCAAAAAAAACATAAATGGAGCCAAAAACAACCAAAAAAAAATGTTTTTTCTTCTTTTTTTTTCCAAAATTCTCGTTATGTGTCAAATTGACACAAGGGTCTGATTCGCTTTTTTCTTCTTAGGGACGAATGCGTGTTAATTAGTAAGGGTCGGCTAAGATAAGGGTGAGGATTTGCTTTTCAACTGAGTCCTCTAAAAGCAAATATCAAGAAGTAAATTTCTATAGATTCAATGCGGTGTTAATAAATTCCATTTTGACATTTGCAGACTCATGACTCGTACTCCAGTATCGGATGAACTGAATATATAAAAAGCTGTTAGTTATATGACCCTTTTAATCAATGACCCTTTTTAAATCCTTAATACCATCTTTCAATGTAAGCACATCCCTGGCCCTATTAACCATTCTAGAATTATGCTAGTAAATTTTAAGTTTTAAATCTAATAGAACACCAACTATAGATCGTTAACCTGAATTAATCTTAAAGTTCGTGGCCGGTAAGGGCTTGAGCGGCAAAAAAACATACGCTTGCATTTTGACCCTTTAAATTAAAAAGTCCGCATTGAATCTTAATCGCTCTCATAGGTGAACAATAGTTTTTGTCTATCTGATTATTTTTTTTTTCTATTGTATAATTATTGTTTCACCACTTAATGAAGCTGTCATATTTTTGATTGGTCGCACTCATATAACATCGTGTAGTGCGAAAAAATATTTAATTCTGCAATAACTGTGCAAATGAAATTCTTTTATGTTCGATTACTCGCCGGTTGTGGGTTGACTTATTGCGACCGTGACCAGCACGCTTTTTTTTGTTTAAATTCCACTAAAATTCGAAGTAAAAGTTTACGTACACTTATAATATATTTATACATATTTTTCCTAATAAATTACTTATATTAAAAAAACTAGACTTGTGGCGATAAGAAGCCGACTCCGCTAATCGTACGTGGTGTCTTATTGTTCGTGGTCGCTTTGTTCGCCGTCGCCGGCCGAATCTTTGTCATGCACAAAATAAGTAGACTGACTCTGCACACTTATCATTTCCTTAATAGATGATTGTTGGGCAAAAAGGTATGTTTTTTTTAATAATTTTCTTTTAATAATAATTTAATAATTTAAAAATTGCATCCGATTAATTTTTGACATTCAACAATATGTAAAATACTTCTATGTTTTTGGACATCATACTAAAGCTGTCGTCATTTGTTTATATTGAGCCAACCAAAAATATCTAATGTCTCCTTAGTAGGGGGATATAAAAACATATGTTTTTCCCAAAGCAATCTTTACTAGTTTTAATGGAACAAATTACACACCTTAAAAGTAAATCATTTTTATTATAAAGAGAAAATACCACGCTTCGTTATAATTTAAATAAAATTTAATTAATCATAAGATATTTAAAGTAAATGGTAAATACAGTTTTTGGATAAAAACTTACCTAATATTTTCTTTTAAATGCATTTTAAAGGGTTTCAGTTTATTTTTTTAGCCTTATAAATATGGGTCACTTTCCTATATCAAAGTCGATACGAAATTTAATTTTTAGGTAAACTTGTTTAATATGTTCATTTACTTATTTATATTTGATACGCTACTTATACGCATATGTATATTGTTCACAAGCTTAAAAAGCACTGCAAGGTGCATATCAAAGTTTATTTATGATTCTGTTTATGTCTATTTTTAACTATAGATAAATTTAGCTCTAAATCCAACGATGAATTCGTATGACACAATTTGCTTAGCATGTAATAGAGTGAATTTTATTTCAAACCTAAAAAATTTTCTGTTGGTATCGTTTTGAACTAAGTAAATGAAAAAATATTTTTATTTGGACGCGAATTTGAACTTTACGTTTATTTATTAATTTCATTAGAGAATGCCTCATACTCTTCAAACGCAAAAGTTCTTTTGTCAAAATCCAAAATACATTGAAAATGGCTTGAAAAGTTTTTGAGCATAATGTACACACGTACATATGTACATTAATAATTTAGAAAAAGCTATTTTCGACCAAAAAGCTTCCCAAAAATCTTGAATGTCTACCTACTTTTGACTAGCGACAAGAATTTAGGAGAGTAAAACGTACAAATATATATAAATATATAAAAAATATTTACCTCCTCGTGAGGTGAGTGACGAACACGCACGTAATGCCCAAAATATTGGATATTAGCTTTGGTGACAAAGAAGTCATATATAGTATAATAAGAATTATATATATTTATATATATATATTTTAAAACTTATACATATATATGTTAAGCTAATGAAAATATACCATTCATTAAATTTAATCACATATAAAACCTCCTCTCTAGTTATAATGGCGATGACGAACACGCATGTAACTACTAAAATATTTGATATTGATACATATATGGTATACATGTTGAAATATTGATATAATACAAATTTAAAAAATAGTATTGACGCATGTGCAAGAAATAAATTTATACAGACACCTGACGATTGCAATAGTTTCTTTAATTTTAATTTTAATATACCCATCTACGCGAAAGCGCATTAACAACACCGCGTGTTAACTGCTCCAATATACAAGTATTTATATATATTTTATTTTGTGTAGTTTTACAAGTTAAAAATTTAAGTAAGCTAAAATTATCAAGTCCCTTATCGCAGGGTAACCTCCCACAATCTATGACTTACGACGACATCACTACCGCCACATTTTAACATTACCCAATCACTTCATCAGGACATAATACCAAGCTTTTAAACAAAATACTAAGTTTACCATCGCGATCGCATTCGACACCTCTCTAAGATTTATTCGTTACCAAAATCAGATATTTTTGCGTTGTATGCGTTTCTGCCATCGGAACTTTAGTAGCTTTCTTGTACTAATTACAATACCATAAAAATGCATTTATTTATGTTGAATTTATGTATTAATAAATTTATAATTGTAAATGTCCAACAAACAGGAAAGAAAAGCTAACTTTGGGCGGAGCCGATGTTTTCACTCCCTGTAGTTAAATGTCAAATAATGTATATAGTAGATAATAAGAAGAACTTTAAAACCAGAACAGTTTCTTATAAACTGAATCTTTAAAAAAAATCCCCAGTTTCTACTCCCAAATCACAAAATTTGTGGCAATTCCGATAGTTTACATCCTGCATGCAAAGAAGAGAAGAGTGAAATGAGGAGTGAAAGGGTTTAAAACTATATGCACCCAAAATATATCTGTTTTAAAAAGACATTACAGTAAAGCAGAGCCGACGTTTTTACTCCCTGCAGTTAAATGGCAAATAATGTATACAATAGATAATAATAGGAACTTTAAAACCAGAACAGTTTGTTATAAACTGAATCTTAAAAAAAACTCCCCAGTTTCTATTCCCAAAATCACCAAATTCGTGGCAATTCCGATCGTTCATTTATTTGGCAGGTTTATGATATAGTCCACCGATTCAGGCCGTTCCGACTTACATCCTGCATGCAAAGAAAAGTAGAGTCAAATGCGGAGTGAAAGGGTTTACAACAATATGCACCCAAAACATATCTGTTTTGAAAAGAAATTACAGTTATGTAACTCAATAAACATAATTGGTCCATTATACTCAATAATTGTAATGTTTTTTTTTTTCAAAACAAATATTTTTTGGTTGTATATACATAGTTGTAAAACCTTTAAAACCTCTTCGGTTTTGCTCCGGTTTTGAAGTTGGGCCCCTTGATCATTGAACTAAACAATTAAAGCTCTGTAAAAATGCCAACAAAAGAATCTCCTATAAACAATTAAATTTTAGTTTGTGTAATTTTTAGACTAAGGACTTGTAACGAGTTTAAAAAAAAAATGCCTTTTTTTCCAAAACTTTCTTGGAACCATTTTTTTAAATTATGCCCGTTTTTCAAATAAAATTTATTAGAACAAGATCTTTAAAATATAAAAAAAACTTTCCTCAAATATAAATTAAATTAAATAAATAATAAATATAATATATATATTATATATGTCGCAGATAATTTAAATGAAACGAAATTGGCACGCGCCATGCAGACGCCTCTTTTTATTTTCTGATGCGCGGCAGACAACCGTTAGAGTTTCTGCCGAACGTAGTCTGGTCGCGGGTAGGAGCGGGGGGGAGTAGATGTCCGTACGAAAACGAGAAGCATACAGAAAAATGCGGTGTGCATAAGTATTGGTGTATGCGGACTAGAAAAACTGTCACAATTGTGTTGGTATTGCGTGTAAAGTCAAGAACTGCGCATAATTCTGATTTTGTGAAGAAGAGATCAGTCAGTCAGTTTTCGAACGTTACGCATAACAGACATGCCTCGCTCAAGCGCCAGAAAACGTCGCGCGAACCATAACGAGAGTAGTGAAGAGGAAGAAGGGCATCCTGATGACTCTTCGACATCAGAAGTGGGATCGCCTATACCTACTTTGAACAATGAAAATAGTTTGCTGACAATTTTGGAGTCGCAAAATCGCCATTTTTCCGAACTTTTGAAACAAGTGCAACACTCACAAAGAGAGTCAAGAGAATCGTTTGCTGTGGTTTTGCCCAGGTTTAATCCTGAACGTGCGGGATCAGATGCGCAATCCTGGTGTTCAACGGTGGACTACATCTTGTCCGGAAACCAACTGGAAGGCAGCGCTCTTGTGATGACCCTTAGCAAATCACTGGAAGGAAGCGCGTCTCATTGGCTTTCACAGACTTGCTTTCCTGGCATATCATGGCCACAGTTCCGAGAATTGTTTTTGCAACATTTTGCGGGAACAGAAACATTAGCGGCAGCAGTTATGAATCTGCTAAATGGACGCCCTGCGGAAGGCGAGTGCCTGTCGTTATACGGAAGCCGAATGGTTACTTCGCTTATGGCCAAATGGAAGACGCTGAGCGTGGAGCAATTCGCAGTCTCCATTACACTGGCGCATGTAGCTGGAATTGACAGGCGTTTGCGGCGTTTAGTTTTCACTTCCGACATCAACATTCGGAACGAGCTGCACCAAGAACTAAAGGCCTATTCATTCGACGCTAGACCGAGCCACCTTCCAAACGATGGTACATCAGAGCCGCCAGGAAAACGAGCTAAGCCCTACTTCAAGTGTCACAACTGCGGAAAGCCTGGTCATAAAAAGGCGGATTGTCGATCAAAAACAGTGGCAGTGCACGTTCAGCAACCCGACAGGCGACCATCAGGGAAAGACCGGTCTACTTTGACTTGTTTCAACTGCGGAAAAGCTGGACACATCTCTACCGTATGTCCTGATCGTCAGGAGCGTTCATCGTCTAGCAAAAATAACATTGTTAAAGATGTCAACATCTGTACCGTTTTTGAGCCCGTAGGGACGTTTTCGCAATCTGGTGAGTCGTTCCAATTTTGTTTTGATTCTGGAGCCGAGTGTTCACTCATCAAGGAGGCTACTTCGCAGAGACTATCTGGATCCAGAATGGGCAACGTAGTTATTTTAAGGGGTCTTGGTAGCAATACTATTTGTAGCACTTTGCAGATATTGGCTAATGTTTTGATAAGTGAACGCTCATATGAAATATTGTTTCATGTAGTGTTAGACGATTATATCAAGTATGACGCTCTGATTGGTCGAGATATTTTGAGCCAGGGAGTCGGTGTGACAATAACATCAAAATCTCTTACTATGTTTAACGAAAAATCTATATTGTCTGTTGAAGTTTCCGAAAAGAATCCCGATTTGGCTAATGTTGACACCGATTTGCGTGGACCTGATAGAGACCAATTGTTGTCAATACTACAAGAATATTCAGGGTCATTCATAAATGGAATTCCACTAAGCCGTGTGACTACGGGCCGGTTAGAAATTCGCTTGATTGATCAGAATAAGACGGTTCAAAGGCGCCCATATAGGTTGAGTGTAGAGGAGAAGGAAAAAGTTCGGCATTTAATTCAACAGTTGTTAAAATCAAACATTATTAGACCCAGTTCCTCCCCCTTTGCGAGCCCAATGTTACTTGTCCGAAAAAAAAATGGTACTGACCGCCTCTGCGTGGATTATAGAGAGCTAAATGCAAATACCGTTTCAGACAGGTACCCTTTGCCGCTAATTTCTGAACAAATAGCCAGGCTGAGTGGTGCTAAGTTTTTCAGCTGTATAGACATGGCAAGCGGATTTCACCAGATCCCAATTCACCCGAATTCAGTCGAGCGAACGGCATTTGTTACCCCAGAAGGTCAGTACGAATACTTGACTATGCCATTCGGGCTTAAGAATGCACCTTCTGTATTCCAAAGAGCTATTAATCGTGCCTTAGGTGATCTTACCCATTCGTATGCCATTGTTTATATGGATGACGTAATGATAATTGGACGTACAAAAGAAGAAGCTTTTGATAGATTGCGAGTAGTACTGCAAGCACTTACGCATGCTGGATTTTCTTTTAATATTACAAAATGTTCCTTTCTTAAGTCTTGTGTTGAATATTTGGGTTTCGAGGTTAAGTCAGGTGAGATTCGGCCAAATCCCAGGAAAATTCGAGCCCTTTTGAATTTGCCACCTCCGCAGTCCGTCACTCAGTTGAGACAATTTATTGGGCTAGTCTCGTATTTTCGACAATTTGTACCCAAGTTTTCACAACTGATGAAACCTCTTTACGCCTTTACTTCAAAGAGCAGGTCATTTTTGTGGGAATTGGAGCATGAACAAATACGGCAAAAAGTAATATCTATTTTAACTAATGAACCTGTCCTTACTATATTCGACCCACAATTTTCTATCGAGCTCCACACAGACGCGAGTTCTGTCGGCTACGGCGCTATTTTGCTGCACCGGATTGAACAGAAGCCTCGAGTTATCGAATATTTTAGCAAGATGACGTCTTCAGCAGAATCGCATTACCATTCATATGAACTGGAGACACTTGCTGTCTACAATTCTATAAAACACTTTCGCCATTACTTGCATGGCCGTCATTTTGTTGTGTTTACTGATTGCAATTCGCTTAAAGCCTCTCGTACAAAGATAGAACTGACCCCTAGAGTTCATAGGTGGTGGTCGTACATGCAATCTTTCGAATTTGATATTCAGTATAGACCAGGTGAGCGTATGGCTCATGTTGACTTTCTGTCTCGGAATCCGGTTCCAAAAATTGTCAAGAATTCCATAGGCGTAGTCGAAAGGCATATCAATCTGACAGAAATATCCGACAACTGGTTATTGGCTGAACAGCAAAGAGACGAAGAAACTTCTTCCATTATCTCTAAATTGCGTAATAATGAATTGTCCGAGGATTTGGCCAAGACTTATGAACTACGGTCTGGAACTCTGTACCGAAAAATTCAAAGAAATGGAAAGACTCGATGTCTGCCCATAATCCCAAAGCAGTTTAGGTGGTCCGCTGTCAACAACGTACACGAGTCAGTTATGCATCTCGGGTGGGAGAAAACTCTTGAGAAAATGTACGAGTTCTATTGGTTCGATAAAATGTCTAAGTATGTTCGCCAATTTGTGGACAACTGTATCACTTGTAGAATATCAAAACCTCCGTCTGGCAAAATACAGTCCGAACTCCATCCCATTCCTAAAATTGACATCCCGTGGCATACGGTTCATGTGGATATTACAGGTAAACTTAGCGGAAAAACCGACCAGAAGGAGTATATAATTGTGATGATAGACGCATTTACCAAATTTGTCTATCTCTCTCATACTACGAAGCTAGACACCGATAGTTGCATTAAGGCAGTGAGGTCTGTTATATCATTATTCGGTGTCCCCTCCCGACTTATTGCTGATCAAGGTCGTAGTTTTGCTAGTTCAGCTTTCCGTGATTTCTGCTCAGCACAGAAAATAGATTTACATTTAATTGCCACAGGTGCTAGTCGTGCGAATGGCCAAGTGGAGCGAGTCATGAGTACTCTAAAGTCCATGCTGACTGCGGTTGAAACTGGCCCAGGATCTTGGCAGGATTCTTTATATGAGATTCAGCTGGCCCTTAATAGCACACCCAATAGAGTTACTAAAGTCAGTCCATTAGAGATACTTATTGGCAGAGAAGCAAGGCCATTTGGGCTTACACCTGTTGTAAAAGAACAAAATATTGTCGATGTTGGCTTAGTTAGAGAAATAGCAAAACGCAACATGGAAAAGAATGCCAAAATTGATA
This sequence comes from Drosophila vallismaia, assembly GCA_035047325.1. NCBI lineage: Eukaryota > Metazoa > Arthropoda > Insecta > Diptera > Drosophilidae > Drosophila > Drosophila vallismaia. Next base: position 791,606 of record JAWNPU010000044.1, read on the forward strand.
AAGCTAGATTCGATAAAAACAAAGCCACTATTGTAAGACACAAGCTAGGAGACCATGTTTTACTTAAAAATGAAGAGCGTCACCAGACCAAATTAGATCCTAAGTTTAAAGGTCCATTTGTAGTGGCCGAAGTATTACCAGGAGATCGATATAAACTCAAAGCATTAAATAATAACCGAACTTATAAATATTCTCATGAATCTTTGCGATGTATGCCTGAGAAGAGGATTACCACAGTATTTGAAGATGAAGGCACAGAAGATGCCAGTGATCAAGCCAGTGAGGGCTGTGATCTTGAGAATGACTAAAAATTTGTAAACCTCCGGACCTATTCCAAATGCGACTTTCTCTACCTCATGGGTGCCCGAGTTATGTGGTTCGCCATTTTGTTGGAGTTAAGTTTAAATTTGGTAATGGTTGGTGGTGTGAGTTAGTTGGCCGGCTTATAGACTGCGCCATCTGGGTGCCACGTATGTTGGCCGGATTGTCGAGTTGTAAGCTGTGAGCTAGGCTAACAAAAGATGGACTGGCCGGTTTGAAAAACTGTGCGCTAGTAGAAAAATGTATTGAAAATCAAGAACGTTAACGATTTATGTTTGAAGAAGACAAAATTATGATTGTTTGATTGATAGGTGATGGTAGTCCGGTTCTCATGGCTTAAATGTAATAAATGAGATGTTTTAAATATTTGTATTGGTTTGATTTAAAGTAATAAAGAATGAAAAATAACTTTATATTTTGAAAAAAAAAAAAAATAAGCCTTTGAAAGATTCTGTTTAATTATTGAGAGACTGTTAGCACACGAGGACGTGTGATAGGTCAGGAAGGCCGTGTCGCAGATAATTTAAATGAAACGAAATTGGCACGCGCCATGCAGACGCCTCTTTTTATTTTCTGATGCGCGGCAGACAACCGTTAGAGTTTCTGCCGAACGTAGTCTGGTCGCGGGTAGGAGCGGGGGGGAGTAGATGTCCGTACGAAAACGAGAAGCATACAGAAAAATGCGGTGTGCATAAGTATTGGTGTATGCGGACTAGAACAACTGTCATAATTGTGTTGGTATTGCGTGTAAAGTCAAGAACTGCGCATAATTCTGATTTTGTGAAGAAGAGATCAGTCAGTCAGTTTTCGATCGTTACGCATAACAGACATGCCTCGCTCAAGCGCCAGAAAACGTCGCGCGAACCATAACGAGAGTAGTGAAGAGGAAGAAGGGCATCCTGATGACTCTTCGACATATATAATATAATATAAATAAAATTTATTCATTCAATTCAACACATTATTAAACTCCATGTCCCAGCTAGCATTTAATATTGAAAATATATAATGTTTCATATGTAAATTACATAAATGTTTCAGACTTTCTTATAGCGATTCTTAGGCAGCTTTTATTATTGTGGCAATACATTTTTAAGTATTACGTTTTGTTTATATATGGTACATATTGCTATATTTTAACAAATAAAATTAGTATCTTGCAGTTTTCCGCAAAATAGTGGCGTGGGCCCTTTACTTCTGTTACAAAAACAAAAACAACGCAGGTAGCTGTTTGTGTTTGCAACAAAAACAAATACGACAAAAAATAAATAATTACAATTTCAAAATGGATAGTACCTCAACGACTCGCTCCCTCTCTGGAGAAAAGTTAGAGGAGATAAGAAAAATACCCGGAGCATTCCCTGGAACAATATGATCCCAAATAGTTGAGAGCGTCGTTACAATGTCTACTGATGACATACTTCCGACAGCAATATATTCTTTCCCATTAACAACATGAAGTAGCACCAACGTTACCAGCACCATCACTACATCGCAAGCTTGCTGCTCATCAGCAATTCTTATACAGTGGCTGTAGCAGCTGCAAAACGTCCCCAACTTTGTCTTCTATTGGGTTGCCCAAAAAGTAATTGCGGATTTTTAAAAAGAAAGTAAATGCATTTTTAATAAAACTTGGAATGAACTTTAACCAAATATATAATTGCCATTTTGTTCGATAACCTTTTGCCATCTTCCTGGCAAATTTAGTATTCCACGCTCATAGAACTTCTGGCCTTTATCTGCAAAAAACTGAACCAAGTGCGATTTTATAGCCGAAAGTTTTACCATTTAAAGAGTTCTGCAAAGATCGAAATAAATGGTAGTCTGATGGTGCAAGGTCAGGGCTATAAGGTGGATGCATCAAAATTTCCCAGCCAAGCTCACTCAGTTTTTGGCGAGTGACCAAAGATGTGTGCGGTCTAGCGTTGTCCTGGTGAAATATGACACCTTTACGATTGACCAATTCTGGTCGCTTCTCCTTGATGGCTGTAGTCAATTTGTCCAATTGTTGACAGTAAACATCCGAATTAATCGTTTAGTTCCTTGGAAGCAGCTCAAAATATACGACACCCTTCCAATCCCACCAAACAGACAGCATAACCTTCTTTTGGTGGATATCAGCCTTTGAAGTGGTTTGAGCTGGTTCACCATGCTTGGACCATGATCGTTTTCGACTAACGTTGTTGTAAACAATCCATTTTTCATCTCCAGTTATGATTCGTTTTAAAAACGGATCGAATTCATTGCGTTTAAGGTGCATATCACAAGCGTTGATTCGGTGTGTTGAATGAATTTCTTTCAATACATGTGGTACCCAAATATCAAGCTTTTTCACCAGTCCAAGACTTTTTATGTGATAATGAACGGTTGATTTTGGTATATTTAACTTCTCTCCTATCTCACGCTCAGTTACATGACGATCCAATTCGATTAATGCTTTGATTTGGTCATCATCAACTTCATTTGGCCGAGCTGAACGTGGCTCATCTTTAAGTGAAAAATCTCCAAAACGGAATTTGCGAAACCAATTTTGACACTGTCTTCCTTTTAAGGCTTCATCACCATACACATCTCGTAACTTTTTAGCAATCTGCTCCGCGTTTTTTCCTTTTCGGAAATAATAAAGTAAAATATGACGAAAATGCTCCTTTGTGGGCTCCATATTAAAATTGACGCCAAACAAACAAATGTAAACAAAATTTCGCGCTCTTTTTTTCTTAAGCAAGCTAAGAGTAACAGCTGATAACTGACGCTGAAGAAAGAATGCAATTACAGAGTCACAAGCCGTTGAAAAAATTTGTCAACGCCGACTATATGAAAAATCCGCAATTACTTTTTGGGCAACCCAATATAAATACTTGATCTTCAGTAACATTACCGTCTATCCTCAAAAGTCCAGTTCAAAATTATCGTTTCAATCAGGATGGCAGCTGGTGGCAGAAAACGCAAAGGTGAGGTAAATCCTTAAGGCAGCCCAAAATGCTAAGAAGCAACTGCTGAAGCCGATTAAGTTAGCCTTTGCGTCAGAAACGCTATACAGTAATAACAAATTTGAAGTCTTGGCTGAAGAAGCGGCTATGCAATGCAGCAAGACCTATCTGAAGATAGCTTTGACAATGAAGAAGAAAAAAAAGCTGTTGCCAATTACGGCAGGGAACCTCTAAAAAAGATGAGTAACAATCTTTTTTTTGGGCCCAAATATCGGCAATCTACACTTTTTGGAATGAACGCTGAATTAGAGTGCCGGAGAGAATAACTACACTGTACGCACTTCGATATTTGAAGTGTCACGGATATACATAGCTTACGCTGATGCTTCCCATGCCGTAGTTAGTGATTAGCATCGGTCAATTGTAAGTTTTGGCATCATTAACTCAAAGAAGACAAGCCTTACACGGTTGTACTGAAAGAAATTCATGCCAACGTTTCCAAAGAGCAAATTAGGCCAGCATTTGATGATCTCGGCTGCGAAGCAAAAACCGGCATAACGAACAAATATATGATACTGACGGTGAAGCGAGTATTACCCTCAAGACCAGACAAAATCTGTTTTATGTTAATCTAAAAAAAGCTCCAAATTCTCCTGTTTTAAAGGTTAAGCACCTTGGTAGACACGAAGTCCATTGAGCGCACTCGTCGCAGGAAGGAAGTGCTAGTGTTTGAAATGTAGTGCACGAAATAAATGCAAACGTCGATCGGCCACGGTCAATCACCCCCAACCCGACCACGAACCATGAACTCAAGCCAACAACCAACGAGAGAGCTCGTTCTTGCTCAAAAACAATGCCAGAAACAAACAAGAGAGCTCGTTCTTGCTCACCGGCAATCGCAACGATGTGCCAAAGAGAACTGACCTCTCCCACGGCAACTAAAACTTCGACCTCATTAACCACTGCACTCGCTACAACAACAAATACTGCAACGGTATCATCCGTACGCACATTGGCTACTGCAACTTTCATTTCTTCTGAATCAGCAACAATGCCAAAAACAATGCAACCTGAGACGCAACAACAAAGTAGGTTTAAAACTTTGATGCAAACTCTGCAACAGCAGATGATCGAATTCATGTCCTTCATGAGGACTACCATGCAAGACCCTATTGCGGAATCAAAATATCCTCATGGAAATGCTTGTACCCCAAAACTCCAAATAATCAATGGCTGCTCTATGAATATCATTGTGGAACGCCAACGGCGTTGTACGGCATAAACTTGAGATAACTCAATTCCTGCATGACAATCACATTGACGTCCTGCTACTATCAGAAACACATCTCACTTTTAAGTAGAACTTTCAAATAAGTGGCTTTTTGCTCTACGAAACAAATGGAACCATGTAAATGTACAACTAGGAAGCGGATCTTGCCCTCACAGCGGTATATTGTCCCCCTCGTTTCAATATTTCCTAAGAACAATTTCTATACTTCTTCCACACCCTAGGGGACCACTTCATTGGTTCAGGTGACTACGACGCCAAACACACCGACTAGATATCACGCCTTGTCACCCCTAAAAGGAAACAGTTGTATAACGCCATCATAAAGGAAAATAGAAAACTTGATTACGTCTCTTCAGGCAGGACATCAAATTAGCCTACCGACCCGTGACTTGATCATGACTTGATCGACTTCACTGTAATTAAAAATATACCTCGAAACCTAATTAGTGCCGAATCTCTACCAGATCTATTATCTGAATACTCGCCGGTCAGCTTAAATCTCAACCTTCTCCAACGCCCTGAGACTACAATGCAGGCAAACAGATTAACATCAAAGAGAACCAACTGGGTCAAATACAGAAAAATACAAAATACACATTGATCTGAAGCCAAGGCTAAGCCTTTATGCCGAGATACAATCAGCAGCAACTACCCTGGACAGTGTCTTAGTTACAGCGGCCAGAATCTCAACACCTCAAATGGAACTCAAATGCACCTAGCAGACCCAGGATGACAAATGCAGACATCGCGCGGCTCGTCCTTGAAAAACGACGGATGCGACGGGAGTGGCAAGCTCATAAATCACCAATCACAATGCAAACATTCATAATTGCCTCACGAAACCTCTCCAATACGCAGAACGAAGAAGATAAAAACGCCCAATTTCCCAACGCCCAAGAGCAACTTTAAATTTCAGGAAGCAGAAATTTACTTTGGAAGCCCATCCCAGTTTAACCACACCGGCAGAAACCGTGTGTTCCACTCGAACCCTGCTACAAGCTCGTTTGTATTACCCACGGTAACAGGCGACGACCAAGCACCACACGACCCAATCGAATTTCAAGTGAAGGAAATATCTAAAATCATCAAGGATAAACTAAATCCAAAAAAGTCCCCAGGATGTGATCTAATAACTCCAAAGATGATTATCGAGCTTCCATACTGTGCTGAATGCACTATTTCCTTGCTTTTTAACGAGATTTGTAATAATCTCGGGTACTATACAGAAAGATGAAAAAAATCGTTAGTCGAGTTACCTCATCGTACATATATATATAATATTTCACTTCAATGTTTCTGGATGTCTCTCAGGATTTTGACAAGGTCTGGCTAGATGGATTAATGTTCAAAATTAAAACAATGCTTCCCCAAAACACCCACAAACTTCTGAAGTCGCATCTCTAGAACAGAAACTTTGCTATGAGATGGAACTCTGAAATGTCCGACGACCACGATATAAAAGCTGAAGCTCCCTAGGTAGCGTACTTGGACCAACACTGTACGTCCTTTATACAGCAGACATTCCTACATAAATACAAGCAGACTACCAACAACTTCTACGTTGGCCGATGAATCAGCGATTTTAAGTCGATCCAAATGCCCTGTACAAGTCACAAATTAACTCTCCTCTCACCTAGTGGCTGTGGAGAAGTGGTTATCTGACTGGCGAATTAAAATAAACGAACAAAAATGTAAGCATGTAACATGTAACAAGTGGTCCTTCAACCAGTTTATACAACACCATAATTCCGAAAGCAAATGAAGTGACGTATCTCGGAGTGCACCTCGACTGATGTCTCACCTGGCGCTGGCACATCAAAGCCAAAAGAACACACTTTAAGCTTAAAGCTAGCTCGTACAATCGTTGAACATTAAGCACGTTGGCCTAACATCGCTCCGTGCCCACGAACTAGCTACCTATTGTCAGCTCTAAATTGATTTAATTAACCTGCAGTACCACAAAGTTGTCCAAAACTAAAGAACATCTGGAAAGTTAACTTTAAACGTCTATTTTTTGTTTATTTTTAACGCGATAAAACTGTGATTCGCGAACAACAACAATGTAACCAATAATCGTTGCTTTGTTTTGTTACAACAAGCTGCTCACCGCTCTCTATGGCACTCCCCCTTCCGTGGAGCTTCCTCATCTCTCTTTGGATTGCTGCTGCTCCTGATCTTTGCCGAAACCGCTCCCACGTTACTGTCGTTGGATCACTGTCTTTATCGTACATTTGCTGGAATATCTGTTTTTGAACGCATTATTTTCTTTATTACCCAAAATGTCTTTAGTTTGTACGTCAAAGAGATGCGAATTTGAAGGCGCTATTACCGGCGACTCCGATCTAACTTGCTGGCTATGCGACACTTGCTGGCACATGAAATGCGCTGGTGTCGGTCGGTCATAATGACCGACTTTGTGATCTCTTGGGCAAAGGCATCGGTTTGACCTGGTCCTGTTTGGCCCGTCGAAAGATAGCAAAACTCGAAATGGTTTCCGGCAGGTTCGGGAACAATTTGCCTCATTAAATAAGCAGTTTCTCAACCTTGAAGATCTCTGATCTAAGCGAATCAACACGGTGGAAAATTCCTAACAATAACCAGCAAATGAATATATGTACCACTCCAGCCACACATTTGCCAGTAAGTAATGTTATAGTTGCCCCTTGCGAACAGCCAGCCAACCTAGCTCTTCAGACACCGGATCTTTCCACTTTAAAAGTTGATCCGCCGGAACCTGCCAGTAAGAATCTCCCACCTGGTCCCATGCTTGACAAATCTTCAACCGTCATGTGACCAAGCCAGCCTGCTGCTCCATCACTACGCCTGCCTGCCGACGCACCAACCCGCCAACCCGTGGTAAAATCACCAAAGCCATTGACAGATGTACCATCTGAACCGCGATCTTCTGGACTTACGCTGAGAGCTGTGGCTCCCCGTAAAACCAACTTTGTATAGCAGCTTATGCCTGACGTCACTGCAGAAGTTAGATGTCACCTTGCAAATAATCTTAATATAGCAGCCTCAGAAGTTTTTTGACCAAATTTAATTCAAAAATAAACGTAGCATATCCCCATTTAAAATAACTTTTAGCTTTAGACCCTGCAACCTGGCCTGAGCACAGTATTGTTCATGAATTCTTGACCAGAGATTCTCGAGGTTCTCGAGTTACTATTTAAAAAAACTAGGCAACATGATGTTTTCTTGTTGCTACCAAAACGTTCCCAGTATTCTTATAAAACTGAACCTATTCTTTACTTATAGTGCTTACTTTGACTTTGATGCTATTGTGCTAACATAAACCTGGCTAAACTCCTCTGTCATAGACAATAAAATTTTGGTAGTAAAGTACACTGTCTTTCGGGAAGATCGCTCAAACTTTTGGAGGTGGCGTTCTGATTGCCGTTAACAACATTTACTCAGTGGAACGTATCACTATCACAAATCCTTTCGAAATTGAATTTTTAGCCGTTAAAATTCGTTCTGAGTCCTTTAACCTTTTCATTACTTGTTCCTACATTCCTTCTCTGTGTAATTCAATCATAAATATCCACTACTTAACTGCCATTAAATCAGTTTTGTCTCAGCTAAATGCTAATCTCATGGATCAACTCGGACGATGATAACTCGCTTTTACCCACTAACCAAAATGACTTCCTTGATGGCTTAGCCGACTCTGCCGTTTTCCAACTTAACCCTATAAGGAACTCCCGTGGCAGCTCGCTTAACCTCATTTTCTCTAATATTATCTCCTTTGCGACACCTGAGCACTCTCACCATCCAACACTCTTAGTTTCGCTAATTATTGACCCTCCTGAAGTCCCCCCAGGAATAGCGAGCAGTCTCGTCAAAAATGCTTTAAAAAAAACCAACTATTGTGACCTAAGAAATCACCTGACTAATATTGACTGGACTTATATTTCTAATTTCAGCAATATCGATGAAGCTAAAGACTTTTTTTATGAAGCAATTCATATCGCCATTAATAAATATGTCCCTGAAACATTGACTCCATCAACGTCGAAACCTTCATGGTTTAATAAGTACCTCTCTTTCTCCTTAAAAATAGGAAATCTAGAGCTTACAAAAAGTCATTAAAGTATCCAACCTTGTTACATCTTTCTAATTACCTTCTAATCCGCAACCAGTTTGTTGACCTTAATAATTAACTATATAAAAATTATATTTCAAAATGCAAACTCAATTTTTGCAATGATCCAAGCTCTTTTTACTCTTTTGTAAAATCTAAACGTAAATCCAATCTTTTCCCCCTTCCCAATCATATAATACTACTTCCGACTCCTCGCATCTCGGTATTGCTTATCTTTTTGCGTAATTTTTTCAATCAACCTACTCATCTAATTCATTTGATCCTTCCTCTAACTATCCATCCATTAAAAACTACCGCGGCTTAAGCCGCTTTCTGCGATTCCCAAACCTTTTGAGAAACTCATTACATCGCAGCTGCAACATGCATGCAAGAGCATAATCTCACCTCCACAGCATGGTTTTGTCAAGCTTCGCTCGACAATAACTAATCTACTTGAATTTTCGTCAATATTCAACCGAGATTTTCAATATCGCTTGCAAACTGATGTAATTTTTACCAACTTCAGCAAAGATTTGATTCAGTTAATCATCAGCTCTTGCTACAGAAACTGTCGCTTATTGGTTTTCCACCAAATATCCTTTTGTGGGTTGCTTCCTACTTTTCAGATCGAACTCAGCTTGTCCTATTTAAATCTACAAATTCGATGGTCATCCATGTCTCATCGGGTGTCCCTCAGGGTAGTCATCTAGGACCACTGTTGTTTATACTATTTGTGAACGATCTTCCCAATGTGATTAGTTATGCCTCTACGCTTATGTATGCTGATGATGTCAAGTTATGCTATTCCTTCTCGAAACATTCCCTTCATAGGCATCTACAACTAGACTTTGACGAACTCTATTTATGGTGCTCAATTAATCTTCTATTCCTAAACTGCTCTAAATACAAACTTATGACATTCCATCGCAGTGTGCCGCTCATAGTATCTTACTCTCTTGGAAATCACGTCCTTGATCGCGTTTCCACAATCAATGATCTGGGAGTGAAAAAAAAAATTGCGGTGGTGATCACGCTTTAACGGCTAAGGTCTGACCATTTAGAGCTGAGAAATTAAAAAAGCTGAAGTTAAGCCCAAGGCTCCCTAATATTATTTCTAAGAGCAGCACAGCTAGCCTTAAAAAGGGCGAAAACTGCTCAAGAGGAGTCATTCCAGGTCAGGCGGTCAGGGGTAGTACTTCATTGGCACAGAGAGAAGCAGAGAGTTCCATACGCTGGAATGCGCTATCCTGGGTATATACTCTAGAATGGTGAAAATGTTCAAACTAATAGAGGAGACTATGGAGCCTAACAAAGCGTTCCGAAAACTAGTTCAGATTTTAATATCTCGAATTCCAAAATTATTCATCCGATTATAAAAATCGGATTGTGGAATGCACGTGGACTACCTAGGGGGTCTGATTCCCCCCAGGAATAGCGAGCAGTCTCGTCAAAAATGCTTTAAAAAAAACCAACTATTGTGACCTAAGAAATCACCTGACTAATATTGACTGGACTTATATTTCTAATTTCAGCAATATCGATGAAGCTAAAGACTTTTTTTATGAAGCAATTCATATCGCCATTAATAAATATGTCCCTGAAACATTGACTCCATCAACGTCGAAACCTTCATGGTTTAATAAGTACCTCTCTTTCTCCTTAAAAATAGGAAATCTAGAGCTTACAAAAAGTCATTAAAGTATCCAACCTTGTTACATCTTTCTAATTACCTTCTAATCCGCAACCAGTTTGTTGACCTTAATAATTAACTATATAAAAATTATATTTCAAAATGCAAACTCAATTTTTGCAATGATCCAAGCTCTTTTTACTCTTTTGTAAAATCTAAACGTAAATCCAATCTTTTCCCCCCTTCCCAATCATATAATACTACTTCCGACTCCTCGCATCTCGGTATTGCTTATCTTTTTGCGTAATTTTTTCAATCAACCTACTCATCTAATTCATTTGATCCTTCCTCTAACTATCCATCCATTAAAAACTACCGCGGCTTAAGCCGCTTTCTGCGATTCCCAAACCTTTTGAGAAATTCATTACATCGCAGCTGCAACATGCATGCAAGAGCATAATCTCACCTCCACAGCATGGTTTTGTCAAGCTTCGCTCGACAATAACTAATCTACTTGAATTTTCGTCAATATTCAACCGAGATTTTCAATATCGCTTGCAAACTGATGTAATTTTTACCAACTTCAGCAAAGATTTGATTCAGTTAATCATCAGCTCTTGCTACAGAAACTGTCGCTTATTGGTTTTCCACCAAATATCCTTTTGTGGGTTGCTTCCTACTTTTCAGATCGAACTCAGCTTGTCCTATTTAAATCTACAAATTCGAAGGTCATCCATGTCTCATCGGGTGTCCCTCAGGGTAGTCATCTAGGACCACTGTTGTTTATACTATTTGTGAACGATCTTCCCAATGTGATTAGTTATGCCTCTACGCTTATGTATGCTGATGATGTCAAGTTATGCTATTCCTTCTCGAAACATTCCCTTCATAGGCATCTACAACTAGACTTTGACGAACTCTATTTATGGTGCTCAATTAATCTTCTATTCCTAAACTGCTCTAAATACAAACTTATGACATTCCATCGCAGTGTGCCGCTCATAGTATCTTACTCTCTTGGAAATCACGTCCTTGATCGCGTTTCCACAATCAATGATCTGGGAGTGAAAAAAAAATTGCGGTGGTGATCACGCTTTAACGGCTAAGGTCTGACCATTTAGAGCTGAGAAATTAAAAAAGCTGAAGTTAAGCCCAAGGCTCCCTAATATTATTTCTAAGAGCAGCACAGCTAGCCTTAAAAAGGGCGAAAACTGCTCAAGAGGAGTCATTCCAGGTCAGGCGGTCAGGGGTAGTACTTCATTGGCACAGAGAGAAGCAGAGAGTTCCATACGCTGGAATGCGCTATCCTGGGTATATACTCTAGAATGGTGAAAATGTTCAAACTAATAGAGGAGACTATGGAGCCTAACAAAGCGTTCCGAAAACTAGTTCAGATTTTAATATCTCGAATTCCAAAATTATTCATCCGATTATAAAAATCGGATTGTGGAATGCACGTAGACTACCTAGGGGGTCTGATTCCCCCCAGGAATAGCGAGCAGTCTCGTCAAAAATGCTTTAAAAAAAACCAACTATTGTGACCTAAGAAATCACCTGACTAATATTGACTGGACTTATATTTCTAATTTCAGCAATATCGATGAAGCTAAAGACTTTTTTTATGAAGCAATTCATATCGCCATTAATAAATATGTCCCTGAAACATTGACTCCATCAACGTCGAAACCTTCATGGTTTAATAAGTACCTCTCTTTCTCCTTAAAAATAGGAAATCTAGAGCTTACAAAAAGTCATTAAAGTATCCAACCTTGTTACATCTTTCTAATTACCTTCTAATCCGCAACCAGTTTGTTGACCTTAATAATTAACTATATAAAAATTATATTTCAAAATGCAAACTCAATTTTTGCAATGATCCAAGCTCTTTTTACTCTTTTGTAAAATCTAAACGTAAATCCAATCTTTTCCCCCCTTCCCAATCATATAATACTACTTCCGACTCCTCGCATCTCGGTATTGCTTATCTTTTTGCGTAATTTTTTCAATCAACCTACTCATCTAATTCATTTGATCCTTCCTCTAACTATCCATCCATTAAAAACTACCGCGGCTTAAGCCGCTTTCTGCCATTCCCAAACCTTTTGAGAAACTCATTACATCGCAGCTGCAACATGCATGCAAGAGCATAATCTCACCTCCACAGCATGGTTTTGTCAAGCTTCGCTCGACAATAACTAATCTACTTGAATTTTCGTCAATATTCAACCGAGATTTTCAATATCGCTTGCAAACTGATGTAATTTTTACCAACTTCAGCAAAGATTTGATTCAGTTAATCATCAGCTCTTGCTACAGAAACTGTCGCTTATTGGTTTTCCACCAAATATCCTTTTGTGGGTTGCTTCCTACTTTTCAGATCGAACTCAGCTTGTCCTATTTAAATCTACAAATTCGATGGTCATCCATGTCTCATCGGGTGTCCCTCAGGGTAGTCATCTAGGACCACTGTTGTTTATACTATTTGTGAACGATCTTCCCAATGTGATTAGTTATGCCTCTACGCTTATGTATGCTGATGATGTCAAGTTATGCTATTCCTTCTCGAAACATTCCCTTCATAGGCATCTACAATTAGACTTTGACGAACTCTATTTATGGTGCTCAATTAATCTTCTATTCCTAAACTGCTCTAAATACAAACTTATGACATTCCATCGCAGTGTGCCGCTCATAGTATCTTACTCTCTTGGAAATCACGTCCTTGATCGCGTTTCCACAATCAATGATCTGGGAGTGAAATAAAAATTGCGGTGGTGATCACGCTTTAACGGCTAAGGTCTGACCATTTAGAGCTGAGAAATTAAAAAAGCTGAAGTTAAGCCCAAGGCTCCCTAATATTATTTCTAAGAGCAGCACAGCTAGCCTTAAAAAGGGCGAAAACTGCTCAAGAGGAGTCATTCCAGGTCAGGCGGTCAGGGGTAGTACTTCATTGGCACAGAGAGAAGCAGAGAGTTCCATACGCTGGAATGCGCTATCCTGGGTATATACTCTAGAATGGTGAAAATTTTCAAACTAATAGAGGAGACTATGGAGCCTAACAAAGCGTTCCGAAAACTAGTTCAGATTTTAATATCTCGAATTCCAAAATTATTCATCCGATTATAAAAATCGGATTGTGGAATGCACGTGGACTACCTAGGGGGTCTGATTCCCCCCAGGAATAGCGAGCAGTCTCGTCAAAAATGCTTTAAAAAAACCAACTATTGTGACCTAAGAAATCACCTGACTAATATTGACTGGACTTATATTTCTAATTTCAGCAATATCGATGAAGCTAAAGACTTTTTTTATGAAGCAATTCATATCGCCATTAATAAATATGTCCCTGAAACATTGACTCCATCAACGTCGAAACCTTCATGGTTTAATAAGTACCTCTCTTTCTCCTTAAAAATAGGAAATCTAGAGCTTACAAAAAGTCATTAAAGTATCCAACCTTGTTACATCTTTCTAATTACCTTCTAATCCGCAACCAGTTTGTTGACCTTAATAATTAACTATATAAAAATTATATTTCAAAATGCAAACTCAATTTTTGCAATGAACCAAGCTCTTTTTACTCTTTTGTAAAATCTAAACGTAAATCCAATCTTTTCCCCCCTTCCCAATCATATAATACTACTTCCGACTCCTCGCATCTCGGTATTGCTTATCTTTTTGCGTAATTTTTTCAATCAACCTACTCATCTAATTCATTTGATCCTTCCTCTAACTATCCATCCATTAAAAACTACCGCGGCTTAACTCATTACATCGCAGCTGCAACATGCATGCAAGAGCATAATCTCACCTCCACAGCATGGTTTTGTCAAGCTTCGCTCGACAATAACTAATCTACTTGAATTTTCGTCAATATTCAACCGAGATTTTCAATATCGCTTGCAAACTGATGTAATTTTTACCGACTTCAGCAAAGATTTGATTCAGTTAATCATCAGCTCTTGCTACAGAAACTGTCGCTTATTGGTTTTCCACCAAATATCCTTTTGTGGGTTGCTTCCTACTTTTCAGATCGAACTCAGCTTGTCCTATTTAAATCTACAAATTCGAAGGTCATCCATGTCTCATCGGGTGTCCCTCAGGGTAGTCATCTAGGACCACTGTTGTTTATACTATTTGTGAACGATCTTCCCAATGTGATTAGTTATGCCTCTACGCTTATGTATGCTGATGATGTCAAGTTATGCTATTCCTTCTCGAAACATTCCCTTCATAGGCATCTACAACTAGACTTTGACGAACTCTATTTATGGTGCTCAATTAATCTTCTATTCCTAAACTGCTCTAAATACAAACTTATGACATTCCATCGCAGTGTGCCGCTCATAGTATCTTACTCTCTTGGAAATCACGTCCTTGATCGCGTTTCCACAATCAATGATCTGGGAGTGAAAAAAAAAATTGCGGTGGTGATCACGCTTTAACGGCTAAGGTCTGACCATTTAGATCTGAGAAATTAAAAAAGCTGAAGTTAAGCCCAAGGCTCCCTAATATTATTTCTAAGAGCAGCACAGCTAGCCTTAAAAAGGGCGAAAACTGCTCAAGAGGAGTCATTCCAGGTCAGGCGGTCAGGGGTAGTACTTCATTGGCACAGAGAGAAGCAGAGAGTTCCATACGCTGGAATGCGCTATCCTGGGTATATACTCTAGAATGGTGAAAATGTTCAAACTAATAGAGGAGACTATGGAGCCTAACAAAGCGTTCCGAAAACTAGTTCAGATTTTAATATCTCGAATTCCAAAATTATTCATCCGATTATAAAAATCGGATTGTGGAATGCACGTGGACTACCTAGGGGGTCTGAGGAGCTTCGGCTTTTTCTTAGCGTGCATAATGTTGATGTAATGTTTGCAACAGAAACACTAGTGAGAGAAGGACGGAGTATACTCTTACCCGGCTACACCACCTAACACGCCGTTCAACCCAGTGGCAATAGCAGAGGTGGTGCGCATTGTGCGCTCGACCTTGAATCACTGCCCCCAACCTCAAATCTTAATCACCGACAGACAGATACAGAGCGTGCAGCTACAAATTTAGATGGAACCGGTGCATTAGCGTCTGTGTATCTCGCACCCAATGACCGATTGACAAAATCCGAAATTGAATCCCTACTTCTATCGCCAGGCAACAAATTTATTGCGGGCGAAGATTACAAATCTAAACACTCCTGGTGGGGCGACTCAAAAACCTGTGGTACAGGTAAGCTGATATAGGAAGTAGTCGCGAATTGCCAGTACCAAATTTTATCGACGTGGGAATCAAAATATTATGCCATTAACTGCCAGATAGCACCATCTACGCTAGATTTCATCTAAACCAACGGGCTATAAACAGATTCCAAATTCGAACGCTGCATGAGCTGTCATCAGATCACACCACCATCCTGGCTATGCTATACACTATGCCGCTAAGAAAGCGGCAACCTCGATTATTTGTTCAGGCACTGATTTTGGGACTTTTAAAAATCACGTCACGTGAAAAATCACTGAACGACCTAAACATGGAAATTCAGAAAGCATTGGCAACGCTATTGAAAATTTTTTGGAAAAGCTGAAACAAACATCAGTACAACAGCAGTATAACAGCAGTAACAACAGCAATACACCAAGAAACTATCAGTCGTTCATAGCCCCCTCTGTAACTGCTATATTCTTCATGTTAAACGAAACGTCAAAAACGAATTTGCGAGAACGGGGACCTCAGGATTCAGCAGATTTACATAACATTGGCTAATCGGCTCCATAAAGTACTGATCTGCAGATACAGCAAAATACTCCTTGTGGAGAATCACTAACAGTTTCACATTTTAAGCTTCACAGAAATCTCAAGACAAAGCAGAAGAGTTAGTAAGTAAACTTCAGCAACGCTTCAGGCCACTCGCATATGCAAATGAAATGGTTGCAAATTCTCTTGAAATTCCTTTTAAAATGGTTCTCCCAACTAATCCTGTTACTCTTGAAGAAGTAAAACAGCCCCGGATCAACACCTTCTTCATAACAGAACAATTGAATCGTATAGCCCAGTCAACCTTCTCTTCCCTCTGTGCCAAATGATGGAGAATCCGTTTATTCTCAACCGACTGCTTGACGTTGAGTCTGCAGCCTTGGCGATTCCTAAATTTCAATTTGGATTCTGGATACAACATGGCACACCAGAAGAACTTTAAAGAGTGGTGAATTTTGCGCTGGGCGATTGCCACAGTGTTCCACTAAACGAAAGAGTGCTTGACCACAAGACGTCATACAAATACCGCGGTATTATCCTTGCCAGAAGTTGCCAGATATAGAAAACATGTTATCAACGTGACAACCCAATCATTTAAGATCACGGTATCACAAATGACTTGGCTGATTACTTCACGCAACAAGCTGTTACTTGATAATGAGGTCTTAATATACAAAAGTATATTAGCTACTGGTTTTTTTATGCCATCCAGGTGTATGCAATCGCTGCCAAAACGCATCTAAACAAAATACGCGCCCTCCAGGCTTAGAAAGATCACAGGGACTCCTTGGTACATGAGAACTAGGGATATCGAACGGGCCTCAAGGTGCCAAAAATTGGACACCGAACCTAGAGATAGCGAAAAAATATAACGAGGGACTGGAATCGTGTCCTAACAGCCTAGCCAGACGGTTAAGTATTGCAGCCCGAAGAACTGCCAACGCACGGACTAGAGCGAGAAGAAGACTTAAACGGCATCACCCTAAAGACCTATTGGAACGGTCTTTGACTTAATATTTTCGAATTTAAAATGAAATAATACATTACTAACTAAGCAAACCTGTACACCTTAACTTAAGTCTTTAAAACATAACATGTATCATTTCGTATGCTGACGCGTGAAGACGTGTTTTCATCGAGCTCCGCATATAATCAATTGATTTTAGTGAAGTGAATGGTCATTAATAAAAGACAAATAAATTTATCGAAAGCGAAAGAGACGCTCCGTGCGATGCGCCATCGCTCAAATACATATTATGCGTTTGAAATAGTATAAACAATAGTTTCAAACAATTAAATGAAAAAAACACTATGAGCCAGAACGACACTCGCGCTCAGCGACAAAGAACGCAAGACGATCGCCGGCTCTCATTGAAACAAAACAATGCGTACTTCTCCCACGTCTCTGCGACACCTGAAGACAGAGCGTTCAATCGCCCTTACCTCGAAAAATTTAACTTGTGAATCCGATAACACAAAAGTCGACTGCTACTCAGGAAGAACAGAATATAACTACCATGAACGATAATCTCACTCCAGCAAACCCTAAAAGAGTTTATGACCTTTTTGCAAAACACAAAGCAAGAGCTTATGCGAAACCAAAATATGGTGATACAGCTTTTTTTGACACACAAATCCAAATAATGTCTCCACTTCAAATATCTATGTGGATCGCAAATGGCGTTTCACGGCACAAACTCGAACTTGTCCAGTTCTTAGAAGGGCTCCTCTCCGAGACACATTTAACAGACAAGCACAATTTCCATATTCCAAGATACCTATTCTACGCTACAAGCCATCCGGACGGCAAAGCCCATGGCGGCACTGGAATACTTAGCAGAAGTCGCATCAAATACCACCTATATAATAGGACAGAAACCTAGTCACCCTAGCCGCAGTCTACTGCCCACCTCGTTTTGTAATTTCTGAGGACCAATTCATGGAACTTTTCAACTCACTCGGTGAGCAATTCATAGCGGCCGGTGACTACAATGCCAAGCAAACGCACAGGGGACTACGCCTTTTGAACCCAAAGGGTAAACAACTCTACAACGCGCTCATCAAGCTGCGAATCAGCCCGGGTAAGCCTATATACTGGCCAATAGATCGAAATAAGCTCACGGACCTCATTGACATTGTAATAATAAATACTAATCACCTATAAATCCAATTACATTCAGCCAAAGTGAGATTGCATCTACCATAAAAGATCTTGAGTCCAAAAAATCACCTGCACATGACTTGGTGACACCAAAAATGATTATAGAACTCCCACCGTGTGCGGTTCTGCCCTTATGCCATCTCTTCAACGCTATTTCGAAGCTTGAATACTATCCATAAAGGTGGAAAAAGGCGGTCAAAGTAATGATTCCAAAGCCAGGCAAAGACAAAACCTAACCCTTATCCTACAGACCAATCAGTCTTCTAACGTGTCCAACAAAACTGTTTGAAAAGGCATTTCTAAAGCAACTAAGTCCCTACCTAAAAACACAGAATACAATACCATCGCATCAATTTGGCTTTCGCAAAAATCATGAAACGATCGAAGAGGTCAATCGCATCATAAAAAAAATTCGTGCCAGCTTTTGAACACTGGTAATACTGCTCAGCGAAGGACTATTGTACAAGACAACAAAACTGCTTCCCCAGAACACTGCTTAACCACACAAAGTACTCGAATCTTATCTCTTCAAAAGAGTGTTCTCAATCAGGTATACCAGTTCGAATTTACATGACTGTGTGCTGGCCCCGTTCTTTGATGCGGACTGGCACATCAAGATAAACGAGACCAAAAGCAGACACGTAACCTTCACATTGAACAGACAAACCTGCCCACCCTGTACCCTGAACAATACGTTAATCCGACAAGCAGACGTAGTAACGTATCTCGGCGTTCACCTAGATAGACGCCTCACCTGGCGGCAACATATAGAATCCAAGAGGACTCAAATGAAGCCTAAAGATGCCAATCTTCACTGGCTTATAAACTGCAACTCTCACTTTAGTGTGAAAAACAAAGTACGCCTCTACAATACCGTGCTAAAACCCATCTGGACATACGGCTGTTAACTATGGGTAAACGCTTCAAGAACCAACATTGAAATTATACAGCGAGCTCAGTCAACGATTCTGCGAACTATCATTGGGGCACCATGGTACCTACCCAGCGAAAACATTCACAAAGATCTCCACATAAAGCTTGTCAACGAGGAAATCCAGATTAAAAAGACCCCAAGAAAAACTTGCGGCACATGAAAATCCTCTCGCAAAGTCGTTTACTCGATTCTGCAGTCAAAGCCGTTTGAAGCGCAAAGATTCTCCAGAAATCCTAGGGC
Organism: Drosophila vallismaia; assembly: GCA_035047325.1. Lineage (NCBI taxonomy): Eukaryota > Metazoa > Arthropoda > Insecta > Diptera > Drosophilidae > Drosophila > Drosophila vallismaia. Next base: position 810,945 of record JAWNPU010000044.1, read on the forward strand.
CGTCTCTAATTAAAAAAATTACTCTACATTGTTAATAATCTAAGTTATACATATAATAAGATACAAAATATAACACAAAAAATATGAAAAAATAACATAAAATGTAATCTATGTAAATATCATACATGTAAGTAATCGATAAAAATAAGTTCTGATTAGATTAAGTTGCCTAGAAGGTAATGGTATAATAATCCTATTAAAAAAAAAATACTATTTGTAAAAGAAACACATGTTTTTGGCCTTTGGCAAAATGTGTAAACATTTAAGTGAACATGTACAAAATTGAACAATTATGGTCTCTATGGTATTCCAGTGTTCTGTTTTATTTCGTAGTACCCGATTTTGCACGTGTATACGCTTATAGGTGGACTTTTTTGCGATCCCCCATAACTGCACTCCATTCAACCATATTAGCATAATATTGGGTTGCCCAATATTGCGCATATACCGCCCTGCTGCTGGGTTCTAAGGTTATATTTTTTGACCGTGCCTTGAAGGTGCGTCACAAAAGTCTCTTGAGTAGGATAATTCCAATATACTCGCTTGCGATGACTGCCACAGAGTTACTTGGTATAGCTGTATTTAAGATGTATTTATTATTAGCTCTTCCAGTGTGAACTTGGACTTCGATATTCAGCCGTTTGCAACAAGCTACACGAGTGTTAAGATATCCCTGCAGTCTTTAGCTGCTTCTCTGCGACAGTTGGTATACTATACAATTGAAATATTATCTTCATATGCCAGAATAAGTGATTTGTAGGCTGGGTGTATCCGTGGTACACAACCAAAAGAGAAACGTTTTGAAAACACTGATCTATGGAACTTCTGTTTTCATTACGAGAAAGGCCTTCAACGTAGATAGTAATTCAAGTATGTATTCCTTACTTTGACATTAAACTATCGTCCTTCAAAATATAATATCTTAAAATACTATTGTAAGGAGCAAGTATGAGATTTTAAATTTTGCACAACAGTCACAATATATTTATTTATTTAACAAAAATTTAACAATGATCTGCTAAATATATATAAAAATATAAATATAACTACAATATAACTATTCTAGGTATTCTAGGATTTTTAATTTATTAACATTAAGAGAGAGTTCAGGGGATAGAGTATGTGATAAGAGGTTATAGTTTTGACATATAGTGCGAAATGGATCGTGTTCAGCGTAGTTGGATCTGCAAATGGGTAACCATAGGGTTCGGAAGGACCTCGTTTTCCTATTGGGGATGCAAAAATATAGTTGGTTTAGGAGGTGTTTAGAATCAACCATGCCATGGATAAGCATATATAGAAACATGACCCCAGCACAGGTTCGGCGCTCCTTCAGAGAAGGTAACTTTAAAAATTTAAGCCTGCAACGGTACGGCGGGAGACGATTATCAGGATCCCAGTTTAATAACAGAAACTGCTTTTGCACCGACTCAATACCATTTTGGTGAGCGGAGTATTAAGGACTCCAAACGCACGAGCAATATTCAAGGGTAGGACGAAGTAGGGTGATATAAAGGGATTTGGTGGTAAAAGGATCGTTAAATTCTTTAGAAATCGCTTAATAAAGGCTTACATTCCTCTGGCTTTATTCGCTGTCACTAAATGTGATCATTAAACCTAAGTTTATGATCAAAAAGAATCTAATCGAAGGATGGCTTCATATCAACGAAGAGTGTGTTGAAATACTCCAGGTTGTCAAATGCCTGAAAGATGTGTTTTACCAATCCGTAGACTCTATGGTGCCGTGTCTCCCTCGAAAGCCAAACTGATCTTTTAATATACTCCTTTGATTAACAAAGACATTAATTTAATTAGCAATGAGCCGTTCTCTCAATTTAGATAAGGAGGAAATGGGGCTTATTGGCGACTCAGTTTCAGCCTCTCATTTGTGGATCATCAAGATAGGAAAGGCCTTTAACGTAGTGCATCATATACTGTCAACACTCTCAGTATTATTTTTCCAAATTTATTATGTCTCCAAATTCAAATGGGACTCTTTACTTTGCTCTATTGAAGCAAAGCCTAAAGGAGTGAAGAGATTCTCTAGATGTTGCCCAAAAGTGTTGGACTTCGATTTCTTATACAAACCTACAAAGCCCTACGCCAGCACCTCGTGGCACATAACAAAAGGCACCTCACCTTCCAACCAAAGGACGAGGGAACGTACAGGGCGGTCATCAAGGGACTTCACCACTCAACGGACCAGACTGAAATTAAAGAAGAACTCCACAAATACGGCCATACTGTGAGGGATTTGCACAATCCCATTGGCAGGAAATCCAAACAACCACTGTGGATATTTTTTGTTTATCTAGAACCAGCGAGCAACAACACAGAGGTTTTTAAAATAAAGAGGATTTGCAGGTCAATCGTCACCGTAGAGCCCCCACTGAAGTTCAACGATTTTTTTTTTTAGCTTTATTTATTGAAGCTTCATCTTATGAGACTAACAATAAGTTTAGTAAATCTTAAGAAGTACTTAACTAACAGTTATTATTGCCACTGATATGGGTTTTTGTGGCCCTAATAATTAGCATTGGGTTGGCATATCATTACGACGAAGTCGGATTCGGCTAGATAGCCGTGTTAAGTCTTTCGCAAGCTTGTTCGGATGGGCACGTAGTTTGTTGCTATATTTTTCCATTTGTTTGACTATTTCGTCTCAAGATGAATACCTAGGTACGTAACTTCATTTGATTTCGGGATAACAGTATTATTTAATACGAGCGAAGGGCAATCTTGTCTGTTGAGGGTAAAAGTTACGTGTTTACATTTTTGTTCATTGACTTTTATTCTCCAGTCGGAAAGCCATTTCTCGAGATGTGCCAGGTAGATAGCAAGTAGTGCAGTAGCTTGCCGTGGGCATTTAGAGCGGCTCAAGACTGCAGTGTTATCGGCAAATATAGATATAGTTAGCTGCCTCGATGTTGGTATATCGGCTGTATATAGCCGGTATTGGGCAAAGTACGCTGCCTTGAGGAACCCCAGTTTCTATGATGTGGTCCTCAGACGTAACAGTGCCGAATCTAACTGAGAACACTCTATTGCACAGGTAAGATTTTAGAAGCTTATGGATGCATTCAGGGATTGTTGATTTAATTTTATGCATTAGGCCATCTAACCAGACTCTGTCAAATGCTTGGGCCACATCGAGAAAAATGGCAGTGCAGTACTCTCTCTTTTCGAATGCAGTTCGAATTTTCGATTGTTCCATGTTTCTCCTGAAAACCAAATTGATGCTCCGGTATCTTGATATTAGTACGCATGTAGGGTATAACAAATGTCATCAGACATTTTTCGAAGAGTTTTGCCATGCATGGTAGTAGACTTATTGGTCTATACGATGATGGAACTGTATGATCCTTTCCCGGTTTCGGTATCATAATGATGATCGACTTTTTCCATAGCGAAGAGAAGTGACCAATTCTATTTATTGCATTGAATAGCTGGCATATAGTTTGGACGGCACAAAATGGAAGTTCGATGATCATCCTAGGGGTTATTAGATCGCTGCCGGGGCTCTTATTAGCTTTTAGTTCTCTAATGATTTTAGCAATTTCAGTTGGTCGAAATTCTATTGGATCCTGTGTCGTTTGGCTTACAACTGTTTCCTCTTGTAAAACGAAATTATTCGTTGCTGGATTTGGTTGAAACACGTTTTGAAGGTGCTTGGCGAAAGTAGAAGCTCTATGTTTGTCGCTGCGGACCCATTCTCCTGCGGAATTTCTTATTGGCACAACAGATTCTACCGGGGGGCTTATAGATGGGTGTGCTCTCCATAATGGATATTTTGTGCTAAAAGGTGCTAATTGCTCTATGTAACGGCGTTGTGTGCATTCCTGCTCGTTGATTAGCTCCTTTCTTAATATACGAGTTGCGTTTTTGAGCCTTTGTTTTGCAGATGGCGATCTATAAGATTGCCATTCTCTTCGTATGCGTCGCTTTTCCAAGACAAGCTGCTCAATTTGAGCGTTTGTCTTAGGTTGCATATACTGAACAGTTTGTTTTTCTGGGGTTGAGGCATGGGCTGCTGCGACAAGGACAGACTCCAAAAGTTTAGTGGTGCTTTCTATGTCAGCCTTGTTGATAATTCTTGGGTTCAGTTCAATGTGCGAGCTTACGAATTTCTTGTTGTTTAGATAGTTAGTTTTATTAGAACTAAGCGGGTGAGTCTTTCAGATCCGGACATTAGAGATAATTAAGGAGCACCGGCGAGTGATCAGAAGGTAGGTCTGGGAGGGATACGGCGTTTATATGATTATGAGAGATGTTTCTTGTGACAGCAAAGTCAATCAGGTCTGGTATCTTTCTGGGTCCGTTGGACGAGATCCTAAGTGCGTTTGCTTTGCAGCTATGAAGCGATCCCCTAGTGTGTTGAAAAAATCCAAAAATTGGTTTTCGGATGTGGCTTGTAAGTAGTTTGTCGCAAAGTCGTTGCGGAAAGTATTTTTTATGCGGTTTCTAATCAGGACTCCAGAGCTTCCATTTGCTTTACCATCAGGGTGGTTGGTGCCGTAGAATGTATAACCATTTATTTGGAATTTGTACTTGTTAGTAAGGTGCGTTTCAGAAATGAACATTACATCAATATGTTTGTCTTGGAGAAATTGAGCCATTTCAAGCTTGTGTCGCAAAACGCCGTGGGCATTCCATAGAGTTATACGTAAGGGAGCCATTTTCATGAATTCGGTCATGTTTAGTTGCATGGTAATAATCAATGTTTCAATATTGCCTTGTGGCTGTCCTGTTGGCTGATCAGCATTTACCTTGTTTTGTTCAGCGAGTGGGAATGGAGTTGTAGGATTTGTAGATGCAAGACCTGATTTAAGCGCACTTGCAAATGTTACGTTCCCTGTTTAAGTGGGCATCAGGTGTATGTTTTGCAGGTATAATTATGCTATGCGTGCTTTGCCCACGCATCATAGTAACTTTTTGGTGAAGCCAATTTTTTAGATCCTTATATACAGGGCAACCTCTGTAGTTTGCTGTGTGGTTGCCTCCGCAGTTGCTACACTTTTTCATGCCGGGGTCAGCTTTGTTTGATGGGCAGTTAACGGAGCTGTGAAGCTCACCACAAGCTACACATGCAGTGCGAAGGGTACAATAAGTTTTTGTATGGCCATATTCTTGGCAACTTGCACACTGTACGGGTCCTTTGCGCTTGTGCGGCTCTTCAACAGAGATTCTACGGTGTAATAGGTATTGCAGCTTATAAATGGGGTGAGTCTCGTTTTTCTTCACTGCCCATGAGTCTAGTTCAAGTTCGACCTTGAAGAGAGGTTGTGGCTTTTTATCTTTGTTAAATATGTTGATAACTGTTTTCGGCTTAAAGCCTTGTTCTATTAGGGCTCCTGATATTTCCTCAGGATTTATTTCAGGCTCAAGGTCTTTAATAACTATTTGTATACCCTTGCTGCTTTTTAGTTGGTACGTATAAAAGTTTTTCCTGGCATCGTTGAGGTATTTGGTAAGCGCTCTGAAATTTACTTCCGTTTTGACTTGCAATTTTGTTTCGTGAATGCCGTTGGTCAGGGGAATTATGTGGAAATTGTCTTTCCCAATAAGGTCCATTATTTTGTTTACGTGGGCGCTGGAACTTTTTTCTCTGATGTAGATTGGAGGCGGTCTTCTTAATGTCTTTATCAGAATTTGGCTGATCGTCTAAATCATCGGACAAAATGGCAAATCGGTTTTCATTATTGGGCATATTAGTTTTCTGTCTTGTTATGTCACAGATTATTTTTGATTTATTACCCGTTGAAGAATTTTGCGGGCTTAGTTTTCGTTTTATTTGTATATATCGATCTATACCAGTCTGTATGGTCGAGGAACTTTTTTTTGCTGTGGGGAGAGAGGATTGAGTTTTGCTTTTTATTGGTGGAGCGGGTATTGAGGTTGTCGGCGTTTCAACATTCTGTAAAGAAGAGCGTATCGGCAATGAAGCATAGCAACTGTAGTTGATGTTGCTATAGTTGCTGCAGTTGTGGTATTGGTTACTGAGGTTGCTGAGAGCGGAAGAGTTGAGAGTGGGAGAGCTGGGAACGTAACAGCTGTGAGCGCGGGAGGTGAGTGTGTGTTTATTGGTGTAGCGGGTGTTGTTGTTGGTGTACGCGCATGTAAATTTGGCGCGCATTCTGCTCTCCATTGCTGAGGGTAACTGTTGGGTCTCTCCAATGCTGGAGAGCCAGATCGCGCTCTTTCATCACTTTGCGGGTGCAAGCTTTGATAATTGTTTGTGAAATTTGATATGTGGGTGAGTGAGAGGTCGGAGTTGTTTTTGTTTTGTTTAGCTTGAAGCTCTCGCTTCTGATTTTGATTTTGAGTACCGGTTGCGCTCATATTTAGTTTTGTGTGTTGTTTTCACTTGTTTTTTTTTTTGATTATTTATTTGCAGAAATATATGTAGGATATTTATTGTTTACACAATTGTTTATCTTAATAATATTTGGTATTATAATAGTTTGGTAATTCTATTTAGTGTTTAATAAAAAGATAACTCATGCCAACACTTCTTGATCTCCGGACATACGACGACTACACAACTTTGCCTTTGCCTCGCTCTTTTCTTCCTCGACTGACTCTTCCTCCTCTGCCCACGCTCACGACGCCACCCCTTGCGATGACCATCGATCATCGCATATCGATAACCATCGTTACATTCGGCCATCCTGATCACTGTCGTCTGACCCAGACGACCATAGATCCTCACTTGTAGACGCGTAATTCCATAGCTTCATATTTTCTTGACATATGGCAGTTATTGTAGGGCCTTCCACCTGAGCTGCTTTCCGTACATCGTAACGGCCATTTCTTTTTACCTTAGTTACTTGATATGGCCCGAGAAAACTGCTCGCTAGTGTGTGAATTGTTTTTTGCAATGCAAAATTGCCAACACTGTGTGCATCCGCTATAACTTCATGCTCCGCTCCGCTTTGCTTCTCCTCCAGCTGTTTGCGCAGCTCCTGAAGCTGCTGCTCCAGTTCCGCGTTCTCCTGACCGCGCTTCTTCAAATTGAGGGCATACTTCTTGAGCTTCCCCCTGAGCTCTCGCGCCTTCTGTTGCTGGAGACTGGCAATTTGCTTATCCTTCTCCTCACAAAGCTGCTCCAAGTGCTTGATTCGCTCTTCCTGGCCAGGCGGATTCTGTCGTAGCTGCTACAGTTCCTTTTGGAGAGATTGAATTGTGGTATTCCGTTGCTTGATCAGTTCCTTGACAGTTCCAGACTTTTCGAAATTGGTGGATTTCGACTCCAGTTGGCGCCGCAAATCCTCCAGAGAGGGCTGTTGGCCCACTAACTTCTCGTCCAGCTGGGACAACTCTTGCTGCCTTTGGTCAAGCTCCTTTTGTAGCCTCGCGACGTCCTGCTTGAGCTTGGCGTTCTCCTCCTTGCGCTGGCTACTCTCCTGGCCCATTTGGAAGATCTCCTCATCCGCTTCCTGGCGTTTGCGACGCAGCTCCTTGTTGACCAGTTCCTGCTCCTGCAGCTGCTGTTTCAGCTGCTTTAGGTTGCCACGATTCTCAAGGTTCGCATGTATCTTGGCCTTGATTTCCTCGTTCAGCTTGACCACCTGCTGCTGCAGTTGCTCCACTTTCTCTTGATTATCTTCCTGGGGCTTTGTTTGCTCCTCTAGCACGATCTTCATCGATACCGGGCATTCAGCGTTGTTTTCGGCTGGCTTGTACTCTGCTATCATTGACTCGATCATCGGATTGTACTGTGGAGAAGTATCTATGTTACTACCAGTCTCGACAATATTGTACATACTTAGCTCTTTTGATTCAGCGCATTCCGGCCGCGCTGACGCCTTTGTTACAGCTTGTGGGTAATTTGAAGATATATGACCACTGCCTGCACATTTAAAACATTTTGTTTCTGCCTTGCAGTCTTTCCTCATGTGTTCATTAGATCCGCAGTTATAGCAACGAATACTTTTTCCATCGGTTATATTTTTTATGCCACCACTGTATTGCATTTGCGGTTTTTCGATAACACACTTGCTTTCGTACAACTCATATTTTTCCAACAGTTCGCTGTATGACTTGCTGCCGTACAGTGCAAATTTGAATTCGCTTTTAATATCCAGCCCGTCAACTATATAAGCGATAATAGACTCCACATCGACTTGTCCAAGGCACTTTTCGACGCGCGCTTAAATTCGCCAATTACGGCATTTTTAAGTTGCTCATATGTGCTCACCAACTCTGACTCCAGAAACAACTTGGCTATTTTAACCATTTTTCCTCGTGCCTGCACATATCGTTGTTTTTCCGTAAGCTCATATGCATCTGCATTCAGCTCAAAATTTTCAAGCCAAATATCCACTGGGATGCTGACGCCATCGAAGTCAGGTACAATTTTTGTAAAATTGTCTGCAGTTACTTTCGGCTCTTTCTGGGTAATTTCATCAGCTTGAATCTTAAGAGTAAGCAGCAGTAGTATATTTATTGTTTACGCAATTGTTTATCTTAATAATATTTGGTATTATAATAGTTTGGTCATTTTATTTAGTGTTTAATAAAAAGATAACTCATGCCAACACTTCTTGATCTCCGGGCATACGACGACTACACAACTTTGCCTTACTCCGGACACGACGACTTTTCGGCTTGACGATCTTTTTAATACTTCTTAACTTTCAACTCGCTCTTTTCTTCCTCGACTGACTCTTTCTCCTCTGCCCACGCTCACGACGCCACCCCTAGCGATGACCATCGATCATCGCATATCGATAACCATCGTTACATATATAAGGTTTTTAACACATATAAATATGTATTAGCGTCTTTTCGCTTTTAAATAATGGTTGCCCTTGGGCTTGAATTTTTGAACTTAGAACTTCAATATTAACTGGAGCTCTGCTGAGGCACGTCTGTCGGGGTTGAAGTTGAATGTACGAATGAAGTTCAACGATGTTCCACAATGTTTTAGATGCCAAGGGTTCGGACACACCCAGCGCTACTGTTTCCTGGAACATCGCTGTGTGAAATGTGGTTATTCTCACGACTCTAGGTCATGCACCAAAAAAGATGAAGAGAAAGCATGCTATTTACATTGCCGAGCTGATCACCCTGCGTCGTTCAGAGCAGCAATCTCCTAAAGCCAGACCCGTTGAGAGTAGCAACGAACCACCTCACATCCAGATACCAACTATTATCAATGGTACGAGTAACAGGGACGTACTTCTAGGAAACCAAGCGACACAGCAAACGAATCCCCAACAAACCCCTCAAACCACTCCCGAAGCCTCAAAACCCAACCGGCTTGAAACGATGTTTGCTCGCATGGAAGGAACGATTGAGAGGATGATGGAAAAGTTGATCTCGCAGATGTTCTCGCAGATGACACAGTTTATAGCTCCCATCCTCAACAGAAAGTAATGCAAATAAGTCTTAATATAGTTTTTTGGAACTCAAACGAACCAGAGGAGATTGCGCACGAGATCGCCTCCTTAAAAAAGGTCAAGTAACCAGGTCCTGACTGAATCGATGCAACAGCACTGAAAATGTTGCCCATAATCTGTTCCCAAAGGCTGGCTAACATCTTTAACAGCTGCCTCCGTCTATGGTACTTCCCGAAGGTGTGGAAACGTGCTGAATTAATTGTTCTTCTCAAGCCTGGAAAACATGAAGCCAATCTAGCATCGTATCGTCCGATCAGTTTGCTAGCAATCCTCTCTAAAATACTTGAAAGAGTATTTTTGCGTCGAGTACTGCCAGTATTGGACGATCCCTGATCACCAGTTTGGCTTTAGACGCTTCCATGGAACACCTGAGCAATGCCACTGGCTTGTTGAGAGCATACTTGAGGCCTTCGAAAAAAAAGAAGTACTGCTGCGCCATTATGCTGGATGTCAAACAGGCGTTTGACAGAGTCTGGCACCCTAGACTCCTTTTCAAAATAAAATCCCACCTTTCAAGTTCCCTCTTCGCCTTCCTCAAGTCGTACACTGAGGAAAGAGATTTCGGAGATGGGGTTCATCAATCAGCACGCCTAGGCCTATAAGAGCAGGAGTACCTCAAGGCAGTGTTCTTGGACACTCTATACAGCGGACCTTCTCATCACCCCCTCTCGGAACCTAACAGTAGCTACATATGCAGATGACACCGCCTTCCTAGCCTCCGCCACAGATCCCCAGGAAGCATCAGCCATCATACAGAGACAACTGGATGCTCTCGATCCATGGCTGAAACGATGGAACGTCGTGGTCAACGCGGAGAAATCCTCCCACACAACCTTCGCACTACGAAGGGGGGATTGCCCCCCCCGTCACACTCAACGGGGAAATCATCCCTACGAATAACACTCCCAAATATATAGGGCTGTCCCTGGACCGCAGGCTCACATGGCTCCCTCACCTGATCAACAAGCGCAACCAGGCCAACCTACGACTTAAGCAACTGCACTGGCTCCTGGGGAGAAGGTCCAAGCTCAAATAAAAACTTAAACTGCTTATTTACAAAGTAGTGCTAAAGCCAATCTGGACCTATGGGATTCAGTTGTGGGGCACGGCAAGCTGTTCTAACCGCATCAGAATCCAGCGGTTTCAGAATAAATGCCTGAGAACATTTTCTAACGCCCATCCGTACCATGAAAACTCAATAATCCACAAAGAGCTTGGAATTCCTTCGGTAGCAGAGGAGATCACCCGACTCAGCGAAAGATATACAAAAAGACTGGACAACCACCACAACCACCTGGCAATCAACCTCCTAGATAATAACCAATCCCTAAGACGCCTGAAAAGGAAACACCCGCTTGACCTCCCCCACCAGTAGACACCTAAGTAAACCTCATTAGATATACATTTCCTGTACCTGCCTTAAGTCAAGGTCACCCTCAAACCATTTAATGATTGTCCACTCGGATAGATTTTAAATATAAAATAAGAAAGTAAAAAAAAAAAAACAGTGTTATCTAAGGATCACAATTTTTGCTAGAAGAAATAACTTTTGAGTAACCCAAGAAGAACGTGCAGTTGTCTTACTGTCAAGTCGCATAAAATTCGGTCCTATGGATCTTGAAAACAATTTCCTCTTTTTCGGAGGCGCCTTTTTCTTTTAATTAAATCTCTGGCCTTTGGAAGAATGTCATAAGTTACATGACAAAGTACAGGCTCAGTTGAAGGCAGTAACAGGTCTTATATATAATATTCACTTGAAATTTGAAAAGTGTTCTCGTTGCTTTTTTTGATCGAGATATTAGTTGGAAAAATATCTCATGCTACAGTTTAAAAGCGACTTGAACAATACGACTTATGATTAACGGACAACTTTTTCTACCATACAAATAAAGTTTAAGTAAGATTCCCTAGGTTGTCCCGCAGCCGCAGTCCGTACAGAAGGGGGGGAGGGATTGCGTAATCGCCTCGTGGTCGGCTACTCTGCGAGGTCGGTTTAGTGGGCATCTTCTTCTCCGGGGGGTGCACTGGCCGGCTCGCCGTGAGCTCAGCACTGTTCCTGAACATGTGCAGGATGTGGTGGGATAATTTCTATCCGTTAATATTCCTTAGGGCGAGATAATCAATTTAATAAGATCAGCTTTGGCTAGATTCAATTCTATGAGCTATTGCTCTTTATTACAATTAAAATCGAAATCACTTTTCTCTCTACCTACTATCTCTACTTAAGCTAAGTAAGGTCGGTCGGCAAGGCTGACCATCATATCTCACCACACCGGTGAAAGCAACGGGAACCCAGCGCGGCCTCTAACAGCGTTTATGCTGAATTTGCATATAAAATCACAAGGGTGATACAATAAACTCCCAAGATTTATTCCAACTTACATGCTACTTATTTTTTTTATTAAAATTGTATTTATTTACATTGCAGTCTACTGTTACTATTTATAGTAACTTCTACTGCAGAGATTCATAATTTCTATCGAGTATTTACATACTTAAACCTAGTTAGGGTCTATTGGCATTATTTAATTTAATTAATTAATTTATATATCTTCTTGGCAGATCTGTTGGATGAATGCGCAGGAGCCTTCTTCTCGCCCTCAGTCCCATTACTTCTTTCCTCTTCAAGAGTTTTCGAGCCAACTGGTTAGGGTGGTTTCCCAATTTATTTATGTACGCGATTGCTTGCTTATTTATGACATCGCCAATCCTTGGTACCCTCAGCTCCGTTTCAATGTCTTTGTTGCGGATGTACCAAGCCGCTCCAAATAGTTTACGCAAAATTTGCGACTGCGCCACACGAATTTTGTTGAGGTGCGACTTTGCGGCGATGCCATATACTTGGATGAAATATCTCCAAATAGGAGCCAATACAACCTTATAAATTTTGGCCTTGTTTGAAATTGAAAGATTGTTTCGAGGCCTAAGGAGCCAAGCCATGCTGTTCGCCTTTGTTTTGAGCCGCCGAGTTACATCCGTTACATGGCGTTGAAATGTAAGTCGCTTATCCAGAGTGACATCGAGGTATTTATGGGCGTTCGATTGTGTGAGGAGCTCTCCATGCAGAAACACACCTGGTGATGTGTCTTTTCTCAGGATGTACGTCACCGAAACACACTTTTCCGGATTGACTGCGATGTTCCAGCGTAGGGTCCAGTTCTCAAATTTTTTTAGGTAAAGCTGAAACGTATCGGTGGCTGTATAGACGCAAGTATCTCTGGCCAGGACTGCAGTGTCATCAGCAAAGGTGGCAACTAGCAGGTCATTTGGATCTGTAAGCGACATTTTTTCAGCTGAGGGCATGTCGTGCGTATACAGGCTATATAGTGTTGGACCTAACACACTTCCCTGGGGTACACCTGCTCTGACTCTTTTTGTTTGGGAGGACAGTCCGTCCTGTACTACTTTAAAGGATCGCTCGTGTAGGAAGCTTTTTAATATCAAAAAGAGTTGACGATTTAGTAGGCTTTGAAGTTTGTGCAGCAGTCCTTCATGCCACACTCTGTCGACAGCCTGCTGGATGTGCAGAAAAGCTCCAAGGACGTACTCCTTTCCATGGAAACCTTCCAGCACAAACTTCACTACGCGGTGAGGCTGTTCAGGTGTGCCATGCCTGAGCCAAACTGAAACTTTGGAATAGCTTTTTGAACCTTTTGGGATTCGAGCAATCTTCTCAGGATGCATCTCTCAAGTAATTTGCCAAATGCTGGAAGCAGGCTTATTGGGCGATAGGAGTCTAATTCCTCTACTGGCTTCCCATTTTTATGGAGCATAATGATATTCGCCTTCTTCCAGGCACTTGGGAAGTGTCCCAGTCGAAGAGCAGAATTGAAAATTAGACGGCTGGAATCTTTTCTCCAAGTTTCTGGCAAACGCTTCAGCTCTGTCCTGAGGTGATTTTGCCCAAGTGCCATCTGGGTTACGAACTGGAAACTTTGGAGCAACTTCTCTCTTGAATCTCTTCGTGAGCTTCCAGAGCGCGAATTTTGAGTTTTCATCGGCAGTAGCTTTCCTGAGGAACGCGTCAGTTGCTTCTCTTTTCAGATTGGCCAGTACTTTTCTCACCGGATTTGATATCCTTCGGTACAATCTGTCAATTATTAGGTCATTGGTCCTGATGAACTCACGCCGAAGACGTTTCTTGAGAGTTAAGAGTCCTACTGCTTCCGGAGAGAGAGTGACGCTGCTATGCAAGTTTCGTAGGTGAACTGCGCCGCCAGGAGCTGCAATTTGAGCTGCATCTTTGATCTTCTTCATAAAAGTTTTCACCGCTTTCTCGATATCGTCTGCTGTATTTATCTCTGTATTAAGGTTAAAGGCATTGTTAAGTTCGTACTGAAACAGCCTTATATTCGCACCAGGTGGAACGAGCATCCTAATAGGGGCGGTGACGTTTTTAGTGAAGCGATCAGCGGCAAGTGATCGGAAGATAGATCATACTCACGTACTGATAGTAGACTGTTAGCTATACCTTTGTACAAGAAGAAGTCGATACATGAAGGTACATTCCTCGTGTTATACGGGTAGTGAGTGGGTTTGCCTATAGCCAGAACTTGAGTTGAGCTGCCGGAGATAACATCGTGAAGTGCTGTGCCTCGAGCATTCGCTCTTATACTACCCCAGAGGCGATGCTTCGCGTTAAAATCACCTCCAATGATAAACTTTTGACCATGTTGACCAATGAGACTATCAAACTCAGAGGAAGTCCAAGGCAGGCCTGGAGGAAGGTACACAGCTGACACCGTAATTTCGCCAAAATTAGTGGAAATTTTTACCGTCGCCATTTGTAGGTGATTCGTTGTGATCGAATGCAGATGACAGTGTACTAATTCCTGCCTGATTAGGATACAAACTCCACCTCTGGCTCGAACTCCTGGGTGATCTGCTCTATAGCAGCTGTAACCTATCATATTGAGGTAGGATCCGTCGTGTAGGAGTGTCTCTGAAATAAGCATAACATCAATTTCGTCCTTGCTGAGAAACACTTTAAGCTCATTAGCATTTGGGATAATGCTACGAGCGTTCCAGGTTCCGAGGCGCAGTTTACAAGCATTAATTGCGCTGCGTCAACGACTTAGAACCTCTGAGTTCTTTGATCTCCTCAAATAACTCAGCGATGGTTTTTTGTAGACCAGCAATGGTCTGCTGCATTGAGATGATGATTTGTGCGAGGGAGCCTTCAATTGCCGTTTGGTTGAGATGTTGAGGTTCGCCTGTGTTTGTTACAGGAGCAAACGCAGCATTCGGAAAAGTCTGGAACCTTGTATTTGAGAAAGCATTTCGCTGTTGGGAGAATTTCCCGTCAGGTCGTGTGCTCTGTTGTCCAGTTCTAGTCGCATCTGCATACGATAGACCCTGCCGCACGATTGAGGATGGAATAGCTTGTTGCTTGATGTTGCGCATGGGCTGTGGATGTTTTACGCGGGTCATGGGAGTAATGTTGATTCCAGTTTTTCGGCTTTTGAGTCTCTGGACGTAAATTCTACAGCCCTTGTGAGTTGCCTCATTTTTTCCTTGGCAATGAACGCACTCCAGGTCGTCATAGGTCCTTGCCTGGCATTGACTGGAACCAGTCCAAGGAGGCAAACTGCATCTACCATATCTGGGCTCCTTAGCGCAATAGTTTTTGGTGTGATCAAAGCCAAAACATCGGTAACATTGACGCAAAGTAACATTTTTTCTCGGCAGTTCCACTCTGACTCTTTGACGGCCAACTTTACTTATTTTTAAAGCTTCTCTGTTATTAATAGCTTTTTTGATGTCTATAAACCAGACGTTCTGGCCAGAAGCCTTACCTGGAACCGGTTCAGAGGAGTCAACAGTCTGTGACTTCACCTTTGGATTATAGGTATTAACCACAGCGTGACCATGGGAGGTGAACGCATTTAAAATTTGCTCAATTGGGGTAGAAGCAGCCAAGTTGCACACCACAACCCTGTAGGCTCTGTCTTCCGGGAGGCAGAAGTGAGTGTATTGGAGATGAACTTCTGATAATTTTTTAGTGATAGCTCTATGGGCATCAGAGTCACGGGGGTATATGCGCAAGTTCCCATTTCGCGCGATCTTGAGCTCATATGAGTCAGACGATACCGCCGAGTCGAGAAGTCTTTCTAAGGCAGGTACGTCGCTGACAGCAAGTACTGTTATGTGGCTAGGTATAGGTGACTTTTTTGCCACTGGAATTTTTGCTTGTCCAGTTTCTTCTTCTGCAACGGTTTCGAATGGTGAATGTCCATGCTAATTTCGCCTTCTCGACAGTCATCTAGATTTGCCAGAGCAGCAAATTTAAAGCGAGATGATTTCTAGGTTCAATTAAATGGGCTCTTTTTTTCGAACTTTTCGGTGAGGTTGGTAGGCTTCTCTTCTTGGATGAAACTTTTTGCCAAGAGACTGAAGCCGGCTGGAATGTAGGCGTACTACTATTTTTTTCAATTTGCGGTAATAGGCGACTATTTGCAACTGTTATCTGGTTAGGGTTGTTTAATTGGCTTGGGCTGCTAACCATAAAAGGCTCCCTGCCAGTTGTGCTAGGCGGGGGCATGCTCTGAAAGGAGCATCCCGTTCGTGGTACCTCTTGTAACTCCGCTTTAGTGCACCCAGCGACTTCCGACATCCCGGAATCGATCGACCATACTTCTCTTGAAGCACCTCTATTTTTTAATTTCCTCGATAAAATAAAAGGTTTGATTATTTTGCCAAAAACTTTTTTTTTTTTTTTGTTTTGTCGGAAAAAATTTAATGAAAATAAAATCGAACTGATCCCTTTCTCAATGATGATTTGACTGTGCATGCTACTTATTAATCGTGTTAACTTACTTGTATACACTATTCGTTTTTAGATTTTTAACAAGGGCTATGTGATCTGAGTCTTAGTCCCACCCTTAACAGATATTTGCAAGAGCATCAAATATCCCATGGTATAAAATCAATGTTAGTTTTAAAATTAAATGTAAAGGATATCGACTTAGGTAGTAAATACATAGCTTGCCTTTTCAGCATCCCGTGTTCTATTTGTTCAACAAAATATTAAAAGGATTCACTGAACGATATCCCTTTCTCCATTTCTGCAAGTGCTTATCTCTATCAGTTTGCGCTCTTATTAATCTGAATTAATTCAGCATCCCGTGTTCTATTTGTTCAACAAAATATTAAAAGGATTCACTGAACGATAGCTCTTTCTCCAATTTCTGCAAGTGCTTATCTCTATCAGTTTGCGCTCTTATTAATCTGAATTAATCCCAATTAGATAGGTTTCGAGTAATGAGTTTCCAAATTTAATTTTGTTTTATTTTTTATATACGTTCTCTAATATAAAGTTTTATAGTGACTATCTGTAAAATCGTGCAACAAGCTGATTTTCCAGTCCCAATCTTGCATTCCTCTCTGGCTGTGTCGAAACGTCGTAAATGCTAAAAGTCTCCGTTTCACTTCCGGTTGTACTGGATATCGTAATGTTCAAAAGGATATGCGAACTTTCATGAGTCAGACTACAAATGGGTTTCAAAAGTTGCTCGGTAGTTTCCGTAAGATCAACAACCAACTCTCTGCCCTTGATTCACAACTCAGCAGCCTCTAACTGCTAAATGAGTTTCCCAAGCATAAAATATCTGATCTTACGGATGCCGTAACACAAAAACTCCTACAGGTGATTTCCCCCTCTAAACATATTTTCATTTCATTTGTGGCCCCTGACCACTTGGAAATTGATATTTCGGCTATATCCAAGCCAAATCGAAGGACGTTGTTAAAGTGGACAACATTAAAAAGTTTAAATATACTTGTTGGAGACTCATGTAACCCTTAAGGATACGTGTATCTTTATGTTCGACACGATTTTTTCGCCCAGCTTCTATCCGCGGAACATATACGAACAAGAACATTAGCCGAGTACAGTCAAGAAAAAAATTTACGAGCCTATGAGAGATAAACTCCCCAAACCTAAAAACCCCGAACAATTATCGGTCTAATATTCTTCTTCAGCAAATTCTTTTTCTTCAAAAAACTAACAACTTCCCTTACTCTTACCTATTAAAATACTAGGCCCCTACGGAGTAAGCTCCCTAAGCTTTATACTGAGATTTCTTTATTTAAATCCTACATAACTGTCTATAAAATCCTAAAAAAAAGAAAGAAAACCACAACCACTTTTTAAAGTCACGCTGAAACCTGGCACTTAAGCTATTAGGAGAAATGAAGTACACTCTATTTACAAGCTAAAGTTTCTTCGGCATCGTAGAGTTACCATTGGTAGAACCAAACAAGTGCAAAGGCCCCGTCCAGTGCACTTATTGCCAACAATATGGTCACACAAGAGCAAATTGTGATATGCGCACATATTGAGTGTCTACTGTACACAAATACAACCTAATATTTTAACAAAAACAGAAATACTAGCACATTGTAGAACTTTTTTACAATGTTCAAGTAAACGGTTCAGCCCAAGTGCAACTGTAAGAAGATCACTCATTTGAGCGGACCGTTAATCACAAAAGTGCATAATCAGCGTTTCCACGCTAGTTATATACTGACCATTACAACATGCGCGCATATAACACTCCACATTCCCTTCAGCGCTGAGTTGCAGTTAAAATAATAAATATATAATAAAGCCGGTCCGCTGCTGGCGTCACCGGCAGCGCAGCTCGGCGTTATAGACTAAGAACACTTATATATACAGGTATCCCTCGTATAACGCGATAGTTACGTTCCAGAAGAATTGCGCGTTATATAAATCCGCGTTATCTTAACCTTAGTTTTCATATAAATTTGGGGGTTATGTTCCAATAGATTTTTTTTTAATAATATACGTACTAAATAACAGATGCACATATTTTTCAACTAAATACCATGAAAAAATTCAGACTTTCTTATACAATTAAAAACACAAGATATTAATAATTGAAAAATCGTTCATCAAAAAGGAACTTTGTTTTCGGAGTTAAATTGAAGTATTTTTCGGAATTTTGTGTTTTGTTATTCCAATTTTATTTTTTTTTTTGTGCGGCCTACCCGCACTTGGGACTTGATGGACTGCGCATTATACGGGCCAGGTCGGGCTGCCAAGAGCGGAGTCCCACTGTGTCCGTTGCCCCTTCGCTGCCGTTGCTGCTGTGACTAATTTTTTGCATAAACTTTAATTGAACGCCAACCTTGAGTATGGACTGGCAGGCCCCGCCGCGTGCCATCAAGCCCTGCCCTGCGAGAACAATGCCCTACAAGAAGGCCCTCAAAGCAAGGAAGTACAGCTCGAGCAGAGACTCAAGCTGGTTCTTCTTACTCGGAGCCCAGCGAGATCAAGCGCAAGCCTGCGCGTAATAGCCAAGGACAGGACCCAGACGTCACGCCTAGAACCAGCGCAGCTCTGCGCAGCAAGCTGCCAAACAACCCCTTTTCCCTCCTCTCAAGCAAAGAAGATGACGACGAACATGACGAACCCGAAACTGCCTCAGACGCAGTGGCATCTAAAACAGCAGAGAAAGCGAACCCGATCCCGAAGACCCTCAAGCCTCCCTCCATATCCCAGACGTAACCGACATTACCGCGGTTGTCAAGATGATAACGACTCTCGTGGGTACCAAAAAGGGTTTCTCACACAAAACGGAGAGAAATAATAATGCACGCTTAATGATGCCAGACAAGGAGTCCTACAAAGCCCTACGCCAGCACCTCGTGGCACATAACAAAAAACACCTCACCTTCCAAACAAAGGACGAGAGAACGTACAGGGCAGTCATCAAGGGACTTCGCCACTCAACGGACCAGACTGAAATTAAAAAAGAACTCCACAAATACGGCCATACTGTGACGGATCTGCACAATCCTATTGGCAGTAAATCCAAACAACCACTGGGGATATTTTTGTTTATCTAGATAAAGATGACGAGAAAGCATGCTGTTTACATTGCCAAGCTGATCACCCTGCGTCGTTCAGAGCAGCAATCTCCATAAGCCAGACCCGTTGAGAGTAGCAACAAACCACCTCTTATCCAGATACCAACTATCATCAATGGTACGAGTTACAAGGACGTACTTCTTAGAAACCAAGCCACACACCCAAGGAATCCCCAACAAACCCCTCAAACCACTCCCGAAGCCCCAAATCCCAACCAGCTTGAAACGATGTTTGCCCGCATGGAAGGAACGATTGAGAGGCTGATGGAAAAGTTGATCTCGCAGATGTTCTCGCAGATGACACAGTTTATAGATCCCTTCCTCAACAGAAAGTAATGCAAATAAGTCTTAATATAGTTTTTTTGGAACTCAAACGGTTTGCAGAGCAGCAAAGCCCAAGTAGAACATCTCATAAAAACAGACAATATCGATGTTCTTCTAATTTCAGAATCCCACTTTTGTCCCAGATCCTACTTTAACATTAGCGGGAACGAACTGTTACATGCCAACCATCCATCTGGCAGAGCACGCGGAGGAGCAGCTATGCTCATCAGGAGTGGCATTCAGTACACGGAACTTCCCGTGTTTCAGGAGGAATGGGCTCAGTGCGCCGTGACCAGGATTTCTAGCTCACAGGGGTAGGCGTACTAGGTAGAGGTGATGGAATAATCTTCTGCTGCTGCTTATTATACCCTGTACCCATTGAAAATGGGTGAAAAGGGTATCATAATATGGTGCAAATGTATGTAACAGGCAGAAGGAAGCATCTCCGACCCCATAAAGTATATATATTCTTGATCAGCATCAACAGCCGAGTCGATATAGCCATGTCCGTCTGTCCGTCCGTCTGTCCGTCTGTCTGTCCGTATCAACGCCTAGATCTCAGAAACTACAAAAGCTACAGACATGTGCCATATATCGTTGTATAGGTTAACATACGCAGTACAAGTTTGTTGTTTTATTTTTGATATCACCCCCGCTACCCCGCAAATCGCAAAAAACTGCCACGCCCACAATTATTAACCTAATGCTGTGCAATTCGGCATATGCGTTGGTGCTTATAAAAGCTATCTAATTTTTTAATTTGATCCAAATCGGATAAGAAACACGAAAGGAATGCCACATGCAAAATCTATGGCAAGGGAAGCAGAAGCGCAGCAAAATACGCATTGCGCGACGCTGACTGCGACGTTGGCAGCGAAATGTGTATGGCTTTATGACACACGAAACTTATTTTCTTTTTTAATAGAATATTGTTTCATTTATTTATTGATACTAAATAAATAAATTGTAAGCATGTCTAAGGGTACAGGGTATTTTGCAGTCGGGAAACTCTGCTCCCTTACTTGTTTACAATATAATTGTGTTCATTTATATATAGATATACCTTATCAATTTTACCTATAGTAGAATAAGCAAAAGCATTAAAGGGTGTAAAAGAAACTTATACAAAAAAAAATTAAAAAAAGTTTCTAGATCCACAATATCCATCCTCTTCAGGCGGGACCATGTTATTTAAGTTCCTAATCTTCTTGCCAGGGTTGGGGTTACTTAGAAGCTATTTATAGTATATTCTTGCTTTTATGTTAAAACAATCTCCAAATAGAGAATCGCGAAGCTCACGATATATGCCAATATTATGAATTTACCATTCTGCACCAGATATACAATATTTCTGACAAACGAGTTTCGAAAAACCCTGATTTCTACACAGTATTTCCAGAACGGAGCAAGGATGGGAGAGTATATCTTTATTTTGCTTCTTAGGCTCAGTTTGCTGTTTGAGGAAGTCAACCTTCAAACTGTTTAGTACAATTCTTATATGCAATTTATTTGTCAAGAGTGACGCCTAGGTACTTTCTTTCATTCTTTTTTGAAGTTGCCCTCCATATGGGAAGACTAAGGCCCTCGGGGAATTAGTGATCACCGCTTCCATTGCTGGATTGCCCAGTACTCAAATTTTTTTAATGTACTGATTTATTAATGCAGTCAGACCCTAGGGAGCGCCGAAGTTGTTACGTCTCCAGTAACATGTAGAAAGTGGGGTCAGGCGATCATAAAAAAGGCTTAACTTTTTTGAAGACCATGCCTCTTTTAAAACAGTTGGAAAAGCACTGTTGAAGTAAAACGTTGAAAAACTTGGCTTAAAATGGCAGTAGCTCGACGCTATAGTTGAAGTATAACAGTGGAAGCCTGGAGCACTATAATATAATCGAGGACGAAGTAGCGTTTTAGAAAGAAGCATGTCATCAATCTTCTGTTTTTTTAGAGTAGAGTTGATTTACAGATCTCTTTAGTACCTGAAGCGTATTGGAAATGCTTCCCAGGAAATGCTTCCCATTTTTGCTTAAAAGGTATGTTTCTAAGTACAGCTTTTACCCACTTTATGCTTACCTAGAAGAGAGAATGCATGGAAATATTTTTTTAAATCTGGCAGCTTCGCATTCTTTTCTCTTTCGGTGCTTTGTGCTTGAAGAAGTGCGGATTTAAAAAATTGTTTTGTAAGACGTCCGCAAAGAATAACCCTTGTTGAATAATTGATAAAGGTATATTTTTTTAACATTTTGGCTGCGTTATTTTGGTCAGAATAAATGGGATATTAGTATTCCTCGCACTTTGTTTTGGCGAATCGCTTTCCAAAAGTGATCGCAAGTAGCGTCGTTCCTTCGCATGTTTAAAACCATAACAATGATAGCACTGACAAATTCTAACGTTCATGCTCATGTGGGCTCAGCCAAATTCTTTGTCTACCTCTTTTTGATATCTGCAAGGCCTTTTGTTTTTTGGAGCTTTTCCTGGTCAACATACCAAACGGTAGGACGCTCAGGTCCTTTATCTTTTTCAGTGACCTCCTTTTCAAACAAATTAACAACCGTGCTATGTTTTGGCAAAGCCTCAGTAGTCTGTTCTTTTGGGAATTCAGTAAGGAGTATCGTCTTCATCTCAAAATTGGTATTAACGTTTGGCACAGTAATACGATGGCACAGTAATACGACAGAGATGCATCAACTGGATGCCTTTCTGTTGTAATGAGACGAGAAGATTTTTTTATGGGGGCCACTGCGGTGTAACGCTTATTAGAGTTTCCTTTTTTTATGCCTCTCGTCAGGGCTATCGGCTAACACATATTGCATTGGCCACGTTGCTTAGGGTCAAGGTTGTCTTCAAAAAGGGAAACATCATTCACATATATAGCCACTTGGCAGTTTCTTTGTGTAGCTTTGTTTATTAGCTCTGGATCTGGCGG
Organism: Drosophila vallismaia; assembly: GCA_035047325.1. Taxonomy (NCBI): domain Eukaryota; kingdom Metazoa; phylum Arthropoda; class Insecta; order Diptera; family Drosophilidae; genus Drosophila; species Drosophila vallismaia. The sequence goes on from JAWNPU010000044.1 coordinate 833,484, forward strand.
CGCGTAACTGCATTGGAAATACAACAGCGATGTCTATTTTTTTATGAATCAGGAATCTGCGATTCCAATTTACCGATTGTTTTCCCCTATAGGATAAGGTAATTTTTATACTGTCAATGCCCACTTCTTGACTACTCAATTAATTTTCCATGCGTACCGGATATTTTTTTAGTGCTTCGAGGATTGAAAAAATTGTTGGCATAATTGTATTATATCCGATGTTAATTACTTTGAAGTAGATAAAATAGATATTCATGAATAAATAAATAATTTTTGAAAAAATACTAAATTTGTGATACATTTTGTATAGACCTTGAATATCCTTGCTCTATCCTTGGATACAGTTTGGCGATATTTCGAAAAATATCAGAATCTAGCCAAATCCTTTTAAAATGAATTTTAATAAAGTCTATCCCGTCTATTCCCAAAAACATCAAAGTTGTGTCATTTTCAATCGCTGAAGTGAATAATCACACGCACCTCCAACGTAACGATTCACCCGCCTAGATGCCAAGACCTAGGGCCTTTTAGTATATTTCATAATTAAGTGAGATTATAGATTAATAGATTAAGATTTGTAAACTTATTGTTAGCCTCTATATACCAAGAGAAGATTCTATAAATAAATAAATAAATTTAAAAAAAAAAAGTCATTTCAATTCTGTCGAATCAATTCTGCAACAACATCGAAACCAAAGCATTTTTGATCCTTCCTTTATACGACAACTATTGGATATAGCTGTAGTCTAGTGTGCAAAGGAAAGAGGGATTGTTTAACGGCCTGATCAAGAATATCTATATATATATATATAACACCGGTCAACGAAAAAAAAATTTTTTTTGGGCATGTGTTTTACTTATGCAAATATCATTATTAAGCACATACATAAACAAAAATTTGATTACAAATCAAAACTATTTGCTTTTTAAGAACTTAGAGCGGTTTAACTATTTTTGATTTTCGCGCCGAATGAAAAACGGTCCACTCGTAGGTAAAAATTCAAAGAAAACATTTTATCCTGATCTACCATCGAAATCCGCTCCAATACCACATACAGAAGAAAATCCTGTACCTGCTCCTCCTTTTTTGGAATATCAACTACTTTCTCAAGGCAGCCATCAATCTCAGAGTTCATCTGTATCCGTACAATCCCAATTCGTTTTTGAATTTGAATCAAAAATACCACACCAAATCAACTCTGAAGATCTCAACGGCTTAATAAGAGACCTAAATCTACCAAAAAGTAAAGCAGAGTTACTAGCATCGCGGTTAAAACAATGGAATTTAATTAAATCTGATGTTCGAATATCGTATCAAAGAAAACGTCATGGAGAATTTTCTTGTTTCTTCAGTAAGGAAGATGGACTGTGTTTTTGTCATGACGTGAAAGGTTTTTTTAAAAAAAATTCGTATTCCATGTTATACATCTGAATGGCGTCTTTTTATTGACAGTTCAACAAAAAGTCTAAAAGCTGTTCTACTACACAATGGGAACAAATTTCCATCTATCCCATTGGCACATTCCGTACATCACAAAGAAAATTACGACAGTATTAAAATGCTTTTACTGCAATTAAATATATGGAATAAGTGGGAAGTTATTGGAGACTTCAAGATGGTGTGTTTTTTGACTGGAATGCAAGGTGGATATACTAAACACTCCTGTTATCTTTGTCTGTGGGATAGTAGAAATGATGCCGCTCACTACCGACAAAAACATTGGCCCTTACGTACTGAGTACGAAGTAGGAAAATACAATATTAAATGGGAAACGCTTCCATTAAGATATAAAGGACTCTGAGAGACTTTACCAAGGCCAGTATACTAAAAGCATGATGGGAGATTATATTTGGGGTTTAATAAGAGAAACTTCTACTGAACATGACAGAAAAAATAAAATTGTCCATTTTTGAACATTGTAACACTTTTTTTATAACTTCTATTGTAAAAAAAATCTTAACTTGACGTTCGGTATCTTTGAATAAATCACCTCTATGTCAATTTTTAATGTATTTTCATTAATTTTAATTTTCCTATTTTTTTACTCATAAAAGCAAATTCAGAACTATTTTTTGTTATTATTCTTATTTGTAGATATAAAATCAATAAAAATAAGTTGCATTTAACCCATACCACACTGGGCCAGATTCCCTATTTTTTCTAAAAATTTTGTAAATTCTAATTTAAATTAAACTATATATTCTGAAAGATCATACATTAGGGACACCAAAACGATATTTAAAAACATTTTAGTTGCAACACTGCGTTTTGTATTCGATAACAAATGCATATGTTTGATCAGATGTTTGTTGAAAAAGCTTAAAAAGCTTTTGATCAAATCGGACGTGTTTACAAACGCAGCGCGATAAAAATTGTAAATACGGAGACCGCCCAGCTATAACAAGCCTTTACTACATCGTGGGAACGTGTAATGGTCCAGCTTAGCGAACCAAACCAAAAAGCAAGTGTTTAATCAAGAATAATTGTCCAAAAGACAATTTCTCATTTTGTTCTTTTTTGGTCGCACTTTTCGCGGTGGGAGGCCCATCTGTTAAATCAGCCGGTGGAGCTGACAACTCATCGTAGACCAACAGTGCTGCCAGATCTGGTAATCGGGAGCTAAATGGACAGATCAGCGGGGTCCCCGCCCCCATCGATGAAGACCCATTCAGGAGGAGCTCCAGAATGTCAAGGTCCCCAACAAAAGGAGGAGGAGCTACGGTGCAGGACGCCCGCACGCCTGCGCCGGCGGTGGTGCTGGAGGATTTTCCGACTTGCCGCCGCAGGGATGCAGCGTTGGACAACTCGTTGGACAACTCGGTCAGCAGCGCTACCAATTGGAGTATTCAGAAGGGAAAGGTCGTTATCAGCGTGCCGTCGCACGGCAAATAAAGAAAATCACCAATCGGATCGCCTATAGGGCCATTAGATCTAGCCGCGGGAACCGCTGCGCCGGCGGTTGTGTTGGAGGATATACCGACTAGCCCCCGCAGTGCTGCAGAGCTGGACAACTCGGCCACTGTAGCCAGCAGCGCGAGCAATACCAGCAACCCGAAGGCAAAGGACGGAAAGGAAAGGAAGGAAATCACCGACGGGATCGCCCATAAGGATTCCAAAACGAAGACCTAAGGAGCATCCTCGCCAGGATGGGTAATAAAATCAACGCGATACTATCCGCGTTCGAAGTTCGGCGCCATGTCATCATAGACGACAAGAGTGAACTACTGGAACTCTCGGCTCTCAGCAACAGAGCCATCGAGCTTTACGAAGGAGTCTCTAAAAAGAAGACCGCTTTCGAAGACCGCTTCTACCCAAACTGAGCCCCAAAAACCTAGACCAAAGGCTACACCAGCAGGGAGCTGCCAAAGGGGCAGATGCCCAAATGTCAGGTGCCTAAATCACAGGCACCCAAGCGCGGCAACTACTCCGCGGTGAGCTCAGAGGGTATACCCAAAGAAGATATGTCCAAGCCGCGCAGCTATGCATCCGTCGCCAAGGAGGCTAACACTGGAGGCGAGTGGAAAAAAGTTCAGCCTAAACGCCTGAGGAAGAAGCCGGAGGCACTTATATTAAAGAAGATGGGAGATGCCTCGTATGCGGAAACTGAAAGCGGACCCGAACCTCAGCGAACTGGGCAAACATGTTCGCAAAGTCCGTAGAACTCAGCAAGGGAAACTGCTGCTGGAAGTAGATGGGAAAGGCTCCGACAGCGTCCCCAAATCTAAGACCGAGCTGGGACCAACTTTAAAAGACTTGGCTTCGGTCCGTACGGGTGCGCAAAGAATAGCACTATCCTGCAGTGGACTAGACGAGGCCACGACAGCAGATGATCTCCACAGCTGCCTGGTCTCCCAATTTCAAGGCATCCTGCTGAAACCAGAGGACATCAAAGGACTACGTAGGATACGGGATGGGACTCAGATAGCCTCGGTCCTGATGAACGCTAATGAGGCGATTGCGGTCTTAGCGAAGGGCACGGTAACCGTGGGTTGGTCAAGGTGCCGCATCATCCAGGACGTCCGGCCCACGAGATGTTACAAGTGCCTGTGCTACGGACATCGAGCAACGACCTGCAAGGAGATCGATCGATCAGACTGCTGCCTGCGATGCGGCGAACGAGGACACAAGGCAAGGGGATGCGTGGCACCACCAAAGTACCTATTATGCAGCGACGAAGTGGATAAAAACCACCCGACCGGCTGTTTCGCGTGCCCGACATACGGAGCCAGCCTTAAAGAAGTGAAGTCCCACCATAATGCAGGAGCAAATTAAGATTGTCCAGCTGAATGTTAACCATTGCGCAGCTGCTCAGAGCCTCCTGGCTCAAACTGCGGCGGAGCGCAAGGTAGACATCATGCTTTTAAGCGAACCCTATTACCCCGTCCGTGGCAACCCCACAATGATACTGGACGAGACCGGTAAAGCAGCCATCAAGTGTTGCAGCAACCTACACATACAGGAATTGGCATCCTCGCCGATGCGCGGAATAGCATACGCAAAGATAAAAGGAGTGCACTTTTACAGCTGCTACGCCCCCCCTAGCGACACCCCAGAACAGTTCGAGGAGATGATGGAAGTGCTGGGCAGCCACGCGAGAGGGCGCGGCCCGAAGATCATCGCGGGCGACTTCAATGCATGGGCAGTAGAATGGGGCAGCAGGATATCGAATCCCAGAGGACGAGCAGTAATAAACACAAGGCTCATGTTTGACTTGGTATTGCTAAACGACGGCTGCAAACCAACGTTCAACAACGATAGGGGCTCGTCCTATATCACCTACGTCAGCAGAGGGTTAGTGCCCAACGCGAGCTGGACGGTCCACGACGCTGTACTGGTGGAGCGCCAACATAAGCAATCTACGCTCGGAATGCCTAAGGGCAAGAAGAAGGGCGCAACGAACCAGAGGCAGCAGCCAGCACGCAGAACTCGGGGAGGCTTTTAGAAGAAAACGCTCCGAGTTTAAGCACGACATATTGGCTGCCAAAGCCCGGGCCTATAAGGAACTGCTAGATACCGTGGATAGAGAGCCCTAGGGACTTGCCTACAAACTCGTAGCCAACAAGCTAAGGAAGAGAGAGGCAACCCCAACTGACCCGGATGTCCTGGCTAGCATAGTAGCAGAACTATTCCCAAGGCAGAGCACTCTATGGCGGCCAACAGCAGTAGCCCCCTATGTAGCCCCCTATGACTTCCCGAGCATTACAGACCTAGAAATTATGGAGGCAGCCAAGCGAATCAAGCCCAACAAAGCTCCTGGCCTGGATAGAATACCTGGAGCAGTCGTCAAGGCAGCGGCGTTAAATAGACCCGATATATTCAGGAAAACCTTCCAGCAGTGTCTCTTGGAAGGGGTTTTCCCGACGAGGTGGAAAAGTCAGAAATTAGTTCTGCTGCCGAAAGGCAAGGGATCAGCACACGCCGCAACTAGCTACCGCCCGCTATGCCTACTGGGCAAGCTATTCGAGCGCATCCTGTATGCCCGAATAGAGGTAATCACGGAGAGCAGCAACGGACTAGGTACGCAGCAGCACGGGTTCTGGAAGGGCAGGAGCACCCTGGCCGCACTTATGACGGTGAGAAACATCGCCGAGAATGCTCTCCATGGTGACAGATGGCTGGGTGGAAGTAAGGAGTACTGTGCAATCGTCACGTTGGACGTGAAGAACGCCTTTAACACCGCTAGATGGCCAGTAATACTCAGCGCCATGCATAGGATGGGCATCCCGAAGTACCTCAGGATCGTCGTTGGAAGTTACTTCACGGATCGTGTCCTCTGGTTCGACACGGACGCTGGCCCGAGATGCTACAGTGTTTCTGCAGGGGTCCCACAAGGATCTGTGCTTGGACCGATCCTGTGGAACATTATGTACAATGGAATCCCGGGCATCAACAGGCCCTTACGAGATGAGCTACATTGCTTTGCGGACGATGTGACAATAACTGGTGACACAGGTGGCATCACAAGACTCCTTAAAATACCTGGCAGTAATGATAGACCACAGGCTAGCTTTTAAGGATCATGCTAGCTACGCAAGCGGGAAAGCAGCAATAACAACTGCGTCATTGTCCAGGCTCATGCCCAATATAGGAGGACCAAACTACACGGCAAGGAAACTACTGGTAGCGGTAGCCAAGACAACGCTGCTCTATGCTGCACCAATATGGAGCAACGCCACCAAGAAAGCCACTTACTTGAAGGGAGCTCGGGCTGTGGTACGGTCTATGGCCCTTAGGCTCATCAGAGGATTCAGGACCATATCCGGAGACGCAGCACTAGAACTGGCAGGCTTGCCGCCAATCGACCTGGAGATAAAGGCTATTTGTCAGGTCCGAGAAGGTGCTACACGACTGGAGGCTCACGAGCGACTGATGGGAGAGTGGCAGAACAGATGGATAACATCGCAACGGGGGAGGTGGTCCTACCAACTCATCCCCGGTTTAGCGACGTGGGCCAATTGCCGCCACAAGAAACTGGACTACCACCTTACCCAGTTCCTCACGGACCACGGCTGCTTTCGGGCGTAGCTACTCCGGTTCCACCACGTAGAGGCAGCTCAATGCCTCTACTGCCCCGATGCTGAGGAAACAGCAGAGCATGTACTCATGCACTGCTCCAGGCTCACGGAGGAGAGGGCGCAGCTAAGGGCGCTGATCGGTGCCCCGCTCAGCCCTGGCGGCTTGATCGCGACCATGATGCATAACAGCGACTCTTGGGAGCGAGGACACAACATCATCAGAGACATGATGAAGCGGATCCGAACCGACGAGATGGCCAACAGAGCCGAAGGCTAATACAGGCAAAGTACACGATATACGAAGGCAGGAAAACAAATACCCAGCGACACCAGGGATGAAGGACGCGCGCCACTAGGCCAATCAACAAGGAAGGAAGTACAACCAGGCTCCACATCCTGCTCACCGACGAAATAACTTGACTGGGAGTCCCGGTGAGCTTGTAGAGGACGGAAGAGCATACGGAGGTTTTTGTTTTTAGTACGTAGGCATAATTCCACTAGGGGTGTTATGAATCGTGCATGCCGCCTATGGACGGTAGGTGGTATCTTTGGAAGATTTTAATTTTCCTATCGTGAGGCATAATAAAAAAAAGCCCCTGCGCACATCGTTGCTTGTGCTCGATTTTTTGGCCAAAAACAACACACTAATGCCGCAGCCACCGCATTCCCCAGATCTGGCCCTCTGTGACTTTTTCTTGTTCCCTAACCTAAAAAGGCCCATGAAAGGACGTCGTTACGCTACGATTGACGAGATAACGATGGCATCGAAGAAGGAGCTGAACAAGATAAAAAATTTTTTTTTTTGAAGTGCTTCGAAGATTTAAAAAACCGTTAGCACAAGTGCATAATATCTCATGGGGATTACTTTGAAGGGGAGCAGAGAGGATCAGTCGGGCAAGCCTGGGACTCGAGGAAGATCGACGAAGATATGCTGTCATATCAAATCGACTCGTTTCGAATCCCAAATGGACACGCAGATTCAGTGGCAACCGACCTCATGAAGATGCTCGATGCAACTATGCCCAGGAAGAAAAAAGAGCAGCGCAAGCCACCAGTGTATTGGTGGGGGGCCAACTTAAGCAAGCTTCGCACGGAATGCCTAAGGGTAAGAAGAAGGGCGCAACGAACCAGAGGCAGCAGCCAGCACGCAGAACTCGTGGAGGCTTTTAGAAGAAAACGCTCCGAGTTTAAGCACGACATATTGGCTGCCAAAGCGCGGGCCTATAAGGAACTGCTAGATACCGTGGATAGAGAGCCCTGGGGACTTGCCTACAAACACGTAGCCAACAAGCTAAGGAAGAGAGAGGCAACCCCAACTGACCCGGATGTCCTGGCTAGCATAGTAGCAGAACTATTCCCAAGGCAGAGCACTCTATGGCGGCCAACAGCAGTAGCCCCCTATGTAGCCCCCTATGACTTCCCGAGCATTACAGACCTAGAAATTATGGAGGCAGCCAAGCGAATCAAGCCCAACAAAGCTCCTGGCCTGGATAGAATACCTGGAGCAGTCGTCAAGGCAGCGGCGTTAAATAGACCCGATATATTCAGGAAAACCTTCCAGCAGTGTCTCTTGGAAGGGGTTTTCCCGACGAGGTGGAAAAGTCAGAAATTAGTTCTGCTGCCGAAAGGCAAGGGATCAGCACACGCCGCAACTAGCTACCGCCCGCTATGCCTACTGGGCAAGCTATTCGAGCGCATCCTGTATGCCCGAATAGAGGTAATCACGGAGAGCAGCAACGGACTAGGTACGCAGCAGCACGGGTTCTGGAAGGGCAGGAGCACCCTGGCTGCACTTATGACGGTGAGAAACATCGCCGAGAATGCTCTCCATGGTGACAGATGGCTGGGTGGAAGTAAGGAGTACTGTGCAATCGTCACGTTGGACGTGAAGAACGCCTTCAACACCGCTAGATGGCCAGTAATACTCAGCGCCATGCATAGGATGGGCATCCCGAAGTACCTCAGGATCGTCGTTGGAAGTTACTTCACGGATCGTGTCCTCTGGTTCGACACGGACGCTGGCCCGAGATGCTACAGTGTTTCTGCAGGGGTCCCACAAGGATCTGTGCTTGGACCGATCCTGTGGAACATTATGTACAATGGAATCCCGGGCATCAACAGGCCCTTACGAGATGAGCTACATTGCTTTGCGGACGATGTAACAATAACTGGTGACACAGGTGGCATCACAAGACTCCTTAAAATACCTGGCAGTAATGATAGACCACAGGCTAGCTTTTAAGGATCATGCTAGCTACGCAAGCGGGAAAGCAGCAATAACAACTGCGTCATTGTCCAGGCTCATGCCCAATATAGGAGGACCAAACTACACGGCAAGGAAACTACTGGTAGCGGTAGCCAAGACAACGCTGCTCTATGCTGCACCAATATGGAGCAACGCCACCAAGAAAGCCACTTACTTGAAGGGAGCTCGGGCTGTGGTACGGTCTATGGCCCTTAGGCTCATCAGAGGATTCAGGACCATATCCGGAGACGCAGCACTAGAACTGGCAGGCTTGCCGCCAATCGACCTGGAGATAAAGGCTATTTGTCAGGTCCGAGAAGGTGCTACACGACTGGAGGCTCACGAGCGACTGATGGGAGAGTGGCAGAACAGATGGATAACATCGCAACGGGGGAGGTGGTCCTACCAACTCATCCCCGGTTTAGCGACGTGGGCCAATTGCCGCCACAAGAAACTGGACTACCACCTTACCCAGTTCCTCACGGACCACGGCTGCTTTCGGGCGTAGCTACTCCGGTTCCACCACGTAGAGGCAGCTCAATGCCTCTACTGCCCCGATGCTGAGGAAACAGCAGAGCATGTACTCATGCACTGCTCCAGGTTCACGGAGGAGAGGGCGCAGCTAAGGGCGCTGATCGGTGCCCCGCTCAGCCCTGGCGGCTTGATCGCGACCATGATGCATAACAGCGACTCTTGGGAGCGAGGACACAACATCATCAGAGACATGATGAAGCGGATCCGAACCGACGAGATGGCCAACAGAGCCGAATGCTAATACAGGCAAAGTACACGACATACGATGGCAGGAAAACAAATACCCAGCGACACCAGGGATGAAGGACGCGCGCCACTAGGCCAATCAACAAGGAAGGAAGTACAACCAGGCTCCACATCCTGCTCACCGACGAAATAACTTGACTGGGAGTCCCGGTGAGCTTGTAGAGGACGGAAGAGCATACGGAGGTTTTTGTTTTTAGTACGTAGGCATAACTCCACTAGGGGGTTATGAATCGTGCATGCCACCTATGGACGGTACGTGGTATCTTTAGAAGTTTTTAATTTTCCTACCGTAAGGAATAATAAAAAAAAAAAAAAAAATTCAGATGTTTGTTCAAGCAAAATTGGCGGGAAGCTTTTACTCAACTTTGTGCTTCTGTTAAAAAAACACCACGTGTCCAAATATTTTTAAATAAAATTGAACATAAAGATCAAGGTATGCTTAATACAGATATAAATTACTGATTTCGATTTATGTGTTCCATGTTGTAATTGTTGTTGTCTTTGTTTATGTCTTAGTTTAGGCAAAATCTAACCAAAGTATTCGTCTATTGTGGAGTGAGAAATAATTTGTGCCAACTTTTGCCAAAAACTAATAACTGATGTGTTTACTAAAAACTATAATTAAATTGATCCTAGTAGTGCCTTTTGCCTATATTAGTCTTTGATCTTGATATTTTGTTGTTAAAGGCAAGTTTGAGATTAGCCGATGGGTTCTGCTGGATGAGTGGTCGAAAGAGGTCGAAATGACAAAGCCTTACTTGACTGGGTTGTTGGAGAATTTAAATTTAATGATATTAATATTGATGAGAAAGCTAAAATCGCTAAGCAAATCAGAAGCTTTCACCTGTATATGTCGAAAAATCTACCTAAATGTAACCGTACAATTGAAGCATTTAAAAAAAACATGTTAGTTGGCTTTCATCCACCATGATGGTTGTCGTAGAGCAAAATAACAACCAAATCGCTTCAGACTGTCAAATGGGACGACCACGACTCCCTTACAGTGATGCAGGATCACGGCTCAAAAGAAAAATGGCAACGGATCTGGCTAATATTGAAGAAAATAATACAAGTCTTCTTGTCAAGTATCTCTCCAAAATTTTCTAAATCGTACGGCCAGTCGAATTATTCTTATGCATGAGGAGGTATTTAAGAGGCATGAAAACATAACAGATGTCAAACTGATCGCAAGCTATGGATTTGACGGTACTAGACCGGGCAGAGTATGTACAAGCAAAGATTCCAGAAGATGAATCCCATCTCAAAGACGACTCAATTTTCGTTACCAGCCTCATTTCATTAAAATTAACAGATGATTTAGAGACACCGTTATGGATAAATAAAAGCACCCAATCAGTAAGATTTTGCAGACCCCTAAAGATTGAATTCGCTAAAGATACAAAATAACTTATTTTGGCGGAAAAGTCGAATTTAGAGTCACAAATACACAACCTCACAGATTTTACTTACAATTTTTAAATCGATATAAAAATAGTTGTCACTTTTTCCCTTTATCTCACATTAATTGACGGAAAGGTGTTGAATATAATAACCGGAACGAAATCTTTCCAGGTGTGTCCTATCTGTGGAACCAGTCCAAAGGATTTTATGAAAACCACCGAAATATCAAACTTTAAGGCTAAATTTGAAAATATAAATTATGGCATCAGTCCTCTGCACGCATGGATCAGATTTTTCGAGCTTGTACTTAAAATCTCATACAAACTTAAATTGGAAAAGTGGCAAACAAGGGATAAAAAAGAAAGAGACATGATAACATGCCGTAAACAAGAAGTACAACAATTATTTTTGACTCAAATGGGATTACATGTCGATAAGCCAAAGCAAAACGGAAGTGGAAATACGAATGACGGAAACACCGCAAGAAGAGCATATAAGAGCACAAGGCAACTTTCATCAATATTAGGATTAAATTATGAAATTTTGCACACGTTTTCTATTATTTTAGTAGCTGTATCTTGCGAATTTCATATAAATATTCCTAAATTCAAACAATTCTGCCAACGAACGGTATCAATGTATATGGATCACTATAAATGGTATCCGATGTCAGCAACTGTCCACAAAGTTTTGATTCACGGTGCGCAGATTATAGCATCCTCGGTTTTACCTATCGGTTGCTTTGGAGAGAACGCATCTGAAGCACGCAATAAATTCTACAAGCGCGATAGACGATCATATTCGAGACAAAGTTCTCGTGTTAACAATTTAACGGACTTATTTCACCGATCCATGGATTCATCGGATCCTTTACTTTCTAGCCTAAATATAAACAAAAGATCGTCTCAAAATAAAAAAAGCGCTTTGCCGAAAGAAGTCATCAATCTTTTAGATGCACCAAATGTAGAACATATTAATAATGAACATTTTTTGGAAAGCGATGATGGCGACTCGGAGTCGGATCACGATGATCCATTTTCTATGCATTTGGACGTAGAAAATTATGATTAATATAATAGTTTAATGATATATTAAATAGTTACATAATAAAAATTCAGTTTAAATTTATTATATTAAAAAGAAACACTCATGCCAAATCTACTCCTTAACTTTATATCCTTATATGGGCGGTATGGATGGGCGGTAAGTGAATCTGGCCCAGTGTGCATGCGCAAAAATGCTATAGACCGGTGTAATTTATAGCGGCGAAGATGTCTCCTTCACTGCGTTGTATATCTTGACCCAAGGTATAATAATCTCCGCAAGAGTATACAAACAAAACAAAATAGTTAAGTGTATGGAAAACCATTTCCGATCAATTATATGGCAGCTGCATTAATGTAAACATACATAAATATACAGGATAACACAATTTTGTAAGATTTAGTTTTACCGAAACTAACGAAAGTTTTTGAAACAAACAAAAAGCAAAAACTTTTTTGCAAATTTTTTTATTGGAAGAAACTGTAATCTGTCAATATCAAATAGAAAAGGGTTAAAAATCTTAAATATCACCTTCAGCTAAAATATGTAGTTTAAAAAGGGAGAAGTTTTTGGTGGTGAAACGAAACAATATTGAAATCAATATAAAAAAGCAGTTGTCACCCCTTGATTTTCATAAAAAATGCGCTACCCACCCCTTAAACCCGACCACTTTTACAATGAATACACATACACTTATACTATATATTATTAATGATTATTAATATTAATGATTAACACTTATACGATTCATATTTGTTTAAAAACAAAAACGTACTCTTCATACATTATATATTTTGATCTGAAAAAAAAAATTAAAATATAAATTTTTTTTTCATTTATTGCTTAAAAACTACGTCTCATACTATTATATATTTAAAAAAAATAATTTATAAATCATGAAACACAAAAAATCTGCTGCCGTTGCATCATATTTATAAAAGCAAAGCGGACCAATCTAGGATCAATGGAGTACAGTATCCCTCGTATAACGCGATAGTTACGTTCCAGACGAATTCCGCGTTATCTTAATCTTAGTTTTCATATAAATTTTTGGGTTATGTTCCAATAAGTTTTTTTTTAATAAAATACGTACTAAATAACAGATGCACATACATATTTTTCAACTCAATACAAAAATTCAGATTTTCTGATACAATTAAAAACACAAGATATGAATAATAATACATGTACATACATATATCAAAATTCAAAAAACAAAATTTAAATAATTATGTGCACATTCAAAAATTAAAAAACAAATTAAAGGTTTATCAAAAACTTTATTGTTATTCTTCCAGATTTTATAGTTATGTATTTTCCCCTTCGCGGTATAGAAGCCAAAATTTCGCGTTGTACTGAAACCAAATTTTTTTCCAAATCGCGTTATATCGAAATCGCGTTGTATAAAACCGCGTTATACGAGGGATACCTGTATTTGAATACTTTTTCAAACAGTCACAACAATCTTTGTCGAACATACCCTTATATAATATTTAATAAGCAGTTGGGTCCATCGAAAAACTGGATACTTAATCCGCCTTGCTTATATCATCTTATACTTAGCAAACTCTCACCAATATACTAACCGTCAATAAAAATCGTTGAATATTTATATGGTGATATATATGGTCACTATCTAAATACTAACACGCTAAAAATTTAATATTCCTAATAGACGAACTACAAATTTTTGTGCTCTATTCAATTGTAGTTCAACATATGCCCAGCAAAGAACGGTTTAGGATATACTACTCGGCCTAAAATGGCGTCTTTGCCATTACTTCACTTTGCACTCTTTCTCTCTATGTTATCAAATCATCATTTATAACCTAACATCCAGAGCAACAAACATACTCTTCTACCTCTCAATTTAAAATCAATCCTTTATACGAGGTGTGTTTAAAATATTGGGTGACTTGGCATTTTTATGGTAAGAAAACATATTTATTTTTTATCAATACTTATGTTGTCCCCTTCAATAAAACCCCAGTCAGATACAATGCCAACGGTATTGCCAACGGGTTTTTCATTCCTCAACTCACTTCTCTTAAGCACTTTTCGGTATAGCCTTGAGCTCTTCCAGCGATGTTGTCTTTATCTCTTTTATATCACTTTAGTTTTGAAAACAAGAAAAAGTCACATCCGGTGAATGTGGTGATTGAGGCATAATTGTGGTGTCAAAAAAATCTCTCACAAGCTGAGATAAGTGAGCAGGGGGATTGTCGTGATGCAAACGCATTGAATTGTTTTTCCACAATTCTGGACCTTTTTTTAGCATTGTTTCTCGCAAAACGTCGCATAAGTCTGGACGAAAACGTCCAGATAAAAGTGTTTATTAACCGTACGATATCATGGTAAGAATATCTAATGCTCCACACCATGGTAATTAAAGAACATTGAGCCAAACCTTGGCATTTGATCAAACTTGGCGTCCTTTTTTCGGTATTGGTTCACCTGATTGGGAATTGGTTTGGTCAAAATTAAAAAATTTCGTAACAAACTTCGTTGACACACGTTTCATTCATGGCGCGAGCCAAGCGATATATCGATATCACCAAAAACTTCTATTAGAGAAGTTCTCTGATAGTGATTCGACAATTTTTCTCAACAATAAAATACTGTATGTACTTAAAAATATAAAGAAACCTCCAACCATAGGCCCCGCAGAGCGCTGGCAAAATAGTCTTTTTATCCTGGCCTTGTCTACCCTTGCCCTCATCGATGAGATTGAAAAAAATGAGTGCTTCTTTTATTATTCGATCTCAATACTATTATTTTTGTCAATCTAGGAACTTGGATTACTTTTCGTGTTCTTGGCATTAAAAACTGGAATTTAACTGGAACTGTATAAGCCTCGACGCCACCCAAAGTTAGGTATCCTTATTTCTTTGTTTAATTTTGCTTTAATTTTAAATTATTTGAGCTACACGTCCTTATACAAGTTAATACAGGCACTCAATAAGCTGCAAACCAATGATGAGAATTACGAGATTCAGTATCGTCTGCGGATTTTGTTCAATTTACATGACGCACCAGGCATCTTTACGGCACAGAGATAGCTTTGATTATGAGTAATTTTGTTCTTTTTAGTTGAACTTTCCAAATAAATCGCGCAGATCACGGTTCAAATATTGAGATTTGACATTTATTAAGTAAGTAATTATTGAGCATTAAGTAAATTTTTTTAACATATTAAATTAAACGGAACAGAGTTTTTTGCTCTTTGTGTTCATAACTGAGTGAAAGTGACAGTGAGTTAGAGTGAGTTACTAGCTAACACAAGCACAGACTATTCAGAAAATAAACTTACAAAGTTATTATATTATATTATATTATTATTATTATATTATATAGTTCACTAGACTTGCAGGAAAAATTTTCATTAAAAAAATACAAGAATTTACGGAACGCTTAACTTGGTTCTCTCTTTCCGGTTGAGAGATTAAAGAAGAAATTCGGACGTTCATGAGGCAACTCGAAACGGTTTCCGGGAAGTTTGGAAATAAATCACCTAATTAAATATACTGTTTCTTAATCTTAAATCGCTTTTTCTTGTCCTCAAATTCGTAAGCGAATCTCCACAACGAAAATTCCTAACATCTGACTGAAGATGTGACTTGCGTTTAGAGCTGTTGCAACCCGGAAGTCCATTTTTATATCCTGCCTTGTCCCAGAGGTGGATTCAGATGTATATGACCTCTTCAATTATTTAAATGTCGCTCCTTTCGATTTTTTTTTTTTATTTATTTTTTTTAAATATTAAGGCAACCGAGGTCACCAGCGACCTCTTTATAGCCTTGCTTTCTATTATTTCAGCCCAAATGGCGCCGGCTAGACACTTGCCAAGCTTAATACTTTAAAATTAACAATAATATAATTGGCTAAATATCAATTTAAAGTCGTCTACGGGATCGACCCCTAGGGCATCGTGTTATTAGGTCCCTCGGCTGACACCTTTTCAGCCTCCTTAGCAACGTCCCAGTGTCAAGTCGTTGTGCCAGTGTTCCTGTGTCCCGTAGTTTTATATTGTAGCGGCTGGAGTGGTCACCTTATTAGCCAATGACAGTTTGCTCCTTGAACTTAGCGGGTTCTAGAAGGGGTGATGTGTTGACGAAGGTGAGTCTGCGATCCAATGTAAGACCAAGGTATTTAGTTGAATTGGTCTGCACGACAGGCCTTCCTTCTAAGTCGATAGCAGGCGGGGTTTTCCTTAATAAGGAAAAACAGACATTGGCGGATTTATCGCTATATGCCGATGTTCCAACGCTTTGCCTATTGCGCGAACGTTGTGGCAAACTGCTGGATTCCATCAGCCGCAGAGGCTTCACAGCTTGATCTATGGGTGATACGGACGTTGTCAGCAAACGTGGCCAGCATGGTAGACGAATTGTCAGGTTGCGGCATATCACTACTGTAGAGGAATTACAGGAGCGGCCCCAGGACACAACCTTGAGGGACACCAGTCATCGCTTCGTATTTGCTAGAGATGGCCGAATGTCCCCGAACCGCGAACTTCCTTCCCTGACCTCGTAGGTGGAAATATGGGGCAGGTAGTCTCTCCTTTATTTTAACCAGTAAACCTGTTGATGAAACCTGTCCGATGAAGTTGCTCCACCGTACAATGACAAGCTCGGAACCCGAACTGGTGCTCAGGAGTAATTCCCTAAGTGTCCATAATCTTAACAATCCGGGCAGCAATCAGTCTCTCAAATACTTTTGATATCGAAGGGAGGAGACTGATCGGCCGATAGAACGCGAGGTCCATTGCCGACTTTCCTGGTTTGTGGATCATAGTTATTAATGCGAGCCTCCACTGTGAAGGGAAGCATTTCAATCTTACTATGGCGTTGAACAACAACGCTATGTAGAGAATTGCGTGACTTGGTAATGCCTTTTGTGTGGCGTTGCATATAGTATCGTGGCCAGGTGCTCTGCTGATATTTAATCGACCAATAGGTAGGGATATCTCACGAGGCGCAAAAGGCCTGATAGGTAGGTCCATTCGGAGCGCTTGAGACACCCTGGATTGCGTTGGTGATCGGGATACCTGATGCTGTGGTCTTCCGGGGCGGAGTGAGTGCTGCCATTTTTGCCGCTGATTTGACTTTGCTGGTAAACAATTCAACGGCGTCTTCCAAGTCATCCCCAGAGTTGATCTCAATATCGAGGTGCAGAGATCTCTCAAATTGTCCTTTGAAGAGTTCAAGGTTGCTTCGCTTGGTTATCAGCCTCTCCAACGTCGGGTATGCCGTAGTGGCTGCGTCCAGCGTGATTATTAGCGGTAGGTGGTCGGAGCTGAGCTCAACGACAGACCGTATATCGACGTGGACACCCAGGATGTCCCTTGCCAGGGCAAAATCAATGAAGCCAGGAGAGCCTTGTCTGCCAGGTGGGTACTGTGTGGGGCCGGCAAAGACAGTTCACATCAGTGCTCAGGGCAAGATTCGCTAGCGCATGACCTCGTTGGTTACATCTGCCTGCACCCTAGTGCCAGTGGGATGCGTTCCAGTCACCCGCCACAATATACCTCGGGCAGTTACGTTCCAGGATGTCGGTAAACTCCTCCGTAGTCCATACAAATCTCGGTGGGCAGTAGACTGCCCCAAAGTTAATGGTGCCAAGTACTGTTTGTATGGCTGCAGACGTTGGTTGCACCTGCGGCAAGTTGCACCTTGTCGGCGGTAATTGGGGTTGGCGGGAAGTGGACTACGCTGGATTTAACCAAGATAGCTGCTCCTCCTTTTGCGTTGCCATATCTTGTGTCGTTTGCGGGATAGGTATCAAAGCCGTACAGCGTAGGCACGCCTGTCCCTCAGCAGTGAGTCTCGCTAAGCAGCAGTATGTCGATTTCTTCTCGCCGCACCAGACAATCTAGTTCGGCAGCTTAGTGGACACACCATTGGCGTTCCATACTAAAATGCTCAGCGGTATTATTTTGACGCTTGCTGCACTTGACGAGCAGAGAGCAACCTGATAATTTGCCCCTGCTGCTGTGTCTGTTCCTGCTGCTGCTTCAGCAACATCAATAATAGGCCCATCTGTTTCTCTTGGACAGAGCGTAGAGCATTGATGCCATCGTTGAGCGTTTTCAGAAATTCCTCTATTGTGTTACCGCTTGCCATTGGATGTTGAGCTGGATCGCGGTGACTTCTTGATCGAATGCGACTTCTTTCATGACGCTGACGTTCCTGATACTGGTTATGCTCCATGGTTCTGCCTCTTGTTATGTCCGCGTAAGAGACACAACCCCTGGTGACGGCCACCTGGCCGCTGGGGGCAAGTTGGGGCACCGGACGCTCGTCGACTGATCTTCTAGCACCCATGCCGCGCTTGGGGCTGAAGGAATGCCTGGAACTTGGCACATCCTGAGTAGTTTGCTGGGTGTTGCCCTCCACAGCTGTAGCACGTGCATAGTTCATTTCGAGGCCGAGTGCAGCTACTTGCGGGGTGCTCTCCTGCACATTTTACACAGACGTGGGCTTTTCGGCAGTATTTGGCCGAGTGGCCAAATTACTGGCATCGGTGACACTGCACAACAGATGTTCGTTTCCGGAGCGGTTCGACTGCAACCCTCATTCGGCACAGTGTCTTGACATTTAACAAGTCCTTGTTATTTGACGCAGTGGCAATATTAACAAAGAACATGTTAATCGATCTTGCTTCAGGGCAGCCTGGTTCGCTGCGGCGTTGGGGCGTGTTTGCGTCTAACATCTTGTGGCCAAGCTTTGCAGATCTTCATTGATGTGGCTATGAAGAGTCCTATGGTGAAGCCCTTTTATACATATTCTGAAGGGCCTATTTTCCTTAAGCTGGTAGAAGTGGTATTTATGGTGCTCGTCATCAAGCCACTTGACAATAGAGCGGAAGGTGTTGGCGTCGGCCGCGTAAAGGCGCATAGCTCCACCCATGGAGGTCCGAAATTCAACCTTATTAGCGTCAGTGATCGTCCTAATACTTTGCATCAGAATATAAACATCAAAGATGCCTTCCATAACAATGGGTGGAGGCTTGGGAGGGGCTTTGCCAACAGTACGCTTTTCCGCAGCTCTGACGGCTTGTTGGCTATTGCTAGGCTGATCACTCAATTCTTCAGCATTGCTCTCGCTATCCATTTCCGCGGTGAGTTCGGCGAGTAGTTGGAATTTGTTAGTGTTACCACTGTACTTATATTGATTTATTGAGTTTACGTCTAAATGCGCTTTTTTGCTAACTAATTTAGAAGAGGTACCTGGATCCTACCTACGCTTGATCTTTTGGAAGCGCTGCGCAGACTCCAAGGTGGGCGCAGTGGTTTGGCTGATTGTAGTTGTCGTGTCTAAAGGGCACTGGGCCACGTCCAGATTCCCTTGCAGCCGCCATGATTTCGCTATCCTGGGTAATGTCGCTTGTATGTACTACATTTACGGATGGCCTAACTTCTTCGGCTTCTTTGGTCCTAGCATAGTCCGCTTTGTATATTTTTCGGATTAATCCAGATTTCATCGAAGATTAATCAGGAGACAGGTTGCCAAGATCTTAGCCGAGACTTGACCTTGGATAAAGCTTAATTAGAGCTTATGGGCAAACAGATGTTTTGCTCCAATTGCAAAAGTGAAATTAATTTTGAAGTCAATAACTTTAGTCTTTTTGCACTTTGGAAACACTTCTATGTAACTTTTTGTTACACTAGCCATTGTTTGTGCCACTATGTGGACTTGTCCTTGCTCACTAATATGTGAATTTTAATTATTCTACGAGCGTTGCAAATATGCGTCCGACAAATTTGCAAATGACTGCCTTGCGAAAGCTCCAGATTCTGAGGTCCTGAGTATTATTCATGAGTTCTCTGCAACAGATTCTCAAGGGTAAAGTTCCATAGCATAAAAAAATTAGTAATACGATTTTTTCTTGTTGCTATAAAATTGTGCGCAGTATTTTTGGTAAATTGAACAAATTTTTTAATAATATTCTTTCTTTTGATTTTAAAGCTATTGCGCTAACTAAAACCTGACCAAATTCCTTTGTCATTGAAAATGAACGTAAGATCGTTCATCTTTCGGAAGTGGTGTTCTCATTGCTGTTAACAATACGTATCCTGCTGAACGTATACCTATCACGAATTGTTCATGTAACGGCTTCTCCAAATCAGTATCGAACGTGTTAGATGAGTTGTGTGACCATAGCTCTCGTGCCTCTCTTAGCCATTCAGGTCCTTGCTATCCCAGCTAGCAAGGTCACTAGGATTGAACTCGGAACTGAAATGCTTGCAAGTCCCTTCAACTGGGCTTTGGGTGATCTTAGAAACTCTATTAGCGACGAATGCCGTCATATTCAGAGTTCATTGCTGTAAATGCTGGACGACTATAGACAGGCTGGACCGTTAAGTTCATCTGCTTAAGGA
Source organism: Drosophila vallismaia (assembly GCA_035047325.1). NCBI lineage: Eukaryota > Metazoa > Arthropoda > Insecta > Diptera > Drosophilidae > Drosophila > Drosophila vallismaia. Next base: position 853,850 of record JAWNPU010000044.1, read on the forward strand.
AGTTGCAGACGACTGAATCGTTTTGGTCTGGGTTTCGTCAAAGAGCTCGATGGAACAGAAAGTTTCGATTTTTCATTTCCTCCTTTAGGCATAATAGGCTTCATTAGAAACTAGCTGTTGTTTTATTTTAAATGGATGCAAGATATGGATGTGAATATATGTATGTATATATTAAAATATTTAAATTAAATTTATATGTATGTGTATGTATTTATAATAATTAAATACTTGCTTTATTCGTAAGTAAAAATAAATATAATTTTATTTTACCGAATTTACCTCTCCGGGCTCACCTACATATTGGCCAACCGACCCCAGAAAGATGCCAGACTTGATTGACTTTGCTGTCACAAGAAACATCTCTCATAATCATATAAACGCCGTATCCCTCCTAGACCTATCTTCTGATCACTCGCCGGTGCTCCTTAATTATCTCCAATGTCCGGATCTGAAAGACTCACCCGGTTAGTTCTACTAGAACTAACTACCTAAAATACAAGAAATTCGTAAGCTCGCACATTGAACTGAACCCAAGAATCATCAACAAGGGTGACATAGAAAGCACCACTAAACTTTTGGAGTCTGTCCTTGTCGCAGCAGCCCATGCCTCAACCCCAGAAAAACAAACTGTTCAGTATATGCAACCTAAGACGAATGCTCAAATTGAACAGCTTGTCTTGGAAAAGCGACGCTTACGACGAGAATAGCAATCTTATAGATCGCCATCTGCAAAACAAAGGCTCAAAAACGCAACTCGTAGATTAAGAAAGGATCTAATCAACGAGCAGGAATGCACACAACGCCGTTACATAGAGCAATTAGCACTTTTTAGCACAAAATATCCATTATGGAGAGCACGCCCATCTCTAAGCCCCCGGTTGAATCTGTTGTGCCAATAAGAAATTCCGCAGGTGAATGGGTCTGCAGCGATAAACATAGAGCTTCTACTTTCGCCGAGCACCTTCAAAACGTGTTTCAACCAAACCCAGCAACGAATAATTTCGTTTTACAAGAGGAAACAGTTGTAAACCAAACGACACAGGATCCAATAGAATTTCGACCAACTGAAATTGCTAAAATCATTAGAGAACTAAAAGCTAATAAGAGCCCCGGCAGCGATCTAATAACCCCTAGGATGATCATCGAACTTCCATTTTGTGCCGTCCAAACTATATGCCAGCTATTCAATGCAATAAATAGAATTGGTGACTTCCCTTCGCTATGGAAAAAGTTGATCATCATTATGATACCGAAACCGGGAAAGGATCATACAGTTCCATCATCGTATAGACCAATAAGTCTACTACCATGCATGGCAAAACTCTTCGAAAAATGTCTGATGACATTTGTTATACCCTACATGCGTACTAATAACAAGATACCGGAGCATCAATTTGGTTTTCAGGAGAAACATGGAACAATCGAAAATTCGAACTGCATTCGAAAAGAGAGAGTACTGCACTGCCATTTTTCTCGATGTGGCCCAAGCATTTGACAGAGTCTGGTTAGATGGCCTAATGCATAAAATTAAATCAACAATCCCTGAATGCATCCATAAGCTTCTAAAATCTTACCTGTGCAATAGAGTGTTCTCAGTTAGATTCGGCACTGTTACGTCTGAGGACCACATCATAGAAACTGGGGTTCCTCAAGGCAGCGTACTTTGCCCAATACCGGCTATATACAGCCGATATACCAACATCGAGGCAGCTAACTATATCTACATTTGCCGATAACACTGCAGTCCTGAGCCGCTCTAAATGCCCACGGCAAGCTACTGCACAACTTGCTATCTACCTGGCACATCTCGAGAAATGGCTTTCCGACTGGAGAATAAAAGTCAATGAACAAAAATGTAAACACGTAACTTGCAATAATAGCTGTTAGTTAAGTACTTTTTGAGATTTATAAACTTATTGTTAGTCTCATAAGGAAAAGCTTCAATAAATAAAGCAAAGCTAAAAAAAAAAAAAAAAAATTTATGTTGAAGCACACCGACCGAATTAATTTAACTTAACTTCTTGATCTGGTTTAATTTACGATCAAGCCTCGGTCTAGAGCTTTTTGAATATGGACTTTGGATTTAAAGTCCTAAGAGAATATGGCGACCGCTTTGGAGTTCTTGACTTTGATTTACCTTTGGATTCAAGTGCGTTTGCTCTTGGATACAAGTGCTCTTTGATTTGGTCTTCCGATCTTGTAATCTAATACTTTTTTTTCGAATTTGGCGAGTCCGTATTTGACTGGATAGCAAAGGGTAAAATAGGGTGTATTGGTTTTATTTATTACATTTGAATAGTGTAAGGTAGTGTACGGTATATGTGGTATACATGCTATGGGTGTACTTATATAGTAGGCGTGTGATTTATGTAGGCATGTGCTAAGTACTTAGGTACTGTGGATATGACACTATATATATATATGGTACATACCGATATACAGGGTTTTGCATTCGTTGGTCTCGGTCTCCGTGAGGTTTATAGCAAAGAAAATTCAGGAAAAATTTCAACAGAAATGCGGGAAAATTTTTTTTACACACAGCGCCATCTCTGATACATAGCATGCGGTGCATAATACATTGTTTGAGAGCTACTTATTGTTCTCTCCTCAGTTATTTTCATGTTTTTTTTTTTGTATGTATACGGCAGGAAAATGAAATCTTCTAAAGATACCACCTACTGTCCGTAAATGGCATGTTATGCCTACGTACTAAACAAAAACCTCCGCTCACTCTCCAGTCCTTATTGAGCTCACCAAGACTGACAGTCATGGAATTTCATCGGTGAACAGGATGTGATGTCAAATAGCATTCCTTCTCCATATGTGTTGTACTGCAGCGTGACGCTCCTTCCATGACTCTTTAGCCGTGTTTTACGGCACGCCTTGCGCGTTGTGGTAGAATTCTTGCCCCGCCACCACACTAGAGGACTCCTCTTCCATCATTCCTGTTGGCCATCTCGTCTGTGCGGACACGCTTAATCATATTAACGATGATCTCTTGTGCCCCCTCCCAGACTACTTTGTCCGCCATCATAGCGGAAATCAAGCCTCTCGGGCTGAGAGGAGCCCCAGCGAGAGAATCTAGCTGGGCCTTCTCCACTACGAACCTGCAAAAGTACAGAAGAATGTGTTCTGCTGTTTCCACTGCGTCTGTGCAATAGAGACACTGGGCTATATCCACGTGATGGGACCTAAATAGGTAACCTCGGAAACATCCATGGTCCGTGAGAAACTGGATCATGTGGTAGTCCACCACTTTGTGTTCATACTCATCCCATTCCGTTAGGTTAGGAATAAGCTGGTACGTCCACTGCCCTCGTTGCGACTCTTGCCACCTATTCCGCCAGACTCCCCGAATCCACTCTCGAATCTCTGTCTGGGTAACCATCTCTGCCATTGTCCGTGATACTACACGCGCACTATCCAAGTAGTATACTTTGTTGGTAACACAGCACCAGATAGGGCCTTTGTAACCACCACAAGCAGTCTCCTAGCCGGCAATCTTTGTCCTCCCACATTGGGCATGATTCTTGTCAGGGCTGCAACTGTCATTGCCGCTCTTTTGCTGGCATACATTGCGTGGCCCTTAAAAGATAGCCTACGGTCTATTAGGACTTCCAGGTACTTCAGCGTTCCTGATGAAACGATTTCTACTCCCTTGACATCGACGTGCATGTGCTCAACGGTCTTTCTGACTGCTCAACAGGACTACTTCGGTTTTAAGCAATTCCTAGGCCGACTTTCACGAGCCATTCGATGATCGCAGTGATCGCCACATTGCTGTTTTCCTGGAGCTCTGGTATAGTCTTGACAACAGCTGTTACCGCTTCACGCCTCTGGACTTGCTTATGCTCAATATTCCATCGTATAAAATGTTTCATAGGATCGGTCCAAGTACCGACCCTCGAGGAACACCTGCGGAGACTTGTGACTGCTTGGACCAGCTTCTGTTACATACCATTCACTCTGTATGTATCCGGGTATACCCAAGTTGCTCTTTGCGCCGAGGATGTTGAGCCATCTCGCTGTGTTAAATGCGTTCTAGACGTCGAGTGTGATGATGGCACAGTACTCCTTACTGCCGCCTGAGAGCGTCAAGCGTAATTTCCCCTTTCGGAAGACATACTGTTGGCTTTGAAGGCCTGTGGGACTTTCGGTGATTACCTCTATGCGCGCGTATAGTATGCGCTCAAAAAGTTTGCCGACAATGTCAGCAGACATAAAGGGTGCTGCTACATTTGCAGGCCCCATGCAGGCCCTTTCGGCAGAAGAACTAGCTTCATCGTTTTCCAACGCTTGGGGAAGACTCGATGACTTCACATGTTTTAATACACGGAAAGGTTCAAAAGCGGGTTGCCATAACGTGTCTTGACTTGTGAATAGCTCCGAAACGATGGCTAGGTCCTGCGCGGTTCCTGCAAAAGCGGCATTAGGTTTTTTTCTTACTGCTTTGTAAACGAGTCCCCAGAGGTCGTCGTCTACGCTTCCAAGCAGGTCCTTGAATGCATTCTTGAATGCTTTTGCTGCAGATATGCTGTTCTTAAACTCCGCTCGCTTCACTTTGTATATCTCAATGCACTGGGCGTGGTGCGGTTGCCCTCTAGATCGTTGCGTTTGCCTCCTTGACCTGAGGCATTCCGATCGAAGCTGGTGTAGAGAGACACTCCACCAGTAGACCGAGTGCTTGCGTTTCGCATTCGTTTTCCTCGGCATCACTGCATCGCACGTTGCTTTGAGCATATCCATGAACGCTGCCATCTTGGTTTCCGCGTGTCCATTTGTGGTATCCATGAGCTCGATCTGGTATGCCAACATATCTGTCATTTGGTACGCTTTCCCACTCTTCCATAGATAGGCTGGTATGACATTCAAAAGCCGCCTTGCCTAATTCATCAAGTAGCACCTTTGAGTTTCCCACACCAGGAAGGTATGGTTCACTCAGAAGCACTACGTCCGCCTTGAGCTCCCTCGCTGTCTGAGCCAAAAGGTTCTGGGCAGCTGCGCAATGGTTGACGTTGAGCTGGATGATGTTAATCATTACGGCGGCTATTAACTCCTTTTGTGGTACTGGCTTTGTAGGTGGGGCATGCGAAACCACCTGTCGCATGGTTCTTGTCCCGTTGCTGCTGCAGATCAGGCATCTTGGCAGCGCTACGCAGCCCTTTGCCTTATGCCCATGCTCGCCGCATCGTAGGCAGCAGTCCGAGCGATTAACTGACTTGCAGTTATAAACCCGGTGGCCGGCACCTGAAGCATCTTATTGGACTTATGTCCTGGACGATGCGGCAATGTGACCATCCCACGGTTACTACACCCCGTTTGATGACCGCAATGGCATCGTTCGCGCTCATTAGCACAGAGGCTATCTGGGTTCCGTCCCGCATCCTGAGAAGGCCTCTCACATCCTCTGGTTTCAGGATGATTCCCTGGAATTGGGAGACCAGGAAACTGTAAAGATCCTCTGCCGTCGTAGCCTCGTCCAGACCGCTGGAGGTTAGCGCAGTTCTTTGCGCACCCGTGCGTACCGAAGCCAGCTCTTTGAGCCTCACTTGTAACTCGCTCTTGATGTTGGGGATATCTGCAGAGGATTTCCCTTCAATTTTCAGCAGCAGTTCTGCCTGTTGCGTCCTCCTTATTTTAGGCACGTGCTTGCTGAATTCGCTGCGGCTCATATCTGATTTAATCCCCCGGAGCATATTAGCGTACGTAGCCTTGCCCTTTTTTAGCAGGATGAGCATCTTTGGTTTTTCATGCAAGCTCTTGGTCTTCACTTTCACCCACTCTACACTTTCACTCCCACGGCACGCTGATGAGGTCTATAATCTCCATCTGGCTAGTAGTGGGAGCCAGGTTCTCCACTTCTGCAGCACTGTATTTGCCGGATATCGCAATCGTCGGTACTCGGATTCCCACTCCCTGCCCGGTAGTTCCGTCTTCTCTTATGGGGGACCTCAACAGTCCGGAGCTTCTTCTGAATGGGTCGTCGCCAATGGGGGCAGTGCCCCCCGCTGGACTATCCATTTAGTATCCAGCAACAGCGGTTAGGCCTTTACAGATGATGAGCACCAAGGATTAGAGGGGTCCCACGGAGGCCACGGATTTCTTCTAGGCGTTGACTAATGGAGGTTATTCCGCCTCTTCTCGGACATCAGAGCCTCTGCTTAGGTACCGCAAGGGTGAGAGGATGATTATCGGTCTGTCCGCGACCTTTGTGCCTTTCCCCTTCTAACAATCAGTTCACTCAAAAAATTAAAATTCAAAATAAAATTCAAATTTAATCTTTTATGAATTCGCGCGCAGCTGTTTAAACAGCTGGGCCACCCACAACCAAATAATTGCCAAATTAATCAATTCGAAACTTCTTGGGATTCGAGCTCTTTAACACGTCGCTCAGCTTAACAATTGCGCAACACCACTATGTGGCTCTTCGCGGTTACCAATTGATCCGGCCAAGTTTGTATCGAAATACGACGATTTTCGCGCAGCGTCACTTAAACACGTCCGTATCAGAGAACTTTCTTTATTTTTTTCATGTGACAAACCTGTTTTGTGTTCACTGTGAAATTGTAAAAAAAAAGTAAATTATTCGTTTCCTAACATTTCAATTGGAAACCATCAAATCAATCACGTTTATTGTACAAATTTGTATTCAATTTCAACAGCGGGAATTTGCCTTTAAGGTGGTAAGTTTAACTGTGTAAATTATGGAGATTGTGCATTTGAGGTTAAATTCACCACTCCGAACATCGGCCGCCGCACAAGACATGCAAGCCAGCAACAAGTGTATTCACAGAACTTAAGCGAAAAAAGACAAAATATAATAAGAGAAAATGGCCGATTGAGACAACACGTGAGCACACGAAGATCATTGGCATCATACAATCGCTTGGTATTCCAATATGATCCCACTGCGAGCTATCGTGATGATGAAAATTTCGATATTGGACCAATGACGACTATATGCCGATATTGCAATGAGTTAAAGTTCAAAAGAGAAACGGCTCGATTATGCTGCGCAAGTGAAGAAGTCAATCTGGATCCTTACTTACACCACCACAACCTCTGAATCAACTGTTTGATGGAAGTGATACCTATTCCAGACATTTTTTTCAACACATCCTTGAATACAATAACTGCTTTCTCATGACTTCCGTTGCAGGTAAAAGATACAACACATGTAACCAATCTTTCACACCAACATAATGTAGGGGTACTATAAGCCCTCTGATTTAAATAAACAGGAACGCAGGATTTAGCCTCTTAAGTTTATTCGGTACTTTGCATTTCCAACTTTAGCAATCGACTGACTCCCTCTCCGTTAACGATCTGCCTCCATGCTTGTTGCTACAGAGCCGATGTTGCGAAACAGAGAGAATGCCACCCGAAAGCGAACCATGACTTAATGTTTATACACTTGATGTTTATATACGATGTTGCTATACTAAACTTATGTACCTCTAGCCTACTACAATTCGACCATCCTGACATTTAAGATCACCTGATCTTGTCGAGATTTTCTAACTTATACTTATTACATTGTTCTTAGTCGCTATTTGCTTAAAATATTTTTTTTTTATTTTTCTTATCTTTAATTATACAAATTTATTTTCTACTCCCTATCCAATGTTTAATATTTTGACTACTCCAGACACCTTGATATGGATTTCGCGCCAACTGAAAACCTTCAACATCTTTAATTACAAACCTATCATTTTTCAATACCTTCTCTATTACAAATGGACCCTTATGTTTAGGTATTAGCTTTCTAGCAACTCCTCCTGTACTATCGAAATTCTTAACCATAATGTAATCTCCTACTTTGTACTGCGTACTTTCTTTTTTCTTATTATTATATCTTTTTTCATTATACCTCTGTGCTTTTAATTGCGATTCCGATCCTTTTCTTCTAATTTCTTTCAGGTCTCTAATTTCACTAACATTATCTAACTCTTCTAATTTTTGTCTTAATTCATCAACAACTTTTCCCTTTTGTTCAATTCCAAACAACATCTTGCTGGGAGATTCCGCTACACTTCTTTGTTTGGTATTATTCAGAGAAAATTCTACGTCTTCAATAACTGCATCCCAATGCAATCCCTTTTCAATGTCTGTTAATTTAGCTATCATAGGCCCTACTATTCTATTGACTCTTTCTACCTGTCCATTGGCCTGGGGTGAACCTGTCGCTATCTTTATGTGTTTAATATTATACTCTTCCATACATTTTGCAAAATCTTCGGATGTAAAACAGGTCCCCCTATCTGATACTATAACTTTCGGCCTGCTATATGATCTAAAATAATCCTTTAAAGCTAGAATTACTTCCTTTGTGTTCGTTGTTTTTGTTGCGTATAACCTAACATATTTAGTGAATCCATCTATTATTACAAACAGATGTTTTTTTATTCTACCATTACCGGTTCTACCGGTCCATAATGATCAATATGTATTATCTCAAACGGCACGTTTCCCTTTGGGATGCTATGCAGCATTCCTTCTTCTTTTCCCGACTTCGGTGAAAATGCCACACATCTCAAACAATTTCCTATATGCCTAACAACTTTTTCCTTCATATTCGAAAACCAATAAGTCTTAACAATAGCATCTATAACCTTATCTCTCCCTAAGTGACCTAATTCATTGTGATATTTATATAAAATTTTTTCTTCCATTTCTTCTGGTACACAAAACAACAATCTTCCACCATTTGCCTTCCTATAAAGTACACCATTTCTCATTTCAAAAATTTTATCTTCCGTTTTCTCTAACTTTTTCCTAATATCTTTCAACTTTTCATCTTTTGCTTGACAAATAATTAAATTATCTTCAAAACTATTAGTTTCTATCTGCTCAATGCATCCACATGCTGCATATGCTTTCCTGCTTTATGAACTAACTCAAAATCGTACTCTAATAGTTCTAATGCCCACCTTGCAATCCTAGGATTTAATTCCACTCTATTTAATGTTAGAGTTAATGCGTTGCAATCGGTAACAATTTTAAATCTCTTTCCCTGTACATAGATTCTAAATCTTCTTAATGCATACAGGATAGCCAATGTTTCAAGTTCAAAACTATGATATTTGGCCTCATCCTTTGTTGTGGCTTTCGAGTAATAAAATATAGGGTGCCATTTCATATCCTCTTTCTTTTGCAATAACACTGCACCAAAGCCTTGTGCACTTGCATCTGTATGTAACTCTATTTCATCCTTATAACAATATAACCCTAACACTGGAGCTTCCACTAACTTTTTCTTAAGTGTCTCAAAACATTCTAACTCTATTTCTTCAAACGAAAATTCTTTGTCTTTCTTCAATAAGTCATATAAAGGTTTTGCAATCGTTGAAAAACCCTTAATGAATCTTCTAAAATATGAACACAATCCTAAAAAGCTTCTGACATCATGCACCTTATCTGGTATTGGAAAATCTCTAATTGCTTCTATTCCCTTGTCATTGGCCTGTATTCCCTTACTTGTTATTAAAAATCCTAAATATTGTACACTCGATTGCAGAAACTCACATTTATCCATTCTCAGCTCTAATTTGTTCCTCGTCAACCTGTCAAAAACTTCCCTAAGTACTTCCATATGTTCCTTAATTCCTTCGCTAGCTATCATAATGTCATCCATATATACAATAACTTTACCCACCTTATCATATCCTCGAAAATTCTATTAATAAATCTCTGAAAGACCGCCGGTGCATTTTTCAGCCCCATTGGCATCCTTAAAAATTCAAACTGTCCTAAAGGCGTCATAAAAGATGTATATTTCATGGATTCCTTATTAACAAAAACATGAAAGTAGCCATGTTTAAGATCTAACTTCGAGAATATCGTTTTATTTACTAATCTATCCAACAGATCATCAATCAATGGTAAAGGATAATTATCTTTGACCATTATTTTGTTAAGTTTTCTGTAATCAACACATAATCTTAGGTCTCCTGTTTTCTTTTTCACTAACACTATCGGAGATGCATACTCTGAATCACTCGGTTTAATAATTCCGTTTTTTAGATACTCATCTAAGATAATCTGCAGCTTTTCTTTTTCAGTATATGCTAATCTTCTAGGAGAACAACTAAACGGTTTCGGGTCATTTAATCTTAATTGTATTTCACACCGAATCTCCGGTTCATTCGGTCTTTCTTTATTAACATAACAGTTTTCTACCAACTCAATAAATTGACATTTCATATTATGATCCACCTGATCACCTATTTTGTAATCAATTGAGTCATCTATTACATTAATTTCAAGCAATTCCCTCTCCGCTGTGCTTATTTCAGCATTGACAGCTTTCTCTAATTTATTTTTAACCTTGTCACTAATCACTTGACTTTTACTACTACCTTGACTAACACTATCGCTAACTGTTTTACTCTTGTTGTACATATTTGTTTCTTCTAACATTTTATCGCTTTTCTTGTTACATCGATTGTCAATTTTATCCACTGTAATCATTTTCAAGGTGTCCAGATTCAAGCATAAGTTGCATGCTTCCATAAAGTCTCTTTCCAATACTACATCATGACTCATAGACTCGTTTGCCACTATTATTAAATTAAAATGTATTTTATTCACATTTTTCATAATGTAACACAATATTTTTCCATATGTTTTCAAGTAACTTTTGTTTAATCCGTAAAATGAACTTAAAACTGGTACTTCAATAACATCTTTAGGTACTTTACTAATTTTTATGAACGAAATGGGGCTTCCCGTGTCTATGAGGCATGGAGTAATAAATTTTGATTTAGAATTGTTCATAAAATTAATTTCAAAATATCTTACATAATTGTTTTCATCCCCATTCTTGTTTTTCAGGCACTTTGCTGCAAAGTGCCCCATCTCACCACAGGCATAGCATGACCCTTTTTCGCGCTTTGGCTTCCTGCACTCTTTCGCCCAGTGTCCCTTCGAATTGCAATTGAAACAACGCAAGAGTGTGCTGCCATTATTGTTCACCGATGCCACCTTCTTGTCTGTTTCAATCATTTTCGGTAGTTTCACTTCCGCAAATGCCCGCTTTAAGTGCTGGATATCTTCAAAGCATTGGATACGGGCTTGGTTACGTAGCATTTGATTCGGAATACCTTCAATGAGGAGCGCCACTAATTCTTCATCATCCATTTTTATTCCATGTGCAAGCATCACCTTATCGTCTACATAAGCCACAAAGCTTTCGCCAGCTGTCCATTTTCGTTCCTCAAATTTTCGCCTTGTTTCTAACTTCGACTTCCTCTCACCAAACATTGATATAAGCTCAGCCGCCAACTGCTCTGTTGGTAGCAATACACGTTCTGGATCTGCATGCAACCACATGCATGCTTTTCCTTTTATCTTACTGATGATCAACATCTTTATATATGGTTCATGTATTCCATAAACGCTGGCTATATTTTTCACTTGTAGGATCCATTTGCGTGCACATGTATCTCCCGAAAATTCATTCACTGCATCGGTTGCCATACGCAATAATAAATCCATATTTTGCCGAGCTTGTCCCACTGTATTTCGTTTGTTCCCGCCAAATTCTTTGTTGCTTTTCTCACCGCTGCCATCTTCGTCGCCGTCTTCGTTGCCGCAAACTTCGTTTTCGTCGCTATTCCCGTCGCCGCTGTTTTTGTTGCGGGCGCCGTCTGCACTGTTGTAACTGCGTACCCCGCTTCTGTCGTCATGTTCGCCGTTACTTTTGTTGTTGCGCACAGTGCTCTTCTCATCGCCGTCTTCGTTGTTACCTCCAGCTTCGCCGTTACTTTCGTCCTCTTTATGCTCTCCGTCTTTTGCGTTATTTCTTTTTCCTTTTTGAACATTATTATTGCTGCTTCCGTAGAAATCTTCTTCCTCGCTTTTTAATAATAATTTCAATTGATTTCGCTTTTCGTTTGTTAAATTATTCAAACGCAAAATCAATTCTCTTTTTGTTCCCGTGGTCGGTTCTTTTAATTCACTCAACCACCCTTTTAACTGCTCCGTCGATGCATTGCTTATATTCATTTTTTTCTTTGGCTCGTGATCGGCCCACTTCTGATATTGTAGGGGTACTATAAGCCCTCTGATTTAAATAAACAGGAACGCAGGATTTAGCCTCTTAAGTTTATTCGGTACTTTGCATTTCCAACTTTAGCAATCGACTGACTCCCTCTCCGTTAATGATCTGCCTCCATGCTTGTTGCTACAGAGCCGATGTTGCGAAACAGAGAGAATGCCACCCGAAAGCGAACCATGACTTAATGTTTATACACTTGATGTTTATATACTATGTTGCTATACTAAACTTATGTACCTCTAGCCTACTACAATAATGAATTCCAACACCTAACAACTACATATACATATTACATATACAAGGACAAATATATTATTTGCATGGTTCAATGCTAGCACCAGATTAACGGCATCAACTTCTGCAAATATATTTCATTCGTCGATGGTGGATCAGCTGATTGTGCGGTGCAATATACAGGGAACACAACACTTAAAGAGACGAATTTTGAACAGTTGAAAGCATTTTTTAAGCTAATAATGCTGTGATTAATACGTTAATATTTTCAGAACAGCATTGGAACGAATGCCGTCGGCTACACACAAATTAGTCTTAAGATGGGATTGTACCCCAACAGGTGAACATGTGCGAAGATTTAATACACTCGCCGTTAATGATGTTGCTGCAATTATTGTTGGCGATCCAATCAAATCACGAGAAATGGTCGTTTAGGGAAGAGGCAATATCATCGTATCCACAAGACACATCGTTTTTACGATGCTTTACATTATTATTAATTATCATTAATTGGCAAGGGCAAGACGGATACGACATCACGTTGAAGATGGTCGATCCAATTACAGGTACAATATTCCCACACAAATTGCTACTATTGCTATTTTTGGCTTTCATTGACAATTCAATTAATTTTGCATTTTCAGGCGTATCAGCGCATAAAAATCTAAACGCAATGAATTACTATGCGTATCATATGATGATTCGTGCACATGAGGAGAATGTTATTCTGAAGTGCCGTCGACTATTCCAGCAATTCAATGTCGACATGTATGTCAAAGTCGAAAACGAACGTTTAGCGTTCATCCGATACAATCAGACAAAGCTACGATCTGAGGCCTATATACAGGGTCCGCCACGTACCTTTTTTTTTTTTAAATGAATGCAATAAAACAAAAACGATTCATCCGATCATCAAATTTATTTTTTCATATTAAAGTACAATCCTTCCCGTTACTTATGGAATACAAGTTCGTTCAAATGGCTGCCTCGGCTGGCCTTGCAGTACGCCATACGCCATACGCCCAATTTTTGAGGACATTTCCGATTGTTTGCGGCCGTATTTCGGCAACGGCGATGCGAATGTTGTCCTTCAAAGCTTGAATTGTCGCTGGCTTTTCCACATAACACTTGTTTTTGACGGCGCCCCACAAATAATAATCCAACGGTGTCAAATCACAGTTCCGAGGCGGCCAAACGACATCAGAATTTCGGCTGATAATTCGGTATCCGAAAACAGTGCGCACAAGATCGATCGTAACGTTGGCTGTATGGCTCGGAGCGCCGTCTTGCTGGAACCAAATGTTGCCCAAGTCCTCCTCTTCGATTTCCGGGAAGAACCAATCCGTTAACATGGCGCGGCAGCGTTCGCCAATGACCGTAACGGCGGCTCCTGCCGCATTTTAGAAGAAAAATGGGCCAATGATGCCGCCGGCCCAAAATCCGCACCAAACAGTAACTCTCTGAGGATGCATTGGCTTCTCTTCGATCACGTGCGGGTTTTCCGTCCCCCAAATACGACAATTTTGTTTATTCGTCGGAAAAGATGATTTTTTGATAAAATTCCGGGTCTTCTTTCAAAGTAAAACTGAACTATTTTAACGCATTCCTCAATCGTATACACAACCATTTTCGTTCAGCGGAAGGATAAAACTAACTTTCTGTCAAATCAGATGTAACATCAGTGTTACCACACTCAAAATAACCACTAGTTCAAAAAAAAATGTTAGATGGCGGACCCTGTATGGTACACTTGCGTGTTGCTATTTATTCAGATGGAAATGTTTAGAATATTGGACGCCTGACAATTCCCATCATCTTATATCGGAAGCCCACGCCACATGCACGAATACGCTCAAGACGCTTTAACGTAAGTGCGAAATTATGGAACTCCGGATTTATTTATGATGAATATCCAATTTATCGTCGGCGTTTGAATGAAGGCAATTGTCGAACTATCAAAGCGAAAGTTCAAAATCAAGAGATTGACATCGTTAATTAATTCATTGTACCATATTGCCCGCTGCTATCAAGAATTTTCAAAACACATGCAAATATTTGTGCAAGTACGCCACAAAAGGTACCGACATAGCTGTGTTTGGTATTGCGTCGGAAAAGGCGAATGACGAAATCAGCAAAATCCAAATGGGCAGATACGTCGGTACTAATGAAGCACTGTTGCCATTATTGTCATTTGAAATTCATGAAAGAAGACAGTTGTATGTACATTTAGCAGTTCATTTCGAAAATGGCCAAAGAGTTTACTTTACTGAGGCTAATTCGGCATAACGAGCTGAAAGACCACCATCGACAACATTGACCAGCTTTTTTGCAATGTGTGAAGCAGATCCATTTGCAGCTACGCTGAAGTACATTGAAATACCCAAGTATTACAATTGGAATCAATCAACAAAGAAATTCTAACGTCGCAAACTAGGAACTCCAGTTCCAGATTGGCCACAGGTGTTTTCCACTGATGCACTAGGTCGCATGTATACTGTTCATCCTAGAAATGATGAATGTTTTTATTTGCGACTGCTGTTGGTAAATGTAAGTGGACCAAAATCATTTGCGCATTTAAAAACTGTGAATGGTCACCAATACCAAACATATCGCGAAGCATGTCAACTATTGTGTTTGCTGGAGAACGATTCTCATTAGGACTTAACACTTGCGGATTCAGTTGTTTCATCAAATGCGTACCAAATACGAACACTGTTTGCAATTATCATCCCCGCATGTTTTCCTTTACAACCAATTCAGTTATGGAACAAATACCAAGACGACATATGTGAAGATATCTGGCACCGCTTGCGCATTCAAACGAATAATTCTGACATCCAAATAACCGATGAAATCTACAATGAAGGATTGATTCTGATTAATGCTTGACTATTGCAAACAAGCTACTGGTTGAAGTAGGAAAGATTGCGCCAAATCCATCGATGCACGATGCATTCAACCAAGAATTTAATCGAGAGCTGCAATACAATGATGATAAATTGCAGGAATTCGTTCGACATAATGTGCCTTTGCTGAATGAACAGCAAAAACAAGTATACGAAACATTAATGCAAGCGGTGGACAATAATACTGGTGGTCTATTCTTCCTGGACGCACCTGGAGAAACAGGGAAAACATTTGTCATATCATTGATTTTGGCCACTATTCGATCAAGAAGTGTTATACAATAGCTTTGACGTTAGCCAAATTGTGGTGACTCTTCTAGATGGCGGTCGTACTTCACTTTCAGCGCTTGAGTTGATACTCAATTTAAACGACGTTGCCAGTAATTCCCCCTGGAACGCCTCCAGATGAATTAAATGCTTGCCTGAAGGCATCACCTTTATAATGTAAAAACATTATAGCTAACCACTAACCACTTGATCAAATGATCAAAATGCTGCACAATTTTTCAAACAATTGTTAGCTGTTGGAAATGGAAAAATTTCAGTTAATGCGACATCTGGATTAATTACTGTAAGCATCTATTTTTGCCGATTTGTAGACTCTCAATTAGATCTTATTGAAAATTTTTTCCCAAACACACCTGTAGCAATTTAAATCAATTGCACCCTAATGGCAACAGTTCTCTTGATATGATCTTGATTTAATCGGTATACCTCTTCTTTAACAATTATTTGAATGGATTACCAAAAATTTTCGGAATCTTTTTGCATCAAAACACGCTGAATCCGTACTTACTTGCTTTTGTATACATTTCTGTATCTATCACCGGACCGAAGAGTTGAATATTAAAATTAAATACGAATAATCCTTGCTTATCTCAAAGTCTTATTTCAATTGTCACCTTTTGTCGTAGTGAGACGTTTTGGCTTAAGTAGTCCTTGATGAAGCGTCATATGGTGTCACACCAAATACCTCTGCAAAGCTGGTCTACTTTTTAGGGCCGAAAATTTAAGCCTGCTTTAATTTGATCGCCGGTCGATTGAAAGTTATGGTGCTCTGTCGTATGTGTTTTTTTCCATTTTATGATGCCACGCCCGGATGAGTTAACGGATGAGTTAATTGACTTAATGGGCTTATATTGTGTGAACATCTTTTCAATCCTATCATTTTTACTCGCTTTTCAGGTGAATAGGTTGATTTTATCCAATACTGTCCCTTTGAATATGAACTTGCATTCCCTCTTTTTTCCTCTTTTAAACGGCTTTACTCCGTTTGAGCTGAACAAAAAATGTATTATATTATATTACTTTTATGTAGGTTCGCCCATCTGTACTTCTGACCCTTAATGCATTCGTCGGATCTTTTTTAATATAAATCATCAGCGTTTTCTGTTCACAGTATTTCAATATATGACCCGTTTTCTGAAGTCATAGCAAATTAATTCACCCTTGCAATTTTTAGCAATCCGCCAATCTGACTCTTTAAACTCTTCACTTGTAACGCTTAACTTGTAAATTAAGATTTGACAACTTATTGTTAGTCTCATAATTCCAATCCAATAAATACAGAAAAGTTAAAAAAAAGGAGAAAGAGAAGGAGAAGGCGAGATTTAATGGAAAAGCAAAAGGCAATCGACAAATTTAAGGTGAGAACGTTTACGCGCGAATAATTTTTAAACAGCGAATCTGAAGTTTAATGCTCCCAGCCAATAATGACCCTGATTAAGCTGACACTTGCATGCGTTACAAGTGAAGAGTTAGCGCCCGCGGTATGCTGAGTCAGATGGGCGGCTTTTATTTAGCAACGTGACACTTTGTATATTAGTATAAACAAGCAATTGCTAAACAATTGCGAAGTGAATAATTTTTTGAATAATCTGCAATTTGTAATCTTTAACTTAATATGACACAATTTAAATCTTAAGAACATTTGTAAGCGGCTTGATGCTTTTGGCCTGGATGTGGATGGCATAAAGACGAGATTTCAGTGTTTTAAGTACAACAACGAATTCGACATTGCTAAAAATTGTAAGGGTGAATTAATTTGCTATGACTTCAGAAAACGGGTCATATATTGAAATACTGGGAACAGAAAACGCTGATAATTTATATTAAGAAAGATCCGACGAATGCATTAAGGGTCAGAAGTATAGATGGGCGAACCTACATAAAAGTAATATAATATAATACATTTTTTTATCCAGCCATCCATTAGCCATCCATTCCGCAATTAATGTATGTAATGTTCAGCTCAAACGGAGTAAAGCCGTTTGAAAGAGGGAAAAAGAGGGAATGCAAGTTCATATTCAAAGGGACAGTATTGGATAAAATCAACCTATTCACCTGAAAAGCGAGTAAAAATGATAGGATTGAAAAGATGTTCACACAATATAAGCCCATTAAGTCAATTAACTCATCCGTTAACTCATCCGGGCGTGGCATCATAAAATGGAAAAAAACACATACGACAGAGCACCATAACTTTCAACCGAGGATTATTCGTATTTAACTTTTTTAAAACCTTTTAGTTTTGTAATTTAATTCTTCGGTCCGGTGATAGATACAGAAATGTATACAAAAGCAAGTAAGTACGGATTCAGCGTGTTTTGATGCAAAAAGATTCCAAAAATTTTTGGTAATCCATCCAAATAATTGTTAAAGAAGAGGTATACCGATTAAATCAGGATCATATCAAGAGTACTGTTGCCATTAGGGTGCAATTGATTTAAATTACTACAGGTGTGCCTACAGCAAACGGCCAACTATAGAAAATGTAGAAAATCATCATATCAATAGTGAGCAAGTTGTTTCAAGACAGTCCAGAGAAATGGTATTTCTATGTATACAGGGTGCGTTATGAAAGTAATGCGCATGGTTTCATTGTCACGTAACTATCTGTCGTAGCACGCTCGGACCTGTCTGAAAATTATGGGCGGAGTCTCTCCTTTCCTACGGTCTCGGCTCGGTCTCAGTTCGCTCTGAGCAATGGAAGTGGTAAGACGTGTCGTAGAGCGAAGTCATTTTTTCTGTTGTAACAACTACAATTTTTTTGTCAAACATACATTTCAATTTATATTCATTTTTATCTTAACTGATCAACAAACTTTGTATGCTTTATCCTATTAAAATTTTAAATATATAATATATAATATATAATATATAATATATAATATATAATATATAATATATAATATATAATATATAATATATAATATATAATATATAATATATAATATATAATATATAATATATAATATATAATATATAATATTTAATATATAATATAAAATATATATGCAGCGCCCTGAACTATTACGCCTACCACTTATTGATTCGAAATAATGAGAGTTATATTTTAAAATGAATTACAATTTGCCACAGGGAAGCGTGGCAGGGTGAAGCTAGTAATATATAATATATAATATATAATATCAATAACAATTTCTTTATAAAATTGTCTAACAGAGTAATGCCTAATATCAATATGGTTGCTTTGTGCGTGGCACCTTGAATCTTTTGCCAGACACTACGCATTTTGATTGTCACTGTAGATAACCATCTTTGGTTATCTCCTGAAGACGTCCATTTGGTGAATAATCATTCAATGCTCGAAAGCCAATGAAATCATTAACGGGAACAAATGTGTTCAGGTAATTTATCACATACCGCAACCTTTTACTACCAACCTCGATTTGTCTTTCAACTTCACCATTATCATCGCGCTTAATGGCAAAAACCCACTTCCATCCAATTATTTTCTGCTCCTCAGGAAGCTCAACAGATGCGATCTAACACTCAAAGAGTGCAAACGTGCCTGCGGATCGACAGCAAGTTTCTTATCGTGCTTTCACTCCCACTATTCTGAAACTGTCACATAGTGTCCGATTGGTTCAACCAATCCCACTAAAGTTAAACGACGTTCCACAATGTTTCAGGGTTCGAACACACCCAGCGCTACTGTGTTCTGGAACATCGCTGCGTGAAATGTGGAAGTCCTCACGAATCCAGGTCATGCACCAAAAAAGATGACGAGAAAGAATGCTGTTTACATTGCCAAGCTGATCACCCTACGTCGTTCAGAGGATGTCCTGCCTACAAAAAGGCAAAGGCACAGCAATCTCCCAAAGCTAGACCCTTTGTGATAAGCAAAAAACCACCTCCCATTCAGATACCAACTATTATCAATGGTATGAGTTACAGGGACGCACTTCAAGGAAACGACACAGCCAAGGAATCCCCAAAAAACCTCTCAAACCAGTCCCGAAGCCCCACAACCCAACCAGGGGAGTGGTGACCGAGAGTTGATAGCCAAGTAGAGACTACTAGCCTGAAGCTTAAGGTGTGTTCTTTTGGCTTTGATGTGCCTGCGCCAAGTGAGACGTCAGTCGAGGTGCACACGAGATACGTCTCTTCATTTGCATTCGGTATTTTGGTGTTGTTTAAAGTGATTGAAGGACAGTCTTGCCGATAGAGTGTAAATTTTACATGCTTACATTTTTGTTCGTTTATTTTGATTCGACAGTCAGATAGCCACTTCTCCACGGCCACTGTACCGGGCATTTGGATCGACTTAAAATCGCTGTGTCATCGGCCAACGTAGAAGTTGTTAGTAGTTTGTTTGTATGTATGTGTGTATGTCTGCTGTATAAAGGACGTACAGTGTTGGTCCAAGTACGCTACCTTGGGGAACTCCAGCATTTATAGCGTGGTCATCGGAAATGTGAGAGTTGCATCTCACAGCAAAGGTTCTGTTGCAGAGATTCGACTTCAGGAGTTTGTGGGTGTTTTGCGAAAGCATTGTTTTAATTTTGAACATTAATCCATCTAGCCAGACCTTGTTAAAAGCCTGAGAGACATTCAGAAGTATTGCAGTGAGGTAACTGAGTGGTCCTTGCCTGCCTTTGGTATCATTACTATGACCGATTTTTTCCATCTCTGTGGATAGTACCCGAGTTTTTTGATTTCGATAAAAAGCAAGGAAATAATGCATACAGCACAGTATGGAAGCTCGATAATCATCTGTGGAGTTATTAGATCACATACTGGGGACTTTTTTGGGTTTAGTTAGGATTTGATGATTTTAGATATATATCATGCTCTTGAATTTCATGTGGTGCTTGGTCGTCGTTTGTTACCGTGGGTAAACGAGCTTGTAGTAGGGTTCGTGTGGAACATACGTGGAAGATCCGTTGCAAATGTGGTAGCTCTATCTTTATCGCTGAGGGCCCAACCACCAGTAATATTCCTTAATGGTGATATAGTTTCTGCCATAAAGCATTTACTCCCGTCGCATACGTCGTTTTTCAAGAACGAGCCGCGCGATGTCTGCGTTTGCCATCCTAGGTCTGTTAGGTGCATTTGAGTTCCATTTGAGGTGTTGAGATTCTGGCCGCTGTAACTAAGACACTCTCCAGGGTATTTGCTGCTGATTCTATCTCGGCATCAAAGCTTAGGCTTGGATTCAGCTCAATGTGAATTTGTGTATTTTCTGTATTTGACCCAGTTTGTTCTCTTTCATGTTAATCTGTTAGCCTGCATTGTAGTCTCAGGTCGTTGGAGCAGGTTGAGATTTAAGAGGACTGCCGAGTGACCAGATGATAGATGCGGTAGAGATTCGGCACTGATGAGGTTTCGATGGATGTTTTTAGCTATAGCGGAGTCGATCAAGTCAGGAATTTTGTTCGGGTCGGTAGGTTACTATGATGGTCTGCCTGAAGAGACGTAGTCAAACTTTCTGTTTGCCTTTACGATGCCGTTGTACAACTGTTTCCTTTTAGGGGTGTCGAGGCGTGATCCCCAGTGGGTATGTTTGGCGTTGTAGTCACCTGAACCAATGAAGTGGTCGCCAAGGGTGTGGAAGAAGTCCAGAAATTGTTCTTCGGAAATGTTGAAACGAGGGGAACAATATACCGCTGCGAGGGTAAGATCCACTTCCTAGTTGCACATTTGTGGATATGGCCTGCAAGTAGTTTCTTCCAAACTCGCTGTGGTAGTGGTGTTTGATGCGGGTCCTAATCAGGATACCGGTTCCGCCATGTGCCTTTTCATCTGGATGATTTGTTCCGTAGAACAAAAAGCCACTTATTTGAAAGTTGTACTTATTTTGGTTCCGCATAAGGTTTTGCATGGTAGTCCTCATAAAGGACATGAATTCGATCATCTGCTGCTGCAGAGTATGCATCAAAGTTTCAAAGCTACCATGTTGTTGCGTCGATGATGGGGGATTCGGAGTCGGATCAATTTGGGCAGCATGCAGAGTTTCGGTCGTAGAGCTTGGTGTTGTTAGTCCCAATTTTAGGACTTTGCGAAGGTCGCATTTTGGAAGGTGGTCGCAGGACCAAATGAGGACCTCTTTGCCGTTGCGAAAAAGACTTCTGGGATTGTTTTTGACGGTATAGGGGTATTCTGTGCGTTATGGAGGCGGGCAGACACTACTCGTTAATATATCCGGCGTTTCAGGTCTATATATGTAACGATGGGTATCGATGTTCGATGATCGATGGTCATCGCAAGGGGTGTATGTTGTGTAGTCGTCGTATGTCCGGAGATCAAGAAGTGTTGGCATGAGTCATCTTTTTATTAAATACCAAATATAATTTTTCTTTTTTTTTATCATTCTTATTTTGTGTTTAAAATCTGTCCGAATGGACAATCATTAAATGATTTGGAATGTATATCTTATGAGTCTGACTTAGGTGTCTATTGGTGGGGGAGGTCAAGCGGGTGTTTCCTTTTCATGCGTTTTAGGGATTGGCTGCACTACTTTGTAAATAAGCAGTTTGAGTTTTTCTTTGAGCTTGGACCTTCTCCCTAGGAGCCAGTGCAGTTGCTTCAGTCGTAGGTTGGCCTGGTTGCGCTTGTTGATCAGGTGAGGGTGCCATGTGAGCCTGCGGTCCAGGGTCAGCCCTAGATATTTGGGAGTCTTATTTATAGGGATGATTTCCCCGTTGAGTGTGACGGGGGGGCAATCCCCCCAGCATAATGCGAAGGTTGTGGGGGAGGATTTCTCCGCGATGACCACGATGTTCCATCGTTTCAGCCATGGATCTAGAGCATCCAGTTGTCTCTGTATGATGGCTGATGCTTCCTGCGGATCTGTGGCGGAGGCTAGGAAAGCGGTGTCATCGGCATATGTGGCTACTGTGAGGTTCCGAGAGGGGTTGATGGGAAGGTCCGCTGTGTAGAGTGTGTATAAGATGGGTCCAAGAACACTGCCTTGAGGTACTCCTGCTCTTATAGGCCTAGGCGTGCTGATTGATGATCCGCATCTCACTCAGAATTTTCCTCTGTGTACGAATTGAGGAAGGCGAAGTGGGAACTTGGAAGGTGGGATTTAATTTTGAACAGGAGTCCAGGGTGCCAGACTCTGCCAAACGCCTGTTTAACATCCAGCATAACGGCGCAACAGTACTTTTTCTTTTCGAAAGCCTCTAGTATGCTCTCAACAAGCCGGTGACATTGCTCAGGTGTTCCATGGAAGCGTCTAAAGCCAAACTGGTGATCAGGGATCAGTCCGGCCTCGTCCAAAACTGCCAGTACTCTACGTAAAAATATTCTTTCAAGTATTTAAGACAGGATTGTCAGCAAACTAATCGGACAATACGATGCTAGATTGGCTTCAGGTTTTCCTCAGGCTTGAGGAGGACAATTATTTCAGCACGCTTCCACACTTTCGGGAAGTACCCTAGTCGGAGGCAGCTGTTAAAGATGTTAGCCAGCCTTTGGGAACAGATTAGGGGCAATATTTTCAGTGCTGTTGCATCAATTCAGTCAGGACCTGGTGACTTGCCATTTTTTAAGGAGACGATCTCCTGCGCAATCTCCTCCTCTTCGACGGGCTGTATTGGCAGGCCAGGAGCACTTGGGCTCTCTACGAACCTTATGATGACCGCTCTCTTCGGCAGTGCATCTATCGAAAGGTGAGAAAGCACTATTTAAATGGTCGGCAAAGGCTTCTGCTCTTTCGATCTCAGACCGACACCAGGACCCGTCCACTTTGCGCACGGGTGATATCTTCTTCGCAGGTCTTTTAATGTGCCTCGTGACATTCCACAGATTGTGCTGCGGGTCTCCAGGTTCCAGCTCCTTGAGGAATCTATGGAAGGAGTCCTGCCGTAGGATGGTTAGTTTGCCCTTCAGTTCCTTGGTGGCACGATTAAGTGCTGTCTTGTCCCTGGGGTTGCGCGAGGAAAACCAGACTCTTCTGAGGCGCCTTTTTTCGGCCACGAGGGCCGCGATTTCAGGAGACCACAAGTGCACGTCTCTTTCAGGTGTTCTCGGGGTAGTCGGAGGAGGTAGGTTCGCAAACTCAGCAGCATTGTGAATCTCTTTGGTTAGTTTTTCGATGGCCGCATCTATGTTGCTTGGTGTGGAAAGAGGGAGATCTGAGTACAGGGAGGAAAGCATCTATAACGTAAACTTGGGGGCATTTGTGTGTTTCACGGTGAGTCTTCTAGGCGGGATTTTTCTGAAGACGGTTTACTGCGCTGTGGTCGGATAGCAGTTTATCATAGCTTGAGCATGTTATCTTAGAGTGTCCTATGCGCTTGAAGACGGCGATGTCCAGCAGATCCGGCTGCTTTGTAGGGTCGGTAGGCCAGTGTGTGGATTCTCCAGTGGAATGGCAGTCCAGACTCTTCCGCTGCAGGTACTTGTAGAGCTTAATGCCTTTGGGGTTGTTTGTGCGGGACCCCCACCAGGAGTGTTTGGCGTTAAAGTTTTCGGCTGCTATAAAACGAGGTCCAAGGGACTCGAAGAAGTCCTGAAGGTGGGTCTCGGTTATCGAGTGTCTGGGTGGGAAGTAAACCGCACCAATGGTTATATCTCCCTGTGGGCTAGAAATCCTGGTCACGGCGCACTGAGCCCATTCCTCCTGAAACACGGGAAGTTCCGTGTACTGAATGCCACTCCTGATGAGCATAGCTGCTCCTCCGCGTGCTCTGCCAGATGGATGGTTGGCATGTAACAGTTCGTTCCCGCTAATGTTAAAGTAGGATCTGGGACAAAAGTGGGATTCTGAAATTAGAAGAACATCGATATTGTCTGTTTTTATGAGATGTTCTACTTGGGCTTTGCTCCTCTGCAAACCGTTTGAGTTCCAAAAAAAACTATATTAAGACTTATTTGCATTACTTTCTGTTGAGGAAGGGATCTATAAACTGCGTCATCTGCGAGAATATCTGTGAGATCAACTTTTCCATCATCCTCTCAATCGTTCCTTCCATGCGGGCTAACATCGTTTCAAGCTGGTTGGGATTTGGGGCTTCGGGAGTGGCTTGAGGGATTTGTTGGGGATTCCTTGGGTGTGTTGCTTGGTTTCCAAGAAGTACGTCCCTGTAACTCGTACCATTGATGATAGTTGGTATCTGGATAAGAGGTGGTTTGTTGCTACTCTCAACGGGTCTGGCTTTAGGAGATTGCTGCTCTGAACGACGCAGGGTGATCAGCTTGGCAATGTCAACAGCATGCTTTCTCGTCATCTTTTTTGGTGCATGACTTAGAGTCGTGAGAATCACCACATTTCACACAGCGATGTTCCAGGAAATAGTAGCGCTGGGTGTGTCCGAACCCTTGGCATCTGAAACATTGTGGAACATCGTTAAACTTCAGTGGGGGCTCTACGGTGACGCCTGACCTGCAAATCCTCTTTATTTTGAAAACCTCTGTGTTGTTGCTCGCTGGTTCTAGATAAACAAAAATATCCCCAGTGGTTGTTTGGATTTCCTGCCAATGGGGTTGTGCAGATCCCTCACAGTATGGCCGTATTTGTGGAGTTCTTCTTTAATTTCAGTCTGGTCCGTTGAGTGGCGAAGTCCCTTGATGACCGGCCTGTACGCTCTCTCGTCCTTTGGTTGGAAGGTGCGGTGTTTTTTGTTATGTGCCACGAGGTGCTGGCGTAGGGCTGTGTGGAACTCCTTGTCTGGCATCATTACGCGTACATTATTATTTCTTTCCGTTTTGTATGAGAAATCTTTTTTGGTACCCACGAGAGTCGTTATTATCTTGACAACCGCGGTAATGTCGGTCACGTCTGGGATGTAGATCGGGGGAGGTTTGAGGGTCTTCGGGAACGGGTTCGGTTTCACTGCCGTTTTAGATGCCACTGCCTCTGAGGCAGTTTTTGGTTCGTCATGTTCGTCGTCATCATCTTTGCTTGAGAGGAGGGCAAAGGGGTTGTTTGGCAGCTTGCTGCGCAGAGTTGCGCTGGTGCTAGGCGTGACGTCTGGCTTCTCTCCTTGCCTATTAGGCGTGGGCTTGCGCTTGATCTCGCTGGTCTCGGAGTAAGAAGAACTCCAGCTAGAGTCTCTGCAAGAGCTGCACTTCCTTGCTTTGAGGGCCTTCTTGCAGGGCATTTTTTTGCCGAGCTTGATGGCACGCGGCGGGGCCTGCCAGTCTCTAGGTTGGCGTTCAAATAACGCTTATGCAAATGTGAGTCACTGCAGCAACGGCAGCAAAGGGGCAACGGACACAGTGGGACTCTGCTCCTGGCAGCCCGACCCGGCCCGTAAAATGCGCAATCCACCAAGTGCCAAGTGCGGGCAGGTCGTAAAAAAAAAAATAAATAAAATTGGAGTAACAAAATTCCGAAAAATAATTCAATTTAATAACGAAAACCAACTTCCTTGTTGAACGATTTTTCAATGGATACAATTAAAATGGGTTGAAGGAAATGTATTGGACAATGGCATACATGGAGATTTGGATATGTCACTCGCCCATTCCTTAAATTTTGCCTATCCTCAGGGACTTATTTTTGGATATAGAGATGGAATTTCCATTTCTGTTTCTCTGACAAAGTTTCCAATTTTGTTATTTTATTCCTAACATAAATGTTATAATCTAATACCATATTTGAAATGTAAAATTCCTTCAGTTGGATTAAACAATTATAAATTTTAATGATATTGTTTTCTTTAATTGTGATTTGATTTTTATACAGTTTTGATTTACTTCTGTGTTTGGCATATTCCAAGTAAGTAATATGTTGGGTTCTATGTAATTTATTTGAAAATTTTTGTATGTTTTAGTGTATTGACCATTTGTTTTTGTTTGTTTTATTACACCGGTTATAAAATCATTAAATATTTGTTTCTTTAAATTCCTTCTTCTTAAAATTGTTTGTCTGTTAAAATATTATTTTGCTCATCTGGATAAGGAATTATTTCGAATAACGGGAATTTAATTATGTCGGCTGGAATATGAAAAATAATAAGAAATTCGTTAGAATCAATTTTTATCCATGTGGACGTTTTGATGTTTGAAAGTTTTTCGGAGTTTACAGAATTTAAGGGGTCATGTTTTAGTAATTTTGTCATTTGCACTCCTAATCCAATATCTTCAATATATTCTATGAATTGTAGAGGCTGAATACAAGAATATTTTCTTATCTCTTTTATCTTGGTCTCTTAAGTTATTCATTACTTTAATACCGTGACTAATAGTGTATATTATTAAACTTAATTAATTTACGTGAATACTATTTTCCTTTATTTTTTTATTTTCTTTTCTAATACTAATACCAAACCTCTCGTTGAACATTTATCACTTCGGCTTAAAATCGCTCAGTAATTTTCCCGTACGAATTGGCTACTTAATATCAGTTCTGAAATGATCTTATCAACCTGCAGTACCGCGAAGTTGTCCACAAACTGAAAAACACTTTGAAAGTTTTACCTTAAACGTCTGTTCTTTGTTAATTTTTAATGCGATAAAACTAAGAGTCGCCAACAACAACAAAGTAACCAAAAATCGTTGCTTTGCTTTCTTACAATAATCTGCTCACCGCTCTTTTACGCACTCCTCCTTTTTGTGGAGTTTCTTCATCTCCCTCTAGGTTGCTGCTGAACATGCTTTTCGTCTAAACCGCTCCCACGTTACTATCGTTACATCATTCTCTTCATCGTAAATTTGCTGGACCATCGGTTTTTGAGCGCAATCTTGTATAACCCAAAATGTCTTTAGTTTGTACCTCAAAGAGATGCGAATTTGGAGGCGCTATTACGGGCAACTCCTATCCAACTTGCTGACTTTACGATAATTGTTCGCACTTGAAATACGCTGGAGTCGGTCATTATGGCCAACTTGGTGATCTCTTGGGTAAGGCATCGGTCTGACCTGGTCCTGTTTGGCCTGTCGAGAGATAGAAGGAGAGATGGGCACGTTTATGCGAGAAACCCGAAATCGTTTCTAGAAGGTTTGGAAACAATTTGCCTCATTAAATGAGCAATTTCTCAACATAGAATCTCTATTTCTGGGCCTTGAACTACTAAGGGAATCACCACGCCGGAAAATCCCTAACAATGAATATATGTACCACTCCAGCAACACATTTGCCAGTAAGTTATGTTATGGTTGATGCCCCTAGCGAACAGCCAGCCATCATAGCTCTTCAAAAACCGGGTCTTTCCACTTCAAAAGTTGATCCGACGGAACCTGCCAATAGGAATCTCCCACCTGGCCGCATGCTTGTCAAATTTTCAACCGTCATGTCAACAAGCCAGCCTTTTGTTTCATCAATAAGCCTACCTGCCGCAGCGCCAACCCGTCAACCCGTGGTAAAATCACCAAAGCCATTGACAGCTGTGCCATCTGAATCGCGATCTTCTGGGACTGTGGGTCCCCCGCAAATCCAGTTTTGTATCGCATCTTATGCCTGACGCCACTGCAGATGACGTTAGGTGTGACCTTGGAAATAATCTTGGTATAGCTCCCCCAGAACCTTTTGTGACCGAATTTAATTTTAAACATAAACGTAGCATATCTTCATTTAAAATAACTTTACCAGATGCTTCCCTTACTAAAACTTTAGACCCTGCAACATGGCCCGAGCACAGTATTGTTCATGAATTCTTGACCAGAGATTCTCAAGGTGGCAGTCCTGTTGCTAAACTAAACTAAGCAAAAAACTAAGCAACAAGATTCTCGTTGCTATCAAAACGTTCACGGTATTCTTGGAAAACTGAACCTGTTCTTTACTAATACTTTGACTTTGATGTTATTTTGCTAACAGAAACCTGGCTAAACTCCTCTGTTATAGACAATGAAATTTTTGTATCGAAGTGCACTGTCTTTCGGGAAGATCGCCCAACCTTTGGAGGTGGCGTTTTCATCGCCGTAAACAATATTTACTCAGTGGAACGTATTACCATCACTAATCCTTTCTGAGTCCCTTAACCATTTCATTACTTGTTCCTACATTCCTCCATTTGTGAGAAGCAATCATTTATATGCACCACTTCCACAACTGCCATTAAATCAGTTTTGTCTCTGTTTTCAAGCATTGAACATGTGTTAGATATAAAAATATAGAAAGAATGTAAAAATGATCTTAACAAAAACCAAATATATGTAGGATATTTATTGTTTACACAATTGTTTATCTTAATAATATTTGGTATTATAATAGTTTGGTTATTCTATTTAGTGTTTAATAAAAAGATGACTCGTGCCAACACTTCTTGACCTCCGGACATACGACGACTACACAACTTTGCCTTACTCCGGACACGACGACTTTTCGGCTTGACGATCTTTTTCTAACTTCCCAACTTTCAACTCGCTCTTTTCCTCCTCGACTGACTCCTCCTCCTCTGCCCACGCTCACGACGCCACCCCTTGCGATGACCATCGATCGTCGCATATCGATAACCATCGTTACATTCGGCTATCCTGATCACTGTCGTCTGACCCAGACGACCATGGATCCTCACTTTTAGAAGCGTATTTCCATAGCTTCATATTCTCTGTACATGTTGCAGTTATTGTAGGACCTTCCACCTGAGCTGCTTTCCGTACATCGTAACGGCCGTTTCTTTTTACCTTAGTTATTTCATATGGCCCGAGAAAACTGCTAGCTAATGTGTGAATTGTTTTTTGCAATGCAAAATGGCCAACAATGTGTGCATCTGCTATAAATTCATGATCCGCTCCGCGTTGCTTCTCCTCCAACTGTGTGCGCAGCTCCTGAAGCTGCTGCTCCAGTTCCGCGTTCTCCTGACCGCGCTTCCTCAAATTGAGGGCATACTTCTTGAGCTTCCCCCTGAGCTCTCGCGCCTTTTGATGCTGGAGATCGGCAATCTCCTTATCCTTCTCCTCACAAAGCTGCTCCAAGTGCTTAATTCGCTCTTCCTGGCCAGGCGGATTCTGTCGTAGCTGCTGCAGTTCCTTTTGGAGAGATTGAATTGTGGTATTCCGGTGCTTGATCAGTTCCTTGGACTTTTCGAATTTGGTGGATTTCGACTCCAGTTGGCGCCGCAAATCCTCCAGAGAGGGCTGTTGGCCCACTAACTTCTCGTCCAGCTGGGACAACTCTTGCTGCCTTTGGTCAAGCTCCTTTTGTAGCCTCGCGACGTCCTGCTTGAGCTTGGCGTTCTCCTCCTTGCGCTGGCTACTCTCCTGGCCCATTTGGAAGATCTCCTCATCCGCTTCCTGGCGTTCGCGACGCAGCTCTTTGTTGACCATTTCCTGCTCCTGCAACTGCTGTTTCAGCTGCTTTAGGTTGCCACGATTCTCAATGTTCGCATGTATCTTGGCGTTGATTTCCTCGTTCAGCTTGACCACCTGCTGCTGCAGTTGCTCCCCTTGCTCTTGATTATCTTCCCGGGGTTTTGTTTGCTCCTCTAGCACGATCTTCATCGACACACTTTTGTATGGCTTCGATCCCGTCAAGGTGTACTCTGCCCATAAATGAACCTAGCGGCTGCGTCTTAACGATTCCAAGGCCTCGTATAACGGAATCACACTTCTGCATCACAGTACTTTGAAGTTTATTGTACAAAGACTGACATACGATTGAAACATCGGATCCTGTGTCCACAAGGCAGGCGACCTCTGTACCGTTCAGCAAGACTACTTTCAAGCGCTTAGTATCTTTTACGACTAGAACACTTTTTACAGCTTGTGGACAATTTGAAGATATAAGCCCGCTGCCTGCACATTTAAAACATTTTTTTTCTGCCTTGCAGTCTTTTCTCATGTGTTCATTAGATCCGCAGATGTAGCAACGAATACTTTTTCCATCGGTTATATTTTTTATGCCACCACTGTATTGCTTTTGCGGTTTTTCGATAACACACTTGCTTTCGTACAACTCATATTTTTCCAACAGTTCGCTGTATGACTTGCTGCCGTACAGTGCAAATTTGAATTCGCTTTTAATATCCAGCCCGTCAACTATATAAGCGATAATAGACTCCACATCGACTTGTCCAAGCGCTGCAATTTTTTTCATTGTTAGCATGTATTCGTGCATGCTTTCGTCGCTCTTCTTCTTCCTGTGCGTCAACTTTGCATGTACATCGGCACTTTTCGACGCGCGCTTAAATTTGCCAATTAGAGCATTTTTAAATTGCTCATATGTGCTCACCAACTCTGACTCCAGAAACAACTTGTCCATTTTAACCATTTTTCCTCGTGCCTGCACATATCGTTGTTTTTCCGTAAGCTCATATGCATCTGCATTCTGCTCAAAATTTTCAAGCCAAATCTCCACTGGGATGCTGACGCCATCGAAGTCGGGTACAATTTTTGCAAAATTGTCTGCAGTTACTTTCGGCTCTTTCTGGGTAATTTCATTAGCTTGAATCTTAAGAGTAAGCAGCTGAATTCTTTGTTGTAGATTTTTATTACCTTCTGCTTGCATCTCTTTTATTTGGTCTGCACACACTTCTGATAGACGCTGCTCTTCTGCATTTTCATTTTCGTCTCATCGCTTTGCCCCCGACCGTATGACAGCACCATATGGCTGTCCCTTTTTCCCCTCCTCACTCATACTTTCGTATTCGCTGCTTGACATCAACTCAAATTTATTCACCACGATTCTAGAAGTTTCTAACCGACGCCAACCAACTTGCGAAATTTTACAACTTTTTATTTACAACTTTATTTTGATGTAATTCCAAAACTGTTCACCTTTCTGCACTTTACAAATGGGTCAACTTTTTATTGTTTATACGGACGAGCCCCCAAATCTATATATATAAAAATGAATCGCAAAATGTGTTGGTAAGCGCATAACTCAACAACGCCTGGACCAATTTGGCCAAATCTTTTTTTAAAATGTTCGTTGAAGTTCAAGGATGGTTTTTACGGAGAGAAAAATTAGAATTATTGCTGGAAAACCCCTAAAAATAGCCTTTTTCTTTTTCCCATACAAATAATTTGTAACTAAAACGTAGTCAATCGTAGTAATCTACTGAGTTTGCTTTTGACAACTGATACACGAAACAAATTCGTATACCGTGTTTTGTGCAGAGTGTTTACTTAGTTAGTGTTTGTTTAGTTCGTGATTAGTGAAAAAATATTAATATATTTAAATATAAAAAATATATAATTTATATTTGATATGCCTCCTATAAAACGAAGCAATTTAGGTAGAAGAACCAGAAACGCTACAAACCAAGCTAATTACCGATCTAATCGTACTGCACAAGAACGTGACGACGGAAATGAACGTGAAAGAATTCGGATATCACAAACGCGTGAAGCGCGAGCGCGACATTCAACTAATAATCGCGCAAGTTTGAATCGAGCTGCTTTCAGTTACGATGTGTCGATTGACTACAGTAACTACCAATGTGTAGTTATTGGTTCTATGAACTCGGTTTGCTCACACTGTAAGGCATTAAAATACAAAAACGAAGCCAAAGGATTGTGTTACGCCAGCGGCCAAGTCAAATTGACGCCATTGGTACCGCCACCAGAGCCATTACATTCATTGGTTTCCGGAAATAGGCCAGATTCCAATCACTTTTTGACTCATATTCAGCAATATAATAATTGCTTTCAAATGACATCATTTGGCGCAACAAAAGTTATTCGAGACAATTTTATGCCTACTTTCAAGGTAAGTAAGCACAATAATGGCAAACAATTTTATTTAGTTTTACAACCATGTAGCTGGTGCAAAATATGTTGAGCCAGTGTTGTGTACATTTGTTTATTTTAAACAATTTGCTATACAATTACCTAAATACATTTTTATATTCTTGCAGATTCAGGGTCAAATATATCACCGAACAGGTTCCTTATTGTCAATGCCCGATAACGACTATACATTTTTGCAAATATATTTTATGGGCAATTCAGCAAGAGAAGTCGATCAGCGTTGCGCACACAACAACTCAGTGAAAAGATCCATTGTGGAACAACTTCAAATATTTTTCCATCAACATAATGAATTAATTGCATTATTCAGAACTGCATTAGACCGCATGCCATCAGATAATCACAAAATTGTCATCAGAGCCGATAAGGCGCCTTCAGGACAACATGCTGGACGTTTTAATGCGCCAACAATTGATGAAGTGGCTATTGTCATTGTGGGTGAAAATTTAGATAACCGAGACATTGTTTTACATCGGCGGAACAATCAACTTCAGCGCGTGTCTGAAACACATCGATCATATGATGCCTTACAATATCCTATCCTATTTTGGCAAGGTGAAGACGGCAATCATTTTTCAATGAAGATGATAAATCCAGTTACAGGTAAATTATTAACAATATATTATATACTACATTATATATACTACATTAAAATTTAGGTA
Source organism: Drosophila vallismaia (assembly GCA_035047325.1). Lineage (NCBI taxonomy): Eukaryota > Metazoa > Arthropoda > Insecta > Diptera > Drosophilidae > Drosophila > Drosophila vallismaia. The sequence goes on from JAWNPU010000044.1 coordinate 886,594, forward strand.
TGTATACTAACTTAAAATTTATATTATTATAACACAAAAAAAATTGTTTACAGGTGCTGAAACAAACAAAAAAGTTAGTTCAATGAATTATTATTCATACAGACTGATGGTTCGGGAAAATGAGGACAATCACATCTTAAAATGTCAGCGTCTATTTCACCAATATGCTGTGGATATGTATGTGAAAATTGAAACTGAACGATTGACATTTATCAGGTTGAACCAGGCAAAACTCCGTACCGAGGAATACATTCATCTTCGGGATGCCATTACTGCTGATGGAAATGCACACGTGGCCACTTATACCCGTGGCTATTACAGCATACTTAATGAATTAAATATTCTGTTGCACAACCTTACTTTGAATAAATATTGGGTACCTTCGTCAAAGTAATTTTTAGCGTATAAACGTGGAGAATCGAATAAAAAGTGCAGCGCCATGAACTATTACGCCTACCGCTTATTGATTCGAAATAATGAGAGTTATATTTTAAAATTAATTACAATTTGCCACAGGGAAGCGCGGCAGGGTGAAGCTAGTGTAGGATATTTATTGTTTACACAATTGTTTATCTTAAAAATATTTGGTATTATAATAGTTTGCTTATTCTATTTAGTGTTTAATAAAAAGATGACTCGTGCCAACACTTCTTGATCTCCGGACATACGACGACTACACAACTTTGCCTTACTCCGGACACGACGGCTTTTCGGCTTGACGATCTTTTTCTAACTTCCCAACTTTCAACTCGCTCTTTTCTTCCTCGACTGACTCCTCCTCCTCTGCCCACGCTCACGACGCCACCCCTTGACCCCTTGACGGTGACCATCGATCGTCGCATATCGATAACCATCGTTACATATATTATACATGCATTTTATGACCGATCCCTTCAAAACAAACGCACATGTAAATGCATGCGTAAGGTGACACTTCCATACACTTGATAAGGCCACAACTAAATATTGGATTTTTATGGCCGTACCTTTTAAGAAACATGTACTCACATGCGTAACGCATAAGTATGTAAAAAGTTGTAAAGAACTCTTGTTAGTACATAAGACCTAATTGTAAGATTTTTGTGGTTCTTCGGATATTGAAGAATATTAATAAAACAGTTTCTAAACCGAACTCATTGGAGCAACACCACTTATTAATGGGCTCCTCTTAACATTTGGTCCATTCGAGACAACCTAAAGTTTTCTTCCTTGTGGTAAGAAACTTAAGAATAAACTAGCACCTAATAAGTGTCTGCAGATTCGTGTTCCACGGTTTCAGTCCACGTTAGCTAAGAAATAAAGGCTTCAGACTAGTGAAAAAATACTTAGTCAAAAAACGAAGTCCTCTGTTGTTTCCCCGCAAGTGGTACGGGGCACAGAGAATAAAATAAATGCCATTGAGCATAACAAATTTTAAAATTTTGGTCCTGTTCTTTGACATACAACCGACAAAAAAATTAAACAAAAAGAAAAAGAGGATCAGCATCAAAGGCGTCACCGGCAGCATCATCAGGAAAATGCACCGGCGACCAGAAGCATCAGAGGCAGCATTATCGGCAACATCGATGGCAGCATCGACAACAGGATCGACGGCAACATCGACGGCAGCTTCGACGACAGCATCGACGGCTTCATCGACGGCAGCAGCGGCTGCAAGTACTTTTAAATTTTTACTTATTTTTTTTGTATTTACATTGTAAGTATGGTAGATAAAAAAAAATATAAAAAATTTCTAAGGCATCCCTAATTGATGATCAGGTTAGGATTACTAGGTTAGTGGATGGGATTTTAATAAGGGATGGTACCGTAGAAGAAAAGGAACTTTTAGCCTCATTAGAATCCCAGAGTTGTGAAAACCACAACAAACTATTATTAGACTATTAGATGCCAAGCTTAGGGGTTTCATCGACCAAGTGGTGGAATACCTAAGCGTTACGTATAAAGAAATCCAGGGAAGGGGAGGTTGCTACCTTTCCAGTAAGGATTAATAAATTAAATATGTATTTTATTTTTATTTTGTTTTTTTTTTTAGCACCGGAAACAAAGTTCCTTTTTGATGATTTTTCGATTTTTCAATGATTAAAAATGTATGAAAGCAGAATAGAAACTGCTTCTGATTTAATAAAAATTGAAGGATTTCCGAATAAATTTATCGCAAAAATTTCAAAAACAAATGAAGATATAGATTGATATCTATATTTATTGATATAGATATTGAGTTAATGGAGACGCAAATCCATGAAAATTTATTTACTTTTTGGGAAAAAAAACGATATTTGGATGGACAGTGTCGGGATGCACTAAATCCAGAGGCGATACTACTTTGTAGCAACCGGTATCGAACTTAAACATATGGATCGATATTGGGAAACGGAAGAAGAGGATACCAATGATATAGAGTCATTTTCAGTCAAAGTCAGAGTCAATTTGTGAAAATAGTATAAGTGGTATATCTAAGTTGTGATCGGATGATTCGTTCCAGTCGTCCTGTTTATTTATATTTACCTTCGTTTTAGGAAGATTTTTAATGAATTTCGTTACATAATTTCACTAACATTTAAAAATTTTGAATTTGTCTTTTTAATATAGGCAACTTTAAGTTTTTTTTTAACATTCTTATTTTTTATTTAAAATCTATCCGAGTGGAAAATCATTAATGGTTTTGGGGATGACCTTGACTTAAGGGAGGTACATCTAATATCTAATGAAGTTGACTTAGGTGTCTATTGGTGGGGGAGGTCAAGCGGGTGTTTCCTTTTCAAGCGTCTTAGGGATTGGCTTTTATCTAGGAGGTTGATGGCCAGGTGGTTGGGGTGGTTGTCCAGTCTTTTTGTGTATCTTTCGCTGAGTCGGGTGATCTCCTCTGCCACCCATGGAATTCCAAGCTCTTTATGGATTATTGAGTTTTCGTGGTACGGATGGGCGTTAGAAATTGTTCTCAGGCATTTATTTTGAAACCGCTGGATTCTGATGCGGTTAGAACAGCTTGCCGTGCCCCACAACTGAATCTCATATGTCCAGATTGGCTTCAGCACTACTTTGTAAATAAGCAGTTTGAATTTTTCTTTGAGCTTCGGCCTTCCCCCCAGGAGCCAGTGCAGTTGCTTAAGTCGTAGGTTGGCCTGATTGCGCTTGTTGATCAGGTGAGGGTGCCATGTGAGCCTGCGGTCCAGGGTCAGCCCTAGATATTTGGGAGTGTTATTCATAGGGATGGTTTCCCCGTTGAGTGTGACGGGGAGGCATTCCCCCCTGCGTAGTGCGAAGGTTGTGTGGGAGGATTTCTCCGCGTTGACCACGATGTTCCATCGTTTCAGCCATGGATCAAGAGCATCCAGTTGTCTCTGTTTGATGACTGATGATTCCTGGGGATCTGTGGCTGTGGCGGAGGCTAGGAAGGCGGTGTCATCGGCATATGTGGCTACTGTGAGGTTCCGAGAGGGGTTGATGGGAAGGTCCGCTGTGTAGAGTGTGTACAAGATGGGTCCAAGAACACTGCCTTGAGGTACTCCTGCTCTTATAGGCCTAGCCGTGATAATTGATGATCCCCATCTCACTCGGACCATCTAAAGCCAAACTGGTCATCAGGGATCAGTCCGGCCTCGTCCAATACTGGTAGTACTCTACGCAAAAATACTCTTTTCAGTATTTTAGAGAGGATTGTCAGCAAACTAATCGGACGACACGAGGCTAGATTGGCTTCAGGGCATGAGGAGGACAATTACTTCAGCACGCTTCCACTCTTTCGGGAAGTACCCTAGACGAAGGCAGCTGTTAAAGATGTTAGCCATCCTTTGGGAACAGATTAGGGGCAACATTTTCAGTGCTGTTGCATCGATTCGGTCAGGGCCTGGTGACTTTCCATTTTTAAGAGAAGCGATCTCCTGCACAATCTCCTCTGATTCGACGGGCAGTATTGGCGGATGGTAGGATGGTTAGTTTCCCCTTCAGTTCCTTGGTGGCACGATTAAGTGCTGTCTTGTCCCTGGGGTTGCGCGAGGAAAACCAGACTCTTCTGAGGCGCTTTTTTTCGGCCACGAGGGTCGCGATTTCAGGAGACCACAAGTGAACTTCTCTTTCAGGTGTTCTCGGGGTAGTCGGAGGAGGTGGATTCGCAAACTCAGCAGCATTGTGCATCACTCTGGTTAGTTCTTCGATGGCCGCATCTATGTTGCTTGGTGTGGAAAGAGGGGGATCTGGGTACAGGGAGGAAAGCATCCAGACCGGTGAGTCTTCTAGGCGGGATTTTTCTGAAGACGGGGATGTTTAGGAGCCAGTTTACTGCGCTGTGGTCGGATAGCATTTTATCATAGCTTGAGCATGTTATCTTAGAGTGTCCTATGCCCTTGGAGACGGCGAAGTCCAGAAGATCCGGCTGCTTTGAAGGGTCGGTAGGCCAGTGTGTGGATTCTCCAGTGGAATGGCAGTCCAGACTCTTCCGCTGCAGGTACTTATAGAGCTTTATGCCTTTGGGGTTGTTTGTGCGGGACCCCCACTAGGAGTGTTTGGCATTAAAGTCTCCGGCTGATTTAAAGCGAGTTCCAAGGAACTCGAAGAAGTCCTGAAGGTGGGTCTCGGTTATCGAATGTCTGGGTGGGAAGTAAACCGCACCAATGGTGATATCTCCCTGTGGGCTAGAAATCCTGGTCACTGCGCACTGAGCCCATTCCTCCTGAAACGCGGGAATTTCCGTGTACTGAATGCCACTCCTGATGAGCATAACTGCGCCTCCGCGTGCTCTGCCAGATGGATGGTTGGCATGTAACAGTTCGTTCCCGCTAATGTTAAAGTAGGATCTGGGACAAAAGTGGGATTCCCAAACTAGAAGAACATCGATATTGTCTGTTTTGATGAGATGCTCTACTTCGGCTTTTCTCCTCTGAAGGCCGTTTGCGTTCCAAAAAACTATATTAAGAACTATTTGCATTACTTTCTGTTCATGATGGGAGTTACAAACTGTATCATCTGCGAGAACATCTGCGAGAACATCTGCGAGATCAACTTTTCCATCATCCTCTCAATCGTTCCTACCATGCGGGCAAACATCGTTTCAAGCTGGTTGGGTTTTGGGGCTTCGGAAGTAGTTTGAGGGGTTTTTGGGGATTCCTTGGGTATGTTGCTTGGTTTCCAAGAAGTACGTCCCTGTAACTCGTTCCATTGATGATAGTTGGTATCTGGATGAGAGGTGGTTTGTTGCTACTATCAACGGGTCTGGCTTTAGGAGATTGCTGCTTTGAACGACGCAGGGTGATCAGCTTGGTAATGTAAACAGCATGCTTTCTCGTCATCTTTATCTAGATAAACAAAAATATCCCCAGTGGTTGTTTGGATTTCCTGCCAATGGGATTGTGCAGATCCCTCACAGTATGGCCGTATTTGTGGAGTTCTTCTTTAATTTCAGTCTGGTCCGTTGAGTGGCGAAGTCCCTTGATGACTGCCCTGTACGTTCTCTCGTCCTTTGTTTGGAAGGTGAGGTGTTTTTTGTTATGTGCCACGAGGTGCTGGCGTAGGGGTGTGTAGGACTCCTTGCCTGGCATCATTACGCGTACATTATTATTTCTCTCCGTTTTGTATGAGAAATCCTTTTTGGTACCCACGAGAGTCGGTATCATCTTGACAACCGCGGTAATGTCGATCACGTCTGGGATGTAGATCGGGGGAGGTTTGAGGGTCTTCGGGAACGGGTTCGGTTTCACTGCCGTTTTAGATGCCACTGCCTCTGAGGCAGTTTTTGGTTCGTCATGTTCGTCGTCATCATCTTTGCTTGAGAGGAGGGCAAAGGGATTGTGTGGCAGCTTGCTGCGCAGAGCTGCGCTGGTGCTAGGCGTCACGTCTGGCTTCTCTCCGTGCCTATTACGCGCAGGCTTGCGCTTGATCTCGCTGGGCTCCGAGTAAGAAGAACTCCAGCTTGAGTCTCTGCTCGAGCTGCACTTCCTTGATTTGAGGGCCTTCTTGCAGGGCATTGTTTTGCTATGGTGGTTTCCATTGTAATAGGAGCATAATAACTCACTACTACATTTTTGCGGATAATGCCGCTTCAAGCACTTAAAACCCAAACTAAATTTTCTAGCTTCGATCACTCTTTCCTGGGAACTCAATGCTTTAAATTTATGACAATATATCATTTGATGAACGGGCATTTAGCACATCGTACAATTTACTTTGTTGGTGTCATTTTTAAACAGGGGTTTCTTCCTGTACTGAGGACAACGTTGCTCTGACGTAGCTTACCTTTTCTTTTTCAACAGAGGAGTTCGTTTTGACAAGGTTTTTGTTTTTCTAGTCCAACGCCTTAGTTTTAAGCTACCGTGGACTGAAATTTTATCGCGAATCTGCAGTCACTCACCAGGTACTAGTGTCTCCTAACACAAGGGAAAAAACGTCAGGTTGTCTTGAAGGACTAAATGTTAAGAGGACCCCCAAAGAAAAGGTCTTACTTCAATGAGTTCGATTTAGAAACTGTCAACATCTGAAGAAACATACAAAAATCTACCAATTAGGTTCGTATTTACTAACAAGAATTGTTATCAACTATATACATACTACATATATATACTATATACTACTATACTATCTATGTACTATATACTGTATACGTACTATATACATATATACATATATGTGCCGACAGTGGCCTCCATGTGTAGCTATGTGCGCTGGTGGCCTAAGTATTTTATGAACTTTACCCTAGCCGCGTGGTGTTATCTTACGAATGCGAGTATATGATAATTTAAAGGATCGATCATAAAAATGCATTATTTATTATTGTGACCTTATCAAGTGCTTGGCAGTGTCACCTTACTCATGCGTTTACATGTGCGTTTGTTTTGAAGGGATCGGTCATAAAATGGATGTATAATATATTGGTTGTTGGTCCGATCCCCTTTAAATTTTTTTTATATTTTAATTTATATACAAATTAATTTTTTTACGCAGAACTAGACTAACTAAGCTTTCCCTACCGTGCTCGAAGCCTTAGCAGACCATAAGTTGGCTTCGCTGTTTTTTTTTTGCAGTTTCTCATTGGTAGCTTATGGTACATGGTCGATGTTGTGTTTATCAGTTGGATCTTCTAAAATTTGCATGGTATAACGGAATTGCTGTACTTTCTCAATATTTTAATGCATTACTTTCGTTTATTTTCAGGATTTTTTTTTTATTAAATTGAGCCTTAGAAACTAAATTTAGGAGGTACAATGTTTATTGACAGAGCAGCTGAGGCCTTCACGAAACTTAGTGTATTAATTTTTAATGTGTAGCTTATTTAAAAATGGTACAAAATTGTTAATGTTTTTTACATTGACATTTGTGAGAAGTTGGTTTGGGGAAGGGATTCTTGGTGATGCGGTTAGGTTTTTTCGTTCGCCGTTGATGATGTGTTCGACTGTGAGGGAGTTTGTGTTACAATAGGGGTAGACTGAGACTGGTGTTTTTTTTTAATGTTTTAAATGTGAAAACTCTTTATGCAAAAATTATGGATAGCTGGAACCAATTGGGATCAAGAACTAGGTAAAGAATACAGCAAAGAATGGGATGCATATAAGTTAGAATTGAAGACGGTGGGACAATTGAGAGTGCCTAGATGGATTAAGTCGAAATTAATCCATAAGTTCTGTTTATATGTGGGCATTGTTATAGCCAACAGTTGAGTATTTAGTTTTAACTTTCTTACACAATATATGATTAGAATGATAGTGATAATAATCCCTAAAATTAGTGAGCTCATGATAAAATTTTCTTTTGCCAGTTTATTAATAATTGAAGCCTTTAAGGGGTTCCAAACAATTACCGGCATTTCTTTTACCTTTTGTTTTTCTAATCTTGACTATCCCAAAACTTTTTGTTTCTGCTAAATTTTGACAGTAGTGATACACTTTTATTAACTTGGGGATTTTTGCGGATCTACTTCTATTTGACTTAAATTCATTAACAACTGCTAGAGAACGATTTTTATTATAACATCTTTTCACAACATTATTAACCTTCGACCTTGGTGTAACTACTCTAACTTTATCGTCTTTACCTTTATGGAATTCTTTTACCTTCCAACCTTTCCAACTAGGTGGCCTAGTTGGATGACAGTTCTTTTCCTTCAAGACTACGATTCTCTCATTCTTAATATTTGGAAAATCTTTTTCCCCTTTATATACATATTTTTTTTGTGAGGAATTTGGATAATTATTTTTTAGTTTTTCCTTCCTTTGCACTTTTTTATTGTGGACTATGTCCTGACATGATCCATCCAAAGATCGTTTTTTGCCAGAGAAGTGATCCTTTTGTAACTATTCCCGGCACTACAATTTTGTGCGTAGAAATCGGCCCCTATTATTATATCAATACCAAGTGGTATATATAAATTGTGATCGGATAATTCGTTCCAGTCGTCCTGTTTATTTATATTTACCTTCGTTTTAGGAAGATATTTTAATGAATTTCGTTACATAATTTCACTAACATTTAAAAATTTGGAATTTGTCTTTTTAATATAGGCAACTTTAAGTTTTTTTTTAACATTCTTATTTTTTATTTAAAATCTATCCGAGTGGAAAATCATTAATGGTTTTGGGGATGACCTTGACTTAAGGGAGGTACATGGAATGTATATCTAATGAGGTTGACTTAGGTGTCTATTGGTGGGGGAGGTCAAGCGGGTGTTTCCTTTTCAAGCGTCTTAGGGATTGGCTTTTATCTAGGAGGTTGATGGCCAGGTGGTTGGGGTGGGTGATCTCCTCTGCCACCCATGGAGTTCCAAGCTCTTTATGGATTATTGAGTTTTCGTGGTACGGATGGGCGTTAGAAATTGTTCTCAGGCATTTATTTTGAAACCGCTGGATTCTGATGCGGTTAGAACAGCTTGCCGTGCCCCACAACTGAATCTCATAAGTCCAGATTGGCTTCAGCACTACTTTGTAAATAAGCAGTTTGAAATTTTCTTTGAGCTTGGGTAGTGCGAAGGTTGTGTGGGAGGATTTCTCCGCGTTGACCACGATGTTCCATCGTTTCAGCCATGGATCAAGAGCATCCAGTTGTCTCTGTTTGATGACTGATTATTCCTGGGGATCTGTGGCTGTGGCGGATGCTAGGAAGGCGGTGTCATCGGCATATGTGGCTACTGTGAGGTTCCGAGAGGGGTTGATGGGAAGGTCCGCTGTGTAGAGTGTGTACAAGATGGGTCCAAGAACACTGCCTTGAGGTACTCCTGCTCTTATAGGCCTAGCCGTGATAATTGATGATCCCCATCTCACTCGGAATTGTTTTCTCAGTGTACGACTTGAGTAAGGCGAAGTGGAAACTTGGTGGGATTTAATTTTGAAAAGGAGTCCAGGGTGCCAGACTGTGTCAAACGCCTGTTTGACATCCAGCATAACGGCGCAGCAGTACTTCTAATTTTCGAAGGCCTCAAGTATGCTCTCAACAAGCCGTGGCATTGCTCAGGTGTTCCATGGAAGCGTCTGAAGACAAACTGGTGATCAGGGATCAGACCGGCCTCGTCCAATACTGGTAGTACTCTACGCAAAAATACTCTTTTCAGTATTTTAGAGAGGATTGTCAGCAAACTAATCGGACGATACGAGGCTAGATTGGCTTCAGGGCTTGAAGAGGACAATTGCTTCAGCACGCTTCCACTCTTTCGGGAAGTACCCTAGACGGAGGCAGCTGTTAAAGATGTTAGCCAGCCTTTGGGAACAGATTAGGGGCAACATTTTTAGTGCTGTTGCATCGATACGTTCAGGACCTGGTGACTTTCCATTTTTAAGAGAAGCGATCTCCTGCACAATCTCCTCTGATTGGACGGGCAGTATTGGCGGGCCAGGAGCACTTGGGCTATCTACGAACCTTATGGTGGCAGCACGCTCTTCTCCAGTGCATCTGTCGAAAGGTGAGAATGCACTGTGTAGATGGTCAGCAAAGGCTTCTGCTCTCTCAGACCGACACCAGGAACCGTCCATTTTGCGCACGGGTGATATCCTCCTGGCAGGTCTTTTTATGTGCCTCGTGACATTCCACAGATTGTGCTGCGGGTTTCCAGGTTCCAGCTCCTTCAGGAATCTATGGAAGGAGTCCTGCCGTAGGATGGTTAGTTTGCCCTCACGATTAAGTGCTGTCGTGTCCCTGGGGTTGCGCCAGGAAACCAGACTCTTCTGAGGCGCCTTTTTTCGGTCACGAGGGCCGCGATTTCAGGAGACCACAAGTGCACGTCTCTTTCAGGTGTTCTCGGGGTAGTCGGAGGAGGTGGATTCGCAAACTCAGCAGCATTGTGCATCACTTTGGTTAGTTCTTCGATGGCCGCATCTATGTTGCTTGGTGTGGAAAGAGGGGGATCTGGGTACAGGGAGGAAAGCATCCAGAACGTAAACTTGGGGCTTTTGTGTGTTTCCCGGTGAGTTTTCTAGGCGGGGTTTTTCTGAAGACGGGGATGTTTAGGAGCCAGTTTACTGCGCTGTGGTCGGATAGCAGTTTATCATAGCTTGAGCATGTTATCTTAGAGTGTCCTATGCCCTTGGAGACGGCGCAGTCCAGAAAGTCCGGCTGCTTTGAAGGGTCGGTAGGCCAGTGTGTGGATTCTCCAGTGGAATGGCAGTCCAGACTCTTCCGCTGCAAGTACTTATAGAGCTTTATGCCTTTGGGGTTGTTTGTGCGGGACCCCCACTAGGAGTGTTTGGCATTAAAGTCTCCGGCTGATTTAAAGCGAGTTCCAAGGAACTCGAAGAAGTCCTGAAGGTGGGTCTCGGTTATCGAATGTCTGGGTGGGAAGTAAACCGCACCAATGGTGATATCTCCCTGTGGGCTAGAAATCCTGGTCACTGCGCACTGAGCCCATTCCTCCTGCAACGCGGAAAGTTCCGTGTACTGAATGCCACTCCTGATGAGCATAACTGCGACTCCGCGTGCTCTGCCAGATGGATGGTTGGCATGTAACAGTTCGTACCCGCTAATGTTAAAGTAGGATCTGGGACAAAAGTGGGATTCCCAAACTAGAAGAACATCGATATTGTCTGTTTTGATGAGATGCTCTACTTCGGCTTTTCTCCTCTGAAGGCCGTTTGCGTTCCAAAAAACTATATTAAGACTTATTTCCATACTTTCTGTTGAGAATGGGAGCTATAAACTGCATCATCTGCGAGAACATCTGCGAGATCAACTTTTCCATCATCCTCTCAATCGTTCCTTCCATGCGGACAAACATCGTTTCAAGCTGGTTGGGTTTTGGGGCTTCTGGAGTGGTTTGAGGGGTTTTTGGGGATTCGTTTGCTGTATCGCTTAGTTTCCTAGAAGTACGCCTGTAACTCGTACCATTGATGATAGTTGGTATCTGGATGAGAGGTGGTTAGTTGCTACTATCAACGGGTCTGGCTTTAGGAGATTGCTGCTCTGAACGACGCAGGGTGATCAGCTTGGCAATGTAGACAGCATGCTTTCTCGTCATCCTTTTTGGTGCATGACCTAGAGTCGTGTTGCTCGCTGGTTCTAGATTAACCAAAAATATCCCCAATAGTTGTTTTGATTTCCTGCCAATGGGATTGTGCCGTATTTGTGGAGTTCTTCTTTAATTTCAGTCTGGTCCGTTGAGTGGTGAAGTCCCTTGATGACCGCCCTGTACGTTCTCTCGTCCTTTGTTTGGAAGGTGCGGTGTTTTTAGTTATGTGCCCTTGCCTGGCATCATTACGCGTACATTATTATTTCTCTCGTTTTGTATGAGAAATCCTTTTTGGTACCCACGAGAGTCGTTATCATCTTGACAACCGCGGTAATGTCGTTCAAGTCTGGGATGTAGATCGGGGGAGGCTTGAAGGTCTTCGGGATCGGGTTCGGTTTCTCTCCTCTTTTAGATGTCACTGCCTCTGAGGCAGTTTCGTGTACGTCATGTTCGTCGTCATCTTCTTTGCTTGAGAGGAGGGCAAAGGGATTGTGTGGCAGCTTGCTGCGCAGAGCTGCGCTGGTGCTAGGCGTCACGTCTGGCTTCTCTCCTTGCCTATTACGCGCAGGCTTGCGCTTGATCTCGCTGGGCTCCGAGTAAGAAGAACTCCAGCTTGAGTCTCTGCTCGAGCTGCACTTCCTTGATTTGAGGGCCTTCTTGCAGGGCATTGTTTTGCTATGGTGGTTTCCATTGTAATAGGAGCATAATAACTCACTACTACATTTTTGCGGATAATGCCGCTTCCAACACTTAAAACCCAAACTAAATTTTCTAGCTTCGATCACTCTTTCCTGGGAACTCAATGCTTTAAATTTATGACAATATATCATTTGATGAACGATTTGCATTTAGCACATCGTACAATTTACTTTGTTGGTGTAATTTTTAAACATTTTTTCTTCAGGGGTTTCTTCCTGTACTGAGGACAACGTTGCTCTGACGTAGCTTACCTTTTCTTTTTCAACAGAAGAGTTCGTTTTGACAAGGTTTTTGTTTTTCTAGTCCAACGCCTTAGTTTTAAGCTACCGTGGACTGAAATTTTATCGCGAATCTGCAGTCACTCACCAGGTACTAGAGTCTCTTAACACAAGGGAAAAAACGTCAGGTTGTCTTGAAGGACTAAATGTTAAGAGGACCCCCAAAGAAAAGGTCTTACTTCAATGAGTTCGATTTAGAAACTGTCAACATCTGAAGAAACATACAAAAATCTACCAATTAGGTTCGTATTTACTAACAAGAATTGTTATCAACTATATACATACTACATATATATACTATATACTACTATACTATCTATGTACTATATACTGTATACATACTATACACATATATACATATATGTGCCGACAGTGGCCTCCATGTGTAGCTATGTGCGCTGGTGGCCTAAGTATTTTATGACCTTTACCCTAGCCGCGTGGTGTTATCTTACGAATGCGAGTATATGTTCCTTTAAAGGATCGGTCAAAAAAAAACCATTTTTATTATCTAGTTGTGACCTTATCAAGTGCTTGGCAGTGTCACCTTACTCATGCGTTTACATGTGCGTTTGTTTTGAAGGGATCGGTCATAAAATGGATGTATAATATATTGGTTGTTGGTCCGATCCCCTTTAAATTTTTTTTATATTTTAATTTATATACAAATTAATTTTTTTACTCAGAACTAGACTAACTAAGCTTTCCCTACCGTGCTCGAAGCCTTAGCAGAACATAAGTTGGCTTCGCTGTTTTTTTTTTGCAGTTTCTCATTGGTAGCTTATGGTACATGGTCGATGTTGTGTTTATCAGTTGGATCTTCTAAAATTTGCATGGTATAACGGAATTGCTGTACTTTCTCAATATTTTAATGCATTAAGGAGTTTGTGTTACAATAGGGGTAGACTGAGGCTGGTGTTTTTTTTGTTTTAAATGTTTTAAATGTGAATTCGTGTGTGAATTTTGTATGGTTGGATTTATTATGTTTGATTTTGCATGAGTGATTGTGATTTTCTGTAATTAGCATTCTATTTCTAATCAATGGTGCTTCATACAGATGTGATGAGTCAACCAATTTGCTTTTAGTTGCCTTAATAATTTTATTAATCGTTTCCGTTAGTTGGTTAATTTGCTTCTGAAATTCTGAGTTAATTACTTGTCTATTGTTTATGTTTATTAATTTTGACTCGGACATTCGAATCTTTTCAAAACCTAAGGCATTTCGAGTTTCGGCAACAACTTTCAATACGGTGCCCAAAAAATGTAAGCTCCTAGGAATTCTATAGTGTATTCCGAAAGTGGATAGAAGGCTTCTTGTGGGATCTATATCAACGACTAGCAGTTTAGGCATGTGCGAATGTGAAAACAAATCACACATTTTCCCAGTGACATCTATAATTTTTACGTATTCCGACATATTACTAGAGTGTCATCAATATTCTCGGTCTTAAAATACTAAAACATTTCCATCTATTACGGGTATGTATTAGCATGAGAATAGTAGCCCTTAGCTTTTACCAAAATACAAATAATTGTAATTAAAATCCTATAATGAAACAAAAAAAGGAGAGGTGAAGTTCTTGTGCCGCTTACTTTGTATTTACCCTATTTGGTTTAGGATTTTTTTAATATTTTCCTGCCAAACAGAGCCGAACGATATTGTTCGTCAGGGATGTTCTCTACTTTCTCGTTTCTATCTGTTATGCCTGACACAATATTTTTGCAGTCCCCAAATTTAGTATTTGAGAGATATGCTACCAAGCTGTTTTGGAAACTTGCTAGAATCGATGAATCGCAGTATATTTCATTAACGACTTCTGAGTTGACCACTTCTTTAAGCATCTCAAAGACGGTATTTTATCAGTGAAGCTGATCAAATAGCGAGTCTTTCGGCGGAAAAGTATTAAATTTCGTTTCAACGGAAAAAAGTCTTCTCGCAGTATTATATGATTTCTGAAGCAATTTACTGTCTTGTCGGTGGTATTAACCATGTAGGGCAACGATAGTTCACTTTGAATAGTTGCAGCGTCTGCCGCAAGTCGTTCAGAGTTTGACGAGATAATGTGATAGCTACAAAATTTTTTTTTCCTGGTTTAAAGAACATCGCCGCGTTGTGTGCATAAGATTTCCACATTTTTTTACGTTTGTGTTTTAACAGTTGCTTTATTTCGTTATTTAAGAAGTATGCAACGGCCATGGAATTTGGATACAACCCAGTGAAAACTTGTTCATTATCCTCTGTTCGGTTTGTAGCAACAACCGATGCGATGAAAGGCACCGCCTTTTTAGAGGTCGAAATCGATTTTATATTTTTAAGACTAATGTTTTTTAATTCTTTCTTTACAGGATCAGGGACAACTTAGCTATTGACATATGTGAAGTTCACACTTTCACGGACGTACTTTGCTGTTCGAGAGTCTTTTCGGTTAAATTCAATAAATTCAATTGAAGTCTACAATAGCATCAAATATTCTGAGTAAGTCTAGTAAAAAGAATGGGACATTTGTATATATGTAAATATGTTTATAACACATATTTTTTTTGATGTCACTGGAGCCATGTATTGAGCTCACAGTAAAAGGTTTTGCGACCGTAATTATGTTTCCTAGCTCTTTTATGGGCTTTAAAAATTTTTTGGATGCCCCGGTATCGAAAAGAATTTTTAGTCCTCTCCCAGCTGGTTTTCAATAAAAGATAGCTGGGAGCGTTCACTAAAAAAATTCAATGAGTCATAATCATTTTTTTCGTCACCCGCAATGGCTGCTTTTTTTGAGCTAAATTGTTGACGCGCTGTTATCTTGGTCACGTCATGCGTTCTGACGAATTCATCATTTTTTGAGCTTGAGCCCCAATCTCTTGAGACCTTGAAGTACTAATACGCTTTCTAAAACTAGACGATGTCCATAGGTTCTATGGCTATACGTTCTGGGGCCTGCTTCTGTATTTCTCTATTATATCGTTCCTGATTTTGATTCGTTTGTTTTTTTTACAAAATTGGGGTTTTGTCCTGACCACGCTTTTCTCTGTTGTGTCTATTCTGTTTTTTATAACAAATCCTGCTACTCTCTGTAGCCTGGGCCCGTGTCTCAATGGCTTTGGCATATGTATTCGCGAACATGCTACTCTCCGTACTTGCTTCTCATCTCTGGCTAAAGCCAAGGCAGACGGTAAGTCTTTGGGTTGGTCCGCGAATACAATACAACTGATCTGTTTGATTATTTCAGCCCTGATATGAATGCATGAAGAGCTTTACCTCTGCGTTGAGCATATCGACCCCTTCCCTCTCGTGGGTTATTACAATTTTGTTTGTGACGAGAGTAAATTTTCTTTCGACTTTGTCGTAATACTACATAAGGCTTGAGACATTTTACCGGACCATATTAAGTCCATGGCGTTGAAGTCGTAAAGATGTCTTATCGGCGTATGTACAACCTAACCTTGCTATAATAGCAAAATCAGAATTTAAGACTGTATTAAGTGAGACCAGCGGCGCTTTTCCTGGCCCCTTGATTTTATTTCTAATTATTTTCAAAGCTTGATAATGTAAAATTATGTCAAAGGGTTTATACGCATCGGTAGCTGATTGCCTCCATTACACGTATTTTTTAATATCTGGGTTGACAGAGATTTTTTGTAATGGGAAATGAGACTGTTTCTGGGACAGGGGTTGGCTGACAGCATTGTTTACTAGTGCCTTAATTTGATGGGCATGCATCTTGAAATTTGTCCGACTAACTATTAGCCAACCCCGTTCTTGGTCCAAATCCCAACTATTCTCACTGTCGTATTAAACCTTTATCTGTCTATACGGTCCTGGGCAACTCATCAGCGAATTAACGCACCTGGTTTTGTCTACTCTGCAATATAGAGCGGTATTTTTAGTGTGAGTGTGTGTTTTATTTAAATTTTTTGTAAGTTTATCTTTTTTTTATGATTTTTTTATTTTTAATTTGAGTTTTAACTTATGTTTCTGCTTAAACTTACTTATGTTTTGTTATTTTTTGTTGTTACGTTCTTATTTTTTATTTAAAATCTGTCTGAGTGGACAATCATTAAATAGTTTTGGGTTGACATTGACATAAGGGAGGTACATGGAATGTATTTTTAAGGACGTTGACTTAGGTGTCTATTGATGGGGTAGGTCAAGCAGGTGTTTCATCTTCAGTCGTCTTTGGTATTGGCTATTGTCTAGGAGGTTGATGGCCAGGTGGTTAGAGTGGTGGTTCAGTCTTATTTTTTATCTCTTGCTGAGACGGATGATCTCCTCTGCCACCCAAGAAATACCAAGCTCTTTATAAATGATGGAGTTTTCGTGGTACAGATAGCCGTTAGAAACTGTTCTTAAACATTTACTATTTTGAAACCGCTGGATTCTGATGCGGTTTGAACTGCTTGCCGTGCCCCACATCTGCGCTTGTTGATCAGGTGAGGGCGCCGTCTAGGGTCAGCCCTAGATATTTGGGAGTGTTATTCATAGGAATGGTTTCCCCGTTGAGTGTGAAGGGACTGTGTCAAACGCCTGTTTGACATCCAGCATAACGGCGCAGCACTACTTCTAATTTTCGAAGGCCTCAAGTATGCTCTCAACAAGCCGTGGCATTGCTCAGGTGTTCCATGGAAGCGTCTGAAGACAAACTGGTGATCAGGGATCAGTACTCTACGCAAAAATACTCTTTCCAGTATTTTAGAGAGGATTGCCAGCAAACTAATCGGACGATACGAGGCTAGATTAGCTTCAGGTTTTCCAGGCAATTACTTAAGCACGCTTCCACACTTTCGGGAAGTACCCTAGACGGAGGCAGCTGTTAATGATGTTAGCCAGCCTTTGGGAACAGATTAGGGGCAACATTTTCAGTGCTGTTGCATTGATTCGGTCATGACCTGGTGACTTGCCGTTTTTTAAGGAGTTTATCTCCTACGCAATCTCCTCTGGTTCGATAGGCAGTTTGGCGGGACAGGAGCACTTGGGCTATCTACGATCTTTATGGTGGCAGCTCTCTCTTCGCCAGTGCATCTGTCGAAAGGTGAGAATGCACTACGTACATGTTTTGTGAATCCCATTTAATGGTGTTGATTCCTGTTGTTGTTGCGCGCCAGTTATGAATCCTCTTCCTTCTGGTTGAGTACCTACGGTTTAGTAAATTACTTATACTAAGATACAAAGTATCGCGCAGTAAAATAATAGACCGCAGTCATCTCACGGGCGCTAACTCTGCACTAACGACGCATACAAGTGTCAGATTAATTTGAATCATTCTTGGCTGGGAGCATAGAATGGCATTTTCGCTGTTTCAGAATTATTCGTGCATGGGTTCCTTAACAAGTACGCGCGAGGGCTGATACTAAACTTTCGTGTTACCTTGTACCACATACCCCGGAAGTCTACTTTTTTGGACCTTTACGTATCTGTACCGCGATGTATATATTGCAGTGAATTTTGAAATTTACATTAGTCCTATTACCCTATCTGCTCAAACCGAGCTACTCGTCACCGACGGGATTACCGACCAATCTTTCGCCAGCCGCAGGATTTCGAATGGGCCTAATTACCAATTACCAGTCACTTACCTTGTGCCTAGTTAGGAATAAACGGTGAAAATTTTGGACACCCGCCCGATCCAGTCCGTGTCGCAGTCGCATTGGGCTTTATACAACTTTTGATTCCATCTGTGCGGCTCAATCAAGATCAGATTTTTGTGCGAGTTTAAATCGGCCGGGGACCACTATGTAGCCGTTAAACTCACATGCAGGATCCGAACTCTTGAACATGCACGCAAACAATGCTGCTGCCACCACCAACACTAGAGATTTTGGTCTTGTGCCAAAAGCAAGTTTCCCCATATATCACTTTTCATATATTCTTATAACTTTTACGCATTTATTAGTATATATTCTTTTCTCGGTTTATAAATATGTACCTTTCGGTTTCAATCAGTCGGCCATAGTTATACCCCATGCGTTATACCGATAATCATTTTAAATTTATCTAGATAAGAATTTAAATATTACCGACAGTTTTAGGCAAATCCTTGGCTCGGGTTTTCCAGAAATCTAGGGTTATTAGAAGAAAAATGGTTTTATACTGTATTTTATAATAAAATTGTCAAAAATAATTTCTCATTATTTGATTAAACACGTCATTTGCGAGTACTTTGACTAATTTTTCCGCAATCAGCCGCCAAAATACGTCTATTTGAATATTTTGAAAATTATCCGGTATGTGGTTTTTCCGAATTCTGTCCAAATCTTTTAGTCAGGAGAATAATTTTTTAACATTCTTCATCGAATTCTTCCTAATCGAATAATTTGTTGTATGTTTTATTATCCAATACATAAATAAACACATAAATATGTATATGCTGCCATATAAGTGTTTAACATTTTTATTGTAAAAGATAATTTAATATTTGAGTAATTGAAAAAAAGTCATAAGAAGCTCTTACGTAGAAAGATACAAATCGTTCTATGGTTCCATAAGATGCATAAATTGTTAATCTGAATTATTAGTAGACACAGTCTTGACCTTTATTAATCTGTCATTTTCTTTATGGTTTTTCTTTATGGTTTGGTATAAAATGAGAAAACGTTTCACTTCATTAATACCACTTAATATCCAAAAGATGGCCAGTTTTTTTTTACTTATGTGTGTACATCGTTATTTTACAGCATATGCATCATACCATATATGGCATCATAATATATTACAGGTTGACATGGACAGGAATAGTATTGTTTAACAAAAGAAAAACAATTTATACCTTTCAAATTTGATTCTCATTTTTATAGAGACAACTAGACGCACATCGAAACAAATAATAGCAGTTCCTTTTTTAAGGAATTGAAAAATACAATACACTATGTACGTAGAAATAAAACAAGGGCGTCAGGGGCTTCCTGTTTCAACTTCGTGGATGATCTCGCAATTTTTATGTATACGTAAAACAGCGATTTTTTTCGTTTTTTATTAATTTTTTCTTAGGGTGGTGTTCTTCGGTGGTGTTCCGTCAATACAAACAGATGAAAGGTGGCGAAAAGTGCCCATTCCACTTCCATCTGCTTATGCCAAAGTCTGAGTCCTTTTTCACTGTTGCTGGTTTTTCTTTCGATTCTCGTTTTCCAACGCACATTTTGCCCTCTGTGCCACCACCAACTTCATTATAATTTTGTCGGGGTAGTTTTTTTTATTTGGGTTGTGTTTTTTTCGCGCTGGCTCTTGCTATGGGATTGTGAATACCCTATTTGATGTTGTTCACAGACCTGAGTGCTGTTGTCGTTGTAGAGCATTTTAGAGTTTACCAAGCGTACATGCCTGGTATGGCACCCCAAAGTTTTTTTCGTCCATGAAAAATTGGATAAAAAATTCTTGGCAGTTTTAGCATCTGAAATTTCTAACATTGAATTATGGAAAATCGATTTTTTGGTTTTGCAAAAATGAAAGAACATCTACCCTCCAAACATCGATTTATATTTACAGATACATACTTTGTACGGACTTGAATATATATACATGAACATCAATAATATGTTTTATTATGACGAATCATTCAGAGGGACAACAATTCGTAATAGTGGCGATTCCTGTACATTTTTTATACAAATAAACTGGATTGGGTGATTAACCAAATTGTTAATTTTCGAAAAAAAAAATTTATTTTGAATTTCTCTCAGGCTCATCCGATATGGTTTTACATATACATATTTACATATACGTAGAATAGACAGTCCTATGGGATATTGTCAAAAGGCAAAAGTGATTTTATCGCACGGAGGAAACGTAAAAAAAACATTAATAAACAACCATTATTTTCCATAATATATATTTACAAGACCTTGTTCTTATGGTCGCTGACATTGACGTGATCATTGCGGCACAAACATGAATTGAATCAACACCCAAAACAATCTTCACAAAGTAATTAAATTTTAGCATTGTTGAAAATAAAAAATAAACGGTTGTTTATAATTTAAAATACAAAGGAAAGCTCACTTCGGGCAGAGCCGAAGTTCATACACCCTTTCAGTCAAATGGTGTCTTTTATAGTAAGAATTCTCTGTAGGAACTTCAGAATCAGACCAATTTCGAAATAAAATGTATTAAAAAAAAACACGATAGTTGTGGATTTTCCGATCTTTATATGTCATCTATAGGATCCGAGGCGATCCGTATGAAATTTTCTATGTAGGCTCTGTTATTTATAAAAGAGGCTTTTATTGAATTCCGATTTTCTATCTGAAAAAACTTTGAAGTTTTACCATTTCCGATTGTTTAGTTATATGACAGTATAAAAATCGCAAAAACATTAGCGCCATAGTTGTCTTTGTTTCATTTACCTGATACATGCCGGAAATTTACAAGACTTAATTTGTACGCCATCAGTTTAACTTGGCCTGACGGAAATTGGGGATGTTCGAAATGTCTTGTGGTCCAATTGCTATTTTTTTCGTCATTTGTACGTGCCAAGATATAATATACTTTAAGCTTCCATTCTTTGACTTCATGTAAAATTGGTGAAATCCATTCATTAATTTAAGTTTGTACATCATATGTCAAAAAGGTTACATACCAAAAAATATTGTAGTATATGAAATTACACGGCATATTTCAATATATGGTCAACTTTGTTCATTTCCTCTTCTACCACGAAACCTGAGCTATCCAACCTAATTTTTTAGAAGAAGAATTAGAAGAAAGAATTTTGGTTGTGGAAAAGCCAGAAGACATGGAGAAAGTAAAATTACTATTAAGGAATAAATAAGTTCGATTTTGTTGGTCTCAGTTAATAGTCCTTAATAAATTTTGGAACTTATTAGTGGAATCACATAGCTAGTTGTATCTGCCTGAGATCTAAAGTGGATTGCAAATTTATTTGACTTTTTGCGATCCCACTGTATAGGTAGACTTGTTTCACTAATGGAAAAAAATTTTAAAGCATGGCAATTTTTAATCTCTTCTTTGGAGGATTAATTTTAAAGAGTTTATTACGTGTTTTTTTAGGTTGAAGAAAAGTCTACTAGCAACTGTTTAAAAATATCTATAATATTACATAAAAAAACGAATTTCGAAACTGCCAAGGGTCAAAATTCTTTGATAAAATTAACTTAATAAAACTCTACGAACAAACAAATTTACACTTGTTACGATTATCGGGATTGCTTTTCTGATTCCGCCTTCAAGCGCCTTAGCTTACCACAGCGTTTGCCTTTTTTGTAAATTAAAATCTCCGCTAAAACAATTATAATTGAAATACAGTCTCCCCAATTAAACTCGCCCGGATTGACCGCATACTTAACATCCCCGTATTTTTCCCTATTGTGCATGTATGTATGTGTGTCTGTGTGTGACCGGAATCGCCGGTATAATTATCCGTTTAATGTTCTGCACGAGTACGACAAGGAAATTAAAAAATATATCTTAAATCTGTTGAACTCTGTTTTGATCCTTGTCAAACAATGCTTACTATTTTCTGGCTACTATACAGCTTGGGTGAATTTTTTTACGTGTTCCAGTACCAAAACAAAAGGAATATTTAGGACATATAAAATGAACTATAAACAAGTAAGGGAGCAGCAGTCGAGTTTCCCGACTGCAAAATACCCTGTACCCTTAGACATGCTTACAATTTATTTATTTAGTATCAATAAATAAATGAAACAATATTCTATTAAAAAAGAAAATAAGTTTCGTGTATCATAAAGCCATACACATTTCGCTGCCAATGTCGCAGTCGGCGTCGCGCAATGCGTATTTTGGTGCGCTTCTGCTTCCCTTGCCATAGAATTTGCATGTGGCATACCTTCCGTGTTTCTTATCCGATTTGGTTCAAATTAAAAAATTAGATAGCTTTTATAAGCACCAACGCATATGCTGAATTGCACAGCATTAGGTTAATAATTGTGGGCGTAGCAGTTTTTTGCGATTGGCGGGGTAGCGGGGGGTGATAACAAAATAAAACAACAAACTTGTACTGCGTATGTTAATTACCTATCCAACGATATATGGCACATGTCTGTAGCTCTTGTAGTTTCTGAGATCTAGGAGTTGATACAGACAGACAGACGGACAGACGGACAGACGGACGGACGGACGGACGGACGGACAGACGGACATGGGTATATCGACTCGGCTGTTGATGCTGATCAAGAATATATATTATATGGGGTCGGAGATGCTTCCTTCTGCCTGTTACATACATTTGCACCATATTATGATACCCTTTTCACCCATTTTTAATGGGTACAGGGTATAAAAAGAAAGTATTGCTAACTTCGATCGGAGCCGAAGTTAATATACCCATGCATCTAAATATTTCATATAGTTGGTTGATCCTTATAAGAACTTCCAAATTAGTTCCTTATAAAAATAATTTTTAAAAAAGCCCCAAGCTTCTACTCACAAATACACCAAAGTTGTGGCACTTTCGATCGTTTATGGCAACTTAAACATACAGTTGTCTGATTCGTAGACAATTTTTAGATGGCCTAGATTTTCATAAAAGCAACTGTGAGCAAATTTTAAGTTTTTAGCTGAAGCAGTTCAGTTGGCAGTTATAGGACATTCTCGTCTGTGAATATGGTCGCATATCCTTATGGGAAAGCTAAGCGAATTGGAACTTTCTACTACAAAAATATGGCAGTTATAGCGTTCCTTTTGTTATGTGACAGCTATAAGATATAGTCCACCGACCCCGGTGGTTCCGACTTATATACAGCGTGCATTGTGAAGAAGTGTGTTTATAAAGTTTAAATTGGAAAGCTTTCAAGCTGAGAGATTGAGTAGAAACTCAAGCGTAGAAGACAGACGGGCCGACAGACATGCTCATATCGATTCAGGAGGTAATCCTGATCAATAATACATTTTCAAGGTGGAAGATGTCTCTTTCACTCCGTTGCACACTTGTGAACAAAATTATAATACCCTATGCATACATAAATATTTATTGCTAAAAACATTTAAATACATAATTAATAAAAAAAAATTTATAAATACATTCGAATTACTCTCTTTTCTAACATAAAAAATAAAGGCAAAGAAAATGGGATAATTGATCATTTTCCAGTCCACTCCCCGCACCTTTTAATAAAAACCGCATTTTAACAGCAAGACGATAAGGTTTATTTTCTTCTTTTGTATTAGGTTAAAATAACATATTTTTCGTTTTAAAATTCTTAGGTACCCTGTTTCGAAAAAAATCACCTTGTTAGTAGAAAAGAAGCTCAATGGTAGCGGACATAGTTGAGACTTATGATTAGGTACATTGCTGAAAGAATATACACGTTCATACATATTTATGAATATACAGCAGTGAGTGTGTAAATAATTAATGTTTTCGACTAATTTTAGCCAAGGAATGTATGAATGGGGATGAACGATTTTATTGGAATTAGTGGATAAGAATTAATTTTCATAAAAACCAAATTATGATACACATCTCTTGAAAAGATTCGGAATATAATGAATGTAAGAAAACTCTGTAATAATTACTTCTCAAGCATAGATATGGTCCCTTTATGTCTTTTACGACCACTTTGACGTGAGGAGTACCCAAATAATGTGACTCAATTCTAGCAAAATTGGATATGAAATTGTGTGCATGTGAAAATGTCTGTGTCTAACATATGGAGTTATACCAATTATAGATTTATTATACCTATTATTCACAAACCGATCCTAATATAAGTGTGAATAAATATCTATCTATCTATAAATATAATAAATATATCATATAAAAAGTATCGCAAAGTTTGTATTTATTCAAAAATTATTTATTTGTCTCCTTTAAAGTAATTCCCCTCGGGAAGCACTTAAAAAATAATTTTTTGTGATTTTGTCCAGCCCCTCCTTCGAGGCCGTCTTCCTGTTTTGGAAACACAGGGCACCAATTCTAAGCAATACGTTGGCTGCGGCATCATTGCTATTTTCTTTTTGGAAAAAGTTCGCACACCAACAACGATGCGTGAGCAGGGGCGTTATAATGCTAAAAAAGTAAGTTTTTGTTCTTCACAAATCCGGGCGTTTGTAGCAGATTGATTCGCTCATATTAGGCATTACTTGCAGGTATTATTCCCTATTGAGAGTACTACCCTCTGGCAAAAACTCATAATGCACAACTGCCCTGCAATCGAAGAAAACTGCTATTAAAACTTTCACGTTCGACTGAACTAGGTGTGCTTTTTTCGGTCTTGGCATTTTGTTGGGATGATTCAGCTTTGGTTTCCACATCATAACCATAAGCCCACGATTCGTCACCAGTTATAACCCTCTGGAGTACATTTTGGTTGACATGGACCGAGTGCAACATCTCTTGAGCAATTTTATCACGAAAATCGAAGACGAGACAAAAAAAAATTTAAACAAATCAACTTTTAAAAATCAACTGAACATTTAAAATGGCCGACATTTTCAGCATAAGTTAGGGACAAAAGTACCAACACAACGCTACAATAGAATAAAAATTAAATATAAGTATATAAAAAAAATGTTTATAAAAAAAATGTTTTTTTTTAAATGTTTACAAGAGTTCTGAATTGGTGTCACATATATCTGTCTTAACATTCGGATTGGAAATTCAATTTCACACTTAAATCTCTCTTTACATCGTCATATATAGTTTGTAACCATGGGAAACAAGGCGAAAAGATCGCAGAATCGAAAGGTATATTTTATCCGTTTATTCTTACACAGAGAAGGAACTATTTTCGACCTAATATATATATATATCTAATCTATATATAATATGTATATCCCAATATACTTGTATGTTGGTTGTTGTTGCACATTTCAAGGATTTGTCGAAAAGTTTTTATCAATGATAAAAATTTGTATATATACAAGTATACATATATTCTTAAGCAGCATCAGTCGATCTAGCCATTTCAGATTTCAGAGACTATAAGATATATACATAGGGACATGGTATTTGACATCTTGGCTACTGTAATGTCCGCACATATCAAGTTTGTGTCAATTTTTGCCACGGCCACCCCACAGGTGTGAGTTGTACACTTTTGACCAAAATTAGAATGAAAAGGGTTTACAAGATATAAAAAGCTAATCACAGCCAGCGCTTCAGCTGTCAATACTGAAAGAAAATAATTTTGGGTGAGCAGTCCGCGTATCTTGACAGCTGTCAACACTGAATGGAAATATCTTGCAGAGCACACAAGACTCACATACATTCTTGGTGAGAAGCTCTATGAATATTAAACATATTTTTTGGTGGACACAAAACCATAAATAAGAATTTTATTACAACCAAAGATTATGCAGTCAAAAGTTAACTCATTATGAATTCCTTTCAATCTTAAAACCAATCTGTCTCTTTCCACTGAGTGTGTCTCTGTGAATAGACCCGCATTACTGGACTTGGCGCGCCTTATTCTGAATGATTTTATAAATATGTAAACGTAGGTTGAGCTCTATTTAGATGAGAGTTAAACAAAAAACCTTAAACATATACGCTATAAGATATAGTCCACCGATCTCGGCCGTATATGTATTGCAACGGAAAGACTGATGTGTGTAAAGTTTGATAGCGATACACTATACACTATACATATAACTAAACTTAACTAAACTTTCACAAATCGTTTATGGCTATGTCAAATGAATAAATGTTTAATTTGGTTGCGATAGCTTGGAGAACAAAAAAGTTTTCCATACAAAGACTTGAAATCTGATTGATCGTTTGTATGGCAGCTATATGATATAGTGGTTTGATCCGACCGATTTTTAAACTTGATCAGCAACAAAAATAATGATCTGGTAAAAATTTCAAAACGCTAGCTTTAAAACTACTATCTATTTTTTTTTTTGCATAGAAACAGACGGCTGTTGATGCTGATCAAGAATATATATACTTTGTGGGGTCGGAGATGCTTCCTTTAATGCATTACACATTTCTGGACAAAATTATAATACCCTCTGCAAGTGTATAAAAATGTACAGTCAAGAGCTTTATAGACTGAAGTCTAGTCTCTGTCTGGTCACTAGTATAATTTTCTTAGAAACTATCGTTTTGCACATAATCGATTGGGACTTCTCTTAAGAATCCTATTTATGTGGAACTAGCTCAAACTGGAAGCCCCCATAAGCCCCAGCTATGGGGCTGCATATCCTGTCTCCTGAATTTTTTGAAACCGCAATATAACTGCAATGGTATTTAAACATTAGCTCTTCTCAAAGTTAAGAGTAGCTTTTTCTTCTCTTAAATAAATTTAATGACCACTAAAAACTGACAATAGTTTTTGTCAAAGTACGTAAAAATTGTTTGATCACCTGTATTTATTTAAAATATCTAACACAAAAACCTTAGCATTCTGCATATGGGTGTTTATTTGTAAGTACACACACTGTAATTTTAATTAAATATTTGATAAGCCAGAAGTGTACCCTAACATCGAATAAACATGCAACTGCTAGACTATTTGGTTTTCTGATCACTCTCTCTCTCTCTCAAAATGTCTTGTGGGCCCTTTACCTTTTGCTATCGTCTTGAGGAGTGGTTATCCACACCTATGCCCCTTCGTTATTATTTGTTAATGTCTTGTACAATTAAATGTTGGGTGTTTCTTTTATCTCTTTGCTGAAAGACAGATATTTTCACACATATTTACCCGGTCCTCGTTTAATACTGGATTATATTAAATTCGTGCAAACGTATATAACAACGAAAAAGTAATGTTTCCGACATAAATATATGTATGTAATCATATGTATGATTAGGTCGAGTCGATCTATTCCTGACTGTTTTTTCTTTGTCTGTATGAGGGCGTGAAGTCGAGACCCTATAATTTTTGTGGTTAACAAAAAATTCACAAAAATAGCATTTTGAAACTGTTTGAGAATAATGAAGTCAATATATAAACTTGTTTATACAGGAGTGTTTCGTTTTTCCCTTTAAAATTTTTTTTTAAATTTTACTTTTTAAAACGTAATGATGTCCGGCTTATCCGAAACGGAAGATATTTTTCTAGCCGGTACTTGTAAAGTGGCCACAAGTTTTCAGACCAATGAAGAAGACATCTCCGACCCTAATAACTATACATATATGTATATTCTTTATCACGATAACCTTCTGGATACAATGACTTTAATGACTATATCCTGCAATATGAACTGAACGATCGGAAATTCTATATTTTTCATGGTTTGGCTGATGAAACGTTTTAAACGGACCCGCTGATTTTATCGTATAGCTACCATATAACTAAACGATCGGAAATTCCATTAATTTGGTGTTTTTGGGAAAAGAAACTTGAAAAATTACTCTAAACTTATTTTATAAGGAACTGGTATAGTTTTAAAGTTCTTATAGGTATCTGTCAAGATATCTGCTATATATATGCTATATATCTCTTACCAATAGAATCATCTGTTTAACTGCAAGTTATATAAACTCCGACTCCGCCCGAACTAAACATGAACTAAGCAAGAATGAATCATGCTGCTTATTACAAATACACATTTATACGAATATTCTTAATTAGATTCAAAAAGGGAGTACATTTATATTTTATACTATTCTATCAAATGGCGAGTCGATCTATTAATAATTTGTTGATTTTCTGCATCTCAAAGAGAAACTTCTAAAACCCAACTAGATGAATTTTGTGTAAAATGGAGTTTGAGAAATTCAATAATGCTCAAAATCTTGGTCATACCGCCTCTTAGGCATTAGTATTACATATATGTGTATGGGGCCGAAGATTCTGTTCAATGCCGTTTATACATATGTAGGTTTATAAAAAAAAAATAGGGTAAAGGCTAGTTTTTCGTTTATAAGTTTGGTTCCTTTTTAATACTTGCTACCTACATTCGGGGCAAGGTAAGCAATTTAACAATTAAAAATATTTTTAAAAATAAAATAAAGCAATTAAAAGATGAATTTGATAAACGAATAGTTTACACAAGGATTACGTTTAAATTTGACAGAGTTTCACAGCCTTACCTAGATAGCATATTTTGCACTAAATATATAAAAAATACACAATCATGATGTAAAAAAATAACGTAATTTTTTGGTGAAAAATTGTATATGTATACTGTAAAATGTAGAGCTTCAGCCATAGTAAAGACTTTAAGCTCCGACGGCGATAATATCAAAGGAATAAACAATTATATTTAAGCTGCACCCACATAAGAAATTCAAACACCTTATGTGCTGTTTGGTGGTAAAAAGGAGGAAAAGAGAGGCTCATAGGCAGAGCGTAAAGCACATTGGTAAATTGTTTTCCATATCTGTTCCCGTCTCCTTCTTTCATAATTACCACTCTGCGTGGCAATAATTACCCCATTACGATTACTTCGCCGAGACAAACAGACTCCGAAATCTCGCTATGTACGCATCATTCCCCCTTCATATTTGGTTTCGTTTTTAGGGGGAACGAGACCTTTATGTGGGAGAGTGCCGGAGAGACAAAGAGAAAGATGGAGAGTAACATAAGCGTTAGCAGTAAGTACACATGCAAACCTAGCTCTCATCTAAGTCGCTTTCAAGAGAGAACCACTTCCGACGAAAAGAGCGATCCGAAGGGCCTTTGCGAACCGTACCGTATGTACGAACTGGGTACGGACGAAAACGGGGTTGCGCACGAGCTCGGACATAGTTGAATATTTTGACTGTTCGTTCGAAAAAAGCCGTTGAATGAAACAGATGCGGGTCGGATGGTGAGTTGTGAGTTCTCACATACTGTGATTTCCTTGTGGGGTTTTCTTTGGTGATAATTATACCGCGTCTGTGATTGTGTCTAGTGGCGTCTGTATCGGAATTGTGACATGAATCCACGTCAATATTCAATTGAAGTAAAATATTCGCCCAAAAAAATTTAATTACTGGTCGACCGTTGATCTATAAAATACGTGTTTTATTGCATGAATGGTGCTGTTTAAGTAACCACATAACGCTACGCATTTGGTTCTGAGTGCCCGTCGTTTCCGCGCGGCTACCTGAGGGTACCAATAGACAGTGAACTGATGAATGATATAAGATAAATAGCATAATAAACACTGTTTGAGCAGTTCCAAATGTTATACTGCAAAGTTAAGAAAAAAGACTTCACAAAGTGAAATAGTAAAACTGCATTTACTAGAGTGCATATATTGTTTTAGTGGTGAAAATAAAAAGTGTAACTTAGCAAAGTCCTCGGTTAGCTACATGAACGATAAGAATAATAACATAAACCTATTTATATGTAAACTATTTTAAAACAGTGAAATAATGTTTGATACACGATCCAAGAAATTAAGGATGATTAATTTTCTACGAAAATTTTACTCGTAATATTCTAAAAACTGAACGGAGGATACTGTTGTGTGAAGGCGAAAAAAAGCAATCTAAAAAATGAGCGCGCATTGAAAGGGGTGTTTATTTGAATTCTCTATAATTCGCAATCGCGACAACTTAATGACTTACTGGTTCACGAGAGAAGTGTATGCAAAAAAGTCTTTCTCTTTCTCGATTTTGTTTCTGTCTTTATCGTGCTTGCTATCCCATCTCTCTCTGCCGTATTGGGGGACATTAAAAGTCGGAGTTACCATTTACGAATGTGCGTGTGTGCAATTGTATGTATAAAAAAGAGACAACTGTCTCGCTTTCGTTATAAGCAGCCAACTAGGAAAAAAGTGTTGATATTAAAAATGCAAAAAACGCAGAAAAAGTTGGCAAATTAAATCGCTGGGCGTATCGCGCGTGTATACACTCACTTACCCACACACCCGCACAATACCTAACTCGCTCACTCGTATTCGCATTTTCTTGGGCCAAGGTTTTTCCACATACAGATGTGTGTATACTAAGTAGACACAAAAATATACATTTACATTCCGTGGGGTTTTATGTATTTCTGATTTAAATATATAAATATATTTGGGATCTCCTTTAGGCACTCCAATTAATGCTCAGTATTACAATAAGAGTCGATCCTAGTGACTGGCACATTTTGCGGAAAATATCGTAACTCTAATACTTGGCAACACCGGTCAATCATCTGGTCATTGGCCACCTGACACTTTTACACCCTCCTTGACATTTTATTCTGCGAAACAACACACATGTTGATGCAGCCCTCACATCCTTTCATTATAATTGTGCCTGGTAAACGACTATATTGAGCATATGTTTATATCTTATAACACAATAAAAAGCTCATAAATATCTGCATATATGTGTTTTTATAACATATTTTTAACTCCATATCTATCAAATTTTTATATATAAATGTCTTTTATGGCCTTTAAAAATATTGACGTGTCAATAAGTTAAAAACCGCGAAAGAGCGAGTCTGGGAAACTATGTGCATATAATTAAAAAATATATAATATTAAACAACGGGACTCCATTTATAATTTTTTATACAGATATTTTATTTTAAACTACATTAGTCTTAATCATTTAACTATTATTTGTTTTGATTTGTTTACTTTTTTCTAACGGAAAGTTAAAATCTAGGTTTTACAGGCCAATGTAAAAACTTACCAACGTCTACGATCACTCGATTTAAAAGTTCCTATAATATTTAAGTCTAAGGATAAAGCATACAATAGTACAAAATCATCACTACTAAGTAATAGTAAGAAACAAATCGCCCTAGAAAATATCTAACAACTTAATCAAACTCCCAATTATAAATATCAACGTATCAGGCAGCTGTTTTCGGATTTTACGGCTATTAAGACCTCAGGTGAGTAAAAATCGTAGCATAAACACGAAAATTAAACTTCAGGCGGGACCGAAGTTTATATACCCTTGCATTTATACGGAGAATTATATTTGTAAGAGATATAAAAAAAATATCGGATATAGATGGCCAATTCTTATAATAAGAAGTCCTAAACTTCTGATCCCAAAAAGCTCTAAACATTAATAACTTGCATTTTCGATTGTTCAGTCTTATGGCAAATAAATCATATGTGGATATATTTATATTCTTCCGATCTGTATAAAATTATATAAATTGGCTTAGATCCTCATAACTTTTCTAGCTCTAAGCTAAATTAACATTTTTAATCTGTAAAAAAATTTTAACCTACAGCATTTCCGATCATTCAGTTATGTGACGGGTTTAAGACAGTCGCATAATCATGCAAATGAAAGAAGGGTATGTGTAAAGTTTAAGTCGATAGCTTTAATACTGAGAGCTTGCGTAAAAACAGACCGACAGACGGAGTTTCTCATATCTCCAAGGATATAAAAATCTGAAATATTAATTTTTAAATTAAAATTCTTGCCCTTGTGAATCTATAACGATTTAGCTTCTTGCTACGACTTTTGTAAATATTTTATTACCGTTTTCTTGTAGTGTTTCAAAAAGGTATATATTCTTGAAATCATATGTAACAGGAAGTGTATACTTGATCAGTATCAAGTCAAATTAATAGCTGTAGTACCTGTAAGTTTAATTTAAAAAAATGAATTTAAAAAAAATAAGAAAGGAAAGCTAACTTCAGCCGAAGAAAACGTTTATATACCCTTGCAGTTAAATGGCGGGTCTTTTAGTAGTAGATAGTAGATATAATTGGTCGATCCTTATAAGAATATAAACAGTTCCTAAAAAAAGAATTTTAAACAAATTACAAAGCTTTTAGTACCAAAAACACCAAAGCATTGGAATTTGCGATTGTTCAGTGTCAGCTATAAAATATAATCGACCGATTCGTTTAAAATTTTCTAGATGTGCGAATTTTGTTATTTTAATTTTTATCAGGATTAACAAGGAAGTTAAAGAAATGCCGATCATTCAGTACCGATCCCAGCCGTTTCGACTTATATACTGTGTGCAAAGGAAAGATGGGTGTTAGATGCAAAGTTAGAAATTGATAGCTTAAAAACTAAAATAGGTTTGGGTAGAAAAACACGTAACCTTGTAGGCAAAACCGAAATTAAGAGAAAAAAAATTTTTTTTTCGAATAATCGAATAATTTTTTTGAGGTTTGTTTCAACAAAAAATAACCTTTATTCGGAAAAGGGGCTGATATCGGACGAGAATCCTCTCGTCCGCTTTATATATATATCTTGTTTTGTTAACATCGTATATATATATATATATATATATATATATATACATATGTATGCATGTATGTCTATGCAAATGTATCTACCCCACTTTATACATACATCGTGGTTACTTTGGATAGAGAAATCCCAAAACATACACCAATTAAATTTCTCGCTATTCGGTAGCTCTCACCCTTTACACTCTGGTTAATTAAAATCAAAGTCTAATTAGCCAATGACGGAGTTTCCAGTTTGAACTAGTGGTGGTGTGATTATTATATTTGGTTGGAACAAAACGAGCTTTTCCGAAATAAACCGAACCGATCTGATAGCCGAAGTCAACCGAATAATTAAGGCACAGCCAAAAACAATGATGATAGTAACGAAGGCATCTAAAGAGAGCTTAATATCCCGCTCTTTCTTTGCTAAAACTCAGATGGTGGCGGCGCATTAAACGAAAACAGCAGAAACAGCGGAAACAGAAACAGAAGAGCAAAGCACTAGCGAACGACAGCCACCAAAGCGCGTCTTGATTGGTCGGTTGTCGTTTGTGAAGTCCTCATCTTCTCTTTTTTGTTCTGTTTCCACAAGCTTCCCCCTCTCTGTTCTGATACTATATAGCACCTGCTGCTCCATCCTCTTTGATGTACATATTGGACTTGCAGTATGTACGTGGGTGGGTTGGGTTTGCGGAGTAAATTTAATTGCTGACGACGACGAGCACACACCATATGCGTTGTTACTGGCTGGGACCTTGCATCCGGGATTCGTTGCCTTCATAAGATGAAGTTTCACATCCCCCTACGTTTTTTCTTACATAAATGAAGCTTTAGCTGATTTGTCGAAAAGTTAATTAATTTTACGAAATACATACGTACATATCGGATCCCTAGATTTGTTGCATATAGATGTTTATTGTATGGGACCCAATTAAATTATTGCTAATTTACGACATTTTTCTCAGGATAGCTCGTCATCTCATCAAAATCATTGTAATTTGCATTTTCATTAACATATTTTATGGTATTCTTTTCCGTTAAAATTATCAACCCTCAATCAAGTCCTTTTCATCGTCAAGCATTTGCTGTTATTATTTGAAGGATCACGTTAATCACAAAAAAAAAAAAATATAAAAATCGATAATGCTGAACAACGGAATTAAAACACGTTGAAGTGTAGGAAAATTGCAATAAAAGAAGAGAGTAACCCTGTTATTAAAAAAAACGTGTTCATATGTATCTGTGAATTTATGCATGTGTACACGCTTTTATATTTAGCATTCAATATATACGTTGTGTACGTGAACTATTTCGAACTGTGTCTATCTGTGCGTATGGTTGCGGCGAATGTGTTTGTGTGTCGTTTAGTTATAAGGCCGAGGGTGTATGTTTGTATGTAGACTCGTAAATGCATATGAATGAGTAAAGGTGGTTGTCAAAGTTTTCGTTTTAAGATGTATTTGGGCACAAATGTGGATTGGGACCGATAACTTGACACTGTATATGCAGATTCAAGTTACTAAGAACTCAAGTTTGTGCTTATCCTGCAAGTGATGGGAATTTTCGACTTTAAATAATTTTATTTATTAAATGAGACTGACTGCTGTACCAAAAATAATTCAAATTGAAAGTCTAACTTTAGGGCCACACTGTTACTGTACATTTACAGATTAAAAAGTTTAAGGTTTATAAAGGCTTTATGAGATTATCCTATTAAAAATTCTAATAAGTGGATAATAAAGAATTCACCCTAAATAAAGATATTAATAGATGTATTGTTATAATAGGAGATAACAGTAAGAGTATTAACCATTTAAAAATGTATACAACAAAATGTTTAATAAAAATATTGTACGAAAATTTCACGGGAAAAGTAAAAAATCATTTTTTTCGGTAATGCTAGAGTGCAATAATTGTGTACATTGTGCTCCAGCTCCTGGGTTTGGCATTCACTCATCAGTGCCACAAACTCCTGTCTCGTTTTTTCTCGACCAACGCTCAACTTACATTTTTTACCGGGTTGCCATAAGAGACGGAGAAAACGACATAAAGACAACGTCAGTGGAGGACCCAGTTAGAGAAGTCTGAAAATATGCAGAAAAGAGACACAATCATCGACTTCAGAGGCAAGGGCAGATTCAGAAATTCCGAGATAGAAGAGAAGCGAAAGCAGAACATAATGTATAAATTATTTATTTACATTCCCATTTATTTTAGTTTGCGCTCTGATGGAAAGAGGTTGCGGTGTATATGTCGGTATATTTATCCAATGAATGGCACGAAGACTCACGATGGACCGCCACAACGTCTCTTCAATGCTTGTAAATTTTGGACTCCGTCTCCGTGCTACATACCCTACTGTGAAGAAGCGAATACATTTATAATGCAGACGCTCACGCTTACGTAGGTACAATGAAAAAAACCTTATTTCAAGCAAGAAAATGGAAATTAGCAAGAAAGCCAAATACGAAGGCAAAACCGAACTCAACGACGAAACTAACCAGAATCCGAAAACCGAAACAATAGCCAGGGTCCGAGGGATTTGGAGTTCGTAGAACCTGTTTTCATATTCATGCTGGTTGTCAGCGTGAATTTCTCAGATAGCAATAATGATTTTCGGCTAGTGGGGTGTATTGTACGCGTATTGACAATAATGAAGTTCTGTTTTTTTCTCTCACACTCGAAATATCTCTCTGTTTGTCAATACAAATTAAATTAGGTTTCTCTTCTGCATTTTCCCTCTCCACAATCCATGATTCTCTCTCACGGTATAACTTTTTTACTCTCAATGTCGCTAGCAAATACTTTTTCTCTTACATATATGTATATATACATATATACAAGATTCTGAAAATGTCACAAGTGTAAGCGAGAAAGAGAATATATGGCAATGATTTAGTGGTTCTCATTGTTTTTGTGAACGCATGGGGAATGAGTTGGGATTGGATGGGGTCGGTCGAAGCTGATGCTGCTACTAGTGCTTTGCCTTTCCGTTTCACTCGCGATTTTAAGGTGATTCCCAATTATACTCTCGATAATTTCTCTCCATCCCGTACGCAACCCAAACGATAAATGCGTTAATAAATTTTACTGGGCTTTAGTTATACATAAATTTTATATGTAGTTCCAACATAATAATCTGGCTATACAAATCTGAATCTCAAATATAATTGCTAGAAATGAATAGCGCTTCCAGCGCATGTGCACAAGTGCATAAACACTGTTCAGATTAACATACATATATGTATATGGACATATGTCTCTTTGAAGATATTTCAACACATTCTGTGGATGTTGGCTAAATCTCAGGCCTTCTGTTCGTTATATGCAAATATTGTGCACATCTATACATGCACATGCGAACTCTCATCAAGCTGAGTACATACAAATAGTACATACATACATATGTACGTAAATAAGGTATGCTTACATACACATGTGAACCCACACTCCACCCACCATTCCAACTTTTGGCTCACACAGTAAGTGGCACATAAATCGCACTCACCCAGAGGCAGTGGTCACATGTGTATGAGTAAGCTAAGCATTTCGCACACTGATGCGTCCGTGCTACCACATAGCATCTTCTGATTGGTCGTTGAAGTGTGCGCTGAATACTCCGGCAACCGCGCCTTTGCCCCTTATCACATCATGCCCTCCTGCTCTGTCCTAGGCGGATTCATTAATTAGAAGCTTCACATATTTATTTATTTAACAGCTATCACATGAACTTCAATTGGTTAGTTGTAACTCTACCAGTCCGTTTAAAATATATGAAATGTATCGGACACCCAATAAAAAATGTATAAATTAAAGCAACAGAAGTTAAAAAAAAATAAGAAGAAAATCTATGGCAGCTATAGAATATAATCGACCGACCACGGCTCTTCCGACTTATTTACTGCGTGCCAATGCAAGAAGGCTGTGGGCAAAGTTCGAAGTCGATTGCTTGAAAATAATATAAAAATAAAACAAAATATAAATAAATAAAATTTTATTTAATAAAACTAATTAAAGTTTTGTACAATTTTGTTTTATATTTTCTTTAATTTCTTTGTTAAAAAACGGTCTGCTTGTATTTTACGGGGCGTAAACGTACCACGCCTATTTGCTTATTTATGGTATATTCAAAACTTGTGTTAATAAAATAGATGGATCTGTCATTATAATAAGGTCGGAGATGTCTCCTTTATTGCGTTGCAGTTGTGAAAAAAATTATAATATTCTTAAAAAAAAATTTTTTTTAATATGGCACCTATTATTTAAATAATTCATTTGTTTTTACTACACTTATTACGAAAGCACATGTTAATATCTTTCAAAATAACAAATTTTAACCAATTTTTTCCAAAACTTTTATAATATTGTCTTAAGATCAAAACAATTTTTAATCTTGCACAAATGGAGCCTTTAAGCAAAATGACCAAATTGCATTACATCGTCCTAACTAAAAATATATGTATATTGTAGGATGATGTCTGCTGCATAAAAGAGTTCTGGACAAAATTATAATATCCTGCATAAATAAAAGAAAATATTATTATACCCTTGAAAAGGGTATTATAATTTGTCCAGAAATGTGTAACGCATTAAAGGAAGCATCTCCGACCCTACAAAGTATATATATTCTTGATCAGCATCAAAAGCCGAGTCGATATAACCATGTCCGTCTGTTTCTATGCAAAAAATAGATAGTAGTTTTAAAGCTAGCGTTTTGAAATTTTTACCAGATCATTATTTTTGTTGCACGCAGGTCAAGTTTCAAAATCGGTCGGATCGGACCACTATATCATATAGCTGCCATACAAACGATCAATCAGATTTCAAGTCTTTGTATGGAATACTTTTTTGTTCTTCAAGCTGTCGCAACCGAATTAAACATTTATTCATTTGACATAGCTATACACGATTTGTAAAAGTTTGGTCCGGATCAAGGCAATATATCATATAGCTGCCATACAAACGACCGATATGAAAACAAGTCTTTGTATGGAAAACTATTTTGTTTTCCAAGCTATTGCAACCGAATTCAACATTTATATATTTGACATAGCCATACACGATTTGTGAAAGTTTGGTCCGGATCGGACCACTATATTAATAGCTGCCATACAAACGACCGATATGAAAACAAGTCTTTGTATGGAAAACTTTTTTGTTTGCAAGGGTATACCATCTTCGGCAAGCCGCAGATACCTTTTCTCACTTATTTTTGAAATAACTTTTAACGGAATGCCTGATCTCTATGTTTAAGGTTAAAATCTGATGCCCATTATTACCAATTTAATGAATGAAAATTGTTTAAGCTTTTTTCAAAATTGTTTTAGTTGTTCTATATTCTATATTATTTATAGCTGCCATGTATAAAAATTGGTAATGAAATGACAAGAAATGTGACAAATATAGTGTCTTCAACTAAACGACTATAGATAAAATACATTGATTATATATGTAGTTTATTGCTTTTACCATGTAGATGTACATATATACATACTACTAAATACGATAATACTTACATACATAAATATGTATATACATTATGAACGTATGTATACTTTAAATACCATCCGCCTTTGATTCTTTTATAATTGCTTGGGGACTCATGGTTATGAGCCTGAACAAAATATCATGCTAGTGCTTTTCATAATAGTTTCATAATTTAATTGAAAGGGGAAACTATGTTTTCGTAAAAAAAAACGAACACATGATAATGGGAAAACAACCCGCCGAAAAGACGAAACCGGACGGTCAAGCACTAATTTGTTGAAATTAAAATTTTCAAAGAATTTCGTATTTTATCGTTCCCGTAATTACAGCTGCTATATAATTATTAGAAAATTGTTATTAAATTGGCGAATCATTATCATCTTCCTTTCCAGTTTTATACAATACCAACAGTCTCACAAAATTTGTTTGAAATGGTTTCGAGGAAATAAGGGGTGAGGTTGGGAGAAATTTCTATGATTCTATATGTGAAAACATGAGTTATAGCATTTCCAATCATTAAGTTATATGGCAGTTTCAGAATATTGTCGACTATATCTTATAGCTGCCATTAGCGCTCGTATATGTGAAAAATCTTAAATGCCATAACTCTTTTTTTTTAAGATTAAAAGCGTTGGGTCTTTTTCATAATCCATTTTATAATGAACTGGTCTGATTTTCAAGTCCCCATAAAGATCGGCAAACTATACCCGATATTTGATATATATGTTAACAAAAGAAATCTCCATTTGTATGCATGTACACGTGTCAATGCCGGACGTCAAACTTTTGAGAACAAACATTTAAGTATGCAGGGATGGAGGGATATACCTCGCACCTTCCTTTCCCCACCTATCTACACAACTGCATGAATATAGTATATTGTACCTGTAATGTTTTGGATCATAGATATTTACGTGCATACGTATGTATGTAAGTATATTAGATATGTATGTATCTACATAAGTTCAACTAAATCCAATTACGTGAACGAATTAGTATATTCGGTTCAAAGAAAAAACTTAAGTTTTTTGGCATACCAATTATTTTTTAAGTCTAGTAGTCATATCGACAAAAACTGCTTTTCAGTTATGAGAGAGAGTGAGAAGCAAATAGATGGAACCCCGTTTTTGTCAGCGGCGAATACGAAGTTAATGTGGAGTTATAGGTTTAAAATTTTTTAAAAAATTTTAATTTCTAAAGTGTAAGGTATTTCAGGAACAAACATCAACAATAGGTTTCGATATATTTTTCGACTTGTGTTCCTAGAAACAGACACAGAATATATTATATACTTTATAGGGTTGGAAATAATACCAAGTTATATTTATTGCTTATTAAGTTTACATCTTGGACAATATTGAACGGTTACTTACTTATTGATATTTATTTCAAAATCGGTTCGAATTAAAATAATGTTATCCCCAAAAGGTTTTATTGACCCCACTAGCCCCACACAAATGCACTCCTGTAATAGTCTTTTTGAAGGATGGGAATATAAGTCCATTGACTTCTTCCTTTTAATGATGGGATGGACCAGTGAATTGAGTACAGAATACCAACTCTTTCCTGACCATCTGTCTCTAATGGCTAAATAAAATTTCGCGCCGAAGTCGAGAACCCCAAATGCCGGTTATTGCCACTTGTTGCTTATGGTATTTGGCTATACTCGTTGGGATCTGGAAGAAACACAAAATATGAACGTATCAACCAAACGTATCAACCATACGTATCATAGAGGATGCCATCTTTCTGC
Source organism: Drosophila vallismaia (assembly GCA_035047325.1). Classification (NCBI taxonomy): domain Eukaryota; kingdom Metazoa; phylum Arthropoda; class Insecta; order Diptera; family Drosophilidae; genus Drosophila; species Drosophila vallismaia. The sequence goes on from JAWNPU010000044.1 coordinate 926,214, forward strand.
TACTACTCTGCTATACTTGTTGTCATTCGTTGTGCTCACCTGCGTTTCGTCAAGAGAAGGCTACGAAGACAGTATGAAGAAAGAGGGATCCTATTATTAACAGGATTTATCGGACGATTTTCAAACGAGTGAAAAAGTGAAACCGAGTGAAAATAATTAACCATCATAAGGGAATGGGCCGCGGACCAAATCACAAAGTGAGATGGACAATTTAATTAAGTACGGAATACCAACTCTCCTCTGACCATCTGTCTCTAATGGCTAAAAAAAATTTCGCGCCGAAGTCGAAAACCCTAAATGCCAGTTATTGCCACATGTTGCTTATTTGGCTATATTCTAAGGATCAGGAGATCATAGCTATAGAGGATATCAAAAAAAATTCGGGGGGAAGATAGGCTAGATATAACTACACATTGCTGGTGCTGACTTTCAGAGCTGAAGTCTTGGCGCTCATGTTTAATTCCGTGCCGAAGGTGCAATACTTCCCGAAACAATGAATCTGCATGATTCATGAAGTTGTCAAGAACCCGAACAGCCTTGACTCATTTACATTGGCGTATCAGCCTGGTACCTTCAGTGGATAAGATGTTCGAGCGGTTCCTTGCTTCACGTATACGAGACATCAGCTAAATCTAAAAAAGAATACTACCCTTTCAGTTTGGAATCCACAAATCAAATGGAACGCCTGAACAGGAGAGAAAACTTTATCCCCAATGGGTTTAAGGACAAGGAGTATTTGGGTGCTTACCCCGATTAAGCAAGCCTTCTATAGAATTTTCCATGTGAAGAATTTTCCATAAGAACTTTTCAATCCGAGCAGTTTCTTATAAAATCGATTTTAAAAAAATTGTTCACTAACACCAAAATTTCTCTCACAGTAATATTAAAAAAATATTATATAGTATATCTATAATATATTATCGGCCGATCCAAGGAAACATTTTTGAAATTTGTCAATTTATCATCAAATGGATTGTTTAAAGCTTGTTAAAGTACACTGAAAAATATAAGGCGTTTCCTATCGTTTACTTATATGGTAGCTGTTGTATCTGTGTAAAATTTTCTAAACGTTGCCAAATCGTCATAAAAGAATATTTTATAAGTTGATAATCTACTTTCTTACAGCAAAGTCATGAAAGTTATAGATATTTTGATGGTATAGTTATGTAGAAGCTATAGAATATGGGCGACCGATCCCTCCCGTTCCGATTGATAAGTGTCTGCGCAAAGTGTTTAGTCGATAGCTTTAAAACTGAAATGAATAGGACTAGTTTGCGTAGAAACAGACAGACATGCTTATATCGACTCCAGAGGTGATCCTGATCAAGAGTATACATATTGTAAGATGCAAGATATCAGAAGAGTTGCCAGCCCTGGCACTTCAGAGGAGTTGCCAGCCCTGGCTCTGGAGAAGAGTGGCCAGCCCTGGCACTAGAGGGGAGTCGGCAGCTGGGGCTCGGAACGAGACGGTGAATGCAGAAAGCAGAGAAGAGCGATCTTTCTTTAATATCATACAAAAATATTCAATAATTATAATAAACTCTATTCAAACAAACTATAATAAACTCTACATATATACTTTATAGGGTCCGATATGTCTCCTCCACTGCATTGCACACTTCTGACCAAAATTATATTACTCTTTGGAAAAGTATAGCAACTGTGACAATGATAAGCCTTCATAAAGAAAATTGAAACCGGTTTAACCAATTTATCTATACACATTGATATATTTTTAAGCCCCTAAAAATCATGTATAAAACTAACAATAATTAAGCTTATTACTGGGCAATAATAATAATGATTGGGCAATATGTGGTTATGTTGGAAGAATTGTCAATAAAATAGTGTCACTGAAAACTTAATGTAAATGCCTATTTAGTTTATATATCTTGTCTTGATATCTTGTTCGAAGACACAGACACTAATACAACCGATTATATCTTGTAAATGTAACTTTTACATAAGTTACATATGTAAGTTTGGCGTTCTTGTTCTTAGCAATGAAACCTCAAATCTTTGGATTTGAAATGTCAAACCTAGTAAAGGAGGTATCTCCGACCCTATTAAATATATATATATTCTTGACCAGGATCATTTTCAGACCGGCCGTTCCTTATAAGAACTTCAAAATCGCACCTGCTCCTTAAGAAATAGAAAAAAATTAAGGTATACCTAAATGGCAGCAATAGAATTTATTCGGGTGATTCGTTTGAAATTTTCTAGATGGGGTTATATTGTTGGTCTTAGAAAATTTCTATCAGCAGTTATTGGATATAGGGGAACGACCCCGGCCGTTCAGATTTATATGCAGAGTGAAAATAACGAAAATAAGTATGTGTGCAAAGTTAAAGTTGATAAGTTAAGGTTAACACTCAGAGACTAGTTTGAGTAGAAACAAACAGACCGACAGACGGACAGACATACATGCTTATCGACATAGGAGGTGGTCCTGATCAGAAATTTATACATTGCCCACATGTGACCAAAATTATTTTACCCTTTGGAAGGGTATAACAAAAAGGGACGGAGTCGGAGCATATATACCTCTGCAGTTAAATTGATCTTCTAGTGATAAGAGATGTAGAAAATATCGGATATAGTTGAGCAATTTATGAAACAACTTCAGAATTAGACCAGTTTCTTGTAAAACTGATTTTGCAAAAACCTTTTTTACCCAAATATCAAAGTTGTGGCATTTCCGATGCAGCAAAATTGCAACCATGTCTCCTTCACTTTGTTGCACACTAGTAACCAAAATTATAATACACTTTGCAAGGATATAAATACATATATGGAAAATTACTTTTATTTTAATGAGGTCAACTTTTTTTCAGAACTCTCAACGTCCTGTTTTGGATAAAAATGTGGTAAATTCTCAAATTGGTAAGTAAACCTTTCTTCCCGAAATTTTATCAGATTTTTATACCATTATTAAGGCTTTAACAATATCATCCCAAAATGTGTAAGGCTGTGATAGCCAGATAGCTCTCATACCATAAAAAAATTATTTTCCTCATTAATATCATACAATACATATATGGTTGTTTTGATTTCAAGTGGTTAAATTTCAAGTGCCGATGTTGATTTGATTTGTGTTGAAACATAAACTATTTAGGAAATTATTGAAATTTTATTTTATTATGATATATTGGTATTACTCAATTATGTATGTAACAAAATATCGGCCAAATGTAGGGATATTTTAATAGTCTGTACCAAAGGCAAAAACCTACTATAGACAGTGCGGATCTGAAACAATGAGTAATAGAACATTCAGCATCCTCCATCCAACAGCTGATCTGCCCAGCTGTGACACACCAAAACATATACAACCACTTTTCTTTGTTGTTGAAAGTGCAAGCCAGTATCAAATGGATAATTTCCATATTATTTGGACTTTTTTCAGCAAAATAATCTTAAAATTGGGAGTTGAGTTGTTGAAGGTTTTTTCTACCAAGGAGCAAATGCCATAAGGCGCAAACTCCTTTCAATCCGTATTTCAAACAACTAAGGTCGGAGCCGAAATGTATCCGATCATTCCGATAGTCGTTCGGTTCCGATGAAATATTCTATGTGCTTATACAATAGGCACTGATCAAATTTCAACTTTTTTAATCGCAGTGACCCGTTACTTGTAATGTATAAGGGTATGTAAAAAAAAGGATGGAAGCAGCGGGGAGGGTGTAGAAGGAGTACCTGCTATTATATATTCGAATATATATATATTGAAACCCGTCCTGTCTTGTGTTTCAATCTTTTTTACATTAACTTCAGGTACATATGTACATAATATTTACATCTTTACTTTAAGCTTTTAACTTTGTAAGTGTGCATAAAATTATATTTAATGCTTATATACGCATGTAGAAAAGTATAAACTGGATCAGATTTATGGGATCACTTTGATATTCCTTTTTAATTTTAAAAGGCTTCAATAAAATACTTTTTTAAAATGACTCATTAATTTATTATGCGGCGCACACAGGCAAAAATCGTCAAAATGTTAACGAAGGCTAAAAATTCAATTTATTGTTTTTTTTTTTATACCACCTGAGTCTTGGTGGATCCCATCTCGACGCTTATACCGCTTAGCTTTTGCCTGTTTGTGGCAATTCTCTGTCACCCCAGGCATATGATATCGAATCATTGATCTTACCGAAATGAATGATTATGGGGCCTTGGTAGAACCAAAGTAAAAAATCAAACGGGCACATATTGTGACATATGTACATTTGTATGCACATTCATGAATATACAGTCTTAATACGAACACAAACCAAGCAAACAACAAAGGAGAAAAACAATGCAAGCTCAACTTTGTCTGCTATCCTCAGTCTCTGGGCAAGTGACACTTTTGTTTTATATTCGCAACTTTTTATGCTGCATATCTGAGAACAAAAGGCGATTTCTTAGTAAAAAAAAACCTGAACGCAATCACAGGCATACCGATTGTGTATGATACTTGGTGATTGTACCTACCCCACCTCTAGTCAACATATATGTACCTCTCTTCCATCATTATGACCTTACTCGTTCAGGATACACTAGGACTACCTGATACTACTACTGATACTACTAACATCAATAACCAGAAACGTTTCTGAAAGGCAAAGCATGCGGTATTTATAACTTCTTTGCCAACGTAAAGTAATATTTTTCTGAATTTTTTACCAGATAGGACAAACTTCTTATCCTATAAAGTACATATGTATGTATGTTCACATATTCATGTTCATATGAACATATGTTAAGATCATATACTTGTACTCATATGAGTATATACTCATATACTTAAGAAGTCGATGTGCAAATGCACTCCTTTTATTTTGAACGCGTCTGTAGGTACGACCATCAGACAGCCGGTCCGAGGGAGTTTTTTGTAATACGTCGGCAATACAATATAACTGATCGATTCAAAATTTTAGATTTCATGTATGTATGTATGTATTTATATAACCAATTTTTCTTTTTTGGTTCAAACAATTTTTAAAATAAGGCTCAATATCCAAAAATAATTCCAAAGTCATAAAAAGTCATTATAAGCCAAAGTCATTATTTTTGGTCAAAAAGATAAAGATTTTGAAAAGTAGTTAATCATCATTAACAATAATTATGATAATTATTTCTAATAATTAGAATTATTTGGTAATAATTAATTCTAATTCAAACACCCTAATGATGTCCTATTAACTATTTTTCAAAAACTTTACCTCCACATGTCCTATTATCCTATCTGCATAACCATAAAAATTAAGGCATTTTCCTATCGTTCAATTATATGATAGTAATATTGTCGACCGATCTTTGCACACAAAATTATAATCCACTTTGCATGGATGAAACAAAGGACAGGTATAGAAAAATTTTACAGCTATACCAAATAATTCCCAAACAAAAATCAAATCAAAAATCGAACTTCGTGCGGAGTCAAAGAGTTTACGTATGAGTTTGAGACCAACTGGGCAGCAAACAGTTGTGAAACTTTCACTTCTCCATTTGTCCTAATCTAAAACTTTTAAAAATTATAAAAATTATATACATACATAGGTAAACAAGTAAGAAAGCAGCAGTCGAGTTTCCCGACTGAAAAATACCCTGTACCCTTAGACATGATTACAATTTAATTATTTAGTATCAATAAATACATGAAACAATATTCTATTATAAAAGAAAATAAATTTCGTGTGTCACAAAGCCATACACATTTCGCTGTCAACCTCGCAGTCGGCGTCGTGCAATGCGCGTTTTGCTGCGCTTCTGCTTCCTTTGCCATCGATTTTGCATGTGGCATAACTTCCGTGTTTCTTTTCCGATTTGTTTCAAATTAGATAGCTTCTATAAGCACCAACGCATATGCCGAATTGCATAGCATTAGGTTAATAATTGTGGGCGTGGCAGTTTTTTGCGGTTTGCGGGGGAGCGGGGTGTGATATCAAAATAAAACAACAAACTTGTACTGCGTATGGTAATTACATATCTAACGATATGTGACACATATCTGTAGCTCTTGTAGTTTCTGAGATCTAGGCGTTGATACGGACAGACAGAGGGAGAGACGGACATGGCTATATCGACTCGGCTGTTGATGCTGATCAAGAATATATATACTTTATGGGGTCGGAGATGCTTCCTTCTGCCTGTTACATACATTTGCACCAAATTATGATACCCTTTTTACCCATTTTTAATGGGTACAGGATATAAAAAGTAATTCATGAGCAGATTTGAAATTCTACGTTGTACTTCTCTCCCTGTGTGTACTTTGGTTGCGGATCATCGGTTACTAAGACGATCGTCCACAGTGATGACAATGTATGTAGATGTAGATGTATGCACGAATATACTTAATTGAATTGGTAAAGCAAAAATAACAATAATTACCATAACAATAAAAGTGAGAGAAAGAATCAAGAGTCAAGGGCGCGTGGGGATGTAGGAAGCGTTTACTTAAAAGACAGCAGTTCCACTGCGCAATTATCCGATGAGTCTTTTCAGATGCATTACTCAAATTATATTTAATTATACCCATGAATCTGATGACACGTAAATACATGTACGTGTATGCGATTGAATAGTATCGAACTTTTATAAGGATGGGGTTTTTGGATGTGAGCCTTTTATGCAAAATTAACACCTACCTAGTTTTATAAAGGACATGAAGGCACTGTTATATTCAAAATTAAAAACAATTTTAGCTATTCCGTTTTTGAAATTAAGTACCAAAATAGGCCGAGTACGGCCCCAATAGACGTAGCACCCTAATAAAATTAACTTTTTATTATAAATAATATTTTTTTTTTGTGAGTTACCAAATAATTATATTTATAATTTATTGAAACTGAATAAATATTAAAAAAATTTTGTTTGCGCTGTGTACGGTACTAAAAACCCATAAAAAACCAATATTTCGGTGGTGGTCAGAAATAGTAAAGTTCAATGCCTTCTCTATTGTCACAAAACAAAGGAAGTCAAGGTTTCCTCCTGGAATCCTCATATCCCCATGCCAATCTCATTTCTTAAATTCGTACGGTTTACTTGCACGTGCTTTTGTTGTGTTTTTATATCTTTAAAGGTGTGGTTGTTTTGTTCTTCATATCTCGTAACTGGTTTCACCGAAGCATCTTTTCTTGGGATTATATAGTCAGTACACCCACTCACAAATTCCGCGGTACATCAGCCACCACCATCAAGTCGTAAGCTTTGTTGTTGTTTTTTTGTATCAATTCTTCCTGTGAGCATAACTTACGATGTGTAGGAGGTATATTATTTTTTTTTTTGTGGTTGTACGAAGTCTGATCGTACACTGATATGCAAAACACTCTTGATTCCTGAAGAACCAGTACTTATTTTATTATGGTTAACAAAACCAACAACAACAAATAATTTCTAAAAATATACACAAAAAATAATTTTATATTGTAATAACCATTTTTCTACGCATTTGTTACACTTATATGCCAAAATTTCTAAAATTTTAACTAGAGAGTAGTGTAAAAGAATTTTTTTCCCCCTACAGGTCTTATGTATACGTCAATACAAATTAATAAAGATGATCTTTTATAAAAAATCGTGTGGTAGTTTTTGGTTAGAATTTAGGGGAAGACGTTTTCCGACGCCATAAACTATTCTAAAACAATGTGTATGGTTTTTAATCAACAACAACCATTAAGTCGATCTAGTCATGGCCGGCCGCCTGCCTGTACGAAGGCGTGAATTCGAGGTTGTACTCAAGCAAATAAAGTTTATTTAAAATTTAAGGCACAACTCCCTTTCCCCCGCAAAAAATTAAATCTTTCTGGAACATCAATTTAAAAAAATGTAATGCCAAACTATCATAAATTCGGATCGGTCTTTAGAAAATCTTATACATTTTGTTATTCTGTTGCTACCCAAATTATACTTGACACTCGACTTTTATACTCTGCACACGTATAGTACAAGATAACGGCTTGATGTAAAATTGATATGAAAGCGTTTGCAACATACATAAAGTATACATATTCTTTACCAGCGTTAACAGCCGAATCGATTTAACTACATATGTATATCTGACCCTTTGTCCGTTCGTCCGTCTGTCTTTATGAATGCGTAGATCTCAGAGGCTATTAAAGATATATGCCAAAATTTGAATATCGACTCCTGTAATGCTAAATCATACCATATTTGTTTACAATTTTTTCATGACCCTCCCGCCGCAAAAATGGAATTTTGTGTAACACTTATTCAGGACAATTCATGAAAATTGTTTAATTCTAAACTATTTTTATGCTCAATATATCTTTGCAGTTTCATATTCAGTAAAATTCGCCATTAATTATATAAATTTACATACAATGTACAAGAAATTATATACATTTTTAATCTTTTTTTAAATTAATCTTTCGACAACACCTTGGAATAAGCAACACAATTATGTTTGCAACCAACAATTTCTGCTAAGGTTTGTTACCTTTGCAGTCCTCTCTTGTTAATCCTTGTTCTTAAATATAAATATAAATATAAATATAAATATAAATATAAATATAAATATAAATATAAATATAAATATAAATATAAATATAAATATAAATATAAATATAAATATAAATATAAATATAAATATAAATTTAAATATAAATATAAATATAAATATAAATATAAATATAAATATAAATATAAATATAAATATAAATATAAATATAAATATAAATATAAATATAAATATAAATTATAAATTTAACTGAAAGTTTACTACATATAAATTCACGCTCCGTCCGAAGTTAGCTTTCCTTTCTTGTAACATATTGCTCTTGCTGTACTCGTAAATTCTATAATAGGTTAATAAAAATTATACAAATTTAATATTTTTAATTTTTTATATATATTGCAGCTCCAATAATGGTAATGACGACGGCTCTCCAATGTCAAAATCTGATGTGGAAACTTTTGAAGGCAAAATAGTTTACAATCTCGATGGAAGTGCTTACATTATCGACGCAGACCATAAAAATGGAAGTGGATTGGAGTACATTCAAAATATTGAAACCTCAACTTCGATTTCAGTAACAAAGCTCCCGGTAAGCGGGCAGGGAAAGAAAGAAGGATTCCAGAATATTGAATCACAAAAGCAGTCTAAACAAGATCACGATCGAATAAATGATGATCCTTATCTAGATACATATTCAGCAACAGGATTGGGAGCAATCTATAAATCGAGCCCAAAAATACATTCCTTCCGGGTTGTGTCTGCGCAAGATGCAAACTCAAACTGCCCCAGCCAAGCTTTCAAAATACAAAAACCAATTTTAATGTGCTTTATATGCAAATTGTCTTTTGGTAACGTAAGATCTTTTGGCTTGCATGCAAACACAGATCACAAACTCAATTTGGAAGATCTGGAGCAGCAGCTTCTTAATCGCGAGTACTCCAGTGCCATTATACAGCGTAATATGGATGAAAAGCCACAGATTTCTTTCTTGCAGCCACTGGATCTTAATTCCAGTGAAAAAAACGAAAAACAACAATTAACTACTAAAGACAGAAGGGCTGTTCTGCCTTTGTCACTACAATCAGAGTTTACAAATGAATCGGATTTGGAAAAGAAAGAAGAGCAGAAAGATGAAAAGGATAAAGAGTTGATGCCTGGGTTATACGCAGACATGGACCTATTGCTTGAACAACAACCTGAATCAAAACTCGACAGTAGTAGTAGATTGGTTGCACTTAGTGCCAAGCACCCATCATCGTCGCCCAAAGTAGCAGGGAAATCATCTGCGAATCTTGGTTCCTTATGTTCCGAAACAGCTAAGACTAACCTACTGATAGTATCCTTAAACAACTCACCTGCACCCTCATTAACATCAGCCACAGGAGAGGTCTCATTACACAGTACTGATAATATAAGTAATAGTAAGTCACCCAAATATTCCCAGGAAATGGAGGTAGTATCATCGGCCGGACTAGAAATAAAAAGCCCACCATTCGGAGGATCTGTAAGCCCATCATCTCAATTAAACGAATTAGACGCCCCCAGCTCAGAATTTTTGCGACATGATTCAATAGGAACGACAATTGGTAGCATATTTCCTTCCCAAATAAGTTCCTTTCACTCCTCTTTAGCAGCTCTTGCTGCAAAAGAATCTAATGGGAATAGAGTAAAAATAATTACGGAATTTCTCCAACAACAACTGCAACAACACCAGCAAGCTTCAATGTTTTCGACCGTATGTCCTGATCATCCTGACTCCAAGGGTATAGATTGCAAAACTTGCGAGCTTCTGGAAGTTAATCAGATTTCCATGTCATCACCTTCGTCTTATCAGAACGTAGTTCAATCCTTACCCCATCATCAGGTTCAATCTCAGCCCCCGCAGATTCCACATCGCTCTCCTGGCAGCAACAGTGGTGGTCTACCTATTTCTCCCACTACTTCATCGGCAAATAGCGTGGGAAATGCATCAGGCACTACATCCTGCTTCACGATCGGCGCTTGTTCCGAACACATTAATGGTCGGCCCCAAGGAGTTGACTGCGCTCGGTAAGAAATTTTCGATCTTTACTTTCTGAAAAAAATTATAGACGGAGGATAAATTTGGTGCCCATAGCCGTAAGCGTTCCATTAATGAAGGGTTGCTAACAAATGACTGTGATGGCAAATTGTTCTTCTAACAGAAGGGGTTGCGAATATCCTCCCTTCTCAATACCCTTATATGCTAAATTATTGTCGCTGTTTGAACATCTGATTGGGACTGCATGCTTTCTCTTGAACAATACGTCATTAGACCAATAAGCAGTAATTGTCATAAAGCTATGAAACATGGTCTTTCAACTTAGGATGCTTCATTTACACGTAAATGAACTTTGGGAATTAAACCGAAATGTTTCTGATATCCATCCAACTAATTGCATAAAACTGGAATAATACTAATTCAGGAAACTCCCAAGAGATTGAACACAGTTTGCATTAATAATGAAGTGTAGAAAACTAGCATCGTGCCAATTCGAAGCTCGAAAAGTTTATATTAAAATTTACAATGTTTTCTTTGTGAATTTTTGTGCCCTAGCCTGGCCTTTAGTTATACTTTGATCCGTCACATTATTTTTCTTGCAATATTATTTAAAATTGTAAAATATATAATGCCTAAAATGAGAATTTTTCATGGTATTTTGTCTTCCGGGGTTGTTTAAATTTTAAATTTCATGCTTTATCATGCTTTTGTAAAACAATCTCTATTATTTCATCGACAGCTTAATTAATGAACAAAAGCTGTTTCTTTTGTATAAATAAGAAGCGTTAAGAAGCTTCTTCAGTGGCGTCTTTAAAAATGTTTTGAGTATACATGAAAGAATAATATGTTCATCGGATTGAAACTAGATTTCTTTATTACACCTTTGCAGAGAATCAATTTAAAGCTATTGAATTCAAACTTAGCTAACCTTCCTTTTTTTTAATTAATATTTATAGAAAACATGTGAAACTCGAAGTTTAAAAATAAAGCGTTTGAAATTTTATTGAAGGTCAGTTATAATAAAATGGCTTAACTAAAAAAAATAAATTAAACCAATTGCACTGATTTCTTTTAATAAATCGTCACAGTTGACCGCCTTCAATTGTAACAATTTAATGACGACGCCTGGGTACTGGGTTCCAATGTTAAATTTTTATTATTAGTAATTGTGACACTTATTTATATGCCGGTATTACCCTATTAAACGGCAACAGTAATAAATAGATAAACAGTAATAAAAGTGATAAAATTAAGATAATCACATAATCGAGTTAGTTAATACAATATTAAAATATTAATTACGATATTTTATTTAATTTTTTTCGTATTATAGATGTGAATTGCTATTGAATTCTGCTCGTTTAAATAGCAGCGTTCAAATGTCCACTCGAAACTCCTGCAAGACTCTTAAGTGTCCTCAGTGTAATTGGCACTACAAATACCAGGAGACACTAGAAATCCATATGCGAGAAAAACATCCTGATGGGGAGAGCGCCTGCGGTTATTGTCTAGCAGGTAAGTTTGTTGATACAATTATTTATTAGATCATTAATTATTTAATTTCAATTAAAGAATTTATGTATACATTAATACTCATAAGTAACAAGGCACCTAAAAGTGTCATTTTAAAATGGATTTTGAAAAAAACAAGCTTTTACTGTCAAATAGAGTAAAATCGTTAGATGCCAGAAATAGGATATAGTCATCCGTACTCATCCGTATAACATTTTCTTTATGGTCTAATAAAATTTTTTAATGATTTAATTGATAATAGAGGCTTTGGTAGCTCGATAAAAGGTATTTGTAGTTCCTAATCAGAAAAAAACTATATTATGCTTGCCCACACTCAAATAAAAACGATTATTTAAACGCAGAAACAAGTTCAAATTAAAATTTGTTAAAAATGACCTCAGTTTCGTTTTTTAAATTCAGTTGTATTATTTTCATTCTAGGCCAACAGCATCCTCGACTCGCACGTGGCGAATCATATTCTTGTGGCTATAAACCATACAGATGTGAAATTTGCAACTACTCAACGACCACAAAGGGCAATTTATCCATACATATGCAGTCAGATAAGCATCTGAACAACATGCAGGAACTAAATAGCTCTCAAAACATTGTGGCTGCTGCGGCTGCGGCAGCGGCGACCGGAAAATTAATGTTACCAAACTCAACATCTCAAACAGCTGGTACTGTTTCTTCAAATACCACCGGTACGGGTGGCGCTAGTGCTCATTGTGGCCCAGTATCAAGCGGATCTAACAGCAACATAGGTAACGCAGTTTCTATGAATACTAACATAGCTGGACCAGGAATAATAAATGCTGGGGTCAATGTTGGAAACAGTACCAAACCAAAGCCATCTTTTCGTTGCGATATCTGCAGCTATGAAACTTCTGTGGCCCGAAACCTGCGCATACATATGACTAGTGAAAAACATACACACAACATGGCTGTTCTGCAAAATAACATTAAACATATTCAAGCGCTCAACTTGTTGCATCATCAAAGTAACAGTGGTAATGCGTCAGGCCCTAATTCTGGGGGTAGTTTTTTGCCTGAGGTTGCATTAGCGGATTTGGCTTATAACCAAGCACTTATGATACAGCTTTTGCATCAACAGCAGCACCAGCAGACTACTAATACAAAACAATCACCTACATCTTCTCCAGTGAGCACACCAGAACCTTTTCCCTTTTCACCAAAGTTAATTAAATTGAATCACGGATTTGGTACCATGAATATGGGCCTAGGAATGTCAATAGGGACCAACCACTCAAGTGAAGTACCCATTGATTCGACCGGTGATTCTTATTCCTTGACAAAACCGGACATGTGGCCTTCGGCATACTATAGTTGTTTAATATGCGACTGCTTCAGTACTAATAGCTTGGACGATCTAAATCAGCATTTGTTGTTAGATAGATCACGACATTGCTCTAATGCGTCTGCTGATATAATGGTTATTCACAATAGCAACTATATTTGTCGTCTTTGTAATTATAAAACAAATCTTAAGGCCAACTTCCAATTGCATAGCAAGACAGACAAGCACTTGCAAAAGCTTAATTTTATCAACCACATAAGGGAAGGTGGGCCTCGAAATGAAATAAAACTACAGTATCAGCAACATCTATCTAATGTTGTTCAACTTAAATGCAACTGCTGTGATTTCCACACAAATTCTATTCAAAAACTTTCCCTTCATACCCAGCAGATGCGCCATGAAACAATGCGTATGATATTTCAGCATCTTCTTTTCATAATCCAGCAAAATCGAATCAGTAAAGAGACATTTGAGACTGGAGGAGATTCGCTGCAATGTGCCAGTCCGGATCCCCCGCAAGGACCTAAGAAACTCCTCCTCTGTCAGCTCTGTAATTTCTCAGCTAAAAATCTTCATTCGATGATACAGCATGTTAAAGGAATAAGGCATATGCAAGTAGAACAGATCATGTGTCTGCAGCGTCGCAGTGAAAACCAAGAAATACCTGGACTAAACGAAATATTCAAAATGACTGAATGGACGCGTGGCATTGAAGGTATGTTAATATATCTTTTAATAATATTGAAATAATATTTTGTTTCGCATTGCGCCAACAATATATTCAGCTTTTTACCCTAAAAGTTAATTTAAAACAAGATGGGAAAACTAACTTCGGTCGGAACCGAACTTTATATAAATATTTAAAATTCTATACTGCCCCAGAAAGAGGCTTTGGGCAAATTTCAACTTTCATTTTGCAAAAACATGGAAGTTATAGCTTTTCCGATCGTTCAGTTAGCTTTAGGATATGGTCGGCCGATCCGTCTGAACGCCACTCGTTGCACTCAGCTCTTTATGAAAGAGGCCTCATTAAATTTCTACTTTATACCTGGAAAAAAATGGTCGTTCAGTCAGCGAAAGAATATAGTTGGGAGATCCTGCCCGTTCCCACTTATATACTGCTTGCAAAGAAAAAAGGGTGTGTCTAAAGTTTAAATTCAGCTTTAAAACTTAGAGACTAGCTGAGAGACTGACGGCCATACTGACATGCGTATATCGAATGACGAGGTTTCTGACTGCAAGCTAGTCTCTCAGTTTTTAAGCTATCGACTACAAACATCGAATACTCCCTACTTTTTTTTGCACTCAGTATATATGTACGGTTGACTATCACTAAAAACTTGAAACACACCCTTATTTCCTAAGCGCGAAGTATATAAGTCCGAACGCCTGGTATCAGTCGACTATATCCTATGGCTTGCATATAACTGAACGATCGGAAATAATACAACTTTTATGTTTTTGCAAATAGAAATATAATATTTGCTTATAGCTCTTTTATGAGGATCTGGGTCAATCTAGAAAATTTCATAAGTATCAGACGACTAAATTCCATAGCCATATAACTTAACAATATTCCTACCAATGAAGGCAGCTATTTAACTTTTCATCCTTATTTTATTATGATTATTCCAAAAATTTATGAAAACGTACCGGGTTTTTAAATATTAAATTTTTTGCAGTGCCAAGGTTTATTATATTTTGATAAACTAAAAAGAAAGAAACGGAAAAAACACTAATCAGCATAAAACACAAAATATATTAAATTCGTGTTTTCTGCTAGATTCGGCAGTATATTATAATTATAAAATTAATTTTTAGATTTATTTTTTTTTATAGAATTATTGGTGTAATTATTTTTTTAGTACAATTTTCGTACTGTTAAATTAAGCCTTACGCTTACATTTTTATCTGTTTTGTGTATGAAAAATAACGAATTCAAGTAACAGACTTTTAATTTCCGATTCACAGTTAGTATCGTAATCATTACCTCGTACGATTAAAGTTTATATAATTATATTATTTAAAATGAATTTAAAACCTTTGCAGAGGTGTAAGTGTGTGGAACACAGTGAAGGAGACATATCCAATATCATAAACTATATATGTATATGATTGAAAAGGATCCCCTGAGTCAGTAAAGGCATGTCCGTTTGTCCGTCGGAAAATATTTAACTTTGTTGTTTTTGCAGATAGAAAGTATAAATTCGACTTTTTATGATAAACGTATAGATTCCAGGTATATAACTGTATATTGACCATTATTGATTCTTTCAATTATAATACTATTCATTGTATCAATAATAAACCCTTGTTTATTATTGTAAATATCACTTAACAGGCTGTCAAGAAAAAAACATATTTATCAAATATATATGAAAAATATATCTTTAGAAATATTTTCGAGAATCACATGGTCTTGTATTTTAGTTAACTGCGTATTGATACACATACATGTGTAAATAAGTAAATGTGTATGCCAATGTGCATATACATACATCCTGCCAATTTAAAAATACTACACACACACGCACAATTCATAACCATATTGCATTGTATAGGTCGCTTTTTCGCAACTCATCATTAAGCACTGATTTCGGCTCAATTTCTTTTGCTTCGTTCTTCGATAATCATCGTCTTTACCTTTGAGTCTTGCTCATACTCATCCTCACGTAAATTCTTCCTTGCGTTTGCTTTCGGCCTGTTCCTGTTTTGAAACTTATATGCGTCGTGAGATTTATACGCTGACGCTGACCCTTAAGGAAATTATTACAAATTACTTAAGAATGCAAAAACGATTATGTGTATCCATCGAATTTGCAATTAGTGACGTGCACACTTTACTTGGAGCCAGGTTTGACCTCGGCCTCCAGTTCAGTCTCTTTTTCAAGCGAAGACTCATTGTAGTCCTTTTTTTACTTGGGTTTGGTGCCTACATTCAGAGAGAAAAACACCTATACTTCAGATTCCCGTATCAGATGCAAACCACCGTGCTGGACCGAACCGCAGGCATAGCACCTAACCACAAGGCATCAAGCCAGAAAGAAACGCGCAGAGACACAACAAACAGTTGGCTTACCATCGTCGTTTTATACAGCACTGCAGCAACCAAACTTTCTCACTCCAACGCCACATCAATCTGAAGGCAGACCGGATTGCCGCACACCCTTATCCCCTCATCCTTTACACAATGCCCCAATAACCGTCACCCCCACTAAGACCCTCACTCACTTCTCTTTGGATGTTGATAATTGCACATGCTTCTCCGCACAAATTCTGGGTGTTTCGGGCTTATATGCAAAAATAAATGCTTGCAAAGGTAGACAATGAGAACCGAAAAGTATTCGCTCTTTTCCCCTCAAATATCCGTTACCGTTTCTCTTATTAACCCAACAAAGCTATCTTAAAAGGCATTATGCCTTCAGATATCAAGAAGCTGCTTTAACCTTCTAATTATATTGTTTTTTTTTATTTAATCAAGATTGTTTTATTATCTTTTAAATTATTTTTATTAAATGTGAAACTATTATATATATTAAGAACTAATTTTCAAGAAGAGAGCAACGCTATAAATGAAACATCTTTCAATTTTGCATGAAGTCTAATTTTTTTTGGATAAAAACTTGAAATTTTGAACATATATTATTAAATTAATTTTTTGTTGTTTTTTTGATAATTCGACGCTACCTACAATAAATTGTTCTTTTATGGTCCAAAAGGCTCATAATTGACTTTGACTTTCCGACTATGAACATACATTTCGTTATAATCATAGTTGAGTTACAAAGTGTTATTTATTAATTTTATTTGGGGAAGGACACCAAATCACCAATTTAATTTAACATATTTTCATTTAATTTGTTGGTCCCATTCAAATAAAATATTTTTTCGAATTTTTTATTTCCTTGCAGATTTTAGGTCATGTAGAATATTCCATCTTCCTCCTGAGTCGATATAAGCATGCCCGTCTGTCTTTTTCTACACGAACTTATCTCTCAGTTTTAAATCTCAGGAGTTCAAGCTTGGGACTCCTCCTATCTTATAAAGTATATATATTCTTGATCAGGATTGTCTCCTGTGTCGATATAAGCATGTTCGTCTGGGTGGCACTCTTTATTTCTTTGAACGCAGTATAAAAGTCGAAGTGGCCGTTATCGATCGACAGTGTCTTATAGCTTCCATATAACTATATAATCTGATAGAAAGTTAAAATTTAAAATTTCTCGGAAATGCTACAATTTTGGTAAAAGCTTTGAGACTATTTCAAAATCCATTATATAAGTAACTGGCCCGATTTCAAAATTCTTATAAGGACTACTATATCCAATATTTGCTTTATTTCCTACAAATAAAAACCGCCCCTTAACTGGAAGGGTATATATACTCCCACTCCACCCGAAGTTAGATTTTCATTCTTGTTTTAGTTGTTGTTATCGAGCTCCCACGGTGAAATTCAATGCACATGTTTGTAATGGCTTTATTGTAAAGTTTATAGGTTATATCAATAGTTTAGTCTAAACACTGTAGTATGGTTTATGTCGTAAAACTTGGTTTTAAAGTATTAACACCTTAAACCATTCAATCACACCAAGACTATCGCTGCTCTCATTAAAATGTATCCTTTAGTTAAAATAGTCACGTCAAGAAACTTATAGTTAATTGACAGTCAATCCGATTATTATTGTACCATTGGTTTATCATGATTACATTAAATCTATACAAAAGAATTGCTTAATATTTGACCATAAAAGAATCGACTGCAAATCTTTACCTTTTTCTTATCATATTAGAATCCTTTAAATAAATCAATCTCTTTTAAATACGGTAAAACTATTTAATGTTTTTTAATCCACTCAGCCTGTTAACTCTATTAACGCTTACATACAATTATGTGTATAGTTAATGCGCATTATCACCTACCAATAAAAATAGGGCTTTAGGTAAGGCTGTAACCGGACTTGAAACCTTTTAAACTGTGCGAAATCTTTGAAATATATTTATAACATTCCCTTTTTATTGTACGATTATAGATAATACTTTTGAAGCTGGCTTGGACTTGGCAAAAACCCGAAGTAACGGCGAAGTATTAGAAATCAGCCCAATGGCAAGAGGATCTGCAACAACTTTATCCACTGCTGCGGATGGAACCTTTTTTGGGCCCTCGTCTCCTTCCAGTTACTCTTTTTCAGGTGGAAAATCATTAAGTTTGGCAAAGTCTTTAAATGTTAATGATTATAAAATAGGTCTCTCTGAAAGCGTACCTACCACTGTATTTAAATGCAATAGCTGTGAATACTTTGTACAATCAAAAATTGATATGGCAGCACACATTGAGACTATTCATCCCAGAGCAGACAATGATGATTTCATAAGTATACCAACAAATACGGCCGCACTTCAAGCATTCAAAACTGCTGTAGCCGCAGCTGCTATAGCAGTTGCACAGCAACGGTGCACCTCAATGAACCCAGACCCTTTAGTGTTGGAACTTAATAGCAATGAAGGTCCTGTAGATATTAAAAGTGAGCGAATTGAAGAGGAAGATGATCAAATGTCTAACATAGAGAATGATAAGACTTTAAATAATTTTAATTCACATATAACACCATTCCCAGTTCAAAATCCGTCATCGCAACCGGAAACCCAAACCGAAATCCAATGCCCGCTTTGTTTGGAGAATCGGTTTTGTGAAATAGCATCCCTGGAAACCCATTTAACAAATGTTCACAGTGTTACTAAAGATGGTCTTTCTCGCCTTTTACTCTTAGTAGACCAAACTGCTTGGGAAAAATCAAGTGAGGCAGTGATAGGAATTGAAAAAAACGTAACCGGTTTTTTGACTTTAGACAACTGCAATGTACAAAA
Source organism: Drosophila vallismaia (assembly GCA_035047325.1). Taxonomy (NCBI): domain Eukaryota; kingdom Metazoa; phylum Arthropoda; class Insecta; order Diptera; family Drosophilidae; genus Drosophila; species Drosophila vallismaia. The sequence goes on from JAWNPU010000044.1 coordinate 945,399, forward strand.
ATCAGCAATTAATTCAAGTTTCGGAGAACACGTATTAATTACTTCTGAAGCGACAATTAATATTCCCGATAGTAAGCCTACAGGAATTAAAGAACTATCCTGTCAGCATTGCGAGGCCAACTTTAAGCATGAAGAACAGCTGCTACAGCATGCTCAACAGAACCAGCACTTTTCTTTGCAAAATGGAGAATACTCGTGCCTTGCAGTAAACCACAGCAGCCGCCCTTGCCAAATGAGGTTTAGAATCCTTGCGTCCATGATAAGCCATTATCGAGACTCACATATAAGCCTTGTGATCTCAGAACGACACGTTTATAAGTATCGTTGCAAACAATGTTCGCTAGCTTTCAAAACTCAGGAGAAACTTACTACTCACATGCTATATCATACAATGCGAGACGCTACAAAATGCTCACTATGTCAAAGAAACTTTCGTAGCACACAGGCTTTGCAAAAGCATATGGAACAATCTCACTCTGTGGACACCATTGCCTGTAGTCCACGTCCATTGACCCCTATCAAGGACGAAGTAGACAAACTTTCTTCAAAAGGTCACAATGCAGGAAAAGGTAAAATAAAAATTTGTAATTTTGAAAAAGATATAATAAAAATGGATTCATTTTTTTTAGAACCTAAGTCAGTTGATACTTCCCGAAATTCTGTCTCTCCGCTGCCTCTAGAATCACAAGTTAGTAAGGAACTTACACCTTTGCCATCTAGTCCAATTAGTGTTGAAACACAGTCACAGCAACAGCACTTTGCTACTTTGACATCCTTGCTTAAGCAGCAACAATGTAACTCAGATGCTATTACCCTCCATCCAGAAACTGTGTCCTTATCAGCTGGGGAATTTTCACAACACCTGCAGGTTATTTTTATCTATTATAATATAATATAAATTTTCTTTAATTAAATTGTAGTTTCAGGGAACACAAAGTATACAAAACATGCAACAACAATTATCTGGTGTAACTACAGCGTCGGGACTTCCTCTTAACCCAGTGGATATGCTCAATCTTATGCAATTTCATCATTTGATGTCTCTGAATTTTATGAACTTGGCTCCACCCCTAGTATTTGGAGAAAATTCCAATGATACAACTGCTCAAAACTGTAAAATTACTTCCACCTCAATACCTACAAGTATTGGAATGCCAGAGTTGCAAAACCCTGTAGGGGCCAAAGTTTTACTTGGCGATTCTGTTAACATAAGCCCAATGCCAACAAAAGCTCAAACTCAACACAACGTCAACTCCAACTCCCAGGTTTGAATACAATGTTCCTTTTTTGGTTTTATAGTTGTACATTTTGTTTCTAAAAAAAGGCCCAGAACTGGCAATTTTGTTTTCTGCAAATGTGTAAGTGGTTGCATTTTTAGCGTGATAGTATGGCTTCAGAGTATTCGGACCAGTTATGAGTAGTTGAGATTATGTATGATGTAGTTGTAGATAAAAAAAAATGGCACAAAAAATATTACCGAGAAAGGTGAGCCTTGGGGTGATGCCATTGTAACTTGGTTGGAAATATCAAGAAACGAAATTGATCTGTTTTATTTTTATCCTATTTGGCATAAAGCATTTAATGAAGTTTTTTATTTTGAGTCCAATTTTCCATGTGAATAGCTGGTCAAGATTAAGTGATAGAACCATAGATCTACAGATATTATTGACAAATGTTTTCTTCTTGTGATGGATTATGCTAGTACATGCTCTATTCGTAGGAGACTTTTTAAATCCCTTATGGCTGCTATGAAGTAATTTATCGTTTGATGTCAGTTTTCTGACATATTAGACCCATACCTGAAGTAGTGGGTTCATCGATATCCATATCCCTTTCTCCGAATTTTTGGGGAAGAGGTAAGGCTTGGTTAGCAATTAAATTAGGTTTATTGACGTTTGGGATGTTGGTTGAAGACAATGGGATGTCTTGTAAAATATCTTTGTAAGTAAAAAGTTAACATAAATAAATTTGTCCGATTGATAAAAGAAATTTTTTTTCTGTAAGAGTGTTTTTTCCGGTAAATAAGTTGGAGGTATTTGATGCGAAGCTTTTAGTAAGTTGTTGATTGCGCCGGGAATAATAAACGTAGGTGCACACGGATTGTGCGCAAGAAGACTACAATATATATAGAAAAAGAATTAAATATTTTGTGGGTTTGTGCGATGCAAATAAATAATAATAATAAAAGATTAAAAAGTGATGCACCCACAGATAAAATTTATTTAAGAGCTAATTTTTTTTTATATGTTAATTATTGTATTAAAAAAGTTATAAGGAAAAGGGAGGAATATCGGGAGATTTTAATAATCACCTTTCCCGGAATGTGTTTCTACTTGATATAATTACCTCTTGCGTACGCCGGGTGGCATCCCTTAGGTGCCTTCTGCACGTGATTGGGGGTATTTAGCCACAAGGAAGGCAGTTGCCCTTGTTGCACAAACACAAAAAAATGCTGAAAGTTCAGTGGATTGTCCCAAAAAATATTTTTTTTTTGCAAAATTTTTTTGTCAAAATGTACTAGGTATTGTAAAAAAGAGCCTAGGCGCTAGGCTAGAGCCTAGGTTCAGTTATTTATGTGATTTTTTTTTATTTAATAAGGCTCTAAGTGGAGTTCTTTTTGGTTTTTTTCTTAATAACCATCAAGCTTACAAAAAGAACATTCTGCTGCACCGAGAGCCTGGATGCAAATATTTTTGTAAGATTTTTCATTAATCAACACGCCAGTTCGCGTTCGGGTAAAAATGTCGCAGTAGCTGGACTTTGTTCTATTAAATATTCAATAAATATACTTAGTAGTTTTTTGTGTATTGGGTAGCACTGACCCTTTACTTAATTACTTTCACTACAGCTGACCGGCAACCAAAAGCGGGCTCGAACGCGTATTACAGATGATCAGTTAAAGATCCTGCGAGCACATTTCGACATAAATAACTCACCAAGCGAGGAGAGTATTATGGAAATGTCACAAAAGGCCAATCTTCCCATGAAGGTAAGATTTTATTCATACTATATAAAACCCGAATATAGAAAACCAAATATTTTCAGGTTGTCAAACACTGGTTTCGGAATACTTTATTTAAGGAACGACAACGTAACAAAGATTCGCCGTACAATTTCAATAATCCGCCGTCAACGACTCTAAATTTAGAGGAATATGAACGTACAGGTCATGCAAAAGTTACAAACCTTAGCGATATTGGAACATTTCCTTTAGTTACTACGACTCTAACTTCACTTGCGTCAACATCAACTGGTAATAATACCTCCAACTCTAATGAAAAGAACACTTCATTAACTAGTACTGGTCCCTTATCAGTGCCCGTGGCTCTATCCGCACACGCAACGCCAGCATCTCGCCCAGAATCAACACACTCTAATGGTAATATATCTGATTATTTTGGCAATAATTTAAGTTGTGGACAACATGAATGTAAAGAACCAGATTTTTTATTTTCTGAGGAAATTCAAAATAAACCAGAGCAACAAGACGGAAGCATGAGCTCTAATGAATTAGTATTTCATAAAAAACAGCAGAAACAAAAAATTGTAAAGCAACAACCTCAAATAGAACAACCAGAAAAGTCCACACAAAGTGCAGAATTGGATCTACATACCGGCCATAGTCTACAGCAGACAGCCCAGGCTAACAATTTTGAAACTAAGTCAGAAAGTGGAAGTTCCGATGTAATGTCTCGCCCCCCTACTCCAAATAGTGCGGCCGTGGGTAATCTATATGGCAACATGAATGATTTAATAAATCAACAACTGGATAGCTTGGGAAGTAATATGGGACCACCAAAAAATCTTCAGATCACTGGAAAAACATTTGATAAAATTGCCGCACCAGTCCTGAATTCTAGTTCATGTACACAGTTCGAAAATAGCTCAAGCACATCTGCATCATCTTCAGGTGGAAAAAGAGCCAATCGAACACGATTCACAGATTATCAAATCAAAGTGTTACAAGAATTTTTTGAAAACAATTCTTATCCAAAGGATAGCGACCTTGAGTATTTAAGCAAACTTCTTTTATTATCTCCTCGGGTTATAGTAGTTTGGTTTCAAAATGCTCGCCAGAAACAACGTAAAATATATGAAAATCAACCAAACAATTCTTTATTTGAAAACGAGGAGACAAAAAAGCAAAATATAAATTATGCTTGCAAAAAATGCAACTTAGTGTTTCAACGTTATTATGAGCTAATACGTCATCAGAAGAATCATTGTTTTAAGGAAGAAAATAATAAAAAGTCTGCTAAGGCACAAATTGCAGCTGCTCAAATTGCTCAAAATTTAAGTTCAGAAGACTCAAACTCATCCTTGGATGTCCATCACGTTGGTATTTGTCCGCCTAATTCAACAGTAATTCCGCAATCCGCTGCATCCGGTGTTTCAATACCGGGATCACAGTCCTTTTCTGTATCGCCTTCCCCACAAAATTTATTTGCTAAGTCTACATCACTCACGGATTTTAGCCCCTCAACAACTCCCACACCTCCTCAACGGGAGCGTAGTAATAGCTTGGACCACCCAAATAGGTCTCCAAAATTTGATTGTGATAAATGTGAATCGCAGTTTAACCACTTGGAGAAATTAAGGGAGCATCAATTATTGCATCTTATGAACCCAGCGACTGTTTTTGCCTCCTCAGGTAATAGTTCTGGAGTTGAATCACAATTTGGCCCTTTCGGTAGTATATTGCAAAGCTTACAGCAAGCAGCCGCCAAACAGAAAACACAATCTCAATCTCCCCCAACAAAGAAGAGAAAATACTCTGATTGTTCATCAAATGCCGATGATACATATATTATAAATGATCGAGAGGACCGGAATAAAAAGTACGAATTTCTTTATAAGTATTTTATGACGAATGAAACCAACCCAGAACTCAAACAGCAATTTATGATACAATATCAACATCAGAATGCTGTGAATCTAAAGCAACAAGACCAGGGAAACGAATTAGATTTTCAGTTAGAATTTCTAACAAATTTCTATCAAAAAATGGAATTAAAGAAAGTAAGCAATTATGACTTTTTGCTTGAGTACTACAGAAAACAGGAAGAAACGGCTTTGAAAATCAATCCTCAACAACAGAAACATTCTTTTAGTGCCAGCCAGAAACCCTCAATTGAATTTTTACTTCAATACTATCAACTAAATGAATCCAAAAATTTTTTTCACTTAGTTGCCTCTCCAAAAGCAATTTCTGATGGCATAGAATGTCAATCAATATTAGAGATGCCGAAATCGACAGTGAATGAGCATTTGAGTATTGTCGACGAATCTATTTTCGAGGGGGAACCAAAAAAGCACCAACAACATCACCAGGGACAGTGTGAAAACGACACATTTGTGAATAAAAGCAATGACGAAACAAGTCATATATTATCCATCACATCGGATGGAATAGAGGATTGTAAAAATGAACTAAATGAAAATGAAGAAAATCTAAAAGCAGCTGATGAAGGCAAAAATCAAAAGCACTTCAACTCCCAGTATTTAAATAATCTTGAGGAATTTTTGGATGCTACAATGATAGAGAACCATTCTCAAACCTTAACATTCATGGAAGATGAAAATCAGAGCACAAAAGATGAAACGAATATGTCTTCAACACCGAAAAATAATGACATGGGAAAACGATCTCCTGGTTCCCCTGTAAATGTCTCATCAAAGCAAAACAAACGCCTACGTACTACTATTCTTCCAGAGCAGTTGAATTTTTTATACGAATGTTATCAATCAGAATCGAATCCCAGTCGAAAAATGCTTGAGGAGATATCTAAAAAAGTAAATCTCAAAAAACGCGTAGTGCAAGTAAGTAAATTTAAAGTCTGTTCGACCATTTTTAATGTGCTTAAATTTTCATCATTTATTTTACATATTTATTACTATTTATTATTACATATTTTACTAAATTATGTTTTTAAATGAAATTCAATATTTGTTTTCCCTGCGTATGTAAAAGGGGCTTTAGTCGGCATCGAAGTTTCCATTTTTTTTAAGATAAAAGAAAGGAAAGAAATGAAAACAAAAGAAGGGTATACTCGTATATTTTGGGATTAAATGGGTGTCACTGATTCAAATTTTTTATTTATATAATAAATATTTAAACATCCCAAGAATATTGTCTTAATGTTTTAATTTGATCCAAGTAATACCTTTAATAGAGATACAATTTAATAGTACTTGAACGACAGACTAGATATAAAAATTTTTAAGATAATATATGCCGTAAATGCAGTCCATTTTACGACTTTTTCTGTTTCTGTCTATACTAATTTGTATATCCTCAGGTATAATATAATTTGGCTACGAATGTGCTACGCAGTGAAGAAAACATTATCGACCCTAAAATTATGAATATTCTCGTTTCCGCTTTTAGACGAGTATATCCTATAGCTGTCATATAAAGTTCAGAAATACCATACGCTTCAGGCTTTTGAGAGTAGAAGCTTGGAAATTTTGTGTACAATTTATTACAAGAAGTGAAGTTTTAATAAGGATGGGCCAACTATATCCGATATTTCCTGTTACCAATATACCATAAATTGCCATTTGACTGCAAAAATATATAAACTTTCCTTATTTGTTAATTATATATATCTTATATCCAAGTACGAATTAAAATTCTTAACTAAACCAAGTTTTTTTTACTTTGGATGATCTACTAGGCCTCTTTTCCGTGGAGTTTGACGTCACAATGTTTAAATTTCTGACTTCACAAATTCCCTACGTCGTTTCATAAATGTGTATCCTTACTGTAACAATTTCTTCTCAATTTGTTTGAATACAATATACCCTTATGCTACCCAGCTTCCCGATCCCGAACTGTTCGACAGACCTTCGGGGTTCAACGCCTGAACAGTTGGGATGATAATATTTTGTTCACACGGGAGTCAGGAGTCCACCGGCCGGTACCGACCAGACTGTAACGATGGATCCCTTGAGTCGTAGCTGCTGTGATTTAACACAAAAATGCGGGTAAAACCATAAACAAGAACAAAAGTTCGGCGGAGCTGAGTTTCCAACCGGGTGCCAAAAGATTGTTTTGAATAGGCCTTGGTCTTAACCGAGGATGAAACCATCCTCGACTTCAATACATTTGTACTCTATGAGCACATTGTATAAAAAACATAAACATATTTATATTTTTATACAATTTTTTTTTTAAATAACCCATTTTTTTGCTCGGGAAACCGTACTTGTGTTGTCATTCAGTGTACAATGCTGGCAAAAAATGTAAGTGGGTTTGAAGTTACATATTTTGCATAGAGGATTAAAATAATTAAGCAAATATAGAATAGAAATATTACAATTACATAATTTGTTGTATTATTTTCTGAAATTAACTTTAGAACATTATTGTGTTTTATTAAGTTTATTTTTGTCTTTGTAATGTTAGGTCAATTTCTGGACTAAGAGAATTTTCGCTTAAAATAACATTTCCAATCTTAACTCTATATTATTTTATTCTTATAATTTTGATTCCATTTATTTTTATATCGCTATTTAATTCTTCACAATTTTGTGAAATAGTAGTTCAGTTAGATTCCAAGTAAGTATTACATTTGGTTCGGCTTATTAATTTCCTTTAAGGGAGTCAGTATAAAATTACAAATACATACAATTCATGGAGTTGAATTGAATTTTCTGTAATTGAATCTAAATTTTTGTTTATATTCTACCCGATCATTTTCATCAAGTGTGCAAAAACGAAATTTAAAGGTTATTTTATTTAGTTGTAATTTGATTTCTTCTTCTTCAAGACTTCGTTTTAAAACTAAACTGGAGAAAGCTCCATCTCTATCTGCCTTTAGTAATTTGGTTTTAGCTAACTGATTTAAAATGCGCAAATAATTTAGACATTATACCTGGGTGTAAAAGTTTTTCATGTGATTAAAGTATAATTTCTTTGAATTGAATTTCTATGAAGTTGAGACCGCGAATGGTGTTAATAATTTTTATAATGCCTCCATGTACTTAAGTTTTTGCGTATCTGCCTTCGCTCCTTTTTTTAAGCAACTGGTAATGGGGTTTGCTGTCTGCGAAATTTGGAATACATTTACTATAATAACCTGTTAATCTGAGGAAAGCTCTAATCTCCTTTACATTTGTTGGAATTGAGTATGAAACTATGGCTTTAACTATAAGAGGATTTGGTTTAATACCATCATCATATATGACTAACAGAGTTAGCTTCTTTTTTACGAACTCACATTTGTCTAATTGCATTTAAATTGGCTTCTGATAGTTTGGAAAGAACTAGTTGTAACGAATTTAAATGTTCTGTAAGGGATGTAGAGAAAATTATTATCTTAGTACACTAAACAGTGTTTGTTTAAAAATAATCTTGTTATATTATATTATGAAAAGTAGAGGGTACATTTCTAAGACCAAATGACATACGAATATTCGTAATGACTGTTTTTTTTTTTTGTAGAGAAAGCAGTTTTAGGAATTAATTCCTCGTCCATTTCTATTTGGTGAAATCCTTTTGCCAAATCGAATCCAATTTGACATCCGGCGCCCAAAAATTTGAATGTTATACCAATAATAAGCCTAATTTCGAATTTTATCAAGACAGTGTCCCTAAGTATTATGAGCTTACTGTGTGGAACTGGGTCCTTTAGAACTGCGGCAAGTCATCGACACACCACCCCAAAGCCCAGATCTGAACCCCATAGAAAAATTTTGGGTCCACCTTAAGAAAGAAGTGGGGAAAAAGGGCACCAAAAAACCGAGCAGCACTAACTAGAATAGTGGCAAGAGATTCCAAGGAATATGACCTACTAAAACTGATTGGATCGATGAAAAAACGCCTCCAATATTTTCCTAATGCTAATAGAGAATGTATAATGTATTAAAATTATTAGTTTTTTATTATCTTTTCTTATAAAATTTAAGTATAAGGGAGCTAAAGTGATTTGTGCAAACAATTTCTTGACAGTGTCAAAAGTGTGAAAACTTGGATTTTGTTGTTTTTCTCGTTAATTTGTAATATTTTTGATAATATTTTTTTACATATTGATAAAAAATATATTAATAAATAGATATAAATAAAAAAAAATCTTAGATTTTGATAAAAGGTCTTTAATTTTGCATTCAAAGTCAGAAAATACCATTTATTTTCGGCGTGCAAACAGTTTCTTGACAAACTGTATATGTACAACCTTTGTACAAAATTTTTATGTATTTGTGTTGTGCTAGGCTGAACTGGAAATTTTCGTCTGATTCTGTGCTATTTTGGTTTGGTTCATTTTTATCTTCGTTGGCTGGTTCCTGATCCTAGTCTTCATTCGCTATTCCCTGGAATTGACTGTAGTCATAATATTGCAGTTTATAGTTCGGTTGAAGTTAAAGAATTTTTGCGCATCTTAAAACTTTACTTCCTTAATAGACATTTTGGTTTGGTCACTGTCCGATGGTCTGCGAAGTTAGTATTATTAGATGTAGAGGGATGTTGTGGTTAAGAATATGTATTTGTTGTTAAATTTTGTGATATTTGGGAATTTGGAATTATATTCAAACGTTTGGGAATTGGATTGGAATTTGGTTGGGTGTGAATGAATCTATTGGGCGCGAAATAATTTTGACACATAGGTTGCATGTTAGGCACTTCCTGTGGGTTTACATGGTTGCGCGTAAGGATTAAAATTAGATTGAAATGGTTGAGGATATTGTGGGTATTTTTGTTGATATTGTGTTTGGTTAATTGGGGTAGTTTTTCGTTGTCTCGAGTTATGATTAGGATTTAGATAAACTTGAAAGCATACTGGGTATGACGTATTGCGACGCTTCTTATTTTCTACTTACGTACTTACATTTATTTGTTTTTGTTTATTTCATTTTAAGGAACTCTTCCTAAAAATTATTTATAATTTTTATTACTTTAATAATTTTTTTTAGTGAAGACGCCATAAAGAACTATAAAGTTACGGAAAATATTCAACTCAATATTGTTATTGGACACAAACTGATTTTATTAGGTTCCAATTTTTCAAGAATGCGTAAAATTGTTATATTTATAAAGGTAATTTATTTTATGATTTCTTATAAAATATTTATGTCAAAAAAGTTAGAAATATTTAAATTTCCCTCTTCATAGGTCTGGTTTCAAAACTCGCGAGCCAAAGATAAAAAATCACGTAATCAGCGTCATTACGCACATATATCAGACGATAATAGTTATGATGGATCAAATGGCAAAGAATTAGCCAACGACCTGAAAAGCAACTACGTTTCTGTGGAAATGGATCCTGATAGAAATTTGCAAGACTGTCAGCTGTGCCAAGTCACCCAAGTCAACATTCAAAAACACGCTTTTAGCGTAGAACATATTTGCAAGATGAAGAAGCTTTTTAAACAAACCACCGAGCTTTACTCGCATAGCAATGGCAGCGGCAGCGATGACAATGATTCCGATAGAGAAAAACGGTTTTACAACTTTTCAAAAGCTGTTCTATTCCAACATGTTGTTTCTAATGCGACAAGCATAGCTTCTTCTCATACATCTACGTCTGGGCCAGAATCTAGCAGACTACATGAAGACAACAGCATGCTAAATTGCGATACTACTTCCGGCAATAAGAATTCTACAGCCGAGGTGGAAGCTGAAAACAAATCAAACGTCGCTGGTAATCAGGATCTTGTTCAGCAGCTATTTAACTGTAACCATATCACCGGTAAGAGTGTCGGCGACTTTGACCTGTTAGGTCAAATATTTTGATCAAATCATTTTTTACCTTTACACACCTGTGTAATTCGAATAAATAATAAAGTCTTGTTTTCGTTTAGAATTTATTTTAGTTCAGTTCGATTGTATGAATGTATTTTTAATTGACCTAATAATTGTGTGTGCTCAGCTCTGATTGATATAGATTTTCACTGTATATTTACCGGTGATTGCGAAAAATGATTTGCAATCAATTAAATGTTTTCAACTTCCTGTGGTGGTCACCATGTTTAGAGTAATAAGGGATAATTTTTGGAACATAAGAAAATATTTTATTTTTCGAATGCTGTGGTTGGATAATTTAAACGCATATTCACATTTTTTTAAAAATATGGATTATTCGGAAGACTCTTTTTTCTAAACATTAAGAAAAAGCACATTTATCATTTCATTGAATTAAAACTTTAGTTTTATACCTTTTATAAATTTATACTTTTTATGCCTCGCAAAAAATAAAATACACAGTAAAAATATAAGATAATATAGGAGTTAGGATATTTAAAAGAATATAAAAACAAAGTTCAATACCATATAGAAAACACTTAGTGTCAAATTAAACCAACCCAGTAGTACATGGTACTTTGGGAATGTTTTTCCGCATTCTTAATCCCCTCGTCACCTAAAACTGGTCTAATATAGCCAATATCTTTAAAATCGCTTCCATAAATAAGAGTATTTTTATATACACCGCTATAAATTTCATTTATTGGTGCTAAAAATAACTTTATTAAACAAATTTATTTGTAATTTATATATACAAATTAATAAAATTTAATTACATTAAAATATTGAAAATATGTACAAAAATAAAAATTTTATTTTATTAAAATACATTAATATTGTTCCTGCGTTTTTGTTTTTCTATAGTATATATTTTCAAAAAAATTCAGTATTTTTCAGTTGGATTAGGATATCGAATATTAATTGGGACAAAACAAAATTAGTAACTATTATTTTATTAGTTATAGGTGGAAAGTGAAATGGATTGTGTGTATCGCCTTATAACAATGGATAGTTATTAATAGACAGGTATGTTTTCTCTTTTTTCAACTAACGAGGAGCTAAATAGAATCTACTTACAGGCACCAAAACGCATTCCAAAATCAGATGAGGAGAATATGTGCATTAAATATATGCATAAATAAGCCGATATACTACTACGTAAACATGATAGTTCCTATTTTATCGAAATATAATAAAATCATAGACATTCCATAATACTATACGTATATAAAGATATTTCTAAAATAAATCTTACAATTACCTATCTCAAGATTAGTAAGAATTTCTTAATAATACAAAAGTGTTCCTAACTATTTAAATAAAATGTAACGTACCAATACTCTTAATTTGTACACAACTGTGCTAATATTTGGGCATACAAACGAAAGGTATAAAATCGATCACGTCGGAATGTCCGAAAAGGTCTTATTAATGGTAAAAATAAGTAACAAAGTATTAGGTTTAATGAAACGCAAACTAAGTTCCTAGCATTTGATTGCTTTATGCCTTTGTTTTCTACTTAAGAATGCAATTAATAAATGAAGATACTAAGCTTTGCTTCGGCATGCCGAATGTCATATAGAGATATTCATAAAATAAATTTAAAGCACTTATTACCAATACATTCAATAAAGAGTAATTTCAATTCAGTTTTGAAAAAATTTTGAATTAAGATAAAAAAGAAGTAAAATCAACTATCATCATTGATGGGGAAAAATGTGCCAATATTTTATTTTGCATAAAATTAATAGAGCCTATTTTATGTTCTTATCCTAATCAGTTCAAATGAGGTCCTAAAGAAAAGAGAAAATTCTTTTAATAAGCAAAAGAAAAGAAAATTTACATTCACTTAAATCTATCATATGGTTTTCTTGTTATATATTTGTTATAATCTATGACACAATTTTTGGTGTGCTTTTGTAAACATTATTTTATTATTTAAACATTACCTCTTTCCGCCTACCAGCTTAGATGATAGTACTATAAATTTGTAACCGTAATATTGTACCGTTATTATTGTTAAGTATGATTTAGTTCGTTAAAAAGAATATACATTTTCAACGATATTGCATTAGACTGATTTTCCTGACATTTTATAACACAATGTACACACACACATTTCCCATGACAAACATACATAAAAGAAAAAGGGTAGTTTTTATCACTAAAGTATTGTTACTTAAAATGATTTGCTGAGATGCATGTACTAAAATACTATGATGTTCCTATAGTATTAAACAAAAAAACTACGAATAATAATAATATTCTTAAACTTACGTTTACCATTTAATTCACAATGTATCCAATTATTTTTGTTAACATAATTTGTACTTTAAATATAAATACCATACCTACTTCGAATTCCAAGCATAAAGATCTTCCACGGACACTTTTTATTTTGAAATTACAAAATTGTATCCCATATTGGATAGAAATTAAAGCTTTTTCTTACAATCAATGTATTTCAGTATTTTTAAAGTTAAGCATCATTTAAAAGCTTATGCAAACTGAAATATATTTAATTAATAAATAACTACATCTTTATACATTCATAAAACCAAGACCTCGCAAAGTAATTGGTAGACTTGTTTCAATGCTCAATTCATAGCATCAGATATGAATGAGTATATAACATATCACAATATTAAGTATTTATACAAAAACTTCTGATTTGGTCCGTAATTAAAAGTATTCATTAAAAGATAATGTATATTTCACATATATATTTCTTGAACTTTTTATAAGTTGAGAGTCATTACGAATATTGTAGTCGAAAAGGCTTAACCATCTTTAGTACTCGTATGTGAAACCTTTTCTGAATTTAAATTTTCAAGATATTTCTCCATACGTATGTGTACGAATTCATCCGATAAAGGAAAAGTGGGTGATCCCTAAAAAATAATTAAAACATAATTGTAATGTAAAAACCGTATTACTGAAGTTACTGAATATATTTGAAAAAAAACAAAGATAAAAATAAATAACTATGAAGTTCCTATATATTTACTAATTGGCAAAAAATGTGCAAATATAGATTTATAATTCAATAAAGATATAAAGAAAATTAAATCTATTTATTATTGCTATCATGCAAGGTAAGTAAGAAATAACGTAATAACAAAAAAACGATAAATTTATACTTCGGGCAGATAATAAAGGTTAACTTCTTAAACTAATGACTGAAATGACCGTTTCTCGAAACATAAAAATAAGTTACGAGGTTCGTACGTACAAATTGTGACACTTATTCAGTTAAACATCGGGATGCATTTTGGTCACTTTTCTTTTTGCAAATTTTTTGTTATGTAAATAAAAATGCACTCTGCTAAACCAACAAGGAAAAGCAGACGAGGTAGCGGAGTTGGATGATTTCCGGAGTTGGTGTTGGTGTTGTTACCTGCGGTATATAAGAGCCGGCACCGTCTTGTCTGCCCAGCCAAAGGCAACTCCAACAAAAAGATTGATTTTAATAGTATGGTCTTCCTGAGTCGAGACAATATTTTTCAGTACAGACTGCGGCAAAGAAACTTTCAATGGCTCGATGTGAACTGGTTTACTGCTAGAAGACTTCTTTTCGTTCGCAACTTTGATAAAAGACGTCCTGAATTCAAGAACGAATTATTAAGAAGGAAAATCTGTTTGTGGCAAGTATCCTTCAGACCACCAGAAATATAGGAAAAACAGAAAAAGAAAAGCTAACTAATAAGTTTATATACCTTGCAGTTGACTGGGGGTTTCTATTTCCAAAAGATATACCAAATATCGGATGCAGTTGACTGATTTTTAGAAGGACATTAGACCAGTTCTTTATAAAATGGATTTTGGAAAAAGTCACAAGTGTCTACTCCCCCAGCCGTACTGACTTACACAACGCATGCAAAGGAAATAAGGGTGTCTTCAAAGCTTGCTAGTTTTAATACAGAGAGACAAGTTTTGCGTGGAAACTCACAGACGGACTAACTTACGAGGTGTGTTCAAAAAATTTCGCGAATTTTGTGTTTTTTCAAAAATTATTTATTTATTAATGAATATCTATTTTGTCCCCTTCAAAGTAATCCCCATGAGATATTATGCACTTGTGCTAACGGTTTTTTAAATCTTCGAAGCACTTCAAAAAAAAAATTTTTTTATCTTGTTCAGCTCCTTCTTCGATGCCATCTTTATCTCGTCAATCGTAGCGTAACGACGTCCTTTCATGGGCCTCTTTAAGTTAGGGAACAAGAAAAAGTCACAGAGGGCCAGATCTGGGGAATACGGTGGCTGCGGCATTAGTGTGTTGTTTTTGGCCAAAAAATCGATCACAAGCAACGATGTGTGCAGGGGCTTTTTTTTATTATGCCTCACGATAGGAAAATTAAAATCTTCCAAAGATACCACCTACCGTCCATAGGTGGCAAGCACGATTCATAACCCCCTAGTGGAGTTATGCCTACGTACTAAAAACAAAAACCTCCGTATGCTCTTCCGTCCTCTACAAGCTCACCGGGACTCCCAGTCAAGTTATTTCGTCGGTGAGCAGGATGTGGAGCCTGGTTGTACTTCCTTCCTTGTTGATTGGCCTAGTGGCGCGCGTCCTTCATCCCTGGTATCGCTGGGTATTTGTTCTCCTGCCATCGTATATCGTGTACTTTGCCTGTATTAGCCTTCGGCTCTGTTGGCCATCTCGTCGGTTCGGATCCGCTTCATCATGTCTCTGATGATGTTGTGTCCTCGCTCCCAAGAGTCGCTGTTATGCATCATGGTCGCGATCAAGCCGCCAGGGCTGAGCGGGGCACCGATCAGCGCCCTTAGCTGCGCCCTCTCCTCCGTGAACCTGGAGCAGTGCATGAGTACATGCTCTGCTGTTTCCTCAGCATCGGGGCAGTAGAGGCATTGAGCTGCCTCTACATGGTGGAACCGGAGTAGCTACACCCGAAAGCAGCCATGGTCCGTGAGGAACTGAGTAAGGTGGTAGTCCAGTTTCTTGTGGCGGCAATTGGCCCACGTCGCTAAATCGGGGATGAGTTGGTAGGACCACCTCCCCCGTTGCGATGTTATCCATCTGTTCTGCCACTCTCCCATCAGTCGCTCGTGAGCCTCCAGTCGTGTAGCACCTTCTCGGACCTGACAAATAGAGTTTATCTCCAGGTCGATTGGCGGCAAGCCTGCCAGTTCTAGTGCTGCGTCTCCGGATATGGTCCTGAATCCTCTGATGAGCCTGAGGGCCATAGACCGTACCACAGCCCGAGCTCCCTTCAAGTAAGTGTCTTTCTTGGTGGCGTTGCTCCATATTGGTGCAGCATAGAGCAGCGTTGTCTTGGCTACCACTACCAGTAGTTTCCTTGCCGTGTAGTTTGGTCCTCCTATATTAGGCATGAGCCTGGACAATGACGCAGTTGTTATTGCTGCTTTCCTGCTTGCGTAGCTAGCATGATCCTTAAAAGCTAGCCTGTGGTCCATCATTACTCCCAGGTATTATAAGGAGTCTTGTGATGCCACCTGTGTCCCGTTGACCGTGATCAGCATTCTTTCCACCTTCTTCCTGCTGCTTAGTAGGACTGCCTCGGTCTTGTGCGCCGCAATTGCTAAGCCGGCTCTCTCTAGACAGTCGATGGCCATAGTAATTGTCGCGTTTCACTTCTCTTCGAGGACTGCTATTGTCTTGGCCACTGCAGTTATTGCCACATCGTACGCAAAGCAATGTAGCTCAGCTCCTAAGGGCCTGTTGATGCCCAGGATTCCATTGTACATAATGTTCCACAGGATCGGTCCAAGCACAGATCCTTGTGGGACCCCTGCAGAAACACTGTAACATCTCGGGCCAGCGTCCGTGTCGAACCAGAGGACACGATCCGTGAAGTAACTTCCAACGACGATCCTGAGGTACTTCGGGATGCCCATTCTATGCATGGCGCTGAGTATTACTGGCCATCTAGCGGTGTTGAAGGCGTTCTTCACGTCCAACGTGACGATTGCACAGTACTCCTTACTTCCACCCAGCCATCTGTCACCATGGAGCGCATTCTCGACGATGTTTCTCACCGCCATAAGTGCGTGCAGGGTGCTTCTGCCCTTCCGGAATCCGTGCTGCTGCGTACCTAGTCCGTTGCTGCTCTCTGTGATCGCCTCTATTCGAGCATACAGGATGCGCTCGAATAGTTTGCCCACGATGTCCAGTAGGCATAGCGGGCGGTAGCTAGTTGCGGCGTGTGCTGATCCCTTGCCTTTCGGCAGCAGAACTAATTTCTAACTTTTCCACTTCGTCGGAAGGACCCCTTCCAAGAGACACTGCTGGAAGGTTTTCCTGAATATATCGGGTCTATTTAATGCCGCTGCCTTGACGACTGCTGCAGGTATTCCATCCAGGCCAGGAGCTTTGTTGGGCTTGATTCGCTTGGCTGCTTCCACAACTTCTAGGTCTGTAATGCTCGGGAAGTCAAAGGGGGTGGGGTTCTACTGCTGTTGGCCACCATAGAGTGGTCTGCTTTGGGAGGAGTTCTGCTACTATGCTAGCCAGAACATCCGGGTCAGTTGGGGTTGCCTCTCTCTTCCTTAGCTTGTTGGCTACGAGTTTGTAGGCAAGTCCCCAGGGCTCTTTATCCACGGTATCTAGTAGTTCCTTATGGGCCCGCGCTTTGGCAGCCAATATGCCGTGCTTAAACTCGGAGCGTTTTCTTCTAAAAGCCTCCACGATTTCTGCGTGCTGGCTGCTGCCTCTGGTTCGTTGCGCCCTTCTTCTTACCCTTAGGCATTCCGAGCGAAGCTTGCTTAAGTTGGCGCTCCACCAATACACTGGTGGCTTGCGCTGCTCTTTTTTCTTCCTGGGCATGGTTGCATCGCACGTTGCCTCGAGCATCTTCATGAGGTCGGTTGCCATTGAATCTGCGTGTCCATTTGGGATTCGAAACGAGTCGATTTGATATGACAGCATATCTTCGTCGATCTTCCTCGAGTCCCAGGCTTGCCCGACTGATCCTCTCTGCCGCCTCCAAGTCGTTCCCTTCGGTAGGATGCCGAAGGAAATCAGCGCGTGGTCACTTAGTGTTACAGTGTCGTGGACCGTTCAGCTCGCGTTGGCCACTAACCCTCTGCTGACGTAGGTGATGTCGATATAGGACGAGCCCCTATCGTTGTTGAACGTTGGTTTGCAGCCGTCGTTTAGCAATACCAAGTCCAACATGAGCATTGTGTTTATTACTGCTCGTCCTCTGGGATTCGATATCCTGCTGCCCCATTCTACTGCCCATGCATTGAAGTCGCCCGCGATGATCTTCGGGCCGCGCCCTCTCGCGTGGCTGCCCAGCACTTCCTTCATCTCCTCGAACTGTTCTGGGGTGTCGCTAGGGAGGGCGTAGCAGCTGTAAAAGTGCACTCCTTTTATTCTCGCATATGCTATTCCGCGCATCGGCGAGGCCGCCAATTCCTGTATATGCAGGTTGCTGCAACACTTGATGGCTGTTTACCGGTCTCGTCCAGTATCATTGTGGGGTTGTCACGGACGGGGTAATAGGGTTCGCTCAAAAGCATGATGTCTACCTTGCGCTCCGCCGCAGTTTGAGCCAGGAGGCTCTGATTTGCTCCTGCATTATGGTGGGACTTCACTTCTTTAAGGCTGGCTCAGTATGTCGGGCACGCGAAACAGCCCGTCGGGTGGTTTTTATCCACTTCGTCGCTGCAAAATAGGCACTTTGGTGGTGCCACGCATCCCCTTGCCTTGTGTCCTCGTTCGCCGCATCGCAGGCAGCAGTCTGATCGCCTTGCAGGTCGTTGCTCGATGCCCATAGCCCAGGCACTTGTAACATCTCGTGGGCCGGACGTCCTGGATGATGCAGCACCTTGACCACCCCATGGTTACCATGCCCTTCGCTAAGACCACAATCGCATCATTCGCGTTCATCAGGACCGAGGCTATCTGAGTCCCATCCCGCATCCTACGTAGTCCTTTGATGTCCTCTGGTTTCAGCAGGATGCCTTGAAATTGGGAGACCAGGCAGCTGTGGAGATCATCTGCTGTCGTGGCCTCGCCCAATCCACTGCAGGATAGTGCTATTCTTTGTGCACCCGTACGTACCGAAGCCATGTCTTTTAGAGTTGCTTCCAGCTCGGTCTTAAACTTGGGGAGGCTGTCCGAGCCTTTCCCATCTACTTCCAGAAGTAGTTCCCCTTGCTGAGTTCGGCGGACTTTGCGAACATGTTTGCCCAGTTCGCTGAGGTTCGGGTCCGCTTTCAGTTTCCGGAGAATTTCCGCATACGAGGCATCTCCCGTCTTCTTTAATATAAGTGCCGCCGGCTTCTTGCTCAGGCGTTTAGGCTTCTTGGCGCCTCCTTGGCGACGGATGCATAGCTGCGCGGCTTGGACGAATTTTTATGGGTTTAGGTATACCCTCTGAGCTCACCGCGGAGTAGTTGCCGCGCTTGGGTGCCTGTGCTTTCGGCTCCTGACCCTTTGGCAGTTCCCTTGCTGGTGTAGCCTTTGGTCTAGGCTTTTGGGGCTCAGTTTGGGTAGAAGCGGTCGTAGAAAGAAACTCTTTAGCGACGAATTCGTGAAGCTCGATGGCCCTGTTGCTGAGAGCCGAGAGTTCCAGTAGTACGCTCTTGTCATCTATGACGACATGGCGCCGAATTTCGAATGCGGATACTATCGCATTAATTTTATTTCCCATCCTGGCGAGGATGCTCCTTAGGTCTTCATTTTGGAATCCCGCGGCGAAGTCTAATGGTCTTATAGGCGGTCCCGTCGGTGATTTCCTTCCTTTCCTGTGCGACGGCACACTGATAACGTCCTTTGCCTTCGGGTTGCTCGTTATGCTAGCGCTGCTGGCTACAGTGGCCGAGTTGTCCAGCTCTGCAGCACTGCGGGGCTAGTCGGTATATCCTCCAACACAACCGCCGGCGCAGCGGGTTCCGCGGCTAGATCTAAGGGCCCTATAGGCGATCCGATTGGTGATTTCCTTCCTTTCCCGTGCGACGGCACGCTGATAACGTCCTTTCCCTTCTGGATACTCCAATTGATAGCGCGGCTGGCTACAGGGGCCGAGTTGTCCAACGCTGCATCACTGCGGTAAATCCTCCAGCACCACCGCCGACGCAGGGGTTCCGGCGTCCTGCACCGCAATCCCTCCTCCTTTTGTTGGGGACCTTGACATTCTGGAGCACCTCCTGAATGGGTCTTCATCGGTGGGGGCGGGGCCCCCCGCTGATCTGTCCTTTTAGCACTGTTGGTCTACGATGAGTTGTCAGCTCCACCGGCTGATTTAACAGATGGGCCTCCCACCGCGAAAAGTGCGACCAAAAAAAGAACAAAATGAGAAATTGTCTTTTGGACAATTATTCTTGTTTAAACACTTGCTTTTTGGTTTGGTTCGCTTAGCCGAACCATTACGCGTTCCCACGATGCGATATAGGCTTGTTGTAGCTGGGCTGTCTCCGTATTTACGATTTTTATCGCGCTGCGTATGTTTAACTCGTCCGTATCGATCAAAAGCTTAAAGCTCTCTGTGCAGGGATGTTATCGTGGTGCAAAAGTGTTCTTTCTGTGTTCTTCTACAAATCCGGGCGTTTCTTGCGGATTGCTTTGGGCAAATTGCGCATAACTTATAATGTTCCTTCTTGACCGTTCTACCCTGTGGTAAGAACTCATGCTGCGCCCCTGGAATCGAAGAAAACTTTCAGCAAAACTTTCACATTCGAACTTGGCGCGCTTTTTCGGTCTTGGTTCGCGCGACAGCTTCCATTGATATGATCAAGCTTTGGTTTCCACGTCATAACCATAAACCCACGATTCGTCACCAGTTACAGAGTCGTTACACTGACAGATCCAACATCTCTTTAGCAATGTTCATGCGATGCTGTTTTTGGTCGCAATTGAGCAATTTTGGTACGAGAACTGAAGACGATCCAAAACATGTGCAAGCAAAGCAGCTGTCAACAATTAAGTTAACATTCAAAATGGCCGAGCTTGTCGGCATAAGTGACAGACATGAGTACCAACATAACGCCACAAAAAATCGAAAATCGATTATACTTGTATTTAACCCGCGAAAATTCAAAATTCGCTATTCATTTTAAACACACCTCGTATATCGACTCAGGATGTATGGACGTACTACTGTTAAATGTGTACTACTTGTTAAATATATATAAAAAGAAGTCGGGTTTTCCTTCCTGACGCCCTAAGTCCAGAACGCACCAATCGATTTCCACGGTTTTGTATTCGCTGGAAAGGTCTCGGGCTTCATGAGGTTTATAGTATAGAAAATTTACGAAAAATTTTAACAAAAAAGCGGGAAAATCTTTTTTCACATACAGCACCATTTCTGAAACATAGCATGCTGTGCGTGATACATTGTTTGAGAGCTACTTCTTGTTCTCTGCTCAGTTAATTTTATCTGACAAACAGGTATAGTGTTCACTGTGAAATCGTGAAAAAAAAATAAAAAATAAATTATTCGTTTCCTAACATTTCGATTGAAAAACAATCAATCCCCTGTATTTTGCAAATTTTTATTAAATTTCCACAGCAGACATTTGTATTTAAGTTTAACTGTGTAAATTATGGGGATCGTGCATTTGAGGATAAATTCTCTACTCTGTCAATAAAGAACGACTTGCGAACATCGGCCGCCGCACAAGACATGCAACCCATCATCAAGTGTATTCACAGAACTTAAGCGAAGAAAGACAAAAAATAATAAGAAAAAATGCCCGATTGAGATAACGCGTGAGCACACAAAGATTATTGGCATCATACAATCGCTTGGCATTCCAATATAATCCCATTGCGAACTATCTTGATGATACAAATTTATATATTGGACCAATGACGACTATATGTCGATATTGCAATGCGTTAAAGTTGAAAAGAGAAACGGCTGGATTGTGCTGCGTAAGTGGAAAAGTCAAACTTGATCCATTACTTACACCACCACAACCACTGAAACCATTGTTCGATGAAAGTAATCTCGATTCCAGCCATTTTCTTCAACACATCCTTGAATACAATCCTTGAATACAATGAATCGCATGACTTGCGTTGGAGCTAATACATTCGAGAAGGCGGCTTCATGCCGACTTGCAAGGTAAAAGATACAACACATATAACCAATCACTTACACCAACACAATGAATTTCAATACATAACAACTACATATACAAACATATTACAGATACAAAGACAAATATCATTTCATATCATTTGCATGGTCCAATGGTGCCAACACCAGATAAGTCGCATAAATTTGTGCAAATATATTTAATTTCGTCCATGGTGAATCAGCTGAACGTGCGGTGCAATATACAGGGAACACAACAGTGATAGGGACGAATTTTTGAACAGTTGCAAGCGTTTTTTAACGCTAATAATGCTGTGGTTAATACGTTCAAAACAGCATAACAGCATAAGAGCAGATTGTACCTCAACAGGTGAATATGTGCGAAAATTTAATGCACCCACCATTTATGATGTTGCTGCAATTATTTTTGGCGATCCAACATAATCGCGAGAAATTGTCGTTCAACGAAGAACGAGACACATCGTTTGTACGATGCGTTACAATATCCAATCATTTATTGGCAAGGGCAAGACGAATACGACATCACGGTTCAACTGGTCGATCCAATTACAGGTACAATATTCACACACTAATTATTGCTATTATTGGTTTCCAATAGCAATTCATTTAATTTTGCATTTTCAGGCGCATCAACAAATAAAAATATAAGCGCAATTAATTACTATGCGAATCGTATGATGATGACACATGAGGAGAATGTCATTCTGAAGTGTCGTCGGCTATTCCAGCAATTCGCTGTCGACATGTATGTCAAAGTCAAAACCGAACGTGTAGCGTTCATCCGATTCAATCAGGCAAAGCTACGATCTGAGGACTATATACACTTGCGTGATGCTATTCATTCAGATAGAGATATTCGGAACATTAGACGTCTGATGATTCTCCCATCATCTTATATCGAAAGCCCACGCCACATGCACGAATACGCTCAAGACGCTATGACGTTCATGCGAAATTATGTAAATCCGTATTTATTTATTACGCTCACATGCAGTCCGAAGAGGACGGAACCGGGTCAAAAACCGCAAGATGGCCATGACATAATCGGAAGAGTATTTCAGCAAAAACTCAAGGTTATGAAGGATGTGCTTACTAAGTATCAAGTTTTTGGTGACATACATTGTTATTTATATGTTTATATATATATTTATGTTATATGTACTAGGTTAAATGGCAGAAGCAAATGCTCACATCCTAATTTAGTTGCTGAACAAATTACATTCAACTAAAGTGGATGACATCATATCAGCTGAAATTCCTGATCCAGTCACTGATCTCCATCTACACGACATTGTGACGACACAGATGGTGCATGGACCGTGCGGTGCATTAAATCCATTATCGCCTTGCATGATAGAAAGTGCACTAAACTATATCCGCGACCGTTAGTACGTTTTTTTTTTTGTTTTATTTGCGTCGGAACGAATTCAGAGCCTTTTGAATATAACCGGACGAGGGAGATGGAGGATTATATTTTCTCACATAAAGACCCTGCTCGTCACTAGAGTTGATGGGCTTATTGAGCGCGACGGTATCCTGGAAGTGTGTTTTAAATAGAACAACGTTTAAATGCGGGGGCAGTGTTCTAGGGGTTCACTGAAAGTATTTGACCTCCTCGTCAAGTTCACAGAGGAGCTCAGTGAGGCCTCTTACTTGAATTTGTTGCTGTCTGAAGCCTTTTGATATGCCAAAGTCAATGGCGCTGGGAGTGGCGCTCACACGGAAGGGGTAGCAGATTGCTTCGTCTGCTAGAGCAGAGGAAAAAACACTGCCTCTGGAACACATTCAGTGATTGCCCCCTCGTGATGATCTGATCAAACTTAGCATCCAAAGTATCGTTTGTGGTGGTGACCGGGGGAAGCGGGTTGTATACTGATGGTATACTCGGCTGAACGATTTGATCGACCGTTTTATTAATGATTGCTACGCTCTCGTAAGTTTGCTTGCCAAAGGTAGGGGTAGTAATTGGTAGAGGTGATGGAATGATCTTCTGCTGCTGCTATTTATACCCTGTACCCATTAAAAATGGGTGAAAAGGGTATCATAATTTGGTGCAAATGTATGTAACAGGCAGAAGGAAGCATCTCCGACCCCATAAAGTATATATATTCTTGATCAGCATCAACAGCCGAGTCGATATAGCCATGTCCGTCTGTCCGTCCGTCCGTCTGTCCGTCTGTCTGTCCGTATCAACGCCTAGATCTCAGAAACTACAAGAGCTACAGACATGTGCCATATATCGTTGGATAGGTAATTAACATACGCAGTACAAGTTTGTTGTTTTATTTTGTTATCACCCCCCGCTACCCCGCAAATCGCAAAAAACTGCTACGCCCACAATTATTAACCTAATGCTGTGCAATTCAGCATATGCGTTGGTGTTTATAAAAGCTATCTAATTTTTTAATTTGAACCAAATCGGATAAGAAACACGGAAGGTATGCCACATGCAAAATCTATGGCAAGGGAAGCAGAAGCGCAGCAAAATACGCATTGCGCGACGCCGACTGCGACGTTGGCAGCGAAATGTGTATGGCTTTATGACACACGAAACTCTTTTTCTTTTATAGAATATTGTTTCATTTATTTATTGATACTAAATAAATAAATTGTATGCATGTCTAAGGGTACAGGGTATTTTGCAGTCGGGATACTCGACTGCTGCGTCCTTACTTGTTTTTAAATTGATTTGAAGCTATTTTTTGCAAACTTTAAAGCTGGCTGCGTGAGACCGTTAGTTATGGTCCATTTTATCGTCGGCGTTCAAAAGATATTGGTCGAACTATCAAAGTGAAGGTTCAAAATCAAGAGATTGACTTCGGAAATGAATGCTTTGTACCATATTGCGCATATTGCCGGGCAGATACGTCGGCATTAATAAAGCACTGTAGCTATTATTGCCATTTCAAATTCGCAGTGCATTTGGAAAAAGGCCAAAGACTTTACTTCACTGAGGCTAATGCGGCACAACGAGCTGAAAGACCGCCATCGACAACATTGACTAGCTTCTTTGCAATGTGTGAAGCAGATCCATTTGCAGCGATGCTGATGTACGTTGAAATGCCCAAGTGGAATCTATCACACTTGGAATCTATCAACAATGAAATTTCAACGCCGCAAATAAGGAACCGCAGTTCCAGATTGGCCACAGGTGTTTTCCATTAAGGCACTAGGTCGCATATATTCTGTTCATCCTAGAAATGATGAATAATTTTATTTGCGACTGCTGTTGGTAAATGTAAGTGGACCATAATCATTTGCGCATTTAAAAACTGTGAATTCTGTTGTTTTATCAAATACGTACCAAATACGAACGCTCTTCGCAATTATCATCACCACATGCTTTCCTTCACAACCAATTTAATTATGGAACAGATACAAAGACAACATATGTGAAGAATAATATCAAGAATAATTCTGACATCCAAATAACCGATGAAATCTACAATAAAGGATTGATTCTGATTAATGACTATTGCAAACAAGCTACTGATTGAAATAGGAATGATTGCGCCAAAACGATCGATGCACGATGCATTCAACCAAGAATTTTCGACATAATGTGCCTTTGCTGAACGAACAGCAAAAACAAGAATACGAAACATTGGTGCAAGCGGTGGACAATAATACTAGTGGTCTATTCTTCATGGACGCACCTGGAGAAACAGGGAAAAATTTGTCATATCATTAATTTTGGCCACTATTCGATCAAGAAGTGACATAGCTTTGGCATTAGCCAAATTGTGGCGACTCTTCTAGATGTCGCGTTACATCTAGAAAAATTTTTCCCAAACATTAGTGAGAATTATCAGAATTATGCTTGGTTAAGTCACGGAGCAACTCTTGCTTCAAAAACTAATGATAATGAAATAATAATAATGAAAAATGAATTTCACCATTCAATCAACAATTGATGGCGATTTGGTTAAATCCGGTGATTCCATAACAAATTCCGATGATTTAGTCATTATCCAACGGAGTTTTTGAACTCTCTGGAGTTACCAGGATTTCCACCACATAGCTTGCAACTTAAAGTTGGTACAGTTATTATGAAATTAAGTAATTTGAATCCACCGCGACTTAGCAACGGTACTCGACTTTCGGTAAAAAGAATTATGCCGAATTTGAATGAGGCAATCATTATCAACGGAAAGTACGCAGGTGAAATTGTATGTATTCCTCGAATACGAATGATTCCGACTGATCTTCCGTTTGACTTCAAACGATTGCAATTTGTAGTTCGCCTTGCGTTCGCAATGACAATTAACAAGTCACTAGGCCAATCGCTTAGTGTTTGCGAGATAAATTTAGAAAATCATTGTTTTTCACATGGGCAGTTATACGTTGCGTGTTCGCGAGGTGGGAAACTATCTGGTTTACCAAAGAGCACTTCAATGAAACGGATAGTTTGCGGACACATATATCGCTTCGATTCAGTATTTACTTGGGATTCACTTTCATAGAGAAGTTCAACTAAATAACACTTGATTTTTGTAGTCGAAATAAATCCATTACTGTTGTGAAGAAGATCTACATCCCAGACGTGACCGACATTACCGCGGTTGTCAAGATGATAACGACTCTCGTGGGTATCAAAAAGGATTTCTTATACAAAACGGAGAGAAATAATAACCTACGCGTAATGATGCCATACAAGGAGTCCTACACAACCCTACGCCAGCCCCTCGTGGCACATAACAAAAGGCATCGCACCTTCCAACCAAAGGACGAGAGAGTGTACCGGGCGGTCATCAAGGGACTTCACCACTCAACGGACCAGACTGAAATTAAAGAAGAACTCCACAAATACGACCATACTGTGAGGGATCTGTACAATCCCATTGGCAGGAAATCCAAACAACCACTGGGGATATTTTTGGTTAATCTAGAACCAGCGAGCAACAACACAGAGGTTTTCAAAATAAAGAGGATTTGCAGGTTAGTCGTCACCGTTGAGCCCCCACTGAAGTTCAACAATGTTCCACAATGTTTCAGATGCCAAGGGTTCGGACACACCCAGCGCTATTGTTTCGTGGAACATAGCTGCGTGAAATGTGGTGGTTCTTACGACTCTAGGTCATGCACTAAAAAGAATGACGAGAAAGCATGTTGTTTACATTGCCAAGCTGATCACCCTGCGTCGTTCAGAGGATGCCCTGCCTACAAAAAGGCAAAGGCGCAGCAATCGCCTAACCCGTTGACCCGTTGAGAGTAGCAACAAACCACCTCTCATCCAGATACCAACTATCATCACTGGTACGAGTTACAGGGACGTACTTCTATGAAAGCAAGCGACACAGCAAACGAATCCCCAACAAACCCTTTAAACCACTCCCGAAGCCCCACAACCCAACCAGCTTGAAACGATGCTTGTCCGCATGGAAGGAACGATTGAGAGGATGATGGAAAAGTTGATCTCGCAGATGACGCAGTTTTATCTCCCATCCTCAACAGAAAGTAATGCAAATAAGGCTTAATATAGTTTTTTGGAACGCAAACGGCTTGCAGAGGAGCAAAGCCGAAGTAGAGCATCTCATGAAAACAGACAATATCGATGTTCTTCTAGTTTCGGAATCCCACTGTTGTCCTAGATCCTACTTTAACATTAGCGGATACGAACTGTTACATGCCAACCATCCATCTGGCAGAGCACGCGGAGGAGCAGCTATGCTCATCAGGAGTGGCATTCTGTAGACGAAACTTCCCGCATTTCAGGAGGAATGGGCTCAGTGCGCCGTAACCAGGATTTCTAGCCCACAGGGAGATATCACCATCGGTTTGCTTCCCACCAAGACACTCGATAACCGAGAACCTCCTTGAGGACTTCTTCGAGTCCCTTGGACCTCGCTTTATAGCAGCCGGAGACTTTAACGCCAAACACTCCTGGTGGGGCCCCGCAAAAAACCCCAAAGGCATAAAGCTCTATAAGTACCTGCAGCGGAAGAGTCTGGACTGCCATTTCATTGGAGAACCCACACACTGGCCTACCGACCTTTCAAAGCAGCCGGATCTGCTGGACTTCGCCGTCTCCACGCGCATAGGACACTCTAAGATAACATGCTCATGTTATGATAAGCTGCTATCCGACCACAGCGAAATGATATACAATTTTTCCTTTTCAAATATAAGAAAAAAAAATTGTTCTTCATTTTTTAAGCACCAAACGAAATGTTATATAAAACGAAGCCATCTGGTGGTGAAACGAAGTTCGCCGGGTGTTCTAATTAAAATATAAAAAGAATGTAAAAGGGATTGGACCAACAACCAACAACCAACCAATTTATACATGCAATTTATGACCGATCCCTTCAAAACAATTGAATTCCATGCAATTGAAAAGGTCACAAAACGCTTAGGCCGCCAGCGTACATACCAACGCATTGAAGTGGTCGGAGGAATAAGTATACTTGTATTATCTGAAAAACGAGAAGCTTTTATTTCGGAGAGATTTACACACGTCCAGACTGGTCTGTAATCTGGGAAAGTCCCAATAAATAAACTGCATAACTTTAACGAGGCTGACTGTGCAGCCTGGAGCTGATTAGAAAACCAAATTTAAGTGAGAAATATTATCTTCGGCTTACCGAAGATGGTATACCCTTGCAGATCTTTACCAAATTGCAAAAGCTTGGAGAACAAAAAAGTTTTCCATACAAAGACTTGAAATCTGATTGATCGTTTGAATGGCAGCTATATGATATAGTGGTCCGAGCCGACTTTCCGATCCGATTTTTAAACTCGATCTGCGTGCAACAAAAATAATGATCTGGTAAAAATTCTAAAACGCTAGCTTTAAAAATACTGTCTATTTTTTGCATAGAAACAGACGGACATGGCTTTATCGACTCCGCTGTTGATGCTGATCAAGAATATATATACTTTGTGGGGTCGGAGATGCTTCTTTTAATGTGGTAAACATTTCTGTACAAAATTATAATACCCTCTGCAAACCCTTGCAGAGGGTTTGCACCGAAAACACCGATTAGCTTAAATTTGTAAAGTAGTGTAAGTGTGTAAACCATTAATGAATTGGAAGCTTATAATCCCTATTGCGAAATCGCAGAGCGATAAGCAAGAGGTCTGGCGCAAAAATGTATTGTTTTTAGTCTTTGCTTAACGAAGCTTAAAATAATTAATATTATTATATTATTGTTAGGACATCTGCTTGTCTTAGAGTTTTCCCACCTACTTAAAGATTTCAGCACGATAAGCTAAATACTAATTGAAGGATATTGGAATAAACTACGTTGATAGTGAAGTGAGATGAATTGTAGCTTCTTAGTTCAAAATTACCTTAAAAAGTGTGTATAAATTAAAGTTTCAATTAGCTTCAATTAGGATCCTCATCGGTTTTTCATATTGCATAAACGACTTTTAAAAAATAACCACCAGAAGTGAGAGTCCAGTTCAAGTATGGTACGATATTAATAAATTGATTATACTATACTTACTTTAGAAAAATAAGATTTTCCCAGTTCTTTTGTATGTTTCTTGTGTACGCATTCCTACCATCAAACTTGTCTTCTGTCTTAGAGAATGCATTCTTTATTCAGTACTGTGTCGCGATGACCGAAACAGTAACGGAAATAACAAAAAACCCGAGGAAGTACTGAAAATGATGGTAATAAAGGGAACACAGTCATATATTAAGGGAAAAGACACATCAGACATCAGCTGGCCCAGGGCAGCTCTCGATCACAGTCAGCAACTGGCACGATAAAGCGTCCATCGGCATGACCGACTACTTGTATATAAGGCGGGCACGAACCAATGAAATAAGAATAAGTCGTTAGACATTGTTAAGAATATCAAGCACATCCCCAGATCATTACAAGGCTGCGTCTTAGCCAGGGTAGGAAGCGGGAGCTTCGAATCAGCACGCCCACCAGTCTGGAAAAAGTCGCCGGCTAACACGACCTCGCCTTCGCGCAGGCCCACCCCCCGGGTACCACTGTGGAATTGCACAGAGACATGCTAAAGGTCCGCGCAATCGCCGTGAAAACATTCCCTTCAGCCAAAAGTTTTTTTTTGTGTTTTGAACCCTGGAGCACACCCCAAAATAGAGTTACAAAATTCCAAAAATGTTCAATAAAAGCAGAATTAAACTTTTAATAGCCCGAAGTAGTACACAAGGATATTTTATTATTTTCATGTCTACCTATCTATCTCGCCAAATACGACATCTAAAGTGCCAATAATGGCCACGACGTCGGCCAGCATGTGCTGCTTCCCAATCTTCTCCAACGCTGCCAAGTGGGCGAATCCAGGAGCCTTTATTTTACAGCGATATGGACGGCTTGAGCCATCCGAAACAATGTAAACCCCAAATTCACCTTTAGGAGCTTCAATCGCAGTATAGGTAGCTCCTGGTGGTACTTGGTAGCCCTGAGTAAACAGCTTAAAGTGATGTATAAGGGCTTCCATTGAAGTCTTCATTTCGGAACGTGACGGAGGTGCCACTTTAGCATCATCCGTTTTTATTTCTCCAATTGGCATTTGATTAAGGCATTGATCAATAATTCGCAGTTTGTTGTTTTATTTTGTTATCACCCCCCGCTACCCCGCAAATCGCAAAAAACTGCTACGCCCACAATTATTAACCTAATGCTGTGCAATTCAGCATATGCGTTGGTGTTTATAAAAGCTATCTAATTTTTTAATTTGAACCAAATCGGATAAGAAACACGGAAGGTATGCCACATGCAAAATCTATGGCAAGGGAAGCAGAAGCGCAGCAAAATACGCATTGCGCGACGCCGACTGCGACGTTGGCAGCGAAATGTGTATGGCTTTATGACACACGAAACTCTTTTTCTTTTATAGAATATTGTTTCATTTATTTATTGATACTAAATAAATAAATTGTATGCATGTCTAAGGGTACAGGGTATTTTGCAGTCGGGATACTCGACTGCTGCGTCCTTACTTGTTTTTAAATTGATTTGAAGCTATTTTTTGCAAACTTTAAAGCTGGCTGCGTGAGACCGTTAGTTATGGTCCATTTTATCGTCGGCGTTCAAAAGATATTGGTCGAACTATCAAAGTGAAGGTTCAAAATCAAGAGATTGACTTCGGAAATGAATGCTTTGTACCATATTGCGCATATTGCCGGGCAGATACGTCGGCATTAATAAAGCACTGTAGCTATTATTGCCATTTCAAATTCGCAGTGCATTTGGAAAAAGGCCAAAGACTTTACTTCACTGAGGCTAATGCGGCACAACGAGCTGAAAGACCGCCATCGACAACATTGACTAGCTTCTTTGCAATGTGTGAAGCAGATCCATTTGCAGCGATGCTGATGTACGTTGAAATGCCCAAGTGGAATCTATCACACTTGGAATCTATCAACAATGAAATTTCAACGCCGCAAATAAGGAACCGCAGTTCCAGATTGGCCACAGGTGTTTTCCATTAAGGCACTAGGTCGCATATATTCTGTTCATCCTAGAAATGATGAATAATTTTATTTGCGACTGCTGTTGGTAAATGTAAGTGGACCATAATCATTTGCGCATTTAAAAACTGTGAATTCTGTTGTTTTATCAAATACGTACCAAATACGAACGCTCTTCGCAATTATCATCACCACATGCTTTCCTTCACAACCAATTTAATTATGGAACAGATACAAAGACAACATATGTGAAGAATAATATCAAGAATAATTCTGACATCCAAATAACCGATGAAATCTACAATAAAGGATTGATTCTGATTAATGACTATTGCAAACAAGCTACTGATTGAAATAGGAATGATTGCGCCAAAACGATCGATGCACGATGCATTCAACCAAGAATTTTCGACATAATGTGCCTTTGCTGAACGAACAGCAAAAACAAGAATACGAAACATTGGTGCAAGCGGTGGACAATAATACTAGTGGTCTATTCTTCATGGACGCACCTGGAGAAACAGGGAAAAATTTGTCATATCATTAATTTTGGCCACTATTCGATCAAGAAGTGACATAGCTTTGGCATTAGCCAAATTGTGGCGACTCTTCTAGATGTCGCGTTACATCTAGAAAAATTTTTCCCAAACATTAGTGAGAATTATCAGAATTATGCTTGGTTAAGTCACGGAGCAACTCTTGCTTCAAAAACTAATGATAATGAAATAATAATAATGAAAAATGAATTTCACCATTCAATCAACAATTGATGGCGATTTGGTTAAATCCGGTGATTCCATAACAAATTCCGATGATTTAGTCATTATCCAACGGAGTTTTTGAACTCTCTGGAGTTACCAGGATTTCCACCACATAGCTTGCAACTTAAAGTTGGTACAGTTATTATGAAATTAAGTAATTTGAATCCACCGCGACTTAGCAACGGTACTCGACTTTCGGTAAAAAGAATTATGCCGAATTTGAATGAGGCAATCATTATCAACGGAAAGTACGCAGGTGAAATTGTATGTATTCCTCGAATACGAATGATTCCGACTGATCTTCCGTTTGACTTCAAACGATTGCAATTTGTAGTTCGCCTTGCGTTCGCAATGACAATTAACAAGTCACTAGGCCAATCGCTTAGTGTTTGCGAGATAAATTTAGAAAATCATTGTTTTTCACATGGGCAGTTATACGTTGCGTGTTCGCGAGGTGGGAAACTATCTGGTTTACCAAAGAGCACTTCAATGAAACGGATAGTTTGCGGACACATATATCGCTTCGATTCAGTATTTACTTGGGATTCACTTTCATAGAGAAGTTCAACTAAATAACACTTGATTTTTGTAGTCGAAATAAATCCATTACTGTTGTGAAGAAGATCTACATCCCAGACGTGACCGACATTACCGCGGTTGTCAAGATGATAACGACTCTCGTGGGTATCAAAAAGGATTTCTTATACAAAACGGAGAGAAATAATAACCTACGCGTAATGATGCCATACAAGGAGTCCTACACAACCCTACGCCAGCCCCTCGTGGCACATAACAAAAGGCATCGCACCTTCCAACCAAAGGACGAGAGAGTGTACCGGGCGGTCATCAAGGGACTTCACCACTCAACGGACCAGACTGAAATTAAAGAAGAACTCCACAAATACGACCATACTGTGAGGGATCTGTACAATCCCATTGGCAGGAAATCCAAACAACCACTGGGGATATTTTTGGTTAATCTAGAACCAGCGAGCAACAACACAGAGGTTTTCAAAATAAAGAGGATTTGCAGGTTAGTCGTCACCGTTGAGCCCCCACTGAAGTTCAACAATGTTCCACAATGTTTCAGATGCCAAGGGTTCGGACACACCCAGCGCTATTGTTTCGTGGAACATAGCTGCGTGAAATGTGGTGGTTCTTACGACTCTAGGTCATGCACTAAAAAGAATGACGAGAAAGCATGTTGTTTACATTGCCAAGCTGATCACCCTGCGTCGTTCAGAGGATGCCCTGCCTACAAAAAGGCAAAGGCGCAGCAATCGCCTAACCCGTTGACCCGTTGAGAGTAGCAACAAACCACCTCTCATCCAGATACCAACTATCATCACTGGTACGAGTTACAGGGACGTACTTCTATGAAAGCAAGCGACACAGCAAACGAATCCCCAACAAACCCTTTAAACCACTCCCGAAGCCCCACAACCCAACCAGCTTGAAACGATGCTTGTCCGCATGGAAGGAACGATTGAGAGGATGATGGAAAAGTTGATCTCGCAGATGACGCAGTTTTATCTCCCATCCTCAACAGAAAGTAATGCAAATAAGGCTTAATATAGTTTTTTGGAACGCAAACGGCTTGCAGAGGAGCAAAGCCGAAGTAGAGCATCTCATGAAAACAGACAATATCGATGTTCTTCTAGTTTCGGAATCCCACTGTTGTCCTAGATCCTACTTTAACATTAGCGGATACGAACTGTTACATGCCAACCATCCATCTGGCAGAGCACGCGGAGGAGCAGCTATGCTCATCAGGAGTGGCATTCTGTAGACGAAACTTCCCGCATTTCAGGAGGAATGGGCTCAGTGCGCCGTAACCAGGATTTCTAGCCCACAGGGAGATATCACCATCGGTTTGCTTCCCACCAAGACACTCGATAACCGAGAACCTCCTTGAGGACTTCTTCGAGTCCCTTGGACCTCGCTTTATAGCAGCCGGAGACTTTAACGCCAAACACTCCTGGTGGGGCCCCGCAAAAAACCCCAAAGGCATAAAGCTCTATAAGTACCTGCAGCGGAAGAGTCTGGACTGCCATTTCATTGGAGAACCCACACACTGGCCTACCGACCTTTCAAAGCAGCCGGATCTGCTGGACTTCGCCGTCTCCACGCGCATAGGACACTCTAAGATAACATGCTCATGTTATGATAAGCTGCTATCCGACCACAGCGAAATGATATACAATTTTTCCTTTTCAAATATAAGAAAAAAAAATTGTTCTTCATTTTTTAAGCACCAAACGAAATGTTATATAAAACGAAGCCATCTGGTGGTGAAACGAAGTTCGCCGGGTGTTCTAATTAAAATATAAAAAGAATGTAAAAGGGATTGGACCAACAACCAACAACCAACCAATTTATACATGCAATTTATGACCGATCCCTTCAAAACAATTGAATTCCATGCAATTGAAAAGGTCACAAAACGCTTAGGCCGCCAGCGTACATACCAACGCATTGAAGTGGTCGGAGGAATAAGTATACTTGTATTATCTGAAAAACGAGAAGCTTTTATTTCGGAGAGATTTACACACGTCCAGACTGGTCTGTAATCTGGGAAAGTCCCAATAAATAAACTGCATAACTTTAACGAGGCTGACTGTGCAGCCTGGAGCTGATTAGAAAACCAAATTTAAGTGAGAAATATTATCTTCGGCTTACCGAAGATGGTATACCCTTGCAGATCTTTACCAAATTGCAAAAGCTTGGAGAACAAAAAAGTTTTCCATACAAAGACTTGAAATCTGATTGATCGTTTGAATGGCAGCTATATGATATAGTGGTCCGAGCCGACTTTCCGATCCGATTTTTAAACTCGATCTGCGTGCAACAAAAATAATGATCTGGTAAAAATTCTAAAACGCTAGCTTTAAAAATACTGTCTATTTTTTGCATAGAAACAGACGGACATGGCTTTATCGACTCCGCTGTTGATGCTGATCAAGAATATATATACTTTGTGGGGTCGGAGATGCTTCTTTTAATGTGGTAAACATTTCTGTACAAAATTATAATACCCTCTGCAAACCCTTGCAGAGGGTTTGCACCGAAAACACCGATTAGCTTAAATTTGTAAAGTAGTGTAAGTGTGTAAACCATTAATGAATTGGAAGCTTATAATCCCTATTGCGAAATCGCAGAGCGATAAGCAAGAGGTCTGGCGCAAAAATGTATTGTTTTTAGTCTTTGCTTAACGAAGCTTAAAATAATTAATATTATTATATTATTGTTAGGACATCTGCTTGTCTTAGAGTTTTCCCACCTACTTAAAGATTTCAGCACGATAAGCTAAATACTAATTGAAGGATATTGGAATAAACTACGTTGATAGTGAAGTGAGATGAATTGTAGCTTCTTAGTTCAAAATTACCTTAAAAAGTGTGTATAAATTAAAGTTTCAATTAGCTTCAATTAGGATCCTCATCGGTTTTTCATATTGCATAAACGACTTTTAAAAAATAACCACCAGAAGTGAGAGTCCAGTTCAAGTATGGTACGATATTAATAAATTGATTATACTATACTTACTTTAGAAAAATAAGATTTTCCCAGTTCTTTTGTATGTTTCTTGTGTACGCATTCCTACCATCAAACTTGTCTTCTGTCTTAGAGAATGCATTCTTTATTCAGTACTGTGTCGCGATGACCGAAACAGTAACGGAAATAACAAAAAACCCGAGGAAGTACTGAAAATGATGGAAATAAAGGGAACACAGTCATATATTAAGGGAAAAGACACATCAGACATCAGCTGGCCCAGGGCAGCTCTCGATCACAGTCAGCAACTGGCACGATAAAGCGTCCATCGGCATGACCGACTACTTGTATATAAGGCGGGCACGAACCAATGAAATAAGAATAAGTCGTTAGACATTGTTAAGAATATCAAGCACATCCCCAGATCATTACAAGGCTGCGTCTTAGCCAGGGTAGGAAGCGGGAGCTTCGAATCAGCACGCCCACCAGTCTGGAAAAAGTCGCCGGCTAACACGACCTCGCCTTCGCGCAGGCCCACCCCCGGGTACCACTGTGGAATTGCACAGAGACATGCTAAAGGTCCGCGCAATCGCCGTGAAAACATTCCCTTCAGCCAAAAGTTTTTTTTGTGTTTTGAACCCTGGAGCACACCCCAAAATAGAGTTACAAAATTCCAAAAATGTTCAATAAAAGCAGAATTAAACTTTTAATAGCCCGAAGTAGTACACAAGGATATTTTATTATTTTCATGTCTACCTATCTATCTCGCCAAATACGACATCTAAAGTGCCAATAATGGCCACGACGTCGGCCAGCATGTGCTGCTTCCCAATCTTCTCCAACGCTGCCAAGTGGGCGAATCCAGGAGCCTTTATTTTACAGCGATATGGACGGCTTGAGCCATCCGAAACAATGTAAACCCCAAATTCACCTTTAGGAGCTTCAATCGCAGTATAGGTAGCTCCTGGTGGTACTTGGTAGCCCTGAGTAAACAGCTTAAAGTGATGTATAAGGGCTTCCATTGAAGTCTTCATTTCGGAACGTGACGGAGGTGCCACTTTAGCATCATCCGTTTTTATTTCTCCAATTGGCATTTGATTAAGGCATTGATCAATAATTCGCAACGACTGACGCATTTCTTCAACACGGCAAAGATATCGGTCGTAGCAGTCTCCCTTTGTTCCGATAGGCACATCGAAATCAACCAGTTTATATGCATCGTAAGGTTGCTGTTTGCGAAGATCCCACTTTATACCGGATCCGCGAAGCATGACACCGCTAAATCCAAAGTTTAGAGCATCCTCTGCAGTCACAATACCAATATCTTCGGTTCTCTGAACCCAGATTCGATTTGTAGTTAGAACATCCTCTACTTCGTCCAAACGCTCGGCAAACTTTGAAGAAAATTCATGAATATCGTCCAACAGACCTAGCGGTATATCCTACAATTAATCAATGGTTATATAATATATATAACATAACATAAATAGTAACATAAGTCATATAATGGGAATATATTACCAATGAAACACCTCCGGGTCTAATATAGGCTGCATGCATCCGAGCTCCGGAAACACGCTCATAAAACTCCATCATCTTTTCTCGTTCCTCGAAAAGCCAAAAAAAAGGGGTCAAAGCTCCAACGTCCAGAGCATGTGTACCCACAGCCATTATATGATTTAGAATTCGAGTAATTTCAGCGAAAAGGGCTATTAAAACGAAAAAGTAAATTTTATTTATTTAAATAAAAAATAGCAAAAAAACCAGAGAGAGGAAAACACAATTCGAGCATAATTTTAACAGTGGGCAGATTCATGACTTTTTATGTGAACGGAAAAAATTAAAGTCAGAATCGTTTCATGAACTAAATATGAAAAAGATTGCCAGTATCCGTGACATTGAAGAGCCAGCAGTTTTAATAGAAAATTAGTTTAAAGATTAGGAGAAGTCCACACTTGAGGTTAAAAAGGACGCTTCCGAAACCGCTTCCAAAGAATCCAAGACCAATGAGGAGAAGATGAAAGTCGAAAAACCATCCATTCCAGCCGAAAATGTACAAAATCAAAATGGCTCAGAAAATCTACAAGCAGAATCATGACAAGAATCGTCGCCCGAAACATGGATATAAGCTGGGCGAGGACGTAGTTCGTAGCAGGACGCAAGTTAAAAGGAAGCTCGAACACCAGAACCATAAGTCCAGAAGTCTTATTTAAACAAACTCCTACTAATCAATTTACCGTCCTTAACAAATCGAAGAAAGATGCTGGGTGTCGTTTTCCTACATAACCTTAATAATGGTAACGTAGACAGCCAGTATCTACTAACACGCCAAAAATTTAACATTCCAAATAGACGGACTAGAAATTTTAGTCCTGTGTTTCGTGTTTCTTGTTTTAACTAACTTCAAACTTAATAAAAGAGGAAGTGCGGAAAGAAGCAATAGAATATATTGCCACCTACTTTTCAGAGCAACAAACGCACTCTTCTTCCTCGTAATCTTTTCTAAACTTTAATATCTCGATCCTATCCCCGTAGTCCGAGCCGTACGAGAAAGGGCAGCGACCTCCGGTCGCTTGGCGGGAGGTGTGCTGTACGTTATGCAGCTGGAGCAGCGCGAAAAAACACCGTGCCGTATGGTTATACACCAGCAAGCTATAATGCGTTTGGAGAGGTTGAAGGAGACAGTTGTCTTTAGGTTATTGTATACAAGGTGCGTTCCAAAGTAAACAGGACTTTTTGAATCTAGCGCCCTCTAGTGGCGTCATCCATATGTCGACTAGTGCGTTAGAATCCGCTATCCTTCATTGACATTCAGTAAAAAATTCATAACATTCCATCTATTAGAAGTGAAGTTATTGCGTTTTAAGTGTTAGTACTTTTTTTGTCATCGGTGCGAAAATGAGCTTCGAACATGATGTTGCACGATAATGCGCCGTCTCATCGATCGACGCTTGTGACCGATTATTTGACCAAAAATCACATTTTAACGATCAACCACTCCCCGTATTCACCTGATATGGCACCGTGCGACTTCTACCTTTTCGGAAAAATGCATTTGCCAATGAAAGGAAAGCGTTATGTAGACGTGGAGGCCATTCAAAAGGCTTGCACCGGCATACTGGCGGCCATACCGGACAACGAGCTAAAACACTCGTTCGACAAACTTTTGGACCGTGCAAAAAGCTGTATTGAAGCAGGAGGAGACTATTTTGAATAAAATTAATTGATTTTGTCGATAAAACCATTTGTTCTGTCTTTTTTTTAAAAGTCCTGTTTACTTTGGAACGCACCTTGTATAATATATAATATTGCCTAAAGCACTTTATTTTTATGAAAACAATTAAATTAATTAATAAATTAAAAAACAATTATGTTTGCTGTTTCCAAGATTACAGTTTTTCTTATTGAAGTGCTTCATATCAGCTTTTTGTTCGCCATTCTCTATGAATAATTTTTTTTTTTTTGTTGATTGTAGTTCTTATTGAAAAAAATACAAAAATGGGTACAATAATTGGCTTAACAATAAAAGAAAAGCTTTATATTATTAAATGTGTTTCAAATAAAGTGGACAAAATTGAAATATGTGCCAAATTTGAATGCGACAGGTCTATAATTAACAGCATTATTAAAAAACAAGATGATGATATAAATTATTAAAGTGTGCAAACTACTCGAGGGAGTTAAGCGAATAATACTGTAGCTACCACAAAAGTCAACAATTTCCAATCACCGGAAACACTAGGTCTGAGGCACCGCCTAATGAAATTTGAGCGCGATTCAGACTAAAGCTGTTTGTATAGCACTTGTTTTTTTTTAAACATAATTTTTTTAACAGGACTTACTTCGAATATACTTGGCACGAAGCGGTACTTCTATGTTTAGGAGCTTTTCAACTGCCAATGAGTAGCACTGTTCATTACACATCATGGATACGTAGTCCAAACGATCAAAATAAGGTAAAGCTTGCGTGTAAGTTTTATACTCTATCAGTTTTTCAGTGCCGCGATGAAGCAACCCAATGTGAGGATCAGCACGCATCACAGTCTAAAAAAAAATACAAAATAAATACATAGGTTTAAAAAATACGAACAAACAAAACCTCTCCATCAAGTTCCAGCACAAGTCGAAGTACACCATGTGCAGCGGGGTGCTGCGGACCAAAATTTAATGTCAGGTTTCGCACAGACTTTTCGACTGGTATAACTTTACCTGATACAAAAAAAAGGTTTTTTAAATATATCAATACAAATAAAATATGTCAAAAAATAATATTAAATACGTACTGTTCCATGGGGGTACTTTCCATAGTGAAGTAATTTCGTCCGGGTACATTACAGGTCCACTAAACTGTTTCATAAATTCTGGGTCAGGATACCATTTTGCAGCTCCGCGGCGAGGTTGCTGTCCGCTGAAAATAGAAAGGATAATCAGAACATGGTAAAGTACATGTACTAATGTACCGATAAATTTTTTTCATTATGTAAGGGACTAATTATTACTTAAGTATGTAAGATCCTTTTGCAATGACTGAATGTTGTTTAAATTGGGTTAATGCGAGGCTGGCGGAACGTCTTGCAATACTCGCAAACGCCATTTCCTTATAATCTAATCCCAATTCTTTTAAATAAATATTTTTCCGTTTTGGGCTTCTATTAACGCAATTATAAGTGTTACCGTATTCTGATATTCTCTTTAAACATACGAGTTTATGTACATACATACGTATATACCCTAAATATACGAACTACAAAGTCGAGAAGATTTGACCTGTATAACTTATTTAGCGATTAAAGTTACAAATAGTCTATGAACTAGAATCGGCAGAAACTGCTCTTCATGCTTGAGAGAAAATAACTAATAGATGAAAAATGTTTTTGTCATTGTCTGTTCGCTACTTTGTACTCAGAAAAAAAGGAATACCAGACATAAAAACCCCAGCGAGATGTTAGGATGTTGATTTTTGAAGCGTTTCATTCATGGTCATAATTTTGTTTTGACAAAAAAATTAATGATAATTTGAAAATAAATTAATTAAAGGTATTCAGTCAGGAACTATAAGTCATTTTTATTGAAATATATAATAAATTTAAATAATTATATTTGATATTAATATTATCCACATTTAAATTTATAATATGTTCTAAATATCTAAACAAAGGCAAACTACGTAACATACACTATTACTGAAATAACATACTTCAAGGCGACTTTTTTGAAGCAAAATACTCCAGAATTTAAGAAAGTATAATTGTATTTGTTCTATAGGAGCAAATTAATAAAAAATAATGTTAACATATATAGTGAATATAACTTCTATAATAAATATAAATAATAAATTATTATTCTTCCGATATACGATCTTTGGGATTTTATCGAATTACGGTCCGATGGTGAATCAGCTGTGTTTATAAATAATCTGTAAACAAATTGATGCTTTAAAGCCAAGATCTGGCTGGCGGCGGCATCACTGCCTTGTGCGCACTGCGTTGAGAATTTATTGTTGTCTTTAAACAAACTGGTTCGTGTTACCATAATTTAATTATTCATAATATATTATCAGCACATTCATTTATTTTTCATATATCGTCTCGTTTCGCGTTATGCAGTGCCATATAAGGGTGAAAAATTTACTTTTTTTAAATACCCAAATATACTACTGTTTTCTATTTTGTAGCGTCTGTTTCGATTTGCAGTAAAACTTTCTACATTACCCTAGTGTCAGTTTGTGCTCTTCGTGCATCTTTCATCTCTCGCTCTCTTGCCTCTTATATACCTCAGAGGTTCGGTGGTTTAGTAACAATTTTTGGGTATTGTGGGAACCGGTGCGAGAGAGTGATTGTCGGTCACACACAGAGAGAAGCGATTGCTCGGATGGCAATGATGCTGATCGACCGTAGGAAGCAAATCACCATACAGAGTGGATGTACACCATATAGATCATGTAAAGATGTAAAATAAAGTATCAATGAAAACCACCACTTTTTTGTATACCTACTATCGAGTTAATACATTGGCGACGAGGTAAATTGTAACTAAAAAAAAAAATAATAATATTATTGGCAAAAAAAAGACATCTAAGTTATGCAAACAAATGCAGATTTGCACATGAAAGCAGGCTCGTCGCACACCAGTTCCGTTATTCTCGGTTCCCTTATCGTTCTTTGATCGGTTTAAAAAAAAACCAAAACAACAACAACTGCATCAGTGGGTAAGTGAGAATTTGTAAACCCAAAGAAAAAAAAACATGGTTTAAGAGAATTTGGTAGTACAAATAGCACCAAATTTGAGAAAAACCAGTACCAAGAGTACAGGCCGAAACAAAATATACACACACGTATATGGGAAAATATATATATGTATGAAATTCAATATGTTATTTTTGTTACTGGGATCTGACTATGGCAGTGTCAATCTACTAAATAACAATCATATTTGTCCAATTCCAGCTATATCAACGACAATGACGGAGAGTGTAATAAAGCCTTTTCTTTGTAAGACTATTGGCAAGTCTCTCTTGCGAATTGAGTGGGAGAAGTGGCTACGTGCTTTTGAAATTTATCTCATAGCCGAAGAAATCACCATAGCTATTCGCAAGAGAAGTAAACTTCTTCATCTGGGGGGCCACAGCTTCAAACTGTGGCATTCTCATTACCTGACGGTTTAATAGAAGATATCACTGATAAACAAACAGATATTTACAAGGTTCTTGTTAATAGGCTAAATGCTAATTTCTCACCAAAGTAAAATTCCAGTTTTGAGAGGCATTTGTTTAGAAGTCTTGGCCCCACAGAAAGGGAGACGTTCGCAAAGTTTGTCTTAAGGCTGCGGCATCAAATACGGAAATGTCATTTTGGAGTTACTAAAGCAGAAATCGAAGAGATTTGTCTAAAGGAAGAAATAATTGACAGTTGGGCCGGAATAAATCTAAAAAAGAAATTAGAAAAAGAATACACCCTTTCACAAATGATAGATGCCTGTCAAGTCGATGAGGAAATTAATAAACAGTCGGAAATTATGCGATTATGCGAAACCGAAATTGTTTTAAGATCCACAGTGACGATGAAGAACTTATTAAATGTCAGGTTAGTGGACGCGAACTCTCATTAGTAATCGATTCAGGTTCTCGATTCAACCTAATAGCCCCAAAGACTGGTCATGTCTCCAAGCGGAAAAGGCAGAAGTATTTAATCGCAAAATGAAGAAGAAGCTGTGGGTCTTGACATTATTGAGCCAGTAATAGGTCATTCACCTTGGATATCATCTATGGTCATAGTATTCAAAGAGAATGAGATATGACATAAGACATGAAACTTGCTAATAAGGCAATCTTAAGAGAGAACTATCCACTGCCTGTATTTGAGACATTTATGACGAAATTAAGGGAAGCAAAGTACTTCACACGATTAAACCTAAATACTGCTTATCATCAGTTGGAGTTAGAGGAATCCAGCCGAAACATGGCCTCGTTCGTCTGGTTACATACGTTTGCAAATTCGAGGAAGAAAGCCTGGCCCTAGTGTGGGCAATTGAAAAGTTATATTTTTATTAAGACGGACTAGAATTCAAAT
The DNA here is from genome assembly GCA_035047325.1 of Drosophila vallismaia. Lineage (NCBI taxonomy): Eukaryota > Metazoa > Arthropoda > Insecta > Diptera > Drosophilidae > Drosophila > Drosophila vallismaia. The sequence continues at coordinate 988,412 of JAWNPU010000044.1, forward strand.
TGGTGACAGACCACAGGCCGTTAGAAACCATCTTTAAGCCAACTTCAAAACCTCCAGCGCGAATTGAGCGATGGGTGTTTTGCCTACAAGCTTTTAAATTCAAGGTCATTTACAAAAAGGGTAAGGAAAACATCTCGGAGGCCATATCCGGACTATGCAAGTTTCCACCAACAAATTCTAGCTGGCAGATAACTGAACATAATGTATTTCGGGTTATTGAGTACACTGTCCCTACATCATTGAGCATATCGGAAATCGCACGGGAGAGCGCTGCAGATGAGCAAATCGTGGACGCAATGACCGGTTTGGATGAACATTTCTGGCAAGCTGGCATATCTAACAGCTTCTACCCATTTCGTTTCGAACTTTCAATGCTTGGTAAAATTTTATTGAGAGGCACACGGTTAATCATCCCAAAAGGAATGCGCAATAGAGGTTTAGAGCACCCGGGTGCTGAAAATTTTTTGAAAACATGCAAAGATTGCATGTTTGTTTCTCAAACGCCACGTCCAGCCCCAATGCAAAGAACAGGTTTTCCAACAAGCCCATGGAATTCCATAACTAGTGATCCATTAGGTCCACTTCCAAACGGAAAATATTACCCTGGAACCTGGAAAAATAAAACTTTACAGATAAGGTAAAACTTTTACATTCAATATCATCAGAATCAATAATCTGGCCCATGAAAGAAATATTTTGTCGCTTAGGTTTCCCAAAATATCTGCGGACTGATAACGGGACACAATATATTAGTACGATTTTCGAACAATACTGTAACACAAATGGCATTCAATTAATAAGGACTCCTCCATATTGGCCTCAGGCGAATGGTGAGGTTGAAAATATGAATCGATCGTTAGTTAAGAGACTAAAAATTGCCCATTTGAACAAAACCAATTTCAAACAAGCAATCCAGGATTTTATGTTAATGCACAATGTCACTTCACATAGCACGACAGGGACTTCTCTTTCCGAAGTAATGTTCAACCGAATGATTCGAGACAAAATTTCCTAATGTGCATGATGTATTGGGTGAAATTTATGATTCGGAGGAATAGGACAACGACTGCATACGGAAACATAAGGGGAAAGTAGATGTTGATAAAAAGAGAGGGGCCAAAGAGGTGGACATTCAGGTAGGCGATCATGTATTGATAAAAAAATGTGGTATTCCCTAATAAGTTAACACTAAACTTTGATACAACAACATATGAAGTTTTAGAGCATGAAGGTAACCATGTAAAAGTGTTAGGTGGGGGTAAAACTCTCGTAAGGGATGGTAGCCACTTAAAGAAAATGTCAGATGCCGGAAAACGAATAGACGTCGCAGACCCACCTTTGACAGCGACGGAGATACCACGTCAACACACACAGAGAGGAGCGATGGTTCGATTCCGGATTGCAATGATGCGGATGTACACCATATAGATCATGTAAAGAAGTAAAGTAAAGTATCGATAAAAAGCACCAATATTTTGTATACCTACCAGCGGGTTAATACGGGTATAATATTTTTTTAATTATTGTCTAATTTGCAAACCATGCTGGCATGGGCACGCGAGAGTCGAAGAGAGCGACTCTTCGGTGCATCGGTGCATTCCCAGAAATCGGACCAATCAAATGTAGAAACTAAATTGCTCAGTCTCAGAAAATCAGCCTTGCGAAAGCAGCGAGTTTTATGAACTCCATGGCGAGATTGAAGGTTGCTAGCAGTAAGGGTTTCAATCGACACCTCAAGCGTTGGGTGATAAGGATCTTCTGGGAATGAAAGTGGCATGGCTCTGGAAACGGTTATTCCATCTGGGTCAGAAACGAAACATAGATCTAGAAGCCGACCTAAAGAATTCCTTACGTGGTTTATTTGACCAAGGGATATGTCGAACATACCCTCAGTAAAATCACGATGTGTTGAGAGTGTTAAATATGGTAAATTCTCGATGTTTGACTAGATAAGTTCATGTAAATTTAAGTCTCCTAGAGTCCCTAGAACGTCACTGTCGAACATGCGGTTAGAAACCAGCTGAATGGCAGATTAGTGGTGCCAGTATGTAGGTGGTTCTGAAGAAGGTGGTAAATATGAGCATGTGATGAACAGTGATTGAAGCGACATAGTGATTTTCACACATAACAATTCAATGTCACCAGGATTCGGTAACTTAACCTCTTCAGAAGCGAAGTCGGAGTCTACAGAGATTAGGACTCCTCCTCCCCTTCACAGTGGTCGGTCCCGTCTGTAAGTGGTGTACCTGTCTGGGAAAATTTCGGAGCTAAATATCTCCGGCTTTAACCAGGTCTCTGTGAAGACTACAATCTGGGATGTAAAAGATGAACTATCAGAATGCAGTTTAGGGAGCTTACTCCGAAGCCCCCTAGTATTTTGATAGGTAAAAGTGATAGAAGTTGTTAGTTTTTTGAGGATGAAGGTTTAGGTACGGAAGACGAAGACGGTACAGGGTTTTTAGGCTTTGGGAGTTTGACTCCCACAGGCATATTAACTTATTAACTTTTTTAACTGTACTAATGTACTTGTACGAATATTTTCTCCGGCCAAAAGCTGAGCAAACAGATCGTATCGAACATCGGCAAAGGTAAACGTATCTTTACAGATGACGTAAGCCTCGAGTAAGTATATTTAAATTTCCTAATGTCCTCTACTCTAACAACGGCTTTAGGTTTGGCTTGGATATATGCCGAGATATCAATCTCGGAGGTGTCAGGGGCCAGCCGTGAAATAAATATGTGTTTAGAGGGGAGAATCACCTGTAAGGGCTTTGGGTGTTACGGTTGGTAAGACCGCGACATCAGTCCGTACCGGTGGTCCAAACGATGGTTTGCCCTTAACAGTGCAGGAGGAATCACCTGAAGTGATGCCCTGGAAGCTAATTCAGACGAGTTATGCTCGATTATGGAGTCAAATTCAGGAACTGAATTTTTGTTTCCAACTCCTGCTGTGGGAGTGGTAAGAGTTATGAGCGCCTGCATGGTCGTCGACTCATCAGCCTGAAAAGTGACATCAGTGCATACGGAGTCCCTAATAGCGGTTTTTTTACGCTTTGGAGATTCATTCAGAAGCTGTAGGCTGCTAAATTGGGAATCAAGCGTAGAGAGATGGTCGTTGACTTTACGGAAACCACCGATCAACTCTTTGAAACAGTTTTTAGTTTGCATTTCTTTTTGAACCGCTCGAAATTCACTGCAGCAAAAGTGGAAGCCAGAATTTCTTGAAATGGCATCCGAAACTGAAGCGGTGAAACCGGCACATTTAGTATGTACTACGTTTTCACACAGACAACAGGGAATGGTAGGTTGGAATGCGGAAATCGGCTTATTGCACGATACAAGATTTTTGATTTAAAACAAAAAATTTAAAATATATAAAAATATTGTATGATCCGTTCAGTGATGTGCCGCGTAGACTACAGGGTGTAGACTACACGATTGTCTTCGTGTCGACAATCAAATGTCGACAATGTTTGAAGACGACACGTCGACAATGTCGACAATGGCTTAGTAAAGAAAATATAATACATTTTATTAAATAAAGAACAATTTATTCATTTTTATTTTATTCGTTATCGTCATCTTCTGAAACATCTTTAACTCTTGAATACCTAATGAATATTATATATGTACAAGTTTTTTTGATCTTTTAAATAAAAGCTTATTTCTTGCACATGAATGAACATGAGCCCAGCTCGAAAAAATGCGTTCAATTTGAGCGGATGAAGTCGGTATTTTCAAAAGTCTTGTAGCTAATCTTGCTAAATTTGGATATTTAATCTTCGCCAAGTTCCAAAAAACTAGTGGACGCTTAATTTCCTTATCATAAAGTACTTTAAAATATCCTGTTTTATATTATTATTATTCAAGCTATCGTATTCTTCAAGACCATCAGCATTGAGGTTGTTTAACATAAAATCAAAAATGATACTATTGTGATCATTTGATAGTTTCAACCCTTCATATTGTCTACATAGTCGACATTGTCGACGCATTAATGACATTGTCGACGCATTCATGACATTGTCGACGCATTCTTGACGTAACGCTGTCGACAATTAAAGATGACGACTCGTGGCCCATCACTGGATCCGATCTTTGAAACCGTTTTTAGTTTGCCGCATGAACGTTCGCATTTATTTTTGAACCGCGCGAAATCCACTGCAGCAAAAGGGGAAGCCAGCATTTATTGAAATTGCATCCGAAACTGAGGCGGTGAAACCGACACATTTTGTATGTACTACGTTTTCACATAGCCAACTAGGGATGCTAGGCTGGGATGCGGAAATCGGCTTATTGCACGACTTTAGAGCGCAGATTCTATGAAATTCCATTATAAGATATTTTCGATTAAAAACAAAAAATTTAAAATATTTATTTAACAAAATTAAATCTAGTATACTAAACTAAACTTAATAATTTAATGAGTACCAAATACGGGGGATTTCGACTCGAGACTTATGGTTTATTACTTTATATAATAAACTGATCTTTTTGGACAAATTTGTTAATTTTTGAGATATTTTCACAAGAGGGGTTACTTAAACAATTCGAAAGACTTTGTGTACAAAATAATAGAGATCTAATTGAGTGCAATCGACTGCAGGCGTCGAGAATATGGTCAACGGAGTGCTCGTCCCGGCATAGTTGGCATGTTGGTCACGCCGTTCTCGTCAGTAAGTGTTGATGTGTGGATTGTGTGTACCCGATGCGTAGGCGGATGAAGGTCGCGCATTCCCGTTTATGTACGTTCGTTGGTGGCTGTGAATGAAGAGTGCCCATTCGGAGAGTTTCTTTTCTTTGAGGTATAGCTGAATTCGACTTAAGCTATCCTTGCAGTTAAACGAAGTGAAAAGGATTGATGGTGTAAGTCTCATCTCTTAGGCGGCTTTGTCAGCGAGTTCATTTCCATGGATTCCTTGATGACGGGGAACCCAGAGTAAGGTGATTTTTGTTGGAATAGAATGTGCCTGACTTCTGGTGTTGTGGGTCATTGTGATTCCAGTTGCGTATAGCGGAAAGAGAGGAGAGGCTGTCTGTGCAAATAACAGATTTACCAGTGTTTTTGGAGGCGAATTGGCATGCTTTGAGAATGGCGAAAGCTTCGGCTGTGAATATGGAGTTGTATGACGGAAGCTTACCTCCTGCAATTATTTTACGGTTTCAGTCAACAACCGCAAACGTGGTTGAGTCGGTGACTTTAGAACCATCGGTGTAAATTCAGTTTTTCTCTCCAAGATCCTCTTGTGCGCTCAAATATCGTTTTTGGTATTCTAAGCGGCATGTATCCTTTTTGGCAGCATTGTAGATTTGAAGGTTTATGTTAGGCTGTTTGGAACCCCAATGTGCTGGCGATTTGAAGGACCTCCTGGGCTTAGGAAGGGGAAGGTCAAGTAGCTTGATGTAGTTGGCGCAACGTCTTAGAGTAGATATGCACTTAAAATTCCGCTTTTGTTTGAAAATGGCTCCGAAGTCTTTGGTTAGCAGGTGGTGTACAGCTTCGGGATAAGCATCAATGCCAATGCATTCTGCCAAAGTGCACGCTACTGGAGATGTGGGAAATGCGTGAATGGCGCGACGGACCGCTCCGCGGTATGGGTCTTGTAGCTTTTTTAAGTGCGATTTAGCACACCAACCGAAAATTGGCAGACCGTAGTCAATTTTAGATAGCATTAATGCGCGCGTAATATCTATGAGAGTCTTAATATGTATGCAAGATACATAGATTGTAGAAATTTAATAATGTTAAATCTAGTTTCCAGTTGTTTTCTTAGAATCTGACAGTGCTGTTGAAAAAGTAGTTTGCAAACGAAGGTTATCCCCAAGATTTTTAAAAAATTTTCATCTTTTATTGTGCGGCTGTTAAAGTCAATGTCGGAATGTTGCAACGTTGTTTTCGACAAATATATAATAGTTGACATTTTTCAATGGCAAGAGAGGCCCTAGAGGTTGCTACCCACAAGTTAATTTCATGCAATATTTTTAAAAATTTTTGATCTGACTGTATTAATATTTTTTATTTTTGTAAAGATGATGGCGTCGTCTACTTATAGTGACATGTAAATGTCTTTATGCCGAGTTACAATGTTATTTATATCTTTAATTGCTATCATAAATAAAACCACAGAAAGTGGCGAACCTTGCGGAATTGCATTGTGTAAAATGTGGGAGTTCGATGTGACTTTGTTTATTCGAACCCTGAAGGATCGATTGGTCATGAAGGCTTTAATTAGGTTGAAAAGCCTTGGACCAATGCCCCAGCGCTTGAGTCTGCAAAGTACGGCATGAATCCCCACGCGATCGTAGGCTCTTTCAAAATCCGTCGCCAAGATAGAGACGTTATTTTTGGTCGAAGGAGTGTTCGACGCGAAGTGTTGGATACGCAATAACGCGTCCATCGTGCTATGATTTCTTTTGAAAGCAACTTGATTATGGGAAATTAGGTTGTGTCGTTTAATGAATCAGATAAGTCTTCGTGCTATTATTTTTTTTATGGTTTTTCCTAGACAGGATAACAGGGAATTGGGACGATAGCTGTTAATATCCGAAGTAGGCTTGTTTGGTTTAGATAGGGATAATGGTAGCCGATCTCCATGTATGTGGGTATTTTCCAGTGTTTAGAATTTGATTAAAGATATCCAAAAGTTTTGTTTTTAGGTGGAGAGATAGGTTTTTGAGCATAGGGTATGATACTCTGCACCAGGGATTTTTCCTTTTGCTTTTGCAACTGAATTTGTAGGCGTTGGGGAAAGTGAGTCGATGAGATAGTTCTCTGAAAGATACCGATTTTTTTCTCGAATATACTCTGTTGAAAAATGTTGGTCAGAAGAGTATTCATACCAAGATAAGGCAAACTCTTCGGCGATATTAAATAATCCAGTTAGAGTACCTGGGTTGGATTTGATATATTTGAACGGTGTGGGAGGGTTGCCGGCTAGACGTTTTATATCGGACCAGACTTTTTTTGTGGAGGATACTGGGGAGATTTTGGAAGTAAAGTTCAAGGGAGTTACGATTGGCCAAAAGTACGGCTTTTTTCAGAGGATGAAAAGGTTTGACTTGGTGGGATGTACGCATTAACAATATTAATAACCTGTTTAAAATTAAGCTGCAATGCGGAGCAGAGTATGCTGGAGTTAATGTTACGGTATGTATGTGGGACATTCCGTTTAATAAAAACTCCAATGCCTTGTTTGGCTGAGGTGTTATAAGAAAAGTTGTGGAAATAACCAGTATATTCTTTGGGGAAAATAAAATTTGTAGAATTATATGGAAGGTTGGTTTCCTGCAAAAATACAATTTCGGGTGCGTGGTCTTTTATAAGTAGTATCAGTTCGTTGTAATTATTAAAAATCCGTGGATCCATTTCCATTTCATTGTAAGTTCCATTGTAATATAGTAATTGTCATGATAACATTTTATTGGATTATTATTTGTTTGTGGTCTGTATGAGTTTGTGCATATGAAAGTAAGGGTGAGAGGATCGGGACTAAGAGTTGGGATCATCCATAGTGTCATCTGAGTCTGTTGTGTTGATTATTGTTTATAGGTTTGAGGTGTGTGAAACAATTGTTTCGTTTGAGTTGGATCTTAAAGTCATTGATGTATTGTTGTCGTCGTTGTAGGTTTGTCCGATTAGAGCATTTGCTTCCGACCTAAAGGAGCGAGATTGTTCCATACATGTTTTCAGTTTACTTGTTGGGCTTAAGTGGGAGAAATCAGTTTTGGCAGAGGTGCTTGGTGAGGAAGTAAGATTCTTTTCGAGATTCAAAGAGTTGGAACGAGAAGTGGGTTACGTTGGTGAGAGAGGAGTTGTTACTCCTCCTTCACGGAAACTGAGTTTTTTGCTTGTTTTGATGTGAAAAAGTTGTTTTAGTGTTCACAGTACCTTACTTGGATAAGTAATATAATATTGTAAACTCACCAAATATGGTACCGCAGTAATAATGGTAATATGGTATCGCAGACGCGAGTGCGAAGGGAATCGAGATAAGTATTTGATTAAATAATTATTATCTTAAACAAACGCAAGTTTGTTTTTCGCAATGCAATAATAAATAAATCGATGAACGCAAGAAAAAAACACGACCGTTCGCTATGAAGGTGAAGTGTTAAGAGTGAAGTGTTAGGTCTTTGTATTAGACGGCCTTAAGAGTTTTATGAATCTTTTATGCAATTGAACTGTTAAGGATTACGATGGAGAAAAAGAGTGCGTTTGTTGCTTGAAGTATAGGTAACAATTGAGGATTTTAGGTTATGCAAAAAAACGACACCCAGCATCATTTCACGTTCAGTTAGGGAGGGTAAGTTAATAGTAAGAAGCTACATGAAGAACTTCTTTTGTGCAGATTCAATGTGGTTTTGATGAATCCCTTATTGGGGGCTCCAGATGCATGATCCGTACTCCAGTATCGGATGAAATAAAAATATACGTGTTTACGTGTAGAATTTATATTCAAGACAAAGCTTAACGTTGTCTGCATCATAAGCACCAGAGAGTTCGTTGGAGCCGCGGGAAAATCATTTCTTAACATAGTGAAAAAGACAAGGCCCAAGATGGCTTCCATTAGGTGAGAAGGACATCTTGGGTTCTTCCACCGAAGTAGCTGGAAATCCAAATGAAAGGGTCTGTGTGCCGGTTGTCTCTGGATGATGACTGAATGTTCCTGGGGATCTGTGGCGGAGTCTAGAAATGCGGTGTCATCTGCATATGTAGCTACTCTGAGGTTCCGGGAGGGGTTGATGGGAAGGCCTGCTGTTTAGAGTGTGTACAAGATGGATCCAAGAACGCTGCCATGAGGTACTCCGTGTACGACTTGAGAAAGGCGAACTGGGAAGGTGGGACTTGATTTTAAAAAACGAGTCCAGGGTGCCAGAATCTGTCAAACGCCTGTTTGACATCCAGCAAAACGAAGGAGCAGTTTTCCTTCTTTTCAAACGCCGCCTGTATGCCCTCAACAAGCTGGTGGCATTGCTTTGGTTTTCCATGGGAGCGTCTGAAGCCAAACTGGTGATCAGGGATCAGTGCGACCTCTTTCAGTACTGGCAGTACTCTGCGCAAAAAAAACTCTTTCAAGTATTTTGGAGAAGTTTGCCAGTAAACTAATTTGACGATAGGAAGCCAGATTGGCTTCACGTTTTTCAGGTTTGAGGAGGACAATTGCTTCAGCACGCTTTCGCCCTTTCGCTGTTGAAGATGTTAGCCAGCCTCTGGGACTAGAGTAGAGGCAAAAATTTCAGTGCTGAAGCATCGATTCGATCCGGACCTGGTTTTTTTTTCTTTATCAATTGTATTTTGTATTTAAAATCTGTCCGAGTGGACAATCATTAAATGATTTGGGGGTGACATTGACTTAAGGGAGGTACATGGAATGTATATCTAATGAGGTTGACTTAGGTGTCTATTGGTGGGGGAGGTCAAGCGGGTGTTTCCTTTTCAAGCGTCTTAGGGATTGGCTTTTATCTAGGAGGTTGATGGCCAGGTGGTTGGGGTGGTTGCCCAGTCTTTTTGTGTATCTTTCGCTGAGTCGAGTGATCTCCTCTGCCACCCATGGAATTCCAAGCTCTTTATGGATTATTGAGTTTTCGTGGTACGGATGGGCGTTAGAAATTGTTCTGAGGCATTTATTTTGAAACCGCTGGATTCTGATGCGGTTTGAACAGCTTGCCGTGCCCCACAACTGAATCTCATAAGTCCAGATTGGCTTCAGCACTACTTTGTAAATAAGCAGTTTGAGTTTTTCTTTGAGCTTGGACCTTCTCCGTAGGAGCCCAGTTCTCCCAGTTACTTCAATCGTAGGTTGGCCTAGTTGCGCTTGTTGATCAGGTGAGGGTGCCACGTGAGCCTGCTTTCTAGGGTCAGCCCTAGATATTTGGGAGTGTTACTCATAGTGATGATTTCCCCGTTAAGTGTGACGGGGGGGCAATCCCCCTTGCGTAGTGCGAAGGTTGTATGGGAGGATTTCTCCGCGTTGACCACGATGTTCCATCGTTTCAGCCATGGATCAAGAGCATCCAGTTGTCTCTGTTTGATGACTGATTATTCCTGGGGATCTGTGGTTGTGGCGGAGGCTAGGAAGGCGGTGTCATCTGCATATGTGGCTACTGTGAGGTTCCGAGAGGGGGTGATGGGAAGGTCCGCTGTGTAGAGTCTGTATAAGATGGGTCCAAGAACACTGCCTTGAGGTACTCCTGCTCTTATAGGTCTAGGCGTGCTGATTGATGATCCGCATCTCACTCGGAATTCTCTTTCCTCTGTGTACGACTTGAGTAAGGCGAAGTGGGAACTTTGAATTTTGAAAAGGAATCCAGGGTGACTCTGTCAAACGCCTGTTTGACATCCAGCATAACGGCGCAGCAGTACTTTTTCTTTTCGAAGGCTTCTAGTATGCTCTCAGCAAGCCGGTGGCATTGCTCTTGTATTCCATGAAGACGTCTGAAGCCATACTGGTGATCAGGGATCAGTCCGGCCTCGTCCAAAACTGGCAGTACTCTACGCAAAAATACTCTTTCAAATATTTTAGACAGGATTGCCAGCAAACTAATCGGACTATACGATGCTAGATTGGCTTCATGTTTTCCAGGCTTGAAGAGGACAATTACTAGCACGCTTCCACACTTTCGGGAAATACCCTAGACGGAGGCCGCTGTTGAAGATGTTAGCTAGCTTTTGGGAGTAGATTAGGGGCAACATTTCTAGAGCTGTTGCATCGATTCGGTCAGGACCTGGTGATTTGCCATTTTTTAGGGAGGCGATCTCCTGCAAAATCTCCTCTGGTTCGACGGGCTGTATTGGCGGGCCAGGAGCTCTTGGGCTATCTACGAACCTTATGGTGGCAGCTCGCTCTTCGCCAGTGCATCTGTCGATAGGTGAGAATGCATTTTCAGCAAAGGCTTCTGCTCTTTCGACCTCAGATCGACACCAGGAACCGACCACTTTGCGCACGAGTGATATCTTCTTCGCGGGTCTTTTTATGTGACTCGTGACATTCCACTGTGGTCGGATAGCAGTTTATCATAGCATGAGCATGTTATCTTATAGTGTCCTATGCGCTTGGAAACGGCGAAGTCCAGCAGATCCGGCTGCTTCGAAGGGTCGGTAGGCCAGTGTGTGGGTTATCCAGTGGAATGGCAGTCCAGACTCTTCCGCTGCAGGTACTTATAGAGCTTTATGCCTTTGGGGTTGTTTGTGCGGGACCCCCACCGGGAGTGTTTGGCGTTAAAGTCTACGGCTGCTATAAAACGAGGTCCAAGGGACTCGAAGAAGTCCTGAAGGAGGGTCTCGGTTATCGAGTGTCTTGGTGGGAAGTAATCCGCGCCAATGGTGATATCTCCCTGTGGGCTAGAAATCCTGGTCACGGCGCACTGAGCCCATTCCTCCTGAAATGCGGGAAGTTTCGTGTACTGAATGCCACTCCTAATGAGCATAGCTGCTCCTCCGCGTGCTCTGCCAGATGGATGGTTGGCATGTAACAGTTCGTATCTGCTAATGTTAAAGTAGGATCTGGGACAAAAGTGGGATTCCGAAACTAGAAGAACATTGATATTGTCGGTTTTCATGAGATGCTCTACTTCGGTTTTGCTCCTCTGCAAGCCGTTTGCGTTCCAAAAAACTATATTAAGCCTTATTTGCATTACCTTCTGTTGACGAAGGGAGCTATAAACTGCTTCATCTGAATCGTTCCTTCCATGCGGGCAAGCATCGTTTCAAGCTGGTTGGGTTGTGGGGCTTCGGGAGTGGTTTGAAGGGTTTGTTGGGGATTCGTTTGCTGTGTCGCTTGCTTTCATAGAAGTACGTCCCTGTAACTCGTACCAGTGATGATAGTTGGTATCTGGATGAGAGGTGGTTTGTTGCTACTCTCAACGGGTCTGGCTTTAGGAAATTGCTGTGCCTTTGCTTTTTGTAGGCAGGGTATCCTCTGAGCGACGCAGGGTGATCAGCTTGGCAATGTAAACAGCATGCTTTCTCGTCATCCTTTTTGGTGCATGACCTAGAGTTGTGAGAACCACCACATTTCACGCAGCGATGTTCCAGGAAACAGTAGCGCTGGGTGTGTCCGAATCCTTGGCATCTGAAACATTGTGGAACATCGTTGAACTTCAGTGGGGGCTCAACGGTGACGACTAACCTGCAAATCCTCTTTATTTTGAAAACCTCTGTGTTTTTGCTCGCTGGTTCTAGATTAACAAAAAATATCCCCAGTGGTTGTTTGGATTTCCTGCCAATGGGATTGTGCAGATCCCTCACAGTGTGGCCGTATTTAATTTCAGTCTGGTCCGTTGAGTGGTGAAGTCCCTTGTTGACCGCCCTGTACGCTCTCTCGTCCATTGTTTGGAAGGTGCGGTGTTTTTTGTTATGTGCCACGAGGTGCTGGCGTAGGGCTGTGTAGGACTCCTTGTCTGTCCTTGTCTTCGTTTTGTATGAGAAATCCTTTTTGATACCCACGAGAGTCGTTATCATCTTGACAACCGCGGTAATGTCGGTCACGTCTGGGATGTAAATCGGGGGAGGCTTGAGGGGTTTCGGGATCGGGTTCGGTTTCACTGCCGTTTTAGATGCCACTGCCTCTGAGGCAGTTTTGGGTTCGTCATGTTCGTCGTCATCATCTTTGCTTGAGAGGAAGGCAAAGGGGTTGTTTGTCAGCTTGCTGCGCAGAGCTGCGCCGGTGCTAAGCGTGACGTCTGGCTTCTCTCCTTGCCTATTACGCACGGTCTTGCTCTTGATCTCGCTGGGCTCCGAGTAAGAAGAACTCCAGCTAGAGCCTCTGCTCGAGCTGCACTTCCTTGCTTTGAGGGCTTTCTTGCAGAGCATTGTTTTGCCGAGCTTGATAGCACGCGGCGGGGCGTGCCAGTCCATACTCACGGTTGGCGTTCAATTAACGTTTATGCGAAAAGTTAGTCACTGCAGCAACGGCAGCGATGGAGCAACGGACACAGTGGGACTCCGCTACTGGCAGCCCGACCCGGCCCGTAAAATGCGCAGTCCACCAAGTCCCAAGTGCGGGTAGGCCGTACAAAAAAAAAAAAATTGGAATAACAAAACACAAAATTCCGAAAAATAATTCAATTTAACAACGAAAACCAAGTTCATTGTTGATGAACGATTTTTCAATGAGTGATCCGGACCTGGTGACTTGCCATTTTTTAGGGAAGCGATCTCCTGCGCAATCTCCTTTGATGTGACGGGTTGTAGTGGCGGACCAGGAGCACTTGGCCTGTCTACGAACCTTATGGTGGTAACTCTTTGCCAGTGCATTTGCCAAAAAGGAAGAATGCACTGTGTAGATGGTCAGCAAAAGCTTCTGCTTCTTCGGCCTCAGACCGAACTAGGAACCGTCCGCTTTGCGCACGGGTGACATCTTCACATGCCATCTTATATGCCTCGTGACATTCCACAGGTTGTGCTGCAGGTCTCCAGGTTCCAGCTCCTCAAGGAATCTATGGAAGGAGTCCTGCGTAGGATGGATAGCTTTTCCTTCAGTTCCTTGGCGGCACGATTAAGTACTGTCTTCTCCCTGGGGTTGCGCGGGAAAAATCAACCTCTTCTGAGGCCCCTTTTTTCAACCGCGATTTCAGGACACCACAGGTGCACGTCTCTTTCAGTTGCTCTCAGGGTAGTCGGAGGAAGAGGATTGACGAACTCAGCAGTAATTTGCATCTCTTCGGTTAGTTCTTCGATGGCCGCATCTATGTTGCTTGGTGTGAAAAGATGGAGGAAAGCATCCAGAAAGTAAACTTTAGGGCATATGTGTGTTTCCCGGCAAGTCTTCTAGACAGGGTTCTTCTACGGACGGGGATGTTTAGGAGCAAGTTTATTGCGCTGTGGTCGGATAGGAGTTTATGGTAAATGCATTGGCACGTCTGCACTTTTTGAGAGTTTTTTTTTTTTTATTATTCCTTACGGTAGGAAAATTAAAATCTTCCAACGATACCACCTACCGTCCGTTGCTGGCATGCACGATTCATAACCCCCCCTAGTAGAGTTATGCCTACGTACTAAAAACAAAAACCTCCGTATGCTCTTCCGTCCTATGTAAGCTCACCGGGACTTCCAGTCAAGTTATTTATTCGGTGAGCAGGATGTGGAGCCTTGTTATACTCCCTCCCTTGTTGATTGGCCTAGTGGCGCGCGTCCTTCATCCCTGGTGTCACTGGGTATTTGTTCTCCTGCCATCGTATATCGTGTACTTCGCCTGTATTAGCCTTCGGCTCTGTTGGCCATCTCGTCGGTTCGGATCCGCTTCATCATGTCTCTGATGATGTTGTGCCCTCGCTCCCAAGAGTCGCTGCTATCCATCATGGCCGCGATCAAGCCACCAGGGCTGAGCGGGGCACCGATCAGCGCCCTTAGCTGCGCCCTCTCCTCCGTGAACCTGGAGCAGTGCATGAGTACATGCTCTGCTGTTTCCTCAGCATCGGGGCAGTAGAGGCATTGAGCTGCCTCTACGTGGTGGAACCGGAGTAGGTACGCCCGAAAGCAGCCATGGTCCGTGAGGAACTGGGTAAGGTGGTAGTCCAGTTTCTTGTGGCGGCAATTGGCCCACGTCGTTAAATCGGGGATGAGTTGGTAGGACCACCTCCCCCGTTGCGATGTTATCCATCTGTTCTGCCACTCTCCCATCAGTCGCTCGTGAGCCTCCAGCCGTGTAGCACCTTCTCGTACCTGACAAATGGCTTTTATCTCCAGGTCGATTGGCGGCAAGCCTGCCAGTGCTAGTGCTGCGTCTCTGGATATGGTCCTGAATCCTCTGATGAGCCTGAGGGCCATAGACCGTACCACAGCCCGAGCTCCCTTCAAGTAAGTGGCTTTCTTGGTGGCGTTGCTCCATATTGGTGCAGCATAGAGCAGCGTTGCCTTGGCTACCGCTACCAGTAGTTTCCTTGCCGGGTAGTTTGGTCCTCCTATATTGGGCATGAGCCTGGACAATGACGCAGTTGTTATTGCTGTTTTCCTGCTTGCGTAGCTAGCATGATCCTTAAAAGCTAGCCTGTGGTCTATCATTACTCCCAGGTATTTTAAGGAGTCTTGTGATGCCACCTGTGTTCCGTTGACCGTGATCACCATTCTTTCCACCTTCTTCCTGCTGCTTAGTAGGACTGCCTCGGTCTTGTGCGCCGCAATTGCTAAGCCGGCTCTAGACAGTCGATGGCCATAGTAATTGTCGCGTTGCACTTCTCTTCGAGGACTGCTATTGTCTTGGCCACTGCAGTTATTGCCACATCGTACGCAAAGCAATGTAGCTCAGCTCCTAAGGGCCTGTTGATGCCCAGGATTCCATTGTACATAATGTTCCACAGGATCGGTCCAAGCACAGATCCTTGTGGGACCCCTGCAGAAACACTGTAACATCTCGGGCCAGCGTCCGTGTCGAACCAGAGGACACGATCCGTGAAGTAACTTCCAACGACGATCCTGAGGTACTTCGGGATGCCCATTCTATGCATGGCGCTGAGTATTACTGGCCATCTAGCGGTGTTGAAGGCGTTCTTCACGTCCAACGTGACGATTGCACAGTACTCCTTACTTTTTTTTTTTTTTTTTTTTAATCGACTTACGGTAGGAAAATTAAAATCTTCTAAAGATACCACCTACTGTCCGTAGGTGGCATGCACGATTCATAAGCCCTATTGGAATTATGCCTACGTACTAAAACAAAAACCTCCGCGTGCTCTTCAGTCCTTACTCGCTCACCGGGACTGCCAGTCAAGGTATGACTTCGGTGAGCAGGATGTGAGGCCAGGTCGCACTCCCTGCCTTCAGTGTAGTCCATGGGGGCTCCTCCTTCCACCCTTTAGATGATTATTACGACGAGCCGGGAACTCTGGGGTAGAATTCTTCGCCCGCCGTCACCCAGGACGCCAGTTTGGGCTTAGACATCCGCTCTGTTGGCCATCTCGTCTGATCGGACACGCTTCATCATATTAATGATAAGGCTGTGTCCCAGCTCCCAAGCCTCGCTGTTCGCCAGCATAGCCGCGAACAAGCCACTAGGGCTGAACGGAGTACCTGACAGCGTCTTTAGCTGCTCCCTCTCCTCCGTGAACCTGGAGCAGTGCATTAGCACATGTTCTGCTGTTTCCTCACCGTCGACGCAGAACATGCATCGAGCTGACTCTACGTGACGGAACCGTAGTAGGTAGGCCCGGAAGCAGCCATGGTCCGTAAGAAACTGGGTTAGGTGGTAGTCCAAGCATTTGTGCTGGCACTCTGCCCAAACCGTCAACTCAGGGATGAGCTGATGAGTCCACCTCCCCCGTCGCGAAGTTTGCCATCTGCTCTGCCATTCACCTGTTAGCCACTCGTGTGCCTCTTGCTTGGAAGCGCCACTTCGCATTAGGCTGAGAGCCTTGATCTCCAGATCAATTGGCGGCAGGCCTGTTGCCAACGAAGAGGCTGTGACTGCTGCCTTCTTGCTGGCGTAGCTTGCGTGGTCCTTGAACGATAGTCTGCGATCTATCATTACCCCCAGGTACTTTAGGGACTTTTGAGAGGTCACCTGTGTGCCATTGACGGAGACCAGCATGTTCTCCACCTTTTTTCTGCTGCTGAGAAGGACTGCTTCGGTCTTGTGAGCCGCTATTGCTAGCCCGGCTTTCTCGAGCCACAGGATGGCAGCACAGATCGTAGAGTTGCATTTGTCCTCCAACCCTGCGGTTGTTTTAGAGACAGCTGTGATTGCCACATCGTCAGCAAAACAGTGCAGCTCTACTCCTACGGGCCTGTTGATGCCCAAGATCCCATCGTACATAATGTTCCATAGGATTGGTCCAAGTACCGATCCTTGGGGAACACCTGCCGAAACTCGGTATCTTTTTGGGCCATCTTCGGTATCATACCATAGGACCCGGTCCCTAAAGTAGCTGCCAACGACTATCCTTAGGTACTCCGGGATTCCCATGCGGTTCATGGCTGCGAGTATTACGGGCCATCTGGCGGTGTTAAATGCGTTCCTTACGTCCAGAGTCACTATAGCGCAGTATTCCTTCCTGCCCCCTAACCATCTATCACCAGATAGAGCGGTCTTGGCGATGTTACTAACGGCCGAAAGAGCGTCCAGTGTGCTCTTTCCATTCCGGAAGCCATATTGATGGCTTCCCAGGCCGTTGGTGCTCTCGGTGATTGCCTCTATTCTAGTATACAGGATACGCTCGAATAGTTTTCCTACTATATCCAGTAGGCATACGGGGCGGTAGCTGTTTGCAGCATGTGCTGGTCCCTTGCCTTTCGGCAACAGGACTAGCTTCTGGCTTTTCCACCTTGTTGGGAAGATTCCATCCAGAAGGCATTGCTGGAAGGTGGCCCTGAAGATTTCAGGTCTACCCAGCGCAACTGCTTTTATAACAGCTCCAGGAATACCGTCTAGTCCAGGGGCTTTGTTCGGTTTGATGCGCTTGGCTGCCTCGACGACTTCAAGATCTGTGACGCACTGGAAATCTGGGGCAGGGGCTGCCTCTGTTGGCCTCCATAGAGTGGTTTGCTTTGGGAATAGCTCCCCTACTATGTTAGCCAGGACCCCCGGGTTGGATGGGGTTGCCGCTCTTCTCCTTAGCTTGTTGGTAACGAGTTTGTAGGCGAGGCCCCAGGTATCGCTGTCTACGCCATCCTGCAGCTCCTTAAACGTCCGCGCTTTGGCAGCCGCGATGCCGTGCTTGAACTCAAGGCGTTTCCTTCTGAACGCCTCTAAGAGTTCCGCGTGGTGGGTACTGCCTCTGGCTCGTTGCGCCGTTCTCCTAGCCCTGAGGCAATCAGACCTTAGTTGGCTTAGGGAGGCACTCCACCAGTAAACGGGTGGTTTGCGCTGTGCCTTATATTTTCTAGGCATGGTTGCGTCGCAGATTCCTTCGAGCGAGTGGTCGCTCAGCGTCATGACGTCATGGACCATCCAGTTGTTGATGTCCACTAGCCCTCTGCTGACAAAGGTAACGTCAATAAAGGACGTACCCCTATCATTGTTGAACGTCGGCTTCCGTCCGTCGTTCAGCAGTATAAGGTCCAGCATTCCCATGGCGTCAATCACAGCTCGGCCTCTGGCGTTGGATGTCCTGCTGCCCCATTCCACTGCCCAGGCATTAAAGTCGCCGGCAACGACCTTCGGGCTTCGCCCTCTCGCATGGTCCACGAGCGCCTCCAGAAACTCCTCGAACTGATCGGGGGTGTCGCTCGGCGGAGCGTAGCAGCTGTACATGTGCACGTGATTTAGCTTCGCATAAGCGATACCCCGCATAGGTAAAGCAGCCAGTTCCTGGACGTGGAGAGAGCTGCAGCATTTGATGGCTGCTTTACCTGTCTCGTCAAGAATCATGGATGATTCTCCACTACCAGAGACGTAGGGTTCGCTTAGGAGCATGATGTCTACATTGCGCTCAGCCGCAGTCTGGGCCAGGAGGCTCTGAGCTGCTGCGCAATGATTGACATTGAGCTGTACTACGCTAATGTGGGCGTGCATTAAGGTGGCTCTTGGCTTCTTTCAGGGTCGCTCTGTAGGTCGGGCACGCAAAACAGCCCGTCGGGTGGTTTTTATCCACTTCGTCGCTGCATAATAGGCACTTTGGTGGTGCCACGCATCCCCTTGCCTTGTGTCCTCGTTCGCCGCATCGCAGGCAGCAGTCTGATCGATCGATCTCCTTGCAGGTCGTTGCTCAATGTCCGTAGCCCAGGCACTTGTAACATCTCGTGGGACGGACGTCCTGGATGATGCGGCACCTTGACGAACCCACGGTTACCGTGCCCTTCGCTAAGACCGCAATCGCATCATTAGCGTTCATCAGGACCGAGGCTATCTGAGTCCCTTCCCGCATCCTACGTAGTCCTTTGATGTCCTCTAGTTTCAGCTGGATGCCTTGAAATTGGGAGACAAGGCAGCTGTGGAGATCATCTGCTGTCGTGGCCTCATCTAGTCCACTGCAGGATACTGGTATTCTTTGCGCACCCGTGCGAACCGAAGCCAAGTCTTTTAATGTTGCTTCCAGCTGGGTCTTAAAATTGGGGACGCTGTCGGAGCCTTTCCCGTCTACCTCCAGCAGTAGTTCCCCTTGCTGAGTTCTACGGACTTTGCGAACATCTTTGCCCAGTTCGCTGAGGTTCGGGTCCTCTTTCAGTTTCCGGAGCATTTCCGCATACGAGGCATCTCCCGTCTTCTTTAAAATAAGTGCCCCCGGCTTCTTCCTCAGGCGTTTAGGCTGAACTTTTTTCCACTCGCCTCCAGTGCTAGCCTCCTTGGCGACGGATGCATAGCTGCGCGGCTTGGACGTATCTTCTTTGGGTATACCCTCTGAGCTCACCGCGGAGTAGTTGCCCCGCTTGGGTGCCTGTGCTTTAGGCGCCTGACCTTTGGGCATCTGCCCCTTTGGCAGTTCCCTTACTGGTGTAGCCTTTGGTCTAGGCTTTTGGGGCTCAGTTTGGGTAACAGCGGTCTTCGAAAGCTTCCCTTTAGATACTCCTTCGTAAAGCTCGATGGCCCTCTTGCTGAGAGCCGAGAGTTCCAGTAGATCACTCTTGTCGTCTATGATGACATGTCGCCGAACTTCGAACGCGGATAGTATCGCGTTGATTTTATTACCCATCCTGGCGAGGATGCTCCTTAAGTCTTCGTTTTGGAATCCCGCGGCGAATTCTAAGGGCCTTATGGGCGATCCCGTCGGTGATTTTCTTCCTTTCCTGTGCGACGGCACGCTGATGACGTCCTTTGCCTTCGGGTTGCTGGTATTGTTAGCGCTGCTGGCTACAGTGGCCGAGTTGTTCAGCTGTGCAGCACTGCGGGGGCTAGTCGGTATATCCTCCAACACAACCGCCGGCGCAGCGGTTCCCGCGGCTAGATCTAATGGCCCTATAGGCGATCCGATTGGTGATTTTCTTCCTTTGCCGTGCGACGGCACGCTGATGACGTCCTTTCCCTTCTGAATACTCCAATTGGTAGCGCTGCTGGCTATAGGGGCCGAGTTGTCCAACGCTGCATCCCTGCGGCGGCAAGTCGGTAAATCCTCCAGCACCACCGCCGGCGCAGGGGTTCCGGCGTCCTGCACCGTAGCTCCTCCTCCTTTTGTTGGGGACCTTGACATTCTGGAGCTCCTCCTGAATGGGTCTTCATCGGTGGGGGGGGGGCCCCCCGCTGATCTGTCCATTTAGCTCCCGATCACCAGATCTGGCAGCACTGTTGGTTTACGATGAGTTGTCAGCTCCACCGGCTGATTTAACAGATGGGCCTCCCACCGCGAAAAATGCGACCAAGAAAAGAACAAAATGAGAAATTGTCTTTTGGACAATTATTCTTGCTTAAACACTTGCTTTTTGGTTTGGTTCGCTAAGCTGAACCATTACACGTTCCCACGATGTAGTATAGGCTTGTTATAGCTGGGCTATCTCCGTATTTACAATTTTTATCGCGCTGCGTTTGTAAACACGTCCGTATTAATCAAAAGCTTTTAAAGCTCTCCACAGTACTCCTTACTTCCACCCAGCCATCTGTCACCATGGAGCGCATTCTCGGCGATGTTTCTCACCGCCATAAGTGCGTGCAGGGTGCTTCTGCCCTTCCGAAATCCGTGCTGCTGCGTACCTAGTCCGTTGCTGCTCTCCGTGATCACCTCTATTCGGGCATACAGGATGTGCTCGAATAGCTTGCCCACGATATCCAGTAGGCATAGCGGGCGGTAGCTAGTTGCGGCGTGTGCTGATCCCTTGCCTTTCGGCAGCAGAACTAATTTCTGACTTTTCCACTTCGTCGGAAAGACCCCTTCCAAGAGACACTGCTGGAAGGTTTTCCTGAATATATCGGGTCTATTTAACGCCGCTGCCTTGACGACTGCTGCAGGTATTCCATCCAGGCCAGGAGCTTTGTTGGGCTTGATTCGCTTTGCTGCTTCCACAACTTCTAGGTCTGTAATGCTCGGGAAGTCAAAGGGGGTGGGGTTCTACTGCTGTTGGCCACCATACAGTGGTCTGCCTTGGGAGGAGTTCTGCTACTATGCTAGCCAGAACATCCGGGTCAGTTGGGGTTGCCTCTCTCTTCTTTAGCTTGTTGGCTACGAGTTTGTAGGCAAGTCCCCAGGGCTCTTTATCCACGGTATCTAGTAGTTCCTTATAGGCCCGCGCTTTGGCAGCCAATATGCCGTGCTTAAACTCGGAGCGTTTTCTTCTAAAAGCCTCCACGAGTTCTGCGTGCTGGCTGCTGCCTCTGGTTCGTTGCGCCCTTCTTCTTACCCTTAGGCATTCCGAGCGAAGCTTGCTTAAGTTGGCGCTCCACCAATACACTGGTGGCTTGCGCTGCTCTTTTTTCTTCCTGGGCATGGTTGCATCGCACGTTGCCTCGAGCATCTTCATGAGGTCGGTTGCCATTGAATCTGCGTGTCCATTTGGGATTCGAAACGAGTCGATTTGATATGACAGCATATCTTCGTCGATCTTCCTCGAGTCCCAGGCTTGCCCGACAGATCCTCTCTGCCGCCTCCAAGTCGTGCCCTTCGGTAGGATGCCGAAGGAAATCAGCTCGTGGTCACTTAGTGTTACAGTGTCGTGGACCGTCCAGCTCGCGTTGGCCACTAACCCTCTGCTGACGTAGGTGATGTCGATATAGGACGAGCCCCTATCGTTGTTGAACGTTGGTTTGCAGCCGTCGTTTAGCAATACCAAGTCCAACATGAGCATTGTGTTTATTACTGCTTGTCCTCTGGGATTCGATATCCTGCTGCCCCATTCTACTGCCCATGCATTGAAGTCGCCCGCGATGATCTTCGGGCCGCGCCCTCTCGCGTGGCTGCCCAGCACTTCCATCATCTCCTCGAACTGTTCTGGGGTGTCGCTAGGGGGGGCGTAGAAGCTGTAAATATGC
Organism: Drosophila vallismaia; assembly: GCA_035047325.1. NCBI lineage: Eukaryota > Metazoa > Arthropoda > Insecta > Diptera > Drosophilidae > Drosophila > Drosophila vallismaia. Next base: position 1,010,239 of record JAWNPU010000044.1, read on the forward strand.
ACTCCTTTTATTCTCGCATATGCTATTCCGCGCATCGGCGAGGCCGCCAATTCCTGTATGTGCAGGTTGCTGCAACACTTGATGGCTGCTGTACCGGTCTCGTCCAGTATCATTGTGGGGTTGCCACGGACGGGGTAATAGGGTTCGCTCAAAAGCATGATGCGCTCCTTGCGCTCCGCCGCAGTTTGAGCCAGGAGGCTCTGAGCAGCTGCGCAATGGTTAACATTCAGCTGGACAATCTTAATTTGCTCCTGCATTATGGTGGGACTTCACTTCTTTAAGGCTGGCTCTGTATGTCGGGCACGCGAAACAGCTCGTCGGGTGGTTTTTATCCACTTCGTCGCTGCATAATAGGCACTTTGGTGATACCACGCATCCCCTTGTGTCCTCGTTCGCCGCATCGCAGGCAGCAGTCTGATCGATCGATCTCCTTGCAGGTCGTTGCTCGATGTCCGTAGCCCAGGCACTTGTAACATCTCGTGGGCCGGACGTCCTGGATGATGCGGCACCTTAACCAACCCACGGTTACCGTGCCCTTCGCTAAGACCGCAATCGCCTCATTAGCGTTCATCAGGACCGAGGCTATCTGAGTCCCATCCCGCATCCTACGTAGTCCTTTGATGTCCTCTGGTTTCAGCAGGATGCCTTGAAATTGGGAGACCAGGCAGCTGTGGAGATCATCTGCTGTCGTGGCCTCGTCTAGTCCACTGCAGGATAGTGCTATTCTTTGCGTACCCGTACGAACCGAAGCCAAGTCTTTTAAAGTTGCTTCCAGCTCAGTCTTAAATTTGGGGACGCTGTTTCCCATCTACCTCCAGCAGTAGTTCCCCTTGCTGAGTTCTACGGACGTTGCGAACATGTTTGCCCAGTTCGCTGAGGTTCGGGTCCGCTTTCAGTTTCCGGAGCATTTGCGCATACGAGGCATCTCCCGTCTTCTTTAATATAAGTGCCTCCGGGTTTTTCTTCGTTTGCCGTGCGACGGCACGCTGATAACGTCCTTTCCCTTCTGAATACTCCAATTGGTAGCGCTGTTGGCTACAGGGGCCGAGTTGTCCAACGCTGCATCCCTGCGGCGGCAAGTCGGAAAATCATCCAGCACCACCGCCGGCGCAGGGGTTCCGGCGTCCTGCACCGTAGCTCCTCCTCCTTTTTGAGAGTGCATTACAGAATATGTTCTCAACCGCTGACACAAAAAACCGCTCTGCTTATATTCATGCTTCGCCGTTGGCCGAGGTATTAAATTGATATATGCCGATATGCTGATAAATTCCTATTAGAAATCTATTCATTCTCGTCGAAGACTGAAATACTGCCGAAAGGTTAATAGCAGCCGAAAAACATCATGACATCTGCAAATCTTAAAAACACAATACCACCAAAATCTGAATAACTGCAAAGGCACTGTTTACGTCTCTTATTTAAATAATGTAAAAAAATTTTCAAATAACTAAAAGAACAGAAAGTAGTCGAAGTATGAAAATACTCGCGACAAATACACGGCAAAACATCTTCGACTTGAGTTGTCCAGCTCACTTTTGACAGATACAACCTACCAACAAAAATACAAATCTTTTTAAACATAGCAAGAGTCAAAAAACACATTCTAGTCCCGATGATGTGAAAAAAACTGCCAACTTCTAGGGAATACTGCCAGACACTGCAAACGCAATACCATTTGTGATCCTTGAACCAAGATCACTCCCTCCTTATATAGTAAAAAAAAAAATAAAAAAAAAAATATGTAGTAGCATTATAAGAAACTAACCTTACCAACAACAACACAATTTTTCGTACACCCAAACAATAATTTAAACGCATCACCTCCCAAGGTCAGCCATGGAGTAGCTCTACTTATATCTTAAGATATTTAACACAAGCTAATAAATTTCCAATTCAACATCGCTGGAGTGATCTTCTACAAAGTAAAGCTCCGTTTATAGTATTAATTATATATGTATATGCCAAACAGATAATTTCGTTGAACAAGATTTTCTGTATCTGGTCAACAATTGCAAAAAATGGAGATGTAAACGCATGGCACCAGCTTTGGGGCTCTTCATCAATTAGCCAAAGGGAAAATGCAATTGCAAATTTTGTCCGAAATTATCAACTTTATAGTACTGAATAAAAGAACCCACACACTCCATTACATACAAAATATTTACAAATGTACCAGCACTAAACCTAAACGCATTCTTGTCAACATTCAATCCAATGATCCACACGGAAGCGATCACTTTCCGATATTCATACAGCTATTTCCAAAAACACACACACCTTTAACTTTTTGAACTTATAGATACAATCTTCACTTAGCAAATTTTGGAGTTTTTCCAAGCTATCATTAATAAAAAATCACACAAAACATATGACTAGCATTACAACATGTAACAATGTACAACACATAACAATGTAATATAAAAAAAGATACGCTAAATTAAAATTTGAACAAAAAAAATGACCAAAAAAAATTTTTTTGCAAAGTTAACTAAAGACATTAACCATAACACCACGCCCTTTTTACCATTACAGGAGTTAGAAAAAACACTCACGTCCACTCATAGAACTCGACATGCCTCGACATTAAAGAATCTACTCCCGAATATGACAAAATTAATTTTCAAATACTAAAAAAAATCCCAAATGCCATGAAAAATAAACTTATAAACTTATCATTCCGCATCAGTGGAAAATTGCAATAGTAATCCAGGTTAACAAACAAAACAAACAGAAAAACCTGCTAAATATCAATATCATTTCTGACCTGTACATAAAAAACTTAACAAAAAATAATATCAAAAAGAATCATGTGGATCCTCAACCAAGAACACCCACTCTTCAAATCAATATGCATACAAAACAAGCAGATGTACAATAGACAAACTATTATAATTGGATAATTATATCTGCAACAACCTTGCAATAAAAAACCATATATTCATAGTTCCAATCAAAATGAAAAAGCCTTCGACAGAGTATGAGCTCACTGAATCCTGCAGAAACTTCACGAATAAAATTTCGGCTCTAAAATATCCAATTTTATGCACAGCTACCTTAGAAACCGTAGATTTTGTGTAAAAGTAAAGAAGTCAAAGAAGATACACCTCATAACGGCATTCCACAAGGATCCGCATTAGAAAGCAATCAACAAATTGGAGATGATAACCAAGAAAAACTGTGACCAGAGCAGTGAAGCCGAGAAAAGTTGCGTAGCAGACACCAATAGAACGCTACAAGAACTAGTTCAATTGCTTACGCTGAAAATTCAAATCGACGAAAAAAGCAAAAATGATTGTACAATTGCGCAAAAATAACCCATACGTCTAAGTTGTTTTAGATTTACGGCTATGCTGACCTAAAGATGCGACGATGTACATGCCGAGTTGCGTGAACGCCGTAAACACAAAAAAGAGTCGTTCCACGAGTATGTGCTCCATATAAGAAAGATTGCGTCGCTAGGAGCTATTGACTCACTGTCAATAATACGCTACGTTGTGGAAGGGTTGCAGCTGCAGAGCAATTTTAAGTACACCCTTCATAATCGGAAATCTTTTCGTGAGCTGCAGGACCAGTACGAAGTATATGAACGGGTAGCTGAAAAATCAAAAGTGGAAAAGAAGTCGTTCCAGCCGAACCGGAAATAACCGCCCAACAGTACACAAAGGAAGAACCACTGCTTCAACTGCGGTTCTGTTGACCATCTAAGGAAGGATTGCCAAGTAGCCACAAAATGTTTCCGTTGCAGCCAAAGCGGTCACATATCTAAAAATTGTCCAACAACAGCAGCTTCAGCAGGAATAAATGTTACACAAAATGAAAAGCGATTCAAAACAGTAAGAGTAAACAACGTAAAGGTGACGACCAAATGCATAACGTTCAGCTGCAGAGTTACATGTTGAATATACGTATTTTGCAACTCGCCAGCTGCATTTATGCGATTTGTAAATTTCGTATTTCTAAACCTGCTGAGTCAAGATGTGCTAGAGCTTTATATGAATAATATTATAATCCATGGAGCAACCGTCGACGAATGCTTGTCAAAAATGTAGTTGGTTTTTTCAACAGCTACGGTCTCAAAATAAAGTGGAAAAAATGTCATTCTCTGAAAACTACAGTGAATTTTTTTGGACATTTTGTTCAAGACGGATATGTGTGGCCAGGAGAAGAGAAGACGAATGCTGTTAGTAAATTTGCTTTGCCGACGAATATTAAAGCCGTACAGTCGTTTTTTGAACCTACTGGATTTTTTTCGCAAATTTATAAAAAGCTTTTCAGAAGTTGCTAGGCCGTTGACTAATCTGTTGCGTAAATATATAGCTTTTCAAATGAAAGCTGAATTTCAGGCTTTTTAAAATTTTAAAAATGCTCTAATTCAAGAACTATTCAAGAACAATGAATAAAACTGTCCAACAAAGCTATGGGATACCACGCTTGCAGCAAAAAGTAATAGAAGTTGTTAAAAAATGCATAAAGTGTAACATTTACAACAAAAAGTTTTGCAAGAAGGAGGGATTTCCGAGTTGCATAGATAAAGGAGATAAGCCGCTTTAAACGCTTTACGCAGATCACATGGGTCTTATACCATAGACGCTACTTGTAAGCAGTACAAATATATTTTTGCTATTGCTGATGCATTCTCCAAGTTTGTATGCCTTTTTCCCACAAAGGCAACCAGCTGCGAAGAGACTCTTAAGAAATTAGAAATTCGGTGCAACACGTTTGGAAATCCAGCGCGAATCAGCAGCATAACATTCCGAGGAGCTGCATTCACGTCGAACATGTTTGAGTAGAACGCCAAAGAGAATAGCATTGAGCATATACAAGGTGCGTTCCAAAGTAAACAGGACTTTTAAAAAATAGACAGAACAAATGGTTTTATCGGCAAAATCAATTAATTTTATTCAAAATAGTCTCCTCCTGCTTCAATACAGCTTTTTGCACGGTCCAAAAGTTTGTCGAACGAGTGTTTTAGCTCGTTGCCCGGTATGGCCGCCAGTATGCCGGTGCAAGCCTTTTGAATGGCCTCCACGTCTGCATAACGATTTCCTTTCATCGGCAAATGCATTTTTCCGAAAAGGTAGAAGTCGCACGGTGCCATATCAGGTGAATACGGCGAATGATTGATCGTTAAAATGTGATTTTTGGTCAAATAAACGGTCACAAGCGTCGATCGATGAGACGGCGCATTATCGTGCAACAAACGCCAACTTCCATCTTCATATTGAAAACACCACGTTTCGTCACCAGTCACAATCTTGTAAAGGAAGTTTGGGTCTTTTTTTACCTCTTTAATGATGTCCTTCGAATGTTGAATTCTGAGCAATTTTTGGTCGTCAGTCAATTTGTGCGGAACAAACCGTGCACACACCTTTTGTAAGCCCAAATGTTCGGTCAAAATGCGATAAATCGATGTTTTGGAGATATTCAATTCTATTTCCATGAATTTCAATGATGATTTCGGCTGATTTTTTATGAATTCACGCACAGTTTCGATGGAATTTTCGGTGATCACGGATTTTGGTTGGCCCACATGTTCATCGTCATTTATTTCCTCACGACCACTTTGAAAACGTTGAAACCACTCGTGCACTCTGCTACGGGATAGGCAATCATCGCCAGAAACTTGTTTCATCAATTGAAACGTTTCGATAAAAGTTTTACCAATTTTAAAACAAAATTTAATGTTGGCTCTTTGCTCGAAGCTCATTTTCGCACCGATGACAAAAAAGTACTGACACTTAAAACGCAATAACTTCGCTTCAAATAGATGTAATGTTATGAAGGATAGCAGATTCTAACGCACTAGTCGACATATGGATGACGCCACTAGAGGGCGCTAGATTCAAAAAGTCCCGTTTACTTTGGAACGCACCTTGTATGAAGTACAACAGGATTTCTCAGGGGGAACGGTCAAATTGAACGAGTTAATAGTGACGTACTTCATCGTTGCAAAATTGTCTGGTTGTTTGTACCAACCGTGCAGAAAGCTATAAACTCCAATGAGCATGCGTCGACTCCATTTGAACTGATGTTTGGGGTAAAGATGAACAATATTCCAAGCCAAATGAGGCATAACGCTAAATACAAAATACAGCGGGCACGATATTTGTATAAAAATCATTACGATACAAAAAGAGCATTTAGAATCGGAGATTTTGTCGCAATACGTCGCACCCAATTTGTGGCAGGGAAAAAGTTGGCCAGCGAGTATATGGGGCCGTACGAAGTAACAAAAATAAAGAGAAACGGCCCATATGATGTCCGAAAGGGAGCAGGTGTTGAAGGCCCTAACCAAATATCCACAAGTTGCTATTTTATGAAGCTATGGAAGTTTGTGGTGGACAACGAAAACGAGGTGTCATCAGGTAGTGATGAATAATCAGAATGGCCGAATGTAAGAATACTAACGGCGGGATGGTTGGCAGAGGCGCACATGTCAGCAGTACCGCAGTATAACAGTAATATAAAAGTCGAGGATCAACAGTAACAAGAAGTCAGAAAGCAAGAGTCAAGTAGTCGTACAGTACAGTCGTTGAGCAGTCGTCGGGACAGAAGTCGTAAAGCAGCATCTCGTGGATCATCTCAGTCGTATTAAACTTACATTTCATACACCTTAACCTTTTTTTTGTATTATATTCTTGGACCGAACGTAGAATAAATATAATCACTGATATAATTCTACATATATGCTGATGACCTTTGCCTCATTTTCGTCTTAAAATAAGGAGAGTAATCTAAAAACTAAAAATTTTAGGATTTATCTTTGACACTAAACACTCCTGAGACGAACAGATAAAGAAATTAATAAAATCACTTAACACTAGATTGACACTAAATTACAGATACATATCTAACATACTATAACTCCCAAAACATAAAAAAGATACAACACCCAACGAAATATACCGTTACCTTGGAATAGCACGTTTCCTTGGGGAACACCAGCGTCTATAGCGCGGTCGTCGGACATCTCACAGGAAAGGTTCTGTAGTAGAGATACGACATCAGGAAAGTGTAGATGTTACGGGGATGTATTGTTTTAATTTTGAACAATAATCCATTTAGCCAGACCTTGTCAAAAGCCTAAGAGACATCCAAAAATAATGCTTTGCACTGCATTCCCGTTTTTTTGAAAGCAGATCGAATTTCTGATGTTATTCGATTGACTTGTTCAATAGTTCCATGTTTCTCTTAAAAATCGAACCGACGCGCTGAAAAAAGGTTGAGTTTCCTCCAATAGGGGGCTATTGGGATCATCAGACATTTTTCAAGTAGTTTCGAGAGACAATAAAATAGGGTTATAGGCCTGTACGATGAAGGAAAATGAATGCTAAGCATATGATCGATTTTATCCATCTCTGAATAGTACACGAGTTTTGTAATAGCGTTAAAAAGGAATGAACTGTGCATACAGCACAGTATGGAAGCTCGATAATAATCTTTGGATCTATTAGATCACAAAATGCGAACTTGGTTTTAGTTTATCTTTTATGATTTTAGATATAATTTATTCGCTTGAAATTCGATTGGCTTGGTCGTCGCCTGTTACCGTCGATAATACAAAAGAACTTGTAGCAGGGTTCGGCTGGAACACACGTTGAAGATGCGTTGCAAATGTAGTAGCTCTATCGTTATCGCTGCAGGCCCATTCACCAGTTTCATAATGGAGATATAGTTTCTGCCGGTGTTGTTAAACTTGGATGAGCTTTCCATAGTAAATTTGAGTTGGGCGTTTTAAGCTTCTTCCTTCAGCGCATTGGAAAGGTTTTGTGAGGCATTTTTGAATCTTTTTTTTGCGATTGGTGATCTATGAGCTTGCCACTCCCGTAGCATACGTCGTTTTTCAAGAATAATCAACCTGTTAGCAACCTGGGGGGAAATAACACCTCAACACTGGGGTGTAATAACACCTCAATTCAATAAAATTCCATATTTCTAGAGACGGCTTGAAGACAAGTATACATTGGAGGGGGTGGAGTGAACAACAATAAAGTTACCAATAAGTAAATGCTAACAACATTGCACCCCAATTTATTTCGTTCAATAATCCTATCCTACCAATCTTCCTAATTACTTGGGCGCGTCGAGATGGTAATATAAACTTTTTGAATCTTTTTTTTTTTGTAAAATATTTATTAAGGCAACCGGGGTCACCAGAGACCTCTTTATTTATTTTATTTTTTTTATAGCCTTACTAGCTTTTATTTCAACACAAAGGGCGCGCCGGACACTAGACACTTGCCTAGCCCAATACTTGTAAAGAATTAAAAATACATATAACAATTGGAATAAATAATTGTAGTTAATTGAACTAAATAAATGTAGTCTGCGACTGGAGTGGTTTTTAATCTCGTCAAAGACTGAGGGCAGCTTGAGATCTTTGTGCAGTGACGAGTTACGAATGTACCACTCGCATCCGGTGATCAATCTGAGTGTTTTGTTTTGGGTCTGATAGCCATTGCGGCGGACATGCCCATCACCCGATCTCGGAACCTCACAGTAGCCACATATGCAGATGACACCGCCTTCCTAGCCTCCGCACAGATACCCAGGAAGCATCAGCCATCGTACAGAGACAACTGGATGCTCTCGATACATGGCTAAAACGATGGAAAATCGTGGTCAACGCGGAGAAATCCCACTCAACCTTCGCATTTCGCAGGGGGAGTTGAGATTTCATCCACCTTGTGCGTAGGCGTCTCTTTTCACGGATTAGAAGCTGGATCGCGTTGGTGATCGGGATACCTGATGCTACCATGTGGGGCCACCTGCGACAAGACAGTTCACCTCATTGCTCAGGGTATCCTGAATAGCCTTTCTCCCCTCAATTGGTAGCAGTGGTATTCGTAGTGCTCGTCATTAAGCCACTTGCCAATAGTTTTGGAATGAAATGTAATTCAGCTTGTATCTTACTGAATTTCAAATTCGAATGATTGCATATACGACCACCACCTATGAACCCTCGGGGTCAACTCAGCCTTCGTACGAGAAGCTTTCTATGAATTGCAATCTGTAAACACAACAATGTGACGACCATGCAAATAATGACGAAAGTATTTAATGGAGTTGTAAACAGCGAGTGACTCTATTTGGTATGAATGACAATGCAACTTATTTTATGTAACTGTCAAGAACTACATGGAACAATATTTCGAATGAACGTTCGCATATCAGAACATTTGCCAATATTTGTAAAGTGCTACTAGTCGTATTTCCACCGATTCCTCTTAAAATAATTATATTACTCATTCTACATTACTCATAAGCGAGCACTCAGCTCCGGAATCAAAACAAAATTGGAACAAATCACCAAATTGCAGCAATGCCCCTACAGGCAGTACAGATGTTGACGTCTTTGACATGTCCCTCTTTCCCGCAATTGTAACAGGTGACGGTAGATCGGTCCTCCCTTCTGCATAGCCAGATTGTTGTTTCTTAGGTTGTTGGTGTTGACCAGCCGCTCTTTAGCGACATTCCTGCCTCCTGTGACCGGGCTTTCCGCAATTATAACATCTGATGAGCGAAAAGGACTTCGCTCGTTTTCCCGGCGGCGCTGATGTGTTGTCGTTTGAAGACTGGCCCTGGCTAGTGTCAAACGAGTAAGCTTTCAGTTGTTGATGCAGCTTGTTTCGAGTGTTGATGTCAGCAGTGAAGACCAAACTTCGCAATCGCTTGTCGATTTCAGCTGCATGTGCCAGCGCAAAGGAAACTGCAACTGTGTTCCACGTTCAGTGACTTCCAACTGGCCATAAGTGAAGTCACCATTCGGCTTGCTTATAATGACAGGCATTCTTCTCCTGCGGGACGTCCGTTTAGCAGATGCATAACAGTTGCAGCCGAAGTCTCCGTTCCAGCAAAGTGTTGCAGAAACAATTCTTTGAACTGCGTCCATGTTATCCCAGGGAAGCAACTATTTTCAAGTATAAGTGTTGGCGATACCACTTCTGATGTCGGACATGTTGGTGGATTATATTCCGATTCGGACTCTGAATCACTGCCCTGCATGGCCTTGGCGTCGCGTTTTCTTCTTTCTTTCTTTGGTTGGGAGCGTGGCATGTCTGTTTCCTTTTACTTTCCTTCATCAAGTGATGAAATCAACTCTGTGCATATACCTACCACGCATCATGACGAAATGCGATTCCTTTGCATACACACATACCATCGCACAGTGTTATCACACCATGCTCATGCACACAATACTAATGCATAATCAACGGTACTTAATCGGTACCTCCTTTTCACACAGACGTCTCCGACACAGACGCTCCCTCCCCTTCGCCCATACTCGCGGTCAGACTACGTTAGGTAGCAACTACAAATAGTTGTCTACCACGCTCGAGCATACAGAGGGAGAATACAGAGAGAAAGAACATTGCAAACGAGATAAGGAGACTGTCGCCATGCCACTCTGGCGGCAATGCTCGTTGCAATTTGAATTTGAAAATAATCTGTTACAATGTTCGTTATAATTTGAATTTGAAAATAATCTGCGATATATATATGTATATATGTAAAATTGATTATTATAATTATGTTTATTTATATTAAATGTAAGTTTTATTTTTATTTATATGATGTGGAAACACAAAGACAATATAGAAGATTTAACGACCGCGACCGGACTGCTCGCGACTGCTGTCTGCCGAAGACGGTCTTGCTTTATTAGCGTCGTTGCTACGCGACGCATTCTTCTTCTGTGTAACCATTGCAACAGCAACGGGACAGCTCTTTCTTCTTACCTTCGGCTCTCTTGATCGTCCTCATCTGCCCCAGCTGATACATTTTCGTCATTCTCTGCTCTGGCCCAGCTAATAAATTTTCGTAATTTTTTGATACGAATCGCTACAACTTCATGTTGTCGTAGCTAGTTCAAGTTACGTTTGGTCCCTCGATGTTTGCTGCCTTTCTGACGGTTTTACGTACGGAGGATCTACTGCAACATCGTATATCGAAGCATACTCCTGCAAAGCTTTGCCTTCGTCTTCGTACTTATAAAATGTATAGCCATGTTTATTTGAAATCATACGGAATCTGGAGATAAAGTCATTGCCCAATATGAGATCAGAATCGATACTCGAACCAGAGACTACTAAAAATTGCTGATCTGCCTCCAGCTAGTCAACCTCAATTAGAGCAAGAAACTGTTAATCGGACTTTGTTATTTTTTGTTACCAAGGCCACACAACATAGTTACCGTGTTTTTTATTTGAATGTCTTTCAATCGATTCACAACACTTTCTCTGAATTAAGTAACATCAGCTCCCGAATCAAACAGGGCATAAATTGGAAGTCCATTTATTTTAACCAATTTTGTACGCTCCCTTGTTGATGATTCGAACGTTCTTTACTTCATTAGGACAATTATGAGAAATGTGTCCTTCTTGATTGCAATGAAAGCAAATGAACGCATTTTGTGACAACTGTACAATCTCTTCGCTTATGTTCCGCTGAGCCGCAATTAAAACAGTGTACTTCTTAATGTTTTCGGCAACCGGTTTCGGCTTTTTCTCATGCTTCTTTTCGTCACGAGTGAGGCGTTCATAAATATTGAATTCATTTTTTTATTGTATTTGTATTATTTTATTGTATATTTGTATTTGTATTATATTTTAAGACTTACAACGGAATATTGAGTACGCATACTCGTTTTTAATTTCGAGACCATTTATTATATAATTTTCCTCTGCCTGTATTTATTTCCGTTTGTCCGTGAGATCATATGCTTTTGCATTTTTTGTGTATAATATGAACCATTTTTTCATTGGCATTGTTTTTCAGTCCACTGACTGAATTATAGAATTACTTATTACTGAATTATTTTATCAAAACTGTCGACGTTTATTTTAAATTTTTTCCTTCTTTTCTCTTTAATTTCAAACTTTAATGTTAACAGCTGTAACATTTACTCAATTTTACACTCAACGGCATTCACAGCAACCCTTGTTTCTCTTTCCGACATCGTGGTGCTTGAGTAAATGTTACAGCTGTTAACAGCTGTTTGGACCACCCAAATACGTCACTATATACATAAATATATATATACATAAATTTATGTATATATATATTTATGTATATATAATATATAGTGACGTATTTGGGTGGTCCAAACCGGCCACTTCAATTATTTCAAAGAAATATGAACAGTAATGCACTTAAGTCATTTCCATAATGTATCCCATCTGCGCAGCATGCGTTTTTAATAAACAATTCTTTGGCAGCGGCACTTAGCCCTTCTTGTAAACATCCTAAAGCCTGACCTTAGCAGACCTTGACTGCTCTCTTTGAATCTTTTCCTAATCTTAAGATCCAAGAGCAATGCTCTCCCGAAATACAAATATTGTTAAAACACTGAGGCTTCTCCTTAATCCAATATACTTTTGATTTTTAGTCTTAAGCTGATATCCGAATAAAGAAGTTCAATAAAAACCTTCGTTAAATAATTCATCTCAGCGTTGTCCTTAGTCAACTGGCGGGACATTTATTCGACTCAATAAAAACTATTACAACTATTTTACTGGCGCAGTCGGTAGGATACAAAAAGTATCCGAAAAAAGAACCTTCGAGTGGAAAATAAGTTAAATTTTATAATCCAGTGCTCGAAACATTTCCCAACATAAATTCGTGAAAACTCTTCAAATTGGATTATAATTCCAATTCGGTTATCCAATAAAAAGTGGAAGTGAAATACGAAAACAACAACATTAAATCCAAAAGGCAATTAACTGTTAAAACCAGCATATATAATTTTGAGAAAGTTAAGTTAAACAAACTTTTATCCTTTCATAAAAAAATAACAATAAATTAAAGCAATTTAATAATACAACACCAAAATTAAAACTTCACACCTTCGTCAGCAGAGTGGACTAACAGAGTGGTAATTTCACTCTACCAATCTAATGATGCCCGACAACAGAGGATTCTACTTGGAGCCATCGAAAGGAACTTGGAAGGACAGGTAACACTAGTGTTGTGTCGTTCGTGAACGAACGAACTAAATTGAACTATTTACCAAACTGAATGTTAGTTCAATATAGTTCACTTAGTACAATATAGTTCACTTAGTTCAATATAGTTCATTTAGTTCAATATAGTTCACTTAGTTCTACAGTAGTATTTTCTACAGTGTTTCTGCAGGGGTCCCACAAGGATCTGTGCTTGGACCGATCCTGTGGAACATTATATACAATGGAATCCTGGGCATCAACAGGCTCTTAGGAGCTGAGCTACATTGCTTTGCGGACGATGTGGCAATAACTGCAGTGGCCAAGACAATAGCAGTCCTTGAAGAGAAGTGCAACGCGACAATTACTATGGCCATCGACTGTCTAGAGAGAGCCGGCTTAGCAATTGCGGCGCACAAGACCGAGGCAGTCCTACTAAGCAGCAGGAAGAAGGTGGAACGAATGGTGATCGCGGTCAACGGGACACAGGTGGCATCACAAGACTCCATAAAATACCTGGGAGTAATGATAGACCACAGGCTAGCTTTTAAGGATCATGCTAGCTACGCAAGCAGGAAAGCAGCTTATCGAATAAGCTGATTAATTTTCGCATACATTTAAAACTACGGTTTACAATTTTGTGTGTTTCTATGGCTTCAAAACGAAAGCATAGCAAAGTTAGGAATTTCTTTGATTCAGTGGATGAGAAGAGTGCTAAATGCAAATACTGCAAAACTGTGCTTAGTGTGTCTGGTGGATCGCAAGGAAACTTATCGCGTCACCTTAAAAATAAGCACCCAGTAGCTAACAAAGAAAGCCGACAGGAAGCAAATGTAAACATAATATTTTGATTTATTTATTTAAGTAGGCTTACTAAATTCTTGATTTCTTTTAACATAGACTCCTCAGATAATTGGACCCCAACAGCAAGTAATAACTTCGTTCATTCAACGACCACCGGCTGCCTGAAGAGCTGAGAAAATTGATAAGCAACTAGTTCGTATGATTGCAAAAGGTCATCATGAATTGCGAATTGTAGAAGAGCCTGATTTCAAGCAGCTCATAGATGATGTGTCTAATTGCACCGGATACAAGATGCCCACTCGAAAAACGCTGTCCACCGTGCTTCTTCCAAAGCTTCGGGACGAAATTGTTGGTAGCGTCAAAGAAAAAATGGAGCTGGCATCTGCAGTTTGTTTGACAACGGATTGCTGGAACTCTCTTGCAAATGAAAGTTATATTGCTGTTACAGCTCATTTTATTGAGAGTGAGGCGAGAGTGAGCATGCGAGGCATTCGTTGAGCAGCACAGTGGTCAAAATCTGTGCGCTTTTTCACAAAAAATATCAGAAAGATGGAGTATACAGAACAAAATATCTGCTGTGGTTTCCGATAATGCTGCAAATATTGTCAATGACATTAAAACAGGAAATTGGCCACATACTTGTATACCATGTTTTGCACATAGCTTGAACCTAATTGTGCAAAAAGGACTCAGCGAAATCAGGGTTGTACAAAACAAAGTCAAATTAATTGTGGAGTTTTTCAATTGTAGCACTTTCGGCCTTAAGAAGCTAAAGTCAAATCAAACCCAATTGAACTTGCCCGATCTCAAATTGATTCAAGATGTGTCAACTCGTTGGAACTCAACTTTTAAAATGCTAGAAAGGCTTGTTGTGTTGAAAGATGCTCTTATATTAACACTTTCTAATCTGCGTCCTGAATTAAACTTATGTCAGAATGAGTGGGCGATAGTAGAAGAGTTACTGCCTATATTAAAACCATTCATGAAGGTAGCAGAAGAAATATCAGCAGAAAAGAATTTAACCCTTTCAAAGGTTATAGTTCTTGCTATTTTGCTACAGAACTGTTTGAATAGAAAAACGCCTAAGGATAAATGTGTTGCTGCACTTGTTGCAGTTCTAAAAGCTGAGATGAATCGACGATTTTGCAAGCTGGAAAGTAATGAACTCTACGCAGAGAGTAACATTTTAGACCCCCGATTTAAAGGTTGTTGGTTCAAGTCGAAAGAAGAATACGAAACAGCTGTTAGTAATCTTAAAAGGAAAGTAACTCTAGTTCGTATCAACAGCGAAAATTATGAATTCGAATCACCTGCGTTTGAAACTAATTCAGCCAATCAGAGTTCGGTTTGGTGTGATTTTGACAGTGAGTTCAAGAACACGATAAAGGCTGCAAACACTACCGGTTCTGCCGAGAAAGAGATCGAAAAATACCTCGAAGAAGAATTTATACCGAGGACTGCTGTCCCTTTGGTTTGGTGGGAACAAAGAAAGAAATTGTATCCGCATCTATAAGCGACCTTAAGCGACTATGTCTTATGGCTACATCAGTTCCTTGCGAACGCCTATTTTTAAGTGCTGGGGAAATCATCCGAAAAAGACGGATGCTACTAAAACCTAATAAAGTGGAAAATTTAATGTTCCTTCATAGCAACATGTAGATGGATCACAGGTATAAACATAATTTTATCATATGTTATTGAAAATGTTCCCTAATAAACTTCTCTATTCTCTTTTCAGAAATCAAATTAATGTATTAAAATTACTATATTATCTGTTTGTAAACTCATTATTATTTCTTATTTTCATTATGTATAAGTGTTTTTCACATAAATTGAATAAATAATATTAATTTTCAATGACAGCATCGTATGAAATAAATTCATAACATTTTTTTTTTCTGAAGCACCTTTAAGCAAGTTTAAACAAGTAAGGAAGCAGCAGTCAAGTTTCCCGACAAAATACCCTGTACCCTTAGACATGCTTACAATTTATTTATTTAGTATCAATAAATAAATGAAAGAATATTCTATTATAAAAGAAAATATGTTTCGTGTGTCATAAAGCCATACACATTTCGCTGCCGACGTCGCAGTCGTATTTTGCTGCGCTTCTGCTTCCCTTGCCATAGATTTTGCATGTGGCATACGTTCCGTGTTTCTTATCCGATTTGGTTCAAATTAAAAAATTAGATAGCTTTTATAAGCACCAACGCATATATTTTGCACAGCATTAGGTTAATAATTGTGGGCGTGGCAGTTTTTTGCGATTTGCGGGGTAGCGGGGAGTGATATCAAAATAAAACAACAAACTTGTACTGCGTATGTTAATTACCTATCCAACGATATATGGCACATGTCTGTAGCTCTTGTAGTTTCTGAGATCTAGGCGTTGATACGGACAGACAGACGGACAGACGGACGGACGGACAGACGGACATGGCTATATCGACTCGGCTGTTGATGCTGATCAAGAATATATATACTTTATGGGGTCGGAGATGCTTCCTTCTGCCTGTTACATACATTTGCACCATATTATGATACCCTTTTCACACATTTTCAATGGGTACAGGGTATAAAAATGAACGATTGAACTAAATGAACGAACTAGTTCATTGATTTTAAGCGAACGAACGAACTTATTCCTCAAATTGAACTAGGATTACCCAACACTAGGTAACACGGTCTTTGGGACTTCCGAACATCGAAGATTGGCCTACCCTCAAATCAAGACTCATCGTGGAATTTAGAACCCAAACACCAAACTACAAACTTCTGGAGAACTTTAGGGAGACACCATACAAAGAAAACCTAAGAGCATTCTGCGAAGAAGCGGAAAGACGAAGTCAATTATTAATTTGAGAGGAACTACATACCCTCAACTACAACAACCCTCTACATCTAAAAATACTAACTTCCCGATTACTAAACTAAGACCATCGGACAGTGAACAAACTAAAATGTCCATTGACGAAATGAGATTCCAAGACGCGCATGAATTTGAACAAATCCAACCTAAATATTACGAACAGCAGTATTATGACCAAAATCAATACAATCCATATCAAAATCATGGGTTCATTAATGAAGAGCAACAACAAGTCCAACCCGTCCAAATTAATGACGAACAAAATCAAAATAACTCTGAACCAAACGAAAATATTTGGTCAACAGCGCTGGACAACACGAATATATAGAAATAGCATACAAAGGTTGCACATACAAATTCCTTCTAGACACAGGATCCACAATTAATATGATCAATAAAAATATATTTTGTCTTCCTATTCATAACAGTAGAGGTAAAGTTTAACATCAAATGGCTCTATTATTTTGCACAACCTGATTATTTTACCCAGAAATAGTATTTTCAAAAAAACCCAACCATTTGATGTACACAGATTTTCTAATAATTACGATATGCTAATTGGCAGAATATTGTTGAAAAATGCACAGTCGGCTATAAATTACAAAAATAGTACAGTTACCATTTTTGATCAAACATACAAATTAATTACTTCAGAACCGGAAATAAACCAAAATTTGTATATCCTAAAGACACCAGAACCAATTGCAAACTCAGATCAGGAATCAATAAAAAAATTAGATTTTTCACAGTTTCGATTAGATCACCTAAATCAGGAGGAAACTTTAAAGTTAAAAGGCTTATTAAATAAATTTAGAAATCTTGATTATAAGGAAGGAGACACATTAACATTTACAAATACCATTAAACACGTACTAAATACAACATATAACTCCCCAATTTATTCAAAACAATACCCACTGGCGCAACCACACGAAATTGAATTAGAACCTCAAGTACAGTAATTGATAAATCAGGGATTAATTAGGAAAAGTAATTCACCATACAATAGTCCTACTTGGGTTGTACCAAAAAAACCGGATGCTTCTGGCATAATGAAGTACAGGGTAGTAATTGATTATAGAAAGCTAAATGAAATAACCATACCTGACAGATATCCAATTCCAAATATGGACGACATACTTGGCAAATTGGGTAAATGTCAATATTTTACAACAATCGATCTGGCAAAAAGATTTCACCAAATAGAAATGGACTAGGAATCAATTCATAAAACTGCACCAAAAGCGGTCATTACGAATACCTTCGGATGCCATTTGGCCTAAGGAATGCACCCGCTTTTCAAAGGTGCATGAATAATATCCTTCGACCGTTGCATAACAAACACTGTTTAGTGTATCTGGATGATATTATAATTTTTTCAACATCCCTTATAGAACATTTGAATTCAATACAATTAATTTTTACAAAGCTTGCAGAAGCAAATTTAAAATTGCATCTAGACAAACGTGAGTTCTTAAAAAAAGAAGCTAACTTTCTTGATCACATAATAACTCCTGATGGTATTAAACCAAATCCTATTAAAGTTAAAGCCATAGTTTCATACCCAATTCCGACAAAAGAAAAAGAGATTAGAGCTTTCCTCGGTTAAACAGGTTATTATCGCAAATTCATTCAAAATTACGCAGACATAGCAAAATCCATGACCAGCTCAAAAAAAGGAGCAAAAATAGATACGCAAAAACTAGAGTACATAGAGGCTTTCGAAAAACTTAAGGCTTTGATAATTCGAGACCCAATTTTACAACTATCTGATTTTGAAAAGAAATTTGTTTTAACCACAGACGCAAGTAACTTGGCCCTCGGGGCTGTCCTTTCTCAAAACGGTTATCCTATATCTTTTATTAGTAGAACTTTTAACGAACACGAATTAAATTCCAGTGCTATCGAAAAAGAATTAATCGCCATGGTTTGGGCCACTAAAACTTTTCGACATTATTTACTGTGCGACAATTTCTCATTGCTAGTGACCATCAACCTCTTAGATGGCTTCATAACTTAAAGGAACCGAATGCTAAGTTAGAAAGATGGAGAGCTAGATTAAACGAATACCAATTTAAAATCGATTATATTAAAGGGAGAGAAAATTCAGTTGCCGATGCCGTATCAAGAATTAAAATTGAAGAAAATCATCATAGTGAAGCAACCCTATTTCATTTAACAGAAAACGGAATAAATTATTTCAAACAAGTAAGGGAGCAGCAGTCGAGTTTCCCCACTGCAAAATACCCTGTACCCTTAGACATGCTTACAATTTATTTATTTAGTATCAATAAATAAATGAAACAATATTCTATTAAAAAAGAAAATAAGTTTCGTGTATCATAAAGCCATACACATTTCGCTGCCAATGTCGCAGTCGGCGTCGCGCAATGCGTATTTTGGTGCGCTTCTGCTTCCCTTGCCATAGAATTTGCATGTGGCATACCTTCCGTGTTTCTTATCCGATTTGGTTAAAATTAAAAAATTAGATAGCTTTTATAAGCACCAACGCATATGCTGAATTGCACAGCATTAGGTTAATAATTGTGGGCGTAGCAGTTTTTTGCGATTGGCGGGGTAGCGGGGGGTGATATCAAAATAAAACAACAAACTTGTACTGCTTATGTTAATTACCTATCACATGTCTGTAGCTGTTGTAGTTTCGGAGATCTAGGCGTTGATACGGACAGACAGACGGACAGACGGACGGACAGACGGACATGGCTATATCGACTGGGCTGTTGATGCTGATCAAGAATATATATACTTTATGGGGTCGGAGATGCTTCCTTCTGCCTGTTACATACATTTGCACCATGTTATGATACCCTTTTCACACATTTTCAATGGGTGCAGGGTATAAAAACAGATAATCTTTATTAAATCCGATAAAAATAAAGTAGAGCATTCAATAATATTTGGTAACATTACATTTAAAATTACAATTTATATTGAGAGCGATGTAGATTTTGAAATTATTCAAAGAGAACATATAGAAATTATTAATACCACCTACACAAAAGTAATTCGCAGTCTTTTCATATAAAAGAACGTTGGTTCATACGCCGAATTTAAAGAAATCACCCTGGTATACAGAAAATGACAAAATTATTTAAAGAAAATCCCTACTAATTCAGAATATAATAAACGAATGCAACATATGCAATTTGCCCAAAACAGAACATAGAAACACCAAAATGCCTTTTAAAATCACACCTAACCCGGAACATTGCCGAGAAAAATATATGGTAGATATTTTTTCATCTGAGGGAAAACATTACATCAGTTTCATTGATATTTATTCTAAATTTGCTACACTTGAGCAAATTAAAACTAAGAACTGGATAGAATGCAGAACCGCATTAATGCGCATTTTTAATCAACCAATTTAATTAATTTAATCAAAAGGTAAACCCAAATAACTAAAGGCAGACAGTTTAGCTTTGAAGCGTTGGCTTAAAGAAGAAGAAATCGAATTACAACTCAATACAGCAGAAAACGGGGTGGCAGACGTCGAAAGATTACACAAAACAATAAATGAAAAAATTCGTATAATCAATTCATCCGATGATGAAGAAGTAAAATTAAGCAAGATAGCACCATAAAATTAAACATGACACTACTGAACAGACACCTGCTCAAATTTTCTTATACGCTGGTCACCCAATATTAGACACTCAAAAAATTAAAGAGAAGAAAATAGATAAAATAAATGAACACCGAGAGGAATTTAATGTTGACGCTAATTACAGAAAAGGTCCACTACAGAAAGGCAAATTAGAAAATCCATTTAACCCAACCAAAAATGTAGAATAGACACACCCTGACCATTACAAAATCACTAATAGAAATGGAGTTACGCACTACTACAAAAAACAATTAAAAAAAAAGAAAAATAATCAACTCTCAATTTCACAGGCACCTGGTACCTGATAACATTATTGCTTATACTGATCACAGCGGTTCATGGACAGCAAATTCCAATTAATAATATTGACACCAACCACGGATATCTCCTTTTTTCTGATAAGCCAGTCCAGATACCATCCTCCTTTGAACAACATTGCTTAAAAATTAAATTTAACTGAAATAGATATCGTGGTTGACTATTTTGAGCAAAAACTACGAACCGATTACCATGCATCCCAGATCAAATTTGTATACAATAAAATGAAAAGAGAACTAACCGGAATAACCTTGCAACATAGAAACAATTGGGGACTTATTAACATTGTGGGCTAAGTTTTTAAATTCCTATTTGGAACATTAGATGAAAATGATCGAGTCGAAATACAGGAAAAACTTAACATCAACGCCCATAACTTAGTAAAATTACATGAACTTAACGACGCTATACGATTGATAAATGACGGAATGCAAAAGATACAGAATTATGAAAATAACCACACCATCATTAACAGTCTTTTGTTAGAACTAATGCAGTTTACGGAATACGTAGAAGATTTGGAAATGGCTATGCAGCTTTCCAGACTTGGACTGTTTAGCCGCAGATTACTAAACTATGACAAACTTGAGAATGTGAACAGCCAAAATATTTTAAACATTAAAACATCCCCTTGGATTAACTACAATGATAACCAATTATTAATTATATCCCACATACTCATTTACATTTCACTAATAAACACAATTAAAATAATCCCTTACACAGACTCCAACGGCTATCAGCTAGATTACACAGACACACAATCAATTTTCGCTTCACATTCAACTTCAACCCCGACGGACGTGCCTCAGCAGTGCTCCAGTTAATATTGAAGTTTTAAGTGCAAAATTCAAACCCAAGTGCAACCAATATATAAAAGCGAAAAGACGCTAATGCATATTTATATGTGTTAAAAACCATATATAATTTTGCGAATAAATAATCAAAAAAAAGAAGTGAAAACAACGCACTAAACTAAATATGAGCGCAACCGGCGCTCAAAATCTAAATCAGAAGCGAGAGCTTCAATCTAAATAAAACAAAAACAACTCCTACCTCTCACTCACCCACATATCAAATTACACAAACAATTATCAAAGCTTGGACCCGCAAAACGATGAAAGAGCGCGATCTTGCTCTCCAGCATTGGAGCAGAATGCGCGCCAAATTTAAATGCGCGTACACCAACAACAACACCCGCTACACCAATAAACTCACACTCAACTCCCCCGCTCACAGCTGTTACGCTCCCAGCTCTCCCACTCTCAACTCTTCCGCTCACAGCAACCTTAGTAACCAATACCACAACTGCAGCAACTATAGCAACATCAACTACAGTTTGCTATGCTTCATTGCCTATACGCCCTTCTTCAGCGAATGTTAAAACGCCCACAACCTCAATACCCGCTCCACCAATAAAAAGCAAAACTCAATCCTCTCTCCCCACAGCAAAAAAAAGTTCCTCGACCATACAGACTGGTATGGATCGATATATACAAATAAAGCGAAAGCTAAGCCCGCAAAATTCGTCAACGGGTAATAAATCAAAAATAATCTGTGACATAACAAGACGGAAAACTAGTATGCCCAACAATGATAACCGATCCGCCATTTTGGCCGATGATTTAGACGATCAGCCAAATTCTGATAAAGACATTAAGAAGACCCCTAAGCCGCCTCCAATATACATCAGAGAAAAAAGTTCCAGCGTCCTCGTAAACAAAATAATGGACCTTATTGGGAAAGACAGTTTCCACATAATTCCCCTGACCAAGGGCAACATTCATGAAACAAAAGTGCAAGTCAAAACGGAAGTAAACTTCAGAGCGCTTACCAAATACCTCAATGATGCCAGGAAAAACTTTTATACATACCAACTAAAAAGCAGCAAGGGAATACAAATAGTTATAAAAGGCCTTGAGCCTGAAATAAATCCTGAGGAAATATCAGGAGCCCTAATTAAACAAGGTTTTAAGCCGGAAACAGTTATCAACATATTTAATAAAGATAAAAAGCCACAACCTCTCTTCAAGGTCGAACTTCAACCAGACTCATGGGCAGTGAAGAAAAACGAGACTCACCCCATTTATAAGCTGCAATATCTATTACACCGTAGAATCTCTGTTGAAGAGCCGCACAAAATCTTATTGTACCCTTCGCACTGTATGTGTAGCTTGTGGTGAGCTAATTGCCCATCAAACAAAGCTGACCCCGGCATGAAAAAGTGTAGCAACTGCGGAGGAAACCACACAGCAAACTACAAAGGTTGCCCTGTGATCATGCTAGCTACGCAAGCAAGAAAACAGCAATAACAACTGCGTCATTGTCCAGGCTCATGCCCAATATAGGAGGACCAAACTACCCGGCAAGGAAACTACTGGTAGCGGTAGCCAAGGCAACGCTGCTCTATGCTGCACCAATATGGAGCAACGCCACCAAGAAAGCCACTTACTTGAAGGGAGCTCGGGCTGTGGTACGGTCTATGGCCCTCAGGCTCATCAGAGGATTCAGGACCATATCCAGAGACGCAGCACTAGCACTGGCAGGCTTGCCGCCAATCGACCTGGAGATAAAGGCCATTTGTCAGGTACGAGAAGGTGCTACACGGCTGGAGGCTCACGAGCGACTGATGAGAGAGTGGCAGAACAGATGGATAACATCGCAACGGGGGAGGTGGTCCTACCAACTCATCCCCGATTTAACGACGTGGGCCAATTGCCGCCACAAGAAACTGGACTACCACCTTACCCAGTTCCTCACGGACCATGGCTGCTTTCGGGCGTACCTACTCCGGTTCCACCACGTAGAGGCAGCTCAATGCCTCTACTGCCCCGATGCTGAGGAAACAGCAGAGCATGTACTCATGCACTGCTCCAGGTTCACGGAGGAGAGGGCGCAGCTAAGGGCGCTGATCGGTGCCCCGCTCAGCCCTGGTGGCTTGATCGCGGCCATGATGGATAGCAGCGACTCTTGGGAGCGAGGGCACAACATCATCAGAGACATGATGAAGCGGATCCGAACCGACGAGATGGCCAACAGAGCCGAAGGCTAATACAGGCGAAGTACACGATATACGATGGCAGGAGAACAAATACCCAGTGACACCAGGGATGAAGGACGCGCGCCACTAGGCCAATCAACAAGGAAGGGAGTACAACCAGGCTCCACATCCTGCTCACCGAAGAAATAACTTGACTGGAAGTCCCGGTGAGCTTGCAAAGGACGGAAGAGCATACGGAGGTTTTTGTTTTTAGTACGTAGGCATAACTCTACAAGGGGGGTTATGAATCGTGCATGCCAGCTACGGACGGTAGGTGGTATCTTTGGAAGATTTTAATTTTCCTACCGTAAGAAATAATAAAAAAAAAAAAAAAATGTTGTATATAAGGGCTGTATATAAGGACCTAAAAAATCGGCTTCACCAAAAAGTTACTATGATGCGTGGGCATAGCACGCATAGCGCAATTATCCCTCCAAAACATACACCTGATTCCCAGTCTGACCAACAGGAACGTAACATTTGCAAGTGCGCTTAAATCAGGTCTTGCATCTACAAATCCTACAACTCCATTCCCACTCGCAGAACAAAACAAGGTAAATGCTGATCAGCCAACAGGACAGCCACAAGGCAATATTGAAACATTGATTTTTACCATGCATCAAAACATGACCGAATTCAAGACATTCATGAGAACAACTATAGAAAATCTTATGCGTAATCAGGAACTATTGATACAGATGCTGGTATCGCGGCAGTCAAAATAACCAATGGCTACCTTACCCATAACTCTATGGAATGCCAACGGCGTTTCGCGATACAAGCTTGAAATGGCTCAATTTCTCCAAGACAAACATATGATGTAATGCTCCTTTCTGAAACACACCTTACTAACAAGTACAAGTTTCAAATAAATGGTTATACATTCTACGGCACCAACCACCCTGGGTCCTGATTAGAAACCGCATAAAACATACTTTCCGCGACGACTTTGCGACTAACTACTTACAAGCAACATCTTTAAATATACAGCTGGGCAACGGACAAATAACACTTGCTGCAGTATACTGCCCACCTCGCTTTACGATATCCGAAAACCAATTTTTGGATTTCTTCAACACACTAGGGGATCGCTTCATAGCTGCTGGTGACTACAATGCAAAGCATAAGCACTGGGAATCTCATCTTGTAACCCCTAAGGGAAAACAATTGTACAATACAATTATTAAAGTAAGCAACAAGCTTAGTTGTGCCTCTCCGGACTCACCTACATATTGGCCAACGGACCCCAGAAAGATACCAGACTTGATTGACTTTTCTGTCACAAGATACATCTCTCATAATCATATTAACGCCGAATCCCTCCCAGACCTATCTTCTGATCACTCGCCGGTGCTCCTTAAGTATCTCCAACGTCCGGATCTGAAAGACTCACCCGGTCGATTGACATCTAATAGAGCTAACTGGCTAAAATATAAGAAATTCGTAAGCTCGCACATTGAACTGAACCCAAGAATCATCAACAAGGTTGACATAGAAAGCGCCACTAAACTTTTGGAGTCTGTCCTTGTTGCAGCAGCCCATGCCTCAACCCCAGAAAAACAAACTGTTCAGTATATGCAACCTAAGACAAACGCTCAAATTGAGCAGCTTGTTTTGGAAAAGCGACGCCCTCGACGAGAAGGACAATCCTATAGATCGCCATCTGCAAAACAAAGGCTCAAAAACGCAACTCGTAGATTAAGAAAGGAGCTAATCAACGAGCAGGAATGTACACAACGCCGTTACATAGAGCAATTAGCACCTTTTAGCACAAAATATCCATTATGGAGAGCACACCCATCTCTAAGCCCCCGGTAGAATCTGTTGTGCCAATAAGAAATTTCGCAGGTGAATGCCCCTCGCTATGGAAAAAGTCGATCATCATTATGATACCGAAACCGGCAAAGGATCATACAGTCCCATCATCGTATCGACCAATAAGTCTCCTACCATGCCTGGCGAAACTCTTTGAAAAATGTCTGATGACATCTGTTATACCCTACATGCTAATTAATAACAAGATACCGGAGCATTAATTTGGTTTTCAAGAGAAACATGGAACAATCGAACAAGTCAATCGAATCACAACTAAAATTCGAACTGCATTCGAAAAGAGAGAGTACTGCACTGCCATTTTTCTCGACGTGGCCCAAGCATTTGACAGAGTCTGGCTAGATGGCCTAATGTACAAAATTAAATCAACACTCCCTGAATGCATCCATAAGCTACTAAAATCGTACCTGTACAATAGAGTGTTCTCAGTTAGATGCGGCTTTGTTACGTCTGAGGACCACATCATAGAAGCTGGGGTTCCTCAAGGCAGCGTACTTGACCCAACTCTATACCTGCTATATACAGCCGATATACCAACATCGAGGCAGCTAACTATATCCACGTTTACCGATGACACTGCAGTCCTGAGCCGCTACTGCACAACTTGGTATCTACCTGGCACATCTCGAGAAATGGCTTTCCGACTGGAGAATAAAAGTCAACGAACAAAAATGTAAACACGTAACTTTTACCCTCAATAGACAAGATTGCCCTTCGCTCGTATTAAATATCACTGCTATACCGAAATCAGATGTAGTTACGTACCTAGGTATTCATCTTGACAGGCGACTCACTTGGCGTAGACACATCGAGGCAAAAAGAACACACCTCAAACTAAAAGCTAATAGTCTGCATTGGCTTCTTAGTATACGTTCTCCCTTAAAACTAGAATACAAGGTCTTACTGTACAGCTCCGTCCTAAAACCGACCTGGACCTATGGCTCCCAGCTATGGGGGAACGCCAGTAACAGCAGCGTAGAAATCATCCAGCGAGTCCAATCGAAAATCCTGAGAACCATCACCGGCGCACCGTGGTACGTTCGTAGCGATAACCTACACAGGGATTTATTCATACTCCCGGTCAGAGACGAAATAGCCAAACAAATGGAAAAATACAGCAACAAACTTCGTGCCCATCCGAACAGGCTTGCTAGAGACTTAACACGGCTATCTAGTCGAACCCGACTTCGTCGTAATGACATGACAACCCAATGCTATGTATTAGGGCCACAAAAACCCATATCAGTTGCAATAATAACTGTTAATTAAGTACCTATTAAGATTTATAAACTTATTGTTAGACTCTTAAGGAGAAGCTTCAATAAATAAAGCAAAGCTAAAAAAAAAAAAATATTTTGAAAAAGAAAATAAAGTTTATAATGCCGAAAATAAAGAAATAAAAAATGAATGTGTCACCAATATTATTGAACACTTAAAACCAATTTGTAATTTTCAGCCAGTGAACACGAACGAAATAATAAAATACATAGAACCAAACACAATTGTAACCTGGAACTTAACCCAAAACATCCTTAACCAAAATTGCCAAAATTCAGTTAATAATATAAAAATAGAAGGAAACAAAATGATAAGAGTAACGCATTGCAAAATAGAAATCAATAGTATAATTTAAAGTGAAAATCTGTTAAAACCAAAACTAGATTTGACACCACTATACACACCACTTAATATAACAAAAATAAAAATTGTAAAACACAACGACATTGTTGAGATGATATGAGAACAATATTACACTTTACATACTAATGACCAGTGTAATAATTGCACTTATTTTGTTGTACTTTTATTTAAGATATGTATCATTTACCCATTCATGATGGTGTATGCAAAATTTAAAATAAGAAGAAATCAAAACACACCACAACAAATAGAAATAGAAGAAACTCCATTTCCCATACTATATCCATCAATCACAGCCCATATAGGCTTCTCTTTAAGGGGAGTGTAGTGACGTATTTGGGTGGTCCAAACCGGCCACTTCAATTATTTCAAAGAAATATAAACATTCATTTTTAATAAACAATTCTTTGCCAGCAGCACTTAGCCCTTCTCAGCGTTGTCCTTAGTCAACTGACGGGACATTTATTCGATTCTACAAAAAATATTACAACTATTTTACTATATATTTCCAGAACGCACTAACCGACTTCCACGGTTTTGCATTTATTGAAAACGTCATGGGCTCCGCGAGGTTTATGTAAGATTGATTATTATATTGATGATCATTTATATTAAATGTAGGTTCTATAGTTAATGACATGATGTGGAAATATGGTACTACTACAATAGAGCCAATTTAACGACCGCACCTGGACTGCTCTCGACTACTGACTACTGACGACTGCCTCACGACGTCTGCCGATCGACGAGTCCCCACTGCGTGTTAAAAAGGGTAGGTGGCAGCACTCTTGTTTGCTGCCACCTTACATTCGACCATCCTACCTTCGTCCTCCGACTCGGATGACAACAGCTTTTCATTCTCGGTGACGAATTTCCACAGTTTCATGTTATCACAACTGCTGGCTGTGACAACTGGACCCTCGATATTTGTTGCTGCCTTTTGAACATAATAGCGACCGTTCCGTTTAATTTTGATAAATTCGTAAAGTCCGAGGAACTCACTTGCCAGCTTACGACTTGCAACGAATTGTATCCTTTTGATGGCAACGAGATCACCCATCTTGTAACCCCTCTCATTGCGACGCCTCTTATCGTAGTTGTGCTTGTAGACTTGCTGTGCCGTTTCTATGCTGCGCTTAGCTTCTGCTCGCGACGTTTCGCATTCACTGTTGAATCCTTCGACCAGCTCCTGCTTCAGCAATTCCAGCAAACGATCTTCTGACTTGCTAATTATCTATCTGTGAAGCTTTTGTCTACATGTGAATATGTGCATTGATGGTCGTCTGCACTTGCGGCACATATTTCCACCATTTGGAAGGTTCTTCTGCTGACAAATTTGGGAGTATCGACAAGATTGAACGATTCACTCGCTCCACTTGCCCGTTTCCTCTGGCAACACCGGTTGTAGTTTGAACATGGTCTTCCATTTTTTTAATTAAGAATTGTTCGAAAGCGTGCAATGTAAACGCCGAGCCCCTGTCGCTTATAAAACGTCTCGGGAAACCAAAGACGCTTGACCACAGCATCAGCTTTTTGACCTCTTCTTCTTTGCCTGTTGATTTCTTCGGGAACAACCTGACAACCTTAGAAAATGCGTCGACGACTTCCAGAATGAAGTGGTCGACGGGCAACGTATGAAGCGGAATATCACCCTTCTCTATGCAATGTAGGGACCCTTCTTACTTTTTCAACTTTTTGCTGTGAATAATACAACTTATACAATTAGTGATATATTTCGTTACCTTCCCTTCACGGTGTGGAATGTAAAACTGCTGCTGTATGTTGTGTACTGTTTTGCGAACTGAAAAATAACCAAACTCGTGTGCATTTTTGATAACGTCTTTCTCCATAAGCTTCGGCACAACTAGCAACTTATTCCCATTGACTTCTTTGTATAGTAGACCGCCTTTCAACTTGAAATTTTTATACGGACCATATTGTAAGATATTGACGACTGAATTGTTCATCGTTCTGCTGTGCCTTCTTCAACTGTACTGAGGGTTCTGCTGTGACGATGAGTACATTCTGTGGATAGCAGCTGAGGTGGTTAACATGTTTCATCTTTTCGCCTGCTCGGTGTTCGATATCATAACAGAAGTCTTGTAGATAAAAGACCCACTGAGCAACTTCTCTTGGTACATTAGGTTTGCTTGTCGTCTGCTTGAATGCGATGCAATCCGTTACCAAAATGAAATGTATTCCAAGCAGAAGCTTTTTTAACGCCAGGTATGCAGCTTTCACTTCGTGTATAAAACTGTGCTGTTTCCCATCCAACAACTGCAACAACACTGCTCCGAATCCCCCTTTGGACGCGTCTGTATGTAACTCTGTGGGTGCTTCTCTGCACCGGCTCCCTTGTCAACCATTGCTACAACTTTGACAACGACTTTAGATGTTCATGACCAACTTCGAATTCAGCTTCTTTCTTCAGCAGATTTGTAAGGGTATAAAACTGTGCTCTTTCGACTCGGATTGGGACGTCTTTTTACTCCAATAGTAGACGGGGTGAAGTTTCCCATTAAACAACTGCAACAACACTGCTCCGAATCCCTCTTTGGATGCATCTGTGTGTAACTCTGTGGGTGCTTTTCTGCTAAAGATATGGAGCACCGGCTTACTTGTCAACAACAGCTTCAATTTTGACAACGACTGTAGCTCTTCATGACCAACTGTGAATTCAGCTTCTTTATTCGGCAGATTTGTAAGGAACCGTTCAACTTGCGCATAACCAGGTATAAATTTCCTGAAAAATCTAGTGAGGCCAAGAAATGATTGAACAGCTTTCACATTTTATTGTGTCGAGAAACGGCTGACAGCAGCGACTTTATCATGACCAGGCCAAATTTTTCCATTCTCTACGTTGTGGCCGAGAAAAAATATAAGCTGATAGAGGAATTAGCATTTCGTCCACTTTATTCGGAATATACAATAATATCGTCCATGTACAGCTGCATGATATCTTTGTTTATTAGCTTCTGAAAAATATGGTTTCAGCACTCCATCTGGATGGATTTGCATCTTGATTGGACACTGTGTAAGAACAGCAGGCGGCTGATAGCTGTTCTAAATCAACTGCTCGACTTGATTTTGATACTTCGGCGACGCTGAGATAATATTTGACTGTCATCTGTTACTTATCTATTGATACTCATCTATTGCAGTCTGTTTTGTTTCTAGCTCATGAAACACAAAACCCATAACCATCGGAAGCTAAACAGAACTTTTAATGAAGTCATACTCCAGCGCTTCATTGTTCAAGTTGCAGCAACGAGGAATTTATGTTCAGTCTGCACTTGATCTACTTCAACTTTTGCGTTAAAACATCCGATTGGTTTAGTACAGGCATTGCCCAAACCGCGCAACGTAGACTGGCATTTGTTCATTTCAACATTGTTCAATTTTTGCAGCACATGCTCGTTTACAATTTTTACATCAGAGCCTGTGTCGACCAGGCTTTCAACACTTACACCATTTATAGCAATTGTTTTGACGCGGCTAATATCAAAAATTATTTGTACTGTCTCGATTTTCTTTTTGCAATCACGCACTATTACCATTCTCGTTGCCACTGAAACATTTAGTTTCTGCGACGCAATTTTTTCTCTTTGAGCCACAGTTAAAACAAAATACTTTCTCTTTTTCTTTGTTTGTTTACAGTCCCGGAACTTTTTTGAGTTCTTATTTTCCTGCTCGCGAACTAGTTCATAAATTGCGTATTCCTCGTTGAGAGACTTTATACGATTTACAACGATAAATAGCACATTTAAATTCGCTTTTTATATTGAGACCGTTTACAATATAACGCAGCACGGTAGCATCTTCGACATTTTCGATACACGCTAGTTTTTTCATGCTCAGGATATATTCATCCCCGTCACACTAAACGGGTAATCATCCCTGTGAATAACACTCCCAAATATCTAGGGCTGACCGTGGACCGCAGGCTCACATGGCGCCCTCACCTGATCAACAAGCGCAACCAACCTACGACTTAAGCAACTGCACTGGCTCCTGGGGAGAAGGTCCAAGCTCAAAGAAAAATTCAAACTGCTTATTTACAAAGTAGTGCTGAAGCCAATCTGGACTTATGGGATTCAGTTGTGGGGCACGGCAAGCTGTTCTAACCGCATCAGAATCCAGCGGTTTCAAAATAAATGCCTGAGAACAGTTTCTAACGCCCATCCGTACCACGAAAACTCTATCATTCATAAAGAGCTTGGTATTCCTTGGGTGGCAGAGGAGATCACCGGTCTCAGCGAAAGACATACAAAAAGACTGGACAACCACCCTAAACACCTGGCCATCAAGATCCTAGATAATAAGCAATCCCTAAACACCCGCTTGACCTCCCCCACCAATAGACACCTAAGTCAACCTCATTAAATATACATTCCATGTACCTCCCTTAAGTCAATGTCACCCCCAAACCATTTAATGATTGTCCACTCGGACAGTTTTTAAATACAAAATAAGATTATTAAAAAAAAGCATATATTCATGGAAAGACTCTAGGCTAGGCTTTTCTTCTTCCGTTCCGTTTTTAACAACCTATGTATATCGGCACTGTTTCAACTGCACTCAAATTCTTCTATGAGTTTCTCGTTGAGCTCTTTAAAATCACTCACGCACTCTGACTCTAAAGAAAACTTGGAGTCATTTTTCCCATCGCTTGTACACTGATTTTTCTAAAACTGCGTCACCGCTCTCATTACTTGTTACTTGTTCTCTTTCTTTGTGTCACTTTCGCGCTCTTTCTTGTTTTCCCTTTTGAACTTTGTTATACAGAACTGCAAACTCAACAACGGGTGTGAAATAGAAATTTCGAGACACGACACTTGACCTTGAACACAACTTTTCGACTGTTTTTTTTTTGGCAAGGAGTTATCTGTTGTAACTGCGCCTTTACTACTTCTCAACTTTACAACTGTTCGACTTTAAACCATCTACAACACATAACACCCCTTTGCGCAAAAAATTTATTAACGGCTTTCTACTTTTTCACTGTTCACACCACGTGCACTGCAACTGATACAACTGCGACTGTTCTGCAAAAAATTTTGGGAAAAATTTCAACAGGGAATTGGCATCCCCGATAGATAGCATGCGGTGCGTGATACATTGTTTGAGAGCTACTCATTGTTTTCTGTTCAGTTAATTTCATGTGTCAAACCGGTATTGTGTTCACTGTTTTTTTTTTTTTTGTTATCATTCTTATTTTATATTTAAAATCTGTCCGAATGGACAATCATTAAATGATTTGGGGGTGACATTAACTTAAGGGAGGTACATGGAATGTACATCATATGAGTCTGACTTAGGTGTCTATTGGTGGGGGAGGTCAAGCGGGTGTTTCCTTTTCAGGCGTCTTAGGGATTGGCTGTTTTCTAGGAGCTTGATGGCCAGGTGGTTGGGGTGGTTGTCCAGTCTTTTTGTATATCTTTCACTGTGTCGGGTGATCTCCTCTGCTACCGAAGGAATTCCAAGCTCTTTGTGGATTATTGAGTTTTCGTGGTACGGATGAGCGTTAGAAAATGTTCTCAGACATTTATTCTGAAACCGCTGTATTCTGATGCGGTTGGAACAGCTTGCCGTGCCCCACAACTGAATCCCATGGGTCCAGATTGGCTTCAGCACTACGTTGTATGTGAGTAGTTTGAATTTTTCCCTGAGCTTACCTAAGTCGTAGGTCGGCCTGGTTGCGCTTGTTGATTAGGTGTGGACGCCATGTGAGCCTGCGGTCCAGGGTCAGCCCTAGATATTTGGGAGTGTCATTCGTTGGAATGGTTTCCCCGTTGAGTGTGACGGGGGGGCGATTCCCCCTGCGTAATGCGAAGGTTGTGTGGGAGGATTTCTCCGCGTTGACCACGATGTTCCATCGTTTCAGCCATGGATCTAGAGCATCCAGTTGTCTTTGTATGATGGCTGAAGCTTCCTGAGGATTTGTGGCGGAGGCTAGGAACGCTGTGTCGTCCGCGTATGTAGCTACTGTGAGGTTCCGAGAGGGGGTGATGGGAAGGTCCGCTGTGTAGAGTCTGTATAAGATGGGTCCAAGAACACTGCCTTGAGGTACTCCTGCTCTTATAGGCCTAGGCGTGCTGATTGATGATCCGCATCTCACTCGGAATTCGCTTTCCTCTGTGTACGACTTGGGGAAGCCGAAGTGGGAACTTGGAAGGTTGGATTTAATTTTGAACAGGAGTCCAGGGTGCCAGACTCTGTCAAACGCCTGTTTAACATCCAGCATAACGGCGCAGCAGTACTTCTTCTTTTCGAAGGCCTCTAGTATGCACTCACAAAGCCGGTGGCATTGCTCTGGTGTTCCATGAAGGCGTCTGAAGCCAAACTGGTGATCAGGGATCAGTCCGGCCTCGTCCAAAACTGGCAGTACTCTACGTAAAAATATTCTATCAAGTATTTTAGACAGGATTGCCAGCAAACTAATCGGACGATACGATGCTAGATTGGCTTCAGGTTTTCCAGGCTTGAGGAGGACAATTACTTCAGCACGCTTCCACACTTTCGGAAAGTACCCTAGACTGAGGCAGCTGTTAAAGATGTTAGCCAGCCTTTGGGAACAGATTAGGGGCAACATTTTCAGTGCTGTTGCATCAGTTCGGTCAGGACCTGGTGACTTGCCATTTTTTAAGGAGGCGATCTCCTGCACAATCTCCTCGGTTTCGACGGTCTGTATTGGCGTGCCAGGAGCAGTTGGGCTGTCTACGAACCTTATGATGGCAGCTCTCTCTTCGGCAGCGCATCAATCGAAGGGTAAAAAAGCACTATGTATATGGTCGGCAAAGGCTTCTGCTCTTTCGATCTCAGACCGACACCAGGACCCGTCCACTTTGCGCACGGGTGATATCTTCTTCGCAGGTCTTTTAATGTGGCTCGTGACATTCCACAGATTGTGCTGCGGGTCTCCAGGTTCCAGCTCCTAGAGGAATCTATGGAAGGAGTCCTGCCGTAGGATGGTTAGCTTGTCGTTCAGTTCCTTGGTGGCACGATTAAGTGCTGTCTTTTCCCTGGGATTGCGCGATGAAAACCAGACTCTTCTGAGGCGCCTTTTTTCGGCCACGACGGCCGCGATTTCAGGAGACCACAAGTGCAAGTCTCTTTCAGGTGTTCTCGGGGTAGTCGGAGGAGGTGGGTTCGCAAACTCAGCAGCATTGTGCATCTCTCTGGTTAAGTTTTCGATGGCCGCATCTATGTTGCTTGGTGTGGAAAGAGGGGGATCTGAGTACAGGGAGGAAAGCATCCAAAACGTAAACTTGGGGGCATTTGTGTGTTTCCCAGTGAGTCTTCTAGGCGGGGTTTTTCTGAGGACGGGGATGTTTAGGAGCAAGTTTACTGCGCTGTGGTCGGATAGCAGTTTATCATAGCTTGAGCATGTTATCTTAGAGTGTCCTATGCCCTTGGAGACGGCGAAGTCCAGAAGATCCAGCTGCTTTGAAGGGTCGGAAGTGTGTGGGTTCTCCAGTGGAATGGCAGTCCAGACTCTTCCGCTGCAGGTACTTGTAAAGCTTAATGCCTTTGGGGTTGTTTGTGCGGGACCCCCACCAGGAGTGTTTGGCGTTAAAGTCTCCTGCTGCTATAAAACGAGGTCCAAGGGACTCGAAGAAGTCCTGAAGGTGGGTCCCGGTTATCGAGTGTCTTGGTGGGAAGTAAACCGCACCAATGGTGATATCTCCCTGTGGGCTAGAAATCCGGGTCACGGCGCACTGAGCCCATTCATCCTGAAACGCGGGAAGTTCCGTGTAATGAATGCCACTCCTGATGAGCATAGCTGCTCCTCCGCGTGCTCTGCCAGATGGATGGTTGGCATGTAACAGATCGTATCCGCTAATGTTAAAGTAGGATCTGGGACAAAAGTGGGATTCCGAAACTAGAAGAACATTGATATTGTCGGTTTTCATGAGATGCTCTACTTCGGTTTTGCTCCTCTGCAAGCCGTTTGCGTTCCAAAAAACTATATTAAGCCTTATTTGCATTACTTTCTGTTGAGGATGGGAGCTATAAACTGCGTCATCTGCGAGAACATCTGCGAGAACATCTGCGAAAACATCTCCCAGAACATCTGCGAGATTAACTTTGCCATCATCCTCTCAATCGTTCCTTCCATGCGGGCAAACATCGTTTCAAGCTGGTTGAGATTTGGGGCTTCGGGAGTGGTTTAAGGGGTTTGTTGGGGATTCCTTGGCAGTGTTGCATGGCTTCCAAGAAGTACGTCCCTGTAACTGGTACCATGGATGATAGTTGGTATTTGGATGAGAGGTGGTTTGTTGCTACTTTCAACGGGTCTGGCTTTAGGAGATAGCTGTGCCTTTGCCTTTTTGTAGGCAGGGCATCCTCTGTACGACGCAGGGTGATCAGCTTGACAATGTAAACAGCATGCTTTCTCGGCATCTTTTTTGGTGCATGACCTAGAGTCGTGAGAATCACCACATTTCACGCAGCGATGTTCCAGGAAACAGTAGCGCTGGGTGTGTCCGAATCCTTGGCATCTGAAACATTGTGGAACATCGTTGAACTTCAATGGGGGCTCAACGGTGACGACTGACCTACAAATCCTCTTTATTTTGAAAACCTCTGTGTTGTTGCTCGCTGGTTCTAGGTTAACAAAAAATATCCCCAGTGGTTGTTTGGATTTCCTGCCAATGGGATTGTGTAGATCCCTCACAGTATGGCCGTATTTGTGGAGTTCTTCCTTAATTTCAGTCTGGTCCGTTGAGTGGTGAAGTCCCTTGATGACCGCCCTGTACGCTCTCTCGTCCTTTGGTTGAAAGGTGCGATGCCTTTTGTTATGTGCCACGAGGTGCTGGCGTAGGGCTGTGTAGGACTCCTTATCTGGCATCATTACGCGTACATTATTATTTCTCTCCGTTTTGTATGAGAAGTCCTTTTTGGTACCCACGAGAGTCGTTATCATCTTGACAACCGCGGTGATGTCGGTCACGTCTGGGATGTAGATCGGGGGAGGCTTGAGGGTTTTCGGGATCAGGTTCGGTTTCACTGCCGTTTTAGATGCCACTGCCTCTGAGGCAGTTTTGGGTTCGTCATGTTCGTCGTCATCATCTTTGCTTGAGAGGAGGGCAAAGGGGTTGTTTGCCAGCTTGCTGCGCAGAGCTGCGCTGGTGCTAGGCGTGACGTCTGGCTTCTCTCCTTGCTTTGAGGGCCTTCTTGCATGGCATTGTTTTGCCAAGCTTAATGGCACGCGGCGGGGCCTGCCAGTCCATACTCTAAGTTGGCGTTCAATTAACGCTTATGCAAAAGTAAGTCACTGCAGCAACGGCAGCAAAGGGGCAACGGACACAGTGGGACTCCGCTCCTGGCAGCCCGACACGGTCCGTAAAATGCGCAGTCCACCAAGTCCCAAGTGCGGGCAGGTCGTAAAAAAAAAAATAAAATAAATAATATTGGAAAAACAAAATTCCGAAAAATAATTCAGTTTAATAACAAAAAACCAAGTTCCTTATTTGTGTTCACTGTGAGATTATGAAATAAGAGTAAAAAAATAAAGTTATTCGTTTCCTAACATTTCAATTGTAAACTATTGAAAGTAATAATAATATCCAGATTAAATAACTAAACAACAGCAACTTGTGTTAAATTCAGTTTTGTTTTATTTGAACAAAAACAAAAAGAGAGACATCGATTCCTTCCAGTGAAATAGTCCCGTTAACATTTGCATATGTATTGGTCATATTCTTTGCTCTAACAGATCAATGAGGCTTTGGCTTATGTCATATATGGTCATGTTCATGTATTCGTATACAAGCACACACATAGGGACATTTGCAACACACCTTGATTGATTGATTGGATTTAATTGTTAAAATAAAATTACAAAATTCTTATTTGACGAGTTTGTGCGTTCTGGGAAAATACAATTTTATAATCCAGCATTTACTGCAGAGGATTAGGGAAACCCAGTAAAACCTAATCAGATCATTCAAAAAATTAGTAATGAGTTTAAAATAAAATCAACAAAATAGCTTCAATGCTTCAAAGTAAAATATATAATACAAATTGATTAATATAGGAACTTCATGTTCGGATTTCATTATCCAGTAATTAAAATTTTTTTTTTTAATCAAGACTCCATTGTTGTATTCAAAGCAGGAATCTGGCCGATGGTTTCGTCATTATATCCGCCAGTTGCATATCTGTGGGAATATACTTAATACAAATTAGTTTCTTTTCAATTTGCTCTCTAGTAAAATGGTATTTAATATCAATATGCTTTGTTCACTTGTGGTAAGTTGGATTATTGGCAATGCTAATACAACCTTCGTTATCTTCTTTATTAAACTCAATCTTTATTTGGTTCATTATTTGGCACTCCAACATATTAAACAGGATTTAAATATTTTAAAAATAAAACCAGTTGTACTTCTTCTGTCTACTTCACACCCAGCCTAATCAGAATCTACGTACCCAACAATAATATTATCAAAACTATCATTTCTGACAAAAGTCAACTTCAAATCAATAGTACCCTTCAGGTATCTCAAAACTCTCTAAAGGTTTTGCCATAGTTATTTATTATTACTATTGGTGTACCGACTCAATATGCTTATGGATGTATTCAAATCTGGCCGAGTACCTAACATAACATCAAACAGCCGATCAAGTTCCGACATGGTGCGTTGCTTTTTTCCTCTGATTGCAATACTGCATAGTCAAGTTTATTTGGCAGAGGCGTATTTACTGGCTTACAATCCTCCACATTAAATTTTCTTAAAATACTTTGAATATAAGCGGTTTGACTTAAACTTAATATGTTTTCATTTCTATCAATTTTAATCGAATATCGAATATCGTTTAAATCCGTAATTTTAAATTTTTTCATCAAGTAGATTTTAAATTTATCATTGTGTTTAGGTTTTTGTTGCTATGACTACATCTTCTACAAAGAATATGTATATTTTCTGACGTGTCTCCTTTATCTATTAAGTAAATGCAGCGATCTACTCCACTGTTGACGAAGCCAATTTCTTTTAATACATCTTCGAATACTTGAAACCAGCATCTAGCTGCTTGCTTAAGGCCATAAATTGTCTTATTCAATTTACAAACTGTAATCTGATTATGTATTAAGCCTTCAGGAATTTTCATATAGATTTCCTGTTTCAAAACTCCGTTAAAAAAAGCTGGCATTAAATCCATTTGATGTTTTTTTAAGTCATATTTGTTAGAAAAGGTCAAAAGGTGGTGCAAAGGTTTCGTCATAGTCTGTCAAATATTCTTGAGTAAAGCTACGTGCCACTTACCTGGCTTTATATTTTACCAAATTACCAAACTCATCTTGCTTTACTGTGAACACCCACTTGCAGTCAACAATGTTTTTGTTTATTGGTCTGTTTACTAGGGACCAAGTGTTATTTTCTAAACGAGAATCTAATACATCACAAGTAGCTTTCTCCCAGAAAACTCTGTCATCGCGGTGTTTAATTTCTTCAAATGTACTGGGTATGTCATTGAAACATACGTATGCATTCAAAAAATACTTTTCCATCAGTCTAAAAGATATTTTAGGTCTATCTTTAATTCGTTCACTTCTTATTTCTTCATTCTCTATACTCGAATTTTGTAATTTGTCACCAGAATCATCAAATGGATCGGCATTCTCTGGATTTGTGGAATTTTCACTAGTCTGTTTGTCTGATTCAAGATTATCAGACTTCTTATGTATAGACTCTTCAATACTTTGGTTACCATTTGTATCCAACAAACAAGAGTCTTCAACCTGATCTGTATTTTCAAGTTCAGATTATATGTCTTGCGATTGCTTGACACTATAATATCCAGATCTAGTATGAAACATATTAGTTTCATCCACCACAACATCCCTAGATGTCATAAGTTTCCTTGATTCTACATTTCTACATTTTCACCCGTTTCGTTCATATCCAACAAGGATACATTTGATTGATTTTTAATCAAATTTTCGTTTTCTTACTTTATTCAATACAAAGGCAGTTGAACCAAATATCTTAAGATATTTCAAAACTGGTTTCTTGTCATGCCACATTTCATAAGGTGTTTTCTTTATATTTTGCAATGCTCTACTCGGGCAACTATTTATTAGAAATGTTGCTGTTAAAACAGCTTTAGCCCAACGAATAATGGTCTTTTGAAATGCTCTTGAATTTTTAGTATTTTAAATTTAAGGCTTGATTGCTTGCCTTTTACACAAGCTTCACAACATTCGTCGTTCTGTTTTATATGATTTAGTAGACTAATATCATCAAACATTTGGTTACGCTTTATTTCTAGAAAATTATCAATACTTATATGCCCTAACCTTTCATGCCACAAACGATACTCTGCATTATTAGATATTTTAGATTTATATGCTTTGTGATTTAATTGCAATTTAATAATTGGAACATTATACTCACAGTTACCGCTAAATACCAAACAGCCATTCTTTGTTACTTTCACACCTCCTGAACTAAATTCAACAACCATCTTGCATCTTTCATACCGACAACAGATTGTGAGGAATTTCCTTGCTGTAAAACACATCCTCAAGTGTAATTTTATTTCCAGAGCTGCTGAGTTGCACAATGCCTTTGGCAGTTGCGTAAATGCATTCATTACGCTTAGCAACCGAAATTTCGACGGGCGTGTTCAGGTTCGTGTATTGATCAAATAGTTCGACATCTTTTAAAATGTGATCAGAAGCGACAGAGTCTAAGATAAACACAACATCGCTTTCTTTTTCCATGTTAATCTTTTGCCTCCTCATAAATGCAAACCCACGTTCTGACTGAGCTATTGCTACCTGTGCCTGTTTGTTTCGACTTTCTTTGATTTGATATTCTTGACTTCTTTTGAAAACAA
Organism: Drosophila vallismaia; assembly: GCA_035047325.1. Classification (NCBI taxonomy): domain Eukaryota; kingdom Metazoa; phylum Arthropoda; class Insecta; order Diptera; family Drosophilidae; genus Drosophila; species Drosophila vallismaia. The sequence continues at coordinate 1,050,159 of JAWNPU010000044.1, forward strand.
AATAGTCTTTCTTCAAATGTCCTGAAAGCATTTGGCTTTTGACTTTAGATTATTTTTAAAAGACATTTTAGTGTTTTTTAAGTTTACTTTAGTTTTGTTTATCTTTTTATCTTGAAATGAAACAGCCTGTAATACCTTAACACTAGTATCTTTACTAATATTATTTAACTTGACTTCATGGTCTAGTAAACGAGTTTTCACAAAGGCCAATGTCAACTTATTGTACTTTCCGACAATGTTTCTATGGCAGTTATGACTCCATCATAACTTGGAGGAAGTGTCAAAAGTAAGTGAGTTACTTTGTTCATCTTATCCAGCTGCAATACGTTCTGATATCAACTCATCAAATGTATGAAAATGATTACGAAGACCCGTGTCTCCTTTTAACTTCAATGACAGCAACTGTTTTAGTACAGAAAGTTGTGACGCCAAGCTCTTACGCTCATATATTGCATCTAAGTTCTCAAAAATCTGCTTTCTACTATCTTCAGAATTCGCGAAATTTAGAAACGAATCATTTAAGTATTCAATTATTATCCCTTTTGCACTGCTATCTTTCTTTTCCCACTGATCTGTTTGCTCTTTTTCTTTGTCAATAACATCTAACAAACCATTCTCTTTTAGCAAGGCTCTAATTCGAAATTTCCAGAAAGAATACTTATACTTACAAGCACACACATAGGGAAATTTGCAACAGAAACCATCAAATCAATCACGTGTATTGTGCAAATTTTTGTTCAATTTCCACAGCAGACATTTGTCTTTACGGTGGTAAGTTGAACTGTGTAAATTATGGGGATCCTGCATTTGAAGTTAAATTCACCACTCTGTCCATAGAGGACGACTTGCGAACATCGGCCGCCGCACAAGACATGCAACCCATCATCAAGTGTATTCATAGAACTTAAGCGAAGAAAGACAAAAAATAATAAGAAAAAATGCCCGATTGAGACAACGCGTGAGCACACAAAGATTATAGGCATCATACAATCGCTTGGCATTCCAATATAATCCCATTGCGAACTATCTTGATGATAAAAATTTATATATTGGACCAATGACGACTATATGTCGATATTGCAATGCGTTAAAGTTGAAAAGAGAAACGGCTGGATTGTGCTGCGTAAGTGGAAAAGTCAAACTTGATCCATTACTTACACCACCACAACCACTGAAACCATTGTTCGATGAAAGTAATCTCGATTCCAGCCATTTTCTTCAACACATCCTTGAATACAATCCTTGAATACAATGAATCGCATGACTTGCGTTGGAGCTAATACATTCGAGAAGGCGGCTTCATGCCGACTTGCAAGGTAAAAGATACAACACATATAACCAATCATTTACACCAACACAATGAATTTCAATACATAACAACTACAAATACATACACATTACACATACAAAGACAAATATCATTTCATATCATTTGCATGGTCCAATGGTGCCAACACCAGATGAGTCGCATAAATTTGTGCAAATATATTTAATTTCGTCGATGGTGGATCAGCTGAATGTGCGGTGCAATATACAGGGAACACAACAGTGATAGGGACGAATTTTTGAACAGTTGCAAGCATTTTTTCACGCTAATAATGCTGTGGTTAATACGTTCAAAACAGCATTTGAACGAATGCCATCGGATACGCACAAATTTGTCATAAGAGCGGATTGTACCTCAACAGGTGAACATGTGCGAAAATGTAATGCACCCACCGTTAATGATGTTGCTGCAATTATTGTTGGTAATCCAACTAAATCGCGAGAAATTGTCGTTCAGCGAAGAAGTAATATTATGCATCGGGTAAACAAGCCACATCGTTTGTACGATGCCCTTGCCAATAAATGATTGGATATTCTAACGCATCGTATAAACGATGTGTCTTGTTAACACGATGCGTTACAATATCCAATAATTTATTGGCAAGGGCAATGCGGATACGACATCACGTTAAAGATGGTCGATCCAATTAATGTTACAATATTCACACAGGTATTATAGCTATTATTGCTTTTATTGGTTTCCATTAACAATTTATTTAATTTTGCATTTTCAGGCGTATCAACAAATGAAAATCTAAGCGCGATGAATTACTATGCGTATCGTATGCTGATTTGTACACATGAGGAGAATGTCATTCTGAAGTGCCTTCGGCTATTCCAGCAATTCGCTGTCGACATGTATGTCAAAGTCGAAACCAAACGTTTAGCGTCCATCCGATTCAATCAGGCACAGCTACAATCTGAGGACTATATACACTTGCGTGATGCTATTCATTTAGATAGAGATGTTTAGAATATTGGACGCCTGACAATTCTCCCATCATCTTATATCGGAAGCCCACGCAACATGCAAGTTATCAAACCCATGATTCAGGGGCCCTTGCCCAATTTATAAACAATTTTTTGAAATCCAATCTGAACGATTGACTTCCTTTGTTCTTTCCTTTGTTCTCAAAAGTCGCACTTCGCCGGCCTGCCACTGTTTACATAAACAAATCCAAATCTTCTCACCAAGTCTTGAGAACCAAGCCGCTGCCGGTCCACAGCTTGGCCACTTGGGTAAACAATCTTTCGTAACGTAAACACAGCCTCCTCTTGGTGACAAAGATCTAATTGCGCTTCAATCAAAATTGCACCGATCAGCATAATTGAATTTCACAACGCAGTGGATTAATTTCAGCATAAAGCTTTTATCGAAAGTCCAAGAAGTTTCGAAAGAAAAGCTCCTGGCCGAGGTTAATTGGATGAAGGCTTAGAATCTTAAGATCAGTCTGATTCGGGACGAAGAAAAGATAAGTTCAAATATTGAAAAGTGTCTTGTATTTGTGAATTAAGTTAAAAAGAAAATCTTCAATAAAGTTATATTAGATTAAAATATATATTTTTTTTTTTTAAATTTTAATTAATAATAAATTTAATTGGCGTCCAACGTGGGGCGGTGTACTTAAAAGTTCTAAATAAATATTAACGATAACAAGTTAAATACAAAACAGAACTCGCGCCGCCAACAACCCATATTTTTAGTGGAAAAATTAAAACATCCACAATAATCCAACGACATCTAACAACTATGACAGTGGTCGTGGAAAAACTTAATTGGAAATTAATTAATGCAATAATCCAATTAAGAATTTAATATAAAAAAGGAGAACTGAATACTTAATTCAATTTACAAGAACACGATAACAAATATAAAAATCAACATCAACCAAAAACCAAAAACTACGAGTGACTAAAGAGTTAACAAATCAAGATAAAAAGATATAAACTAAAGAAGGAAGGAAGCCCATTTGATACGTGAACTAAAGAAGGAAGGAAGCCCATTTGATACGTGAACAAGTTACATTCTGAGAAGGAGGACCCCAACGGGAAATAAGCAGAACAATTAAACAGAAGGAAGACCCCAACGGAGAAAAATCTGAACAATTTAACTGAAGGAAGACCCCAACGGAAGATAAACTGAAGGAAGACCCCAACGGAAGATACACTGAAGGAAGACTCCATCGGAAAGTATCGTGAGCAAAAAAGTAATATTAAGACTTTAAATTAATAAAATAAGATCAAGATAAATAGAACATTGCGAAGTTTTAACATTACTAAATTAATTTAAAAAAAATTAATTAAACAGAACAATCTGGAAAATTTAATAGAAAGTTTTGATAATTTAAATTTAAAAATGGCAACCGGAGGTTCAGCACCAAACAACTCTGTGGGCGGGTTATCTAGCGCCAGCAGTCTGACTATGGAATTAATAAACAGATTAATAAGTGTACAATTAGGTGAAGTTACCAAAAAAATTGAAGGGATAGAGGTAAAATTAACTGCTAACAATAATGAAGTTGAAGATTATAAAACTCAATCATATGACCGAACTGTAAAATGCGAAACTACACTAGAGGTAGTTAAATCTTTACCAAAGTTCACGGGTGAACCAACCCAATATGTAGGCTGGAGAGAAGCGGCAGAAAACGCCATGAGTCTGTATAAAATTGAAAGTGAACAATATTTTATCGCTTTAACAATTCTTCGTAATAAAATCATGGGAGCAGCACACACGATGCTCTAACTAACCATGGCACTGTTTTAAACTTTCAAGCAATACTTTCTAGATTGGATTTTATTTATAATGATAAAAGACCAATCCATGTTCTGGAATCAGAATTAAGCGTCCTTCGACAGGGACGCATGACCATTACAGATTTTTACAATGAAGTTAACAAGAAAATGACATTACTCGTAAATAAAACTATAATGACAAACGGAAAAGATAGCGAATTAACCGAAGAAACTAATAAAACAATTAGGAGCAACGCTCTTCGAATTTTTATTTCTGGATTGAATGGTTCGATCTCAGAAACTCTCTTTTCTCTTAACCCACCGGACTTGCCGAACGCTTTGGCTAAGTGCCAAGAATTAGAATCAAATAACTTTCGAGCCCAATTCGCAAATAGGTACTATGGGTTCAAAAATGAAAATAAAAATCAGGGTAATAACCTTAGATTTAACCCAGTAAATTCTAGACAGAATAACAACACTTCAAATAGAATGAATAATAATTGGCCACAAAACGGTAACAGTGGACAAAACAATAATTGGAATTTTAACAACAATTCCAAAAATCAACCCCCACCAGAACCTATAGAAGTTGATAGCTCCATTAGGAATCAAAATCGTCCGAATAATAACTACAATCGTCCGTATAAAAATTATAACAGGTACAATAATAACAGGCAGAGTTATAATAATTTTTCTCAAAGAAATAATTATAATCAAACCCAAACACAAAAAACTGAACCGCAAGTCCCATTAAAAAGGGAATCAACTGGGATAGTTAATCAACCAGCTCAAAAAACTATGAGGGTAAACAACATTAACGAGGACCATTTTTTAGATCAGCAACCAACAGAGGAATGCCTCATATATTAAGGGTGGATAGAAAAACTAAAAGAAAAATAAATATATTAATCGACACAGGGGCCACGGCCTGTTATATTAAAAAGGGAATTTATGAAAACAAAAATGAACTATCAATATATAAAAGAATATCCACAGTCCATGGGCATTCTATAATAAAATATTATCATATGATAAATATATTTGGAGTTAGATATTTATTTTATGAAATCGAAGGTCTAGAATCCGATCTATTAATTGGGATTAATTTATTAAGAAGAATAGGTGCTAAGCTAGATATTCAAAACGACATCTTGGAATATAACGGGGTACAAGAGAAACTTGTATACAATGGCAAGGAAGAAAAACACGAATTGTGTTTAATTGGGGATAACAATACTCTTCCATTGAAAGAGTATATTATAAAAAAATACTTCGATACTCAAAAAGAGTATGAAGATGAATCAGTGATTGCTGAAGGAAGTTTATATAGCTTGGGATCAAAGAATCCTGAGCACGCCGACGTTGAATTATCCGTCATTAATAAAACTAATAGTTTGAGATCCACAAATCCTGAACACGCCGACGATGTTAATTCCGTCAAATTAAAATCGAAAAGTTTGGGATATAAAAATCCTGAACACGCCGACGATGTTAATTCCGTCAATTTAAAATTGAATAGTTTGGGAAATAAAAATCCTGAACACGCCGTCGTAGAATTATCCGACAAGCAAAGATTAAATAATGTTAAAATATTTTCAAATCAAATAAAAGATTTAGAAAATGACATTATAAACACAATCGAAAGGGAGCATTCAAAAATAGATATGCAAATCCCATTTCGAACCGATATTCGAGGTGAAGTAAATACCGAACATGACAGAGCAATTTATGGAAAACAATATCCTTATGCTATGTCGGTCTCAGATTTCGTTAATAATGAAATCGATAGAATGCTAAGGGAACAAATTATAAGACCAAGTAGAAGCCCTTACAATTCGCCAGTCTTAGTAGTACCCAAAAAGGGTCAAAACGAAGATGGAACACCAAAACATCGACTAGTTATTGACTATAAAAAATTAAATGAAAATACGATACCTGATCGGTATCCAATGCAAGATCCATCCGTCATACTAGCGAACCTGGGAAAATCAAAATACTTCTCAACCATCGACTTGGAATCCGGCTTCCATCAATTTTAATGAAAGATTCCGATATTGAAAAAACTGCTTTTTCTATTAATAACGGGAAGTTTGAATTCTTACGTATGCCATTTGGGTTAACAAACGCCCCTAGAATATTTCAAAGAGCAATGGATGATATATTAAGAGAACAAGTCGGAAAAACTTGTCATGTTTATATGGATGATATTATAATCTTTTCGAATACAATTGAACAACATTATACTGATCTAATTCAAATAATTAATATTTTACAACAGGCAAATATGAAAATTTCTCTTGAAAAATCTAAATTCTTCAAATTAGAAACAGCATTTCTTGGTTATATTGTTTCTCACAACGTTATTAAAACTGACCCCGAAAAAATAGAAACTATTCAAAGTTATCCAATTCCAAATAATATTCGAGAGTTACGAAGCTTTTTAGGCTTAGCCGGATACTATAGAAAATTCGTCCGTAATTACGCACAAATTGCCAAACCTTTGACAAAATATTTAGGAGGAGAAAATGGAAAAGTAGCTAGACGCATGTCGCTAAAAATTTCTATACAACTTGACAATTCAGCTATACAAGCATTCAATGAAATTAAGGAAAACCTAATTGCTCAGGTAGAATTAGTACAACCCGACTACAATAAAAAGTTCACTCTAACAACAGACGCATCAGATATAGCTATAGGAGCAGTTTTATCCCAAGAGAATAAACCAATTACCTTTATTTCAAAAACACTCAATAAAACCGAACAACTATATGCTACGAATAAAAAGGAGCTACTAGCAATTGTTTTGGCATTAAAAAATCTGAGAAATTATTTATATGGAGTAGTAGGCATTGAAATTCAGACTGACCATCAGTCATTGTCATTTACAATTTCTGACAAAAATCCTAACATAGAAATGAAAAGGTGGTACTCATTCATAGAAAGCTTCACTCCTAAAATAGTCTACAAACCAGGAACAACAAATGTGGTAGCCGACGCTTTATCAAGAATAAAGTTGAACAATATTACTGAGAGTAATAATGATCAATCAGATGAATCAAGCTCAGATATAAATACTCAGCACTCTGCTGAAAGTAGTTACGAAAATACTATTCAAGAAACACGCAAACCACTGAACCAGTTTAAACAACAACTGTTGCTAACTACTGGGAGGTTTACGGTACACGAATCAATTTCAGTCTTTGGCAAAATTAGACACATAATAGAATACGACACACCGGAAAACTTAATTACAATATTAAAGGAATATCTTCCTCCTAACATAACAGTCGGAGTACACTGTACAGTCGAAGATTTATATCATATCCAATTACCTTTAAAAAGTAACTTTTCAAACAAATTTCTTTTTACAAAATTATTTTTACAAGATGTTGAAAATAATTAAGATAAAGCCTTAATTATTGAAGAAACACATTCTCGAGCTCACAGGGGACTCGAAGAAAATTATAAACAAATTAGTAGATTATACTATTGGCCAAATCTATTTATTAAACTAAAAGAGTACATAAAAAATTGCCAAATTTGTAACGAAAATAAATATAATAGACACCCGGTGAAATTTCCCATAGGAGAGACACAAATTCCAACAAAAGAAGGTGAAAACCTTCACATTGACATATATTACGCTCAACATTTAACATTTCTAACTTGTATCGATGCTTATTCGAAATATTTGGTCATCAAAGAAATTCAAAACAAATTAAATTTTGAAAATAAAGTATTGGAATTATTACAACAGTTTCCTAGAGCTAAATTAATCATGATTGATAACGAGCCAAGCTTTGCCTCGGCTCAATTCAAATCTTTTGCACAACGAAGCGGACTAGCATTAATCTATGCCGATCCGAGACATAGTACAACGAACGGACAGGTAGAAAGAGCACATTCAACTTTAACAGAATTAGCTCGCTGTATCAAGGAAGAGTTCAATATAATTGATCATTCAGAAATTCTGATTAGAGCCGCCCAAGCGTACAATCAAACTATACACTCAGTAACTAATCAAAAACCATTCGATATACTGTACAATAGAGTTGAACATGAAAATAACCCACAAGCTTTAAAGCTTGCTCAAACTAAAATGTTAGAAGTTCACAATGAAAATAGAAAGACCAAAAATTACCATGTCGGTCAAATTGTTTACGAGAAAAAACACGGGGAACGAAATAAACTCAAACCAAGATATAAAAAACAAATAGTTAAAGAGGTAAAACCTAATAAAATTATAATTAACAACAGGAATAGGATTATTCATAAAGATAACATTAAGTTTTAAATATGTTTACCTACATGATACCATTTTGTTAAATTATTGGTTCTTATTTTTCTTACAATTTCCAGTAAAATGATTTTATTACTGATCATTCCCTACCTTATCACTTTCGCAAGATGCGAAATTATTGATTATTCAAACCATGAGTTTTTTCTGTTCAAGGACAAAAAGGATGTTCTTACTTACGAATCCTATAACGAATTATTTCACGTAACCAATTTAAGCTTTTATAAAGAAATAATAAATGTAGAATCTCAAAACATAAATAGAGACCCTAATAGAAGATCACAATGGGAAATCAAATACGACTTAGAAGTTATCGAACTACTTTTATCTCAGTTAACACCATCTAGATCCAAAAGGGGAATTAATGAAATAGGCACCATGTGGAAATGGATTGCTGGAACTCCGGATCATGATGACTTCATGAAAATACAAGATAAAATCAATGACTTAATAGTTAATAATAATAAACAATCTATTATCAACTCCAAATTGTTCAAAGAAATAGAATCTCTTTCTGATGACTTTAAACATGTGTTTATCGATCAAGATCTGCCATTAAGAAAACATCGCTTAAGACTGTTAACTTTTGACCTGAAAAATTTAATCGATACTATTACATTGGCTAAAATTGATGTCTTCAATAAAAAAATGTTAAACACGGAAGACATAAAAGAAATATTAAGTCACGAACAAAGACCGGTAATCATAAACGATTTAATGGATATTTCTGTGTTCAAAATTGTAATTCATAAAGACCTACTTATTATTTATATAAAATACCCTATAATTTCTAACAGATGTGACATATACTATGCCAGAGCCATTTCCAAATCAGATGGAAAACTAGTTATAAGCAATCAAGTCGCAAAATGCGATAATACATATTATGAAATGTCTACATTTAAGATCGAACTTTTTAACAACTACTGTATCATTAGTAAAGTAAAAACCTGTTTCACAAAATTATTAAATGGAGAGAAATCGACTTGTAAGAAAATTAGAGAAAAAAATCAAAAAATAGATATCATTCAAGACGGTGCCATTTTTATAAGTGGTAACAATATTGTTAACAACTCCCAGTTAAACGGATCTTTCCTTATAACATTTAACGGTACAACCACCATTAATAACATCTCTTATACAAATATTGAAAACAAAATTATTGAATATATAGCTGCAAACCATTTCACAAATTATGAAATTTCCGATTACATTTTGTCAAATAATTCTGAACTCTCTTTAGATAATATTAAAATTTTAAATCCATTCATTAAAGTTAATAATACCAAGATATCACTTTCCTTTATATTATTAATTTTAATCATTATATATTTAATTTTTTTAATTATTATTAAATATATTCACATTATATTTGTAACCAAAAAACATCGGCCAGATATAGAAAAATGTTTTAATCAAGAAGAATTTTTAACAGAATTAAGGGACCACCTAAATGAAACTCGAAATGAATCGGGACGCTCCATTTTAGAAGGGGGAGAGTTATCAAACCCATGATTCAGGGGCCCTTGCCCAATTTATAAACAATTTTTTGAAATCCAATCTGAACGATTGACTTCCTTTGTTCTTTCCTTTGTTCTCAAAAGTCGCACTTCGCCGGCCTGCCACTGTTTACATAAACAAATCCAAATCTTCTCACCAAGTCTTGAGAACCAAGCCGCTGCCGGTCCACAGCTTGGCCACTTGGGTAAACAATCTTTCGTAACGTAAACACAGCCTCCTCTTGGTGACAAAGATCTAATTGCGCTTCAATCAAAATTGCATCGATCAGCATAATTGAATTTCACAACGCAGTGGATTAATTTCAGCATAAAGCTTTTATCGAAAGTCCAAGAAGTTTCCAAAGAAAAGCTCCTGGCCGAGGTTAATTGGATGAAGGCTTAGAATCTTAAGATCAGTCTGATTCGGGACGAAGAAAAGATAAGTTCAAATATTGAAAAGTGTCTTGTATTTGTGAATTAAGTTAAAAAGAAAATCTTCAATAAAGTTATATTAGATTAAAATATATTTTTTTTTTTTTTAATTTTAATTAATAATAAATTTAATTGGCGCCCAACGTGGGGCGGTGTACTTAAAAGTTCTAAATAAATATTAACGATAACAAGTTAAATACAAAACAGAACTCGCGCCGCCAACAACCCATATTTTTAGTGGAAAAATTAAAACATCCACAATAATCCAACGACATCTAACAACTATGACAGTGGTCGTGGAAAAACTTAATTGGAAATTAATTAATGCAATAATCCAATTAAGAATTTAATATAAAAAAGGAGAACTGAATACTTAATTCAATTTACAAGAACACGATAACAAATATAAAAATCAACATCAACCAAAAATCAAAAACTACGAGTGACTAAAGAGTTAACAAATCAAGATAAAAAGATATAAACTAAAGAAGGAAGGAAGCCCATTTGATACGTGAACTAAAGAAGGAAGGAAGCCCATTTGATACGTGAACAAGTTACATTCTGAGAAGGAGGACCCCAACGGGAAATAAGCAGAACAATTAAACAGAAGGAAGACCCCAACGGAGAAAAATCTGAACAATTTAACTGAAGGAAGACCCCAACGGAAGATAAACTGAAGGAAGACCCCAACGGAAGATACACTGAAGGAAGACTCCATCGGAAAGTATCGTGAGCAAAAAAGTAATATTAAGACTTTAAATTAATAAAATAAGATCAAGATAAATAGAACATTGCGAAGTTTTAACATTACTAAATTAATTTAAAAAAAATTAATTAAACAGAACAATCTGGAAAATTTAATAGAAAGTTTTGATAATTTAAATTTAAAAATGGCAACCGGAGGTTCAGCACCAAACAACTCTGTGGGCGGGTTATCTAGCGCCAGCAGTCTGACTATGGAATTAATAAACAGATTAATAAGTGTACAATTAGGTGAAGTTACCAAAAAAATTGAAGGGATAGAGGTAAAATTAACTGCTAACAATAATGAAGTTGAAGATTATAAAACTCAATCTTATGACCGAACTGTAAAATGCGAAACTACACTAGAGGTAGTTAAATCTTTACCAAAGTTCACGGGTGAACCAACCCAATATGTAGGCTGGAGAGAAGCGGCAGAAAACGCCATGAGTCTGTATAAAATTGAAAGTGAACAATATTTTATCGCTTTAACAATTCTTCGTAATAAAATCATGGGAGCAGCACACGATGCTCTAACTAACCATGGCACTGTTTTAAACTTTCAAGCAATACTTTCTAGATTGGATTTTATTTATAATGATAAAAGACCAATCCATGTTCTGGAATCAGAATTAAGCGTCCTTCGACAGGGACGCATGACCATTACAGATTTTTACAATGAAGTTAACAAGAAAATGACATTACTCGTAAATAAAACTATAATGACATACGGAAAAGACATCGAATTAACCAAAGAAACTAATAAAACAATTAGGAGCAACGCTCTTCGAATTTTTATTTCTGGATTGAATGGTTCGATCTCAGAAACTCTCTTTTCTCTTAACCCACCGGACTTGCCGAACGCTTTGGCTAAGTGCCAAGAATTAGAATCAAATAACTTTCGAGCCCAATTCGCAAATAGGTACTATGGGTTCAAAAATGAAAATAAAAATCAGGGTAATAACCTTAGATTTAACCCAGTAAATTCTAGACAGAATAACAACACTTCAAATAGAATGAATAATAATTGGCCACAAAACGGTAACAGTGGACAAAATTGGAATTTTAACAACAATTCCAAAAATCAACCCCCACCAGAACCTATGAAAGTTGATAGCTCCATTAGGAATCAAAATCGTCCGAATAATAACTACAATCGTCCGTATAAAAATTATAACAGGTACAATAATAACAGGCAGAGTTATAATAATTTTTCTCAAAGAAATAATTATAATCAAACCCAAACCCAAAAAACTGAACCGCAAGTCCCATTAAAAAGGGAATCAACTGGGATAGTTAATCAACCAGCTCAAAAAACTATGAGGGTAAACAACATTAACGAGGACCATTTTTTAGATCAGCAACCAACAGAGGAATGCCTCATATATTAAGGGTGGATAGAAAAACTAAAAGAAAAATAAATATATTAATCGACACAGGGGCCACGGCCTGTTATATTAAAAAGGGAATTTATGAAAACAAAAATGAACTATCAATATATAAAAGAATATCCACAGTCCATGGGCATTCTATAATAAAATATTATCATATGATAAATATATTTGGAGTTAGATATTTATTTTATGAAATCGAAGGTCTAGAATCCGATCTATTAATTGGGATTAATTTATTAAGAAGAATAGGTGCTAAGCTAGATATTCAAAACGGCATCTTGGAATATAACGGGGTACAAGAGAAACTTGTATACAATGGCAAGGAAGAAAAACACGAATTGTGTTTAATTGGGGATAACAATACTCTTCCATAGAAAGAGTATATTATAAAAAAATACTTCGATACTCAAAAAGAGTATGAAGATGAATCAGTGATTGCTGAAGGAAGTTTATATAGCTTGGGATCAAAGAATCCTGAGCACGCCGACGTTGAATTATCCGTCATTAATAAAACTAATAGTTTGAGATCCACAAATCCTGAACACGCCGACGATGTTAATTCCGTCAAATTAAAATCGAAAAGTTTGGGATATAAAAATCCTGAACACGCCGACGATGTTAATTCCGTCAATTTAAAATTGAATAGTTTGGGAAATAAAAATCCTGAACACGCCGTCGTAGAATTATCCGACAAGCAAAGATTAAATAATGTTAAAATATTTTCAAATCAAATAAAAGATTTAGAAAATGACATTATAAACACAATCGAAAGGGAGCATTCAAAAATAGATATGCAAATCCCATTTCGAACCGATATTCGAGGTGAAGTAAATACCGAACATGACAGAGCAATTTATGGAAAACAATATCCTTATGCTATGTCGGTCTCAGATTTCGTTAATAATGAAATCGATAGAATGCTAAGGGAACAAATTATAAGACCAAGTAGAAGCCCTTACAATTCGCCAGTCTTAGTAGTACCCAAAAAGGGTCAAAACGAAGATGGAACACCAAAACATCGACTAGTTATTGACTATAAAAAATTGAATGAAAATACGATACCTGATCGGTATCCAATGCAAGATCCATCCGTCATACTAGCGAACCTGGGAAAATCAAAATACTTCTCAACCATCGACTTGGAATCCGGCTTCCATCAAATTTTAATGAAAGATTCCGATATTGAAAAAACGGCTTTTTCTATTAATAACGGGAAGTTTGAATTCTTACGTATGCCATTTGGGTTAACAAACGCCCCTAGAATATTTCAAAGAGCAATGGATGATATATTAAGAGAACAAGTCGGAAAAACTTGTCATGTTTATATGGATGATATTAAAATCTTTTCGAATACAATTGAACAACATTATACTGATCTAATTCAAATAATTAATATTTTACAACAGGCAAATATGAAAATTTCTCTTGAAAAATCTAAATTCTTCAAATTAGAAACAGCATTTCTTGGTTATATTGTTTCTCACAACGTTATTAAAACTGACCCCGAAAAAATAGCAACTATTCAAAGTTATCCAATTCCAAATAATATTCGAGAGTTACGAAGCTTTTTAGGCTTAGCCGGATACTATAGAAAAATTCGTCCGTAATTACGCACAAATTGCCAAACCTTTGACAAAATACCTTTGAAAATGGAAAAGTAGCTAGACGCATGTCGCTAAAAATTTCTATACAACTTGACAATTCAGCTATACAAGCATTCAATGAAATTAAGGAAAACCTAATTGCTCAGGTAGAATTAGTACAACCCGACTACAATAAAAAGTTCACTCTAACAACAGACGCATCAGATATAGCTATAGGAGCAGTTTTATCCCAAGAGAATAAACCAATTACCTTTATTTCAAAAACACTCAATAAAACCGAACAACTATATGCTACGAATAAAAAGGAGCTACTAGCAATTGTTTGGGCATTAAAAAATCTGAGAAATTATTTATATGGAGTAGTAGGCATTGAAATTCAGACTGACCATCAGTCATTGTCATTTACAATTTCTGACAAAAATCCTAACATAGAAATGAAAAGGTGGTACTCATTCATAGAAAGCTTCACTCCTAAAATAGTCTACAAACCAGGAACAACAAATGTGGTAGCCGACGCTTTATCAAGAATAAAGTTGAACAATATTACTGAGAGTAATAATGATCAATCAGATGAATCAAGCTCAGATATAAATACTCAGCACTCTGCTGAAAGTAGTTACGAAAATACTATTCAAGAAACACGCAAACCACTGAACCAGTTTAAACAACAACTGTTGCTAACTACTGGGAGGTTTACGGTACACGAATCAATTTCAGTCTTTGGCAAAATTAGACACATAATAGAATACGACACACCGGAAAACTTAATTACAATATTAAAGGAATATCTTCCTCCTAACATAACAGTCGGAGTACACTGTACAGTCGAAGATTTATATCATATCCAATTACCTTTAAAAAGTAACTTTTCAAACAAATTTCTTTTTACAAAATTATTTTTACAAGATGTTGAAAATAATGAAGATAAAGCCTTAATTATTGAAGAAACACATTCTCGAGCTCACAGGGGACTCGAAGAAAATTATAAACAAATTAGTAGATTATACTATTGGCCAAATCTATTTATTAAACTAAAAGAGTACATAAAAAATTGCCAAATTTGTAACGAAAATAAATATAATAGACACCCGGTGAAAATTCCCATAGGAGAGACACAAATTCCAACAAAAGAAGGTGAAAACCTTCACATTGACATATATTACGCTCAACATTTAACATTTCTAACCTGTATCGATGCTTATTCGAAATATTTGGTCATCAAAGAAATTCAAAACAAATTAAATATTGAAAATAAAGTATTGGAATTATTACAACAGTTTCCTAGAGCTAAATTAATCATGATTGATAACGAGCCAAGCTTTGCCTCGGCTCAATTCAAATCTTTTGCACAACGAAGCGGACTAGCATTAATCTATGCCGATCCGAGACATAGTACAACGAACGGACAGGTAGAAAGAGCACATTCAACTTTAACAGAATTAGCTCGCTGTATCAAGGAAGAGTTCAATATAATTGATCATTCAGAAATTCTGATTAGAGCCGCCCAAGCGTACAATCAAACTATACACTCAGTAACTAATCAAAAACCATTCGATATACTGTACAATAGAGTTGAACATGAAAATAACCCACAAGCTTTAAAGCTTGCTCAAACTAAAATGTTAGAAGTTCACAATGAAAATAGAAAGACCAAAAATTACCATGTCGGTCAAATTGTTTACGAGAAAAAACACGGGGAACGAAATAAACTCAAACCAAGATATAAAAAACAAATAGTTAAAGAGGTAAAACCTAATAAAATTATAATTAACAACAGGAATAGGATTATTCATAAAGATAACATTAAGTTTTAAATATGTTTACCTACATGATACCATTTTGTTAAATTATTGGTTCTTATTTTTCTTACAATTTCCAGTAAAATGATTTTATTACTGATCATTCCCTACCTTATCACTTTCGCAAGATGCGAAATTATTGATTATTCAAACCATGAGTTTTTTCTGTTCAAGGACAAAAAGGATGTTCTTACTTACGAATCCTATAACGAATTATTTCACGTAACCAATTTAAGCTTTTATAAAGAAATAATAAATGTAGAATCTCAAAACATAAATAGAGACCCTAATAGAAGATCACAATGGGAAATCAAATACGACTTAGAAGTTATCGAACTACTTTTATCTCAGTTAACACCATCTAGATCCAAAAGGGGAATTAATGAAATAGGCACCATGTGGAAATGGATTGCTGGAACTCCGGATCATGATGACTTCATGAAAATACAAGATAAAATCAATGACTTAATAGTTAATAATAATAAACAATCTATTATCAACTCCAAATTGTTCAAAGAAATAGAATCTCTTTCTGATGACTTTAAACATGTGTTTATCGATCAAGATCTGCCATTAAGAAAACATCGCTTAAGACTGTTAACTTTTGACCTGAAAAATTTAATCGATACTATTACATTGGCTAAAATTGATGTCTTCAATAAAAAAATGTTAAACACGGAAGACATAAAAGAAATATTAAGTCACGAACAAAGACCGGTAATCATAAACGATTTAATGGATATTTCTGTGTTCAAAATTGTAATTCATAAAGACCTACTTATTATTTATATAAAATACCCTATAATTTCTAACAGATGTGACATATACTATGCCAGAGCCATTTCCAAATCAGATGGAAAACTAGTTATAAGCAATCAAGTCGCAAAATGCGATAATACATATTATGAAATGTCTACATTTAAGATCGAACTTTTTAACAACTACTGTATCATTAGTAAAGTAAAAACCTGTTTCACAAAATTATTAAATGGAGAGAAATCGACTTGTAAGAAAATTAGAGAAAAAAATCAAAAAATAGATATCATTCAAGACGGTGCCATTTTTATAAGTGGTAACAATATTGTTAACAACTCCCAGTTAAACGGATCTTTCCTTATAACATTTAACGGTACAACCACCATTAATAACATCTCTTATACAAATATTGAAAACAAAATTATTGAATATATAGCTGCAAACCATTTCACAAATTATGAAATTTCCGATTACATTTTGTCAAATAATTCTGAACTCTCTTTAGATAATATTAAAATTTTAAATCCATTCATTAAAGTTAATAATACCAAGATATCACTTTCCTTTATATTATTAATTTTAATCATTATATATTTAATTTTTTTAATTATTATTAAATATATTCACATTATATTTGTAACCAAAAAACATCGGCCAGATATAGAAAAATGTTTTAATCAAGAAGAATTTTTAACAGAATTAAGGGACCACCTAAATGAAACTCGAAATGAATCGGGACGCTCCATTTTAGAAGGGGGAGAGTTATCAAACCCATGATTCAGGGGCCCTTGCCCAATTTATAAACAATTTTTTGAAATCCAATCTGAACGATTGACTTCCTTTGTTCTTTCCTTTGTTCTCAAAAGTCGCACTTCGCCGGCCTGCCACTGTTTACATAAACAAATCCAAATCTTCTCACCAAGTCTTGAGAACCAAGCCGCTGCCGGTCCACAGCTTGGCCACTTGGGTAAACAATCTTTCGTAACGTAAACACAGCCTCCTCTTGGTGACAAAGATCTAATTGCGCTTCAATCAAAATTGCATCGATCAGCATAATTGAATTTCACAACGCAGTGGATTAATTTCAGCATAAAGCTTTTATCGAAAGTCCAAGAAGTTTCCAAAGAAAAGCTCCTGGCCGAGGTTAATTGGATGAAGGCTTAGAATCTTAAGATCAGTCTGATTCGGGACGAAGAAAAGATAAGTTCAAATATTGAAAAGTGTCTTGTATTTGTGAATTAAGTTAAAAAGAAAATCTTCAATAAAGTTATATTAGATTAAAATATATATATTTTTTTTTTAATTTTAATTAATAATAAATTTAATTTGCACGAATACGCTCAAGACGCTATGACGCTTGTGCGAAATTATGAAACTCCGGATTTATTTATTACGCTCAAATGCAATCCAAAGTAGAAGGAAATTGAACGTGAGTTGGAACCGGGCCAAAACCCGCAAGATTTCCATGACATAATCGCCAGAGTATTTTTGCAAAAACTCGAGTTATGATGGATGTGCTTACTTAGTATCAAGTTTTTGGTGACACACGTTGTTATATAAGTTAAGCGAGACTACTGCTCACTTTATAATTTTATTAAATTCAACTTAGCTTTGAGGTTTTACAAATTAATTTAACAGTTCGCGGCAGCTCGCCAGGATGGGGTTTCGGGTGTTAGTCCAAGACTGACTTCTGCAGTCTTCGCCAGGTCTCACCAGAGCTCGGCTCCAGTGTTTGAACGCCTCGTCAGCAGGCGACTTGGGGCGAGGGGCGACCCCGCATAGCTGCTGGGCAAGGCGGGGGGCGAAGTCAGCGTTTCTTGGGGTATGTGAGAGACCACTGTGTGGTGTAGAGTGGTCTAACGGGGGAAGCGTATATAAAAGCAGCGGGGCGGGAGAAGAGGGAAGATATTCAGAGAGGGTTCATAACTTATATACTCGGTGGAATGGTCGAAGCGTGGACTACTGCATGCTCATATCCTAATTTGGTTGCTAAACACATTCAAAACACATGCAAACGTTGAGAGTTGTCACTCGGCCGAATCAATCAAATATTTGTGCAAGTTAATCGCAAAAGGCAGCGACATGGCTTTGTTTGGTATTGCGTCAGAAAATGCAAATGACGAAATTAGGATCTTTAGTATTGATAAAGCACTGTAGCGATTATTGTCATTTCAAATTCGTGAAAGATATTCCACAGTTATACATTTAGCAGTGTATTTGGAAAATTGCCAAAGAGTTTACTTTACTGAGGCTAATGCGGCGCAACGAGCTGAAAGACCACCATCGACAACATTGACCTTCTTTGCAATGTGTGAAGCAGATCCATTCGCAGGGACGCTGATGTACGTTGAAATGCCCAAGTATGTATTACACTTGGAATCAACCAACAAAGAAATTTCAACGTCGCATACAAGGATCCCCAGTTCCAGATTGGCAACAGGTGTTTTCCACTGATGCACTCGGTCGCATGTATACTGTTCATCCTAGAAGTGATGAATGTTTTTATTTTTTTTGCGACATCTGTTGGTAAATGTACGTGAACCAAAATCATTTACGCATTTCACAACTGTGAATGGCCACCAATTCCAAACATATCGAGAAGCATGTCAACTATTGGGCTTACTGGAGAACGATTCTCATTGGGATTTAACACTTGCGGATTCAGTTGTTTCATCAAATGCGTACCAAATACAAACGCTGTTCGCAATTATCATCAACACATGTTTTCCTTCACAGCCAATTCAGTTATGAAAGAAATTCCAAGACGACATATGTGAAGATATTTTGCTCCGCTTGCGGATTCCAACGAATAATTCTGACATCCAAATAACCGATAAAGTCTACAATTGATTCTAATTGAGGATAATTGACTATTTCAAACAAGCTGCTGATTGAAGTGGGAATAATTGCGCCAAATCGATCGATGTACGGTCCATTCTACTAAGAATTAAATCCAGAGCTGCAATAAAATGTTGATAAATTGCAGGAATTCGTTCGAACTAAATACGAAACATTAATGAAAGCGGTGGATATTAATACTGGTGGTCTATTCTTCCTGGTTGAGAATAAATTTCTTTTATATATTTTGTTCTTGATACAAGAATGAACATGTATTGCATAAGTTTCGTCTTATACAAGGTGCGTTCCAAAGTAAACAGGACTTTTAAAAAATAGACAGAACAAATGGTTTTATCGGCAAAATCAATTAATTTTATTCAAAATAGTCTCCTGCTACAATACAGCTTTTTGCACGGTCCAAAAGTTTGTCGAAAGAGTGTTTTAGCTCGTTGCCCGGTATGGCCGCCAGTATGCCGGTGCAAGCCTTTTGAATGGCCTCCACGTCTGCATAACGCTTTCCTTTCATCGGCAAATGCATTTTTCCGAAAAGGTAGATATCACACGGTGCCATATCAGGTGAATACGGGGAGTGGTTGATCGTTAAAATGTGATTTTTGGTCAAATAATCGGTCACAAGCGTCGATCGATGAGACAGCGCATTATCGTGCAACAAACGCCAACTTTCATCTTCGCGATATTCGGGCAGAACACGTCGAATACGACGCACCAAACGCTTCAAAACTCCAAGGTAGACTACCGCATTAACGTTTTGTCCGGGTGGAACAAATTCTTTGTGGACAATAGCCTTGGAATCATAAAAAGAAATCAGCATTGTCTTCACTTCTGACTTCTCGAGGCGCGATTTTTTGGGTTTCGGCTCGTCCGGCGCTTTCCATTCAGCACTCTGGCGTTTCGTTTCGGGATCATATTGAAAACACCACGTTTCGTCACCAGTCACAATCTTGTAAAGGAAGTTTGGGTGTTTTTTACCTCTTTAATGATGTACTTCGAATGTTGAATTCTGAGCAATTTTTGGTCGTCAGTCAATTTGTGCGGAACAAACCGTGCACACACCTTTTGTAAGCCCAAATGTTTGGTCAAAATGCGATAAATCGATGTTTTGGAGATGTTCAATTCTATTTCCATGAATTTCAATGATGATTTCGGCTGATTTTTTTATGAATTCACGCACAGTTTCGATGGAATTTTCGGTGATCACGGATTTTGGTTGTCCCCCATGTTCATCGTCATTTATTTCCTCACGACCACTTTGAAAACGTTGAAACCACTCTGCTACGGGATAAGCAATTATCGCCATAAACTTGTGTGATCAATTGAAACGTTTCGGTGAAAGTTTTACCAATTTCGCACCGATGACAAAAAAGTACTGACACTTAAAACGCAATAACTTCACTTCTAATAGATGGAATGTTATGAAATTTTTACTGGAAGTCAATGAAGGATAGCAGTTTCTAACGCACTAGTCGACATATGGATGACGCCACTAGAGGGCGCTAGATTCAAAAAGTCCCGTTTACTTTGGAACGCACCTTGTAAACTGAAGAGAAAATACAATAAATTAAACTAAATAAATAAAAAGGAAATCCTCTAAGAAAAGTAAATTAAAAAATGAAATTTACTTAAGATAAAATATTAATAGAAAGATTTGCCACGCTGCAATCGATTCCCACCCACCTACAGTTATAAACCAGAAATCTCTACCCATAAACCACACAAATCCATCGGTAACAAATCAAATAAAAAACCACTTAATGAGGTTTGATATTAATTTAAGATTTTCTGTGTAAGTCCAATCGGAATAGGTGATCCGCCAGCGGATTTTAATTAAATAAAAGTACAATATTAAAAAAATTAACCACCCTCGAGGATGGAGAGATAGAGTGTGTAGTGCAGCAGGTTTGAACCGAAGTCATGGATTAAACTTTTTAAATAATTTTCAATTCAACTGGGTTTTATCAAATTATATGATGATTAAACAGGCAGTGCTCACAAACGCTGCAAAAATGTCGTGGCTTCTTTCGCGGAGAAACAAACTTTCGTTGCCAAATAAAGTTTGCCTCTATAAATCCATTTTAAGCCCAATTTGGAAGTATGCTATGGAAGTCTACGGCATTACGAGTAAATCTAATCTGAACAAAATAAGAGTAGCGTATAGCAAGATTATCAGATCTATATGTAACGACCACTGGTACATAAGAACAAAAAAAAACATAGAAAGAGACCCTAACATTGCTTAGACAGGGGATGTTTGCAGGACGCACTTGGAAGGGTACATAAGACGACTTGGCCATCACCCCAACACAGTGGCGAGGAGGCTAATCCACACCCCACGAAAAAGACGAATTGAGAAATATTATCCAAAAGATCTTCCTTCCAGATTAAAAAAAAAATAAAATAAAATAATTGTATTGTAAAATAATTTAATAGTACAATTTTATGGAAATGTTAAAAGGTAATGTATTTCGTTAATAGTAATTTACTAGATGTGCAGTATGTATGGTATTGACATACCTTTGAGTAATCAATTTGTATGTACACCCTGTATTGCTGTCACATAGGTAGCAGTAAACATGTTAACTTCAATTAAAAATATAAGTTTCACAATAAAAAAAAAAAACTAAATTATATAACATTTTGTCTTTCTTAATAACCATTTTTTTTAGAAAATACGTAGTGAATGGTCCATTATTGTCAGAAACTTACAAGGTCAATGTAAATGATCGCTGGAGCCCGCTTCAAAAATTCGTTGGCACGCGGGTTTTAAAGATGAATATCAAGCCTTACTTTGGTGAAAATGAAAAAGCTAGCTATACAGAACAGGACTTTGAGTATTTAGGCATTATATTAGCGCCCGATTAGTTCGTAATAGAATTCAAACATTTTGTCTATTTTCTTTCAACCAACCTAACATAAAAGCAAGCTATAATGGGTCAAAGAGTATCTGGTATGCTTTGCATTAAAAAAGATTTCATCCAACTTCATGCTTTTTCATGCTTCAGAAGTTCCGGTTCAAGTTCTTCTAACGAAAAAAACGGAATTTAATTTCTCTTATAAAACTAGAACGATCCTTGAATATGAAACATATTTCTGGGGTCTTTGTATTTGCAGAACATCCATTAAAAAGTACTTTTTTTTAAGTTTTTTCGGTTGGAATTTACCAAATTTTAGGAAAAATTTGTGTAATTAAAGATTAAAAGTATTATAAACTGACGTTCAAGTTCACCTCAAATGATACATTTTAAAAATCGCATTTTAATAAATCAAAAATTTTGTTTTGTTTTTTTCCTTATTTTTATTTCTTTGAATATATGTTTATGTATTGAAGAGCTGTCTATCCCAAAAATACATTTTTTTCAATTTAGTTCCCCTAGATGGGCAAAACCTTACAATCCTGCTTATAAAGCTGAATTTTCTTTTTAAGCGTTAGTCCATTTTTCATATTCTTGAATAGACGGTCCTACTGGTGTAAATGGAGTTTTTACGAATTTTCTAACAAAACAACCAGGAAAATATATATTTATATACAGTAAATAGTACAAATTTTATTCTTTTTTTCAAAAGTACAAAGCTATTATAATAATCATAAGATTGGTCAATGGCGAACAATTTAAAACCGTTTTAAAACGTATTGTGATTGTGAATCGTGTGATGTCGTTTATAAAAAATGTGTACATAAAAATGAATTGATTGTATATGTGGGGTTTTTTTTGGTATTTCATTTAATTGTGGATCTGCTTAAAACATTTTCTAAATATACGAAAAGTTTTTTAAAATAAGAAATATAGTAAATTTAGACGAATATAATTTTTATAAATATGTTTATTGGAACAGTTTCATGTTCCAATTAAACATCACTGTGTATGTATACAGAAAACTTTTTCCGTGTATACATATCTATGTATGCATGTTTGAATCGCAGCCATATATTTTAGTTCGATGTTTTGAAGGGAGCACAAAAAAAGTTTGGAAAAAACATTGCCGAATACGATGTTATTCTTTCTAAACGCATTAAATTTGCGATGAAAGAGAAGTAAAAAGCATTACCTATGTATGTACATACTCTCGACCAGCATCTTAAAATGTTATACCGACTATTTCGTCCTTAAAACAACATATGTACATATGTACTTTAATATGTACAAGACTTTCACAATTGTGATAAGTATAGATGTTTGTATGCTTATTCCTTGATAATCTTTTCTGTTAGTACATATTTCAAAAATTTGGTTGGGTTTGCAAAATAAGAAAGCAGCAGGCGACGGTAAACTTATAATGGATGGTATATCCATGATATACTTGTAAAAAATAAAAACCTCGACGTTCAATTTGTCATACATGAAACAATCAAAATATCTGATATTAATTTTTTGGGACGAAAAAATCACATGCTTCCACATACATAAATGAAATATTTACAACTTAAATAAATTCTAATTCGGCACTTTAAAACCATGAAAAAATATAATATAAGGGTCGATTTTGAGTGAAATGGAAAATCTTAACTTATTACCGACTACTGTATTTATTATCATATCTATATGTGGGTGGTAGGTATTTTCGGATGCCATTTTTATTAATACACTTCACTGACATCACTACTTATCATGCAGTGATCCTCGATCTTAGAAAAAGGCTGAACAATATGCGATCTCTTAGATTTTCCAACGTTATCGATGAGCCTCGGACTACAAGTAATAATGGCAACTACCCTTGTCCTTGTAGATTCATGTCTAATAACTCTTTACCTCCTTGCGCGACCAGTCCACCCTCGAACATAACATAGTGTCTCTCTAAGACATATTTGTATCGGGACAATGTAGTTACTTATATAGCCCCATCTTAAGGAGACCATATTCAATGCAGTTGGTTACTTCCTATAACTAAGGCGCAGCTGCGGGTTAGCTTTAAAAACGTACACTGGCCAAAATGAGTTGTATTTCCCAGCCCTGGAGCATATCCACAGACTCTGACATATACATTTGTATATCAGTACATATTTTGATCAAGAATATCAGTTAATATTTTGGATCCTCCCGAATTTAGATTTATTTTCTTGTTTATTTATTTCAAAATTCCTAAAGAAAGTATCATTTTTGAAATCTCATCACAAAAATTCTTTTAACTTGGAACTTCGATCTTCTACAGAACATTTTGAAATTATGTGTAAATTCACAAAAAAGATATAAATTTAAACTTCATTGAAAACCCACCTGAAAGCCCAAACGAAAAATAAATAAATTAAAGAGAAAAAAAACGTTTCAATAAAGTTTTTCCATTGTCTGGGACTAGACGAGGTTAAAGTATGCAATCTCCACCAGGTAAAAAACAAAAAAAAATAAAACAGTTGGAAAATATTTCACCACTTAGCAACTCGCGCATACCTGCTTTTATTATATTTAAATACATCTTATTTATTATAAAACTAGCTTTAACGTGCCACGCTTCCTGTGGCACATTCAGATTGCATGCATGATTGTGAGGGATTTTAAAATATAATTGTCATTATTTCGAATCATTAATCGGAAGGCGTAATGGTTTATTGCGCTGCACTTTTTATTCGTTTCTGCACCGTTTCTTGGATTTATCATCTTTATGTTGATCCCAGTAAATGACTATATTGCAAAGCAGATTCTGCGACATTTACCAATTGATCATTTCTTCGCTATAGAACAATATCCCTAGGTTGAAATTGAAATCGACTATCGCCGATAATTGGAGCATTATATCTGCGAACATGTTCTCCAGTAGGCATTTTTCTGCACGAATGATAATCTAGTGTGTATCCGTTGGCATTAAAGCAATCGCTGGTTTGAGCAGCCGTATCAAATTGTTCCTTGCGTGAAAGATGGATCTTTTCAGGGTTGTAGATATTCCGCGGCGGGTACTTACTTTGTCTGCATCATAAGATACATTTGGAGGAACTTATGTTGGCTATATGAAAACCGGAGAAGGGAGTCGGCTTTATGGTAGATTTGTTCTTTTATCTTGAAATTTGGCATAAACTGAGGAGTCTGAATCTCCGCGCCGAATGATGTCATTTAAAAGCAAGAGTTATATTTCCTGATTTTTAATACGAAATGCTTTGATTCGGTGGTACATAAAGCACGTAGAGACTCCAGTGGATCCGGTTGTTGTTAAAGTTGACGCAATTTAATTTTTCCGCCTGCGCAAGACATCCTTTGTTTTTTTTTTTTTTTAAATGAATTAAGCGTTGAAACCATACATTCTAAATAGCATCTTAACAACACATATAAACACAAGTCTTAAAGAACCAAACCTCTCAAGAGGATTATTAGCAGGTGGTGGGAGTGCTGGACAATTAACGAATCGTCTTGCTGAATCCCAGTCTTTTAAGTCGCCTTAACGGCCTAGCTGGTAGCAGTCTCCTTGCAAGTATACTGCGGTGTCTAGCAAGTCGATCGTTGTATCTGCTGGAATGTCTACAGATCTGTTCTTCCACGGTGTGAAGGTTGAGATCACGGTGAAGTGTGGAGCCACGCACGTACCAAGGACAGTTAGTTATCTGCCGCACGGTTCGATTCTGCATTACTTGTATCCGCTTGTAGTTTGATTTAGCAGCAATCACCCAGGTTTGCACTCCGGTTGTTGTTGAAGTTGACGCAATTTAATTTTTCCGCCTGCGCTAGACTTCCTTGTTGTTTCGTTTTTCACTTTTAGAGCATACCAGTGAGTTCTGAAGCGGCTGGTAACTGGCGGGGAAAAGGGGCTTATCTACAACCTGAAGCGAAAAAGATCGACGAAACGCGATGAACCGGCGGAAACGGTGGCCAAGCCAGGATCTACGCCCGGGAAGGTTCTGATGTGTGTTTGGCAAGGAATCATCTACTACGAGCTGCCCCCTATGGCAAAACGCTCAATTTGGCCCTCTACCGCCCATAAATAAAAATATTAAAATTGGCGAATGCTGTAACATCGAACGCTTTAATACAAATGGGGTTCAATCAATTATAAAGGGAGGTAGATGACGAATTGGTCGTTTATAACGGTTTGATGACCGAGACATACCTGCCATCAAATGCGTCAAAGTTTTGCAGTTAGCGGTTTGAAATTCAGCACCGCTTCGATTTCGATCAGGGCTGTTTGTAATTCGTCCTCCTTCAGAAATGCGTTACCTATGGATTTTAGAAGCACTCCTTTTACCACATTCACAGCCCGCAGTAATGCGGGGCTCGACGGCAGATGAACTAAAACGTAAACTGATGAGTTGTGTCACATGCAATAAGACAATCCCTGTGCGTAGCCCAATCTTGGAGTATGCGAGCACCACCAACAAAATTGGACGCATTGGCGCAATAAAGCTTGGTTTGCCAAAAATTTGGTTAAGCACATAAATGAATTAGAAGGAAAAATGCCTAACAATTTTAACGAGGATGCTGTGCAAGAAAAGTACACATGTATATTTTCATGCGCTTTTCCCCCTAATTCCAAACGAGATTTTATTTGCCTAAATAAATCGACCCCATTAATTTGAAATGGTTGATTGCTATACAGTCTGTCGGTAGCATTAATTGTGACAAAAGTTTTTGTTAATAGTCCAGACAGTGAATGCATTTTCGCACAACCGTACTCTCTTCTCTTGCATTTATTAGCCATATGTTTTGTCTAATCTTTCATTAGTAAAGTTTTTTTGCTGAATTCATTAGGAAATGTATTCCCAAAAATACCTTGTCTATATAAGTATAAGTACATTGACTATAGTTCAACCTGCTAGGCATAGCTGTGATATTGTTTTGGTTTTTAGTGGTATGACACGTGATCCGACTGTGAGCAAATGGACTGACACTTTATTACCGTTTACCACACAAAGATATGAACAACATACCTTCTGTTCAAATACAGGGTGCGTTATGAAAGTAATGCGCATTTTCTAAGAAAAATATATTTGTTGATCCAATCAGTACAAATTATTAAAATTCTTCAAAATAGTCCCCTCCTGCGTCAATACACTTGCGGAGACGTGTATGCCACGCCTGGAAAGCACCCTGAAACTCCTCGACAGAAATGCCTTTCAGGAACCTTGTTACGCGAGCTTGGATGATCTCCACCGACTCCCAGTGTTTTCCCTTTAGCTCTCTCTTTAGTAGGGGGAACAAAAAAAAGTCGCACGGAGCTAACTCAGGGCTGTAAGGAGGCTGTAAGGAGGCACAACTAAGATCTTCTTCTGGGTCAAGAAGTTGGTGACGACGAAGGCCGTGTGGCTGGGGGCGTTATCGTGGTGGAGCATGAAAACGTCTTTGATGTCTGGCCTGACGCGTACGACTCGGCGTTTCAGTCTCTTGAGTACCTCTTGATAAAAGGCTCCGTTGACAGTTTGTCCTTGCGGTACAAACTCAAAATGGACGATTCCTCGTACGTCAAAGAAGACAATCAGCATTGTTTTGATGCGAGATTTGCTCATGCGCGCCTTCTTGGGTCTGGGAGAAAATTGTGTGTGCCACTCGGAGTTCTGTCGTTTGGATTCTGGATCGTACTCGAACATCCAGGATTCATCCCCAGTTACAGTAAAATTTAAAAAACCTGGATCATTTCTAATCGATTCCAACAATTCTTCACAGCGCAAAATTAGAACGTTTTTCTGCTCCTCCGTCAACACCTTCGGCACAAGCTTCGCACAGACCTTTCGCATTTGCAAATCCTCCGTCACTATTCCATGTACCGCAAATGTTGACAAGTTTAGGATGTCAGCGATTGCCCGGATGCTTAACCGACGGTCTGAACTCAAAGTTTCTCGCACACGGCGAACGCTTTCATCAATTCGTGCTGTTGTTGGACGTCCGGAACGTGGATCGTCGGTGACTTCCTCTCGACCCTCCTTGAAGGCCTTGTGCCACCTTCCACACTGAGATCTCGAAATACACTCCTCCTTAAAGGGCTCTCGAAGCATTTGATAAGTTTCCGATACATTTTTGCCAAGTCGCACACAAAACTTTATGGCGTACCGCTGTTTCCAGCGAACGCTCCATCGCACTGTGACACAACAGAAAAAATGACTTCGCTCCGTAGAGCGTGTCGTAACTCGTCCTACCACTTCTATTGCTCAGAGCGAACTGAGACCGAGCGCGTTGGAAAGGAGAGACTCCGCCCCAAATTTTCAGACAGGTCCGAGCGTGCTACGACAGGTAGTTACGTGACAATGAAACCATGCGCATTACTTTCATAACGCACCCTGTATAAACGAGACTGGCTCAATAAAACAAAAACGGTTATTTATTCTTCAATATTTATTTTATCCGTTTCAAATAGTCACCATTAGAGGTGATACACATATGCCACCTTTTTTTCCAATCTTCATAACATGCCTTGTAGATGCTTTTACGGACTCTATCGAGTCAAAACGAGTCCCACGGAGTGGTAACTTGAATTTTTTAAACAAAAAAAGTCAAATGGGGCCAAATCCTGTGAATACGGTGGTTGATCGATGGTATTGAACTAGTTTTTGCTCTAAAAGTCGTTCACAAGTACAGCTCTATGCGATGGCGCGTGAGCTCTTTTGGAACAAGCCTAGCATGGTCTCATGCCCAAATTATCCGTCAAAATCAAACGAGCTGTTTAACGGCTGATGTTTTGCTTGTGTGCTATTTCTGATTTTTGAGCAAGATTTCCTTCACTTTTTTGATGTTATCGTCAGTGTTAGACGTCGAAGGACGTCCGGAACGAGGCATGCCTTCGACGGTTTCTTAACCATCCTTTAAAGCTTTGTACCAGTCGTAGACTTGGGTTTTCGATAAAATAGATTTTCCATAAGCCTTTTCCAATATTCGCAACGACTCCGCACACGAAATTTTGTTCGAAATTCAAACAAACTCTGCTCAACGTTAATTTCCATAGTAAAATTCGAAAAACACACTCGAGGTTAACTTGTTTATAGTGCCGTAAAAAAAAACTATGTGACAGATCGCGCTAAAATTTGACATGTAAACATATAGCAGTCCTAAAGTATGGCCATATGTCATGTCCTTGTTGAGTTATAGATAAAGTCTCGTTTATTTTTGAGCAGAAGGTACATTCACTCTTGATGAAGCATCATCAAATCCATGAACTTAACACTGAATGTCTCATGTGTTCTTCTGGTACTTAGGTATTGAATAGGTATTTACAGAGGCTAATCCAGACGCCTTAGCAGCCCACTCTTCGGATCTTTCACAATTTTTCAAAAGCCCTCTGAACTCTTTCCAGATCCCAGAAACGTTGAACTAGATTTTCAAGTGGAGGATAAGTATGGATCAGTAAAACTACCCATGATCAGGGTGTCACTTCCTTCTCTGGTTAATATGACGAAATAAATATTAACATAATAAATTATGCTACGAATTCGAAAGAATGTAATCGGGATGAAATGGTAGTTTGTTGAGCTTCCACAATGGACTTACCAATTCCCATTAAATTGATATTTTTAATTTCAGAGTTCTTACAAAATCTTCATTCATAAAGTTGAACAGCATCTAATGCAAGGGTCTTTCATAGACGGATGTTCAAAGAGATCCGATATGTTAATTCGAAATATTAATCAGTCATTATTGTACACTGACTTTCTTGCTGCTAATGCCCTTTGATAGTTTGCATCAGGCATGCGAAATTATTTGACTGTGTAGGTCAGTGAGAGTTCGCTGTAAAGGTTTCGACTGGACAGAGCATCGGCCACCAAAATTATCTTTGTTAGGCTAATAATTTGGCAATGTGTTATGCGATGTACGCCTTCCATATCTTTAGTTTAGCGTTCGTAATTTTGTCAACTAAAGTGATCGTAAGAAGTTAATGGTCGATAAAGATATTAACTTCTGTCCAGCCGTACAGCCGTTCTTCCTGAGATAGAAATTCGGCAATGCCGCTGGGTGAGGCATCAGTAATTAAATCAGGGTACTTGAGTATGAGTATCCTCTGATGCCAAAATGTTGCGTAGACGATGAAATGCGTCATGTTAAGTTTCATTAAATTCAACCCGAATTTTCTCTGATATGTGCCTACTCACCGAGCCGTTCTTTTCTTTCAGTATATCTGTTATAACACGAGCTATAGCGGCAAAGTCCTTGTAGTAGCTTGCTAACCCAAGTATACAAAATCTGACACTCTAAACGCTTTTCGGCTTAGCGTATTCTTATATGACTCTTATCTTTTCTGTATCGGATTTGTTCCGTCCTTGTTTTCTATGAAACCGATGTACTCTAAGCTTCTTTAAAAACCCTAATCTTTTTCTGGGTTACTCCCATATACCACATCACTCAATAAGTCCGTAGGATGACATAGATGATGTTGCTATGTAATAATTCATACGATTCTTAGGAAGTGCTAACCTTAAAAAGATATCTGTCAAAATTTCATGACAATCGGACGATTAGGTTACAAGTTACATAGGTTCAAGTGACGCTACTTTTGAGTTTTAAAAAAAAAATAAATTCAAAGCAATTTCGTGTGTTGATATATTATTGCTTTTTGATGGGTGAAAATACCATCACAGCCAAAGCACGGCTTGATAAGCGTTATCCGAATTCTTACCCATCGAGCCAAACGGTGGAGAAGTGGTTTGCTGAATTTAAACGTGGCCGTATAGACACTGACGATGCTGAAGGCTCTGGAAGGCCGATTGAGGTGGTTACACCACAAAATATCAAAAAAGTCCACCAAATCGTTTTATCCTACGGACTTATTGAGTGATGTGTTATTTATTATGATATTTATGATCAAAACTTCTAATGCAAAGATACAAAACAATTGCATTTGACGACAAAAATGTCTTATTGAATTAGGCATTGTAAGAGGTAGTAAAACAAAATTTGAATCAGTTGGATGACCAAAATGTACTTAAATTTTACTAAACCGAAGATTTTACGAATAATTAGCGCTTTTGAACGTACGAATCATGTTAGATCACACTTTTATATCTTGATATTTCTTTAAATAATAATTTTCCCCTACTAACTTTTGCTCATATGCTCATATCCTCATATTTTCCTCGAGTGTTATTTTTTAATTCCAAAAAAAACATGAGAAGCCTGCCTCCTGTGATAAAAGCGGCTGACGAACGGTCTTTTGGGTTAAAAATAAATTGAATTGGAGGATCCAAAATAGCTATGCATACTTTTTCCAAATTTTAGGAAAGGATGTGATGGTTTCACCGATTGCACAGAGGTGCCAGTAGAAAAATAAGGCACCATTGATTTCAAATTGGTTTCCAGTTGTATTAATGCCGCAATTTATACTAAAGAATACTTTGGGTTCTCAGAAAAGGAATTTTCAGCAGGATAACCCTCATTGCTGGCAGAGGGAAATTCGAATAAATCGTTAAACAGTTCCTGAGTTCCTTCTGATATTAATATAATTTGGAAAACATTTGGAAATGGTTGGAACGCAATATACCACAATCTTGGAACTTAAAGAACTATTTCGTTAACAATTAATTTAAAAATATGGTTGATTTTTTATTAGAAACTATTTTTAAAATCATTGTCAACCGTGGTGATACTCATTATTTATTTGTATATATTAAATTTAAAAATCTATCACATTAGTATGTATAATAAATTATTTTATTATTTTAAGCTTATGAATGGTTATTTTTTATCTGTTATCAAAGCATCATATTATTTTAGCTATTTTCTAACACTGGTAATGTCAAATATTTTCAGATTAGTCTATAATTTAATTTTAAAGACGATTCTTTAAAACGAACGCTTGCAAATTATAGAATTTTATTATCAAAATCCGTGCTCTGTTAAGAAAGTTCATCGCGCGGTTAATATTAAAGACATAACCGGTTTTTTTCGCTAAAAATAGTGTTCTGTAAAAAATTTAAATTTCGAAAAACGTTCCCAAAGTTGTCGGTAAATCCGTTTTCTAAGGACATACATTTAATTTTATTTTTGTTTTCGGATTATCTAGCACCATTCTATGTGGGGCATCGGAAATCAACTTGCATTTCAATCGCTTCAGAATAATTCCTAATTACAATCTTGCAGAGTGTATTATAATTTTGGTGACAAGTGTGCACCGCAGTGAATCTTCGATCATATGAAGTACATATATTCTTGATCAGGATCCTCCTAAATTGATAAGCATGCCCGTCTGTCTGTTTCTACGCAAGTCTCTTAAATTCAGCGCCTAACTTTAGCTTTTCTTTATTGTTTTTATATTATTTTTTCATATAAAAATCGTTATAAAATATTTCACATAATTCAACCAAATATGAAAAGAAACGAAAGCTAATAGAGAACCGAGGTTTAAATTCCCTTGCATTGAATTACTGCTTCTATTGTTAGATATAGCTAATATCTTATATATTTAACCGATCATTATAAGAACTTCAGAATTCTTCCTTTCCTTTCTTGTTTCTATTTAATTTAGGTCACTTTTGTCTGTCGATAAAAAGCCCAAACTCGATGGTCTATTTGATTTTGCCATTATTGGCTTGATTTGAGAAGATTCCCTTGATTTATGAAAGGGAAATTTTGGTGGCGGGTCAATAGTGGTTTGAAATAAAGTAATAAAATAATAAAAATATCTAATGAATTTATTAAATTTCCAGAAAACAGCTTTCTTTTATACTCAAATGGAAACCATGAAAATCCTTAATTTTTATGCAAGACAATGTCCGAATTCATTGATTGGACAAGAAGACCTGTCCCAATGGATTATGTTTACTTAAGAGTCAAAGTGATTACCTTTTTAAAAAGCTTTCAAGTTGCTGACAAGTTAAATGCCACTTTATTTCGCAGCATCGGATTATTCTCTGTTTTATGCCAAGCATTATTAAAGATTTCTTTCACATATAAGAAAGACAAAGTTTCCTGAGATAAAGAAAAAGTTTCAGAAGAGGTTTGACATAGCCCCGTCGCAGTCCTCTTGCACGCAGCCTAGTATTCAATTGGAACCTGGTGAAACTTAGCCTTGATCTTTAATAGATCCGATAGCAAACTGAGGCGCTAGACACATGTCGAAAGTGATAAAAAAAAAGGAAATTTTTAATAATGGGCCAAGTGAATTCTGATAAATTGAAGTCACCCAAAGTCACAGACCAGCTTGTGACTACTATCGGACTTAAGATTAAAAACCGAATAGCGGTTCGGATGATAGTGGTAAACCAAAATCTATCAGCATAATTTTTATGCAAGACAATGTCCGAATTCATTGATTGGACAAGAAGACCTGTCCCAATGGATTATGTTTACTTAAGAGTCAAAGTGATTACCTTTTTAAAAAGCTTTCAAGTTGCTGACAAGTTAAATGCCACTTTATTTCGCAGCATCGGATTATTCTCTGTTTTATGCCAAGCATTATTAAAGATTTCTTTCACATATGAGAAAGACAAAGTTTCCTGAGATAAAGAAAAAGTTTCAGAAGATGTTTGACATAGCCCCGTCGCAGTCCTCTTGCATGCAGCCTAGTATTCAATTGGAACCTGGTGAAACTTAGCCTTGATCTTTAATAGATCCGATAGCAAACTGAGGCACTAGACACATGTCGAAAGTGATAAAAAAAAGAGAATTTTTAATAATGGGCCAAGTGAATTCTGATAAATTGAAGTCACCCAAAGTCACAGACCAGCTTGTGACTACTATCGGGCTTAAGATTAAAAACCGAATAGCGGTTCGGATGATAGTGGTAAACCAAAATCTATCAGCATAAATATTAGGGTTACTACCTAAAACCGCTGGAATAATAGATCTTACGACTATTTAGTAAAAAAAAGAGGAAGGTGGCTGGTCTAGGGAACACATATCTTAAAGAACGCTTTAAGATGGAATATTTAAAATTCCTATTGTTATATATTTTACAACGGCCTTTGTTTTGGCTTTAATATACGATTAATATATCAATCTAGGGTTAGCCGTTATAAAAAATATGTTTTACAGGTGGAAAACCTGTATGGATTGTGGTGTTACGTTTCGTAAGACCGCGACCACAGGGTTCCGGACGGCAACCTACCGTCCTTCTTAAGTGGATTTTGAGTAAGAGGTAACAATTGAAGTGATGCCATGAAAGCGGAAAAAGATTGTATCTCATTTTGAGCAACATGACATCTACCAGCACTACGGAAAATGGCATCCAAGACTGAGTCTTTGAAATCGTGAAAACATTTTCACACAACCAACATACATTCACGATATTACGGAACAGACAATAAGTCATGTTAGTAAAAATTAAAAAAAATATAGCAGTACCTTGAAATACTGAAAATAAAATAAAATACCTTGAATACCAAAACAAAGGTATTTCGAAAGCAAGAGCGATATTAAGAGATGCAAGAAGAGCACAAACTAATGATATTTAGGAGCATAAAGGTTATGCAAAAAAGTAGCTACAAGAAAAAATAGAGAACAACTTTAGATTTGGATCGTGTATTTTATATAAAAATATATAATTTTTCATCAAAACAGGACACTGTACAATGCGGGGCGATACGGATATGAAATTTATTAAAATATAACGACTTATGTAACATTTGATTACGATCACTAGTATGTTTAAGTAAAAATAATAAAAAACGGAGTGAGCCCAAACAAAAATACACACAAGCATTCCTTTAACGATTTTCTGCCTTGACGAAATTTGCAGCGCAGGATTTACCGAGTTCCAAAGGTGCAAACTGTTCAGTTTCTGATTTAGCTGCCTCTGAAATTTGCTCATAGCTTGAAACCGAAAACGAAGCCGTAGTAACGAAGATTTTATAATTTCAATATCACGAAGCTCAAAGTCGTAATCAAAATTTTTCTCACAATAAAAATTAAAAATTAATATTAACTTCAAGAAAATTAAAAAATTCCGAAAAAAAATTTATAAAATTGGAGATTTAAATTATGAATTTCAAAAGCTTTTGGGGCCTGGATTAAGTTATTTCATTTTATTTGGTAGATAAAAAAGGTGACAAAGTATACGTTTATACAAATTTAAAATAACGATTACATAGACAATTTCTCTAACATGGCTTGAAAAAAACTTAACGTCAGTACATCCAGGACCCAAAAATTATCAAAAAGCGAATCAGGCGCAATAAGCTTTATTGAAGAAAGAAATAGGATTGAAGCGGCTGAGGATGTTTATTCGTGCTAAAGAAGCTCAAAGAAAAACTCAAACTGCTTATTTAAAAAGTAGTGATGAAGCCAATCTGGACATATGCGATACAGTTGTGGGGCACGGCAACCTGTTCTAATCACATCAGAATCCAGCGGTTTCAGAATAAATACCTGAGAACAGTTTCTAACGCCCATCCGTACCACGAAAACTCCATCATTCATAAAGAGCTTGGTATTCCTTGGGTGGCAGAGGAGATCACCCGTCTCAGCGAAAGATATACAAAAAGACTGGACAACCACCCTAACCACCTGGCCATCAAGCTCCTAGATAATAGCCAATCCCTAAGACGCCTGAAAAGGAAACACCCGCTTGACCGTCCCCACCAATAGACAACTAAGTCAACCTCATTAAATATACATTCCATGTACCTCCCTTAAGTCAATGTCACCCCCAAACCATTTAATGATTGTCCACTCGGACAATTGTATTGTATTGCATTGTATGCTTAGTTTATACCATATTTTTTATTTTGTTTATGTCAACCTGTACATGCGAAAAATGTTATTCGCCAAAAAATTTGTAAAACACTCAATTACACGGCATATATGTTCAATTTCTTATCTTAGGCTAACCATGGGACCTGAGAGTGATAGCACCTAAGTTTAATCTGGACTTTGGTTTGGGGGAGCTCAAAGGTCATGGTAAAAGAAAACTTATTCGTGGACATTTTTTCTGTTGGCCAGTGCGACCAGAAAATTTCATAATTATTTTCTTGTTCTTTTTAATACAGAATTGGGACTTTCGTTAAAATTAATTTTTTGAATAACTGTTTTTATGCTGAAATTCCCATGATGATTGGCCAACTATATCCGATATTTTCTTTGAATAAACTAAACGGCTATTTGACTACGGCTTCGCTCTTTCCTGTTTTTTTTGAAATATATTAAATATGGAATATAGAATCCTTTTTATCAAGCAACCATGTGGATTCGATAAAATGAAATAATTAAATAAAATATAAAACTTTATTTAAAATAAAATCATATATATGCCAAATTATACTTACTTTATTATCTTCATTGCAGATTTTTGAATATGACACCTTGTCGCGTCTTTGTAAACTGTATTAAAAAATTAAACGATTTATTCGACTAAAAAAGGAACAAACCAAAAAATATATATTAATTATCAATTGTGGTCGTAATGCCCGAACGGCTAAAGGAGCTGCATTTTACAGTCTCCTGGACCCATTTACAGTCGCAGTCACAAATCCAGCCCCAAAAGCTGATAAAAGCTCAGGATGTCAATCCATGTTGTAGCATATTGGGTAATAACAATGGCTTAATGTTAAAAAATGAACATGACAAACTTGTAGCTGTGCCTATTTGCAACAAGCGTCTGTATCAACAACATAAGCAGATCCATAGGGTTAAGCTATTCACCGGGTGTCCCCTCAATATTCAATTATACGTTCCAGCGACTATGCGGAGCATTCGAAATCAGGCCCCTAAGGCTTTAAATAATCAACAACCAGCTATGCATAGAAAGTCAAAGAGTAAAAGCAAGTTCAAAGATTTTAAAGAACTTTCACATATGGAGTCATATGGAGAAACACAGGAAACCGGAAATCGCACATTCTCACTAGGGGAAACTAAAGATTCCTGCGCATCAGTGAAAATAGGCTTTGATGCATCAAATAACTTTCCGGATATAACAAATTCTATAAATAGCCCACCCTATAAGAACACCAGAAAAATAAGCCGCAACCGCTCGTATTCTGCTTCTCCATCTTCAGTAGTTCGATGTAAAATGTTAATTCCATTGCCTACATTGGGTGCGACATCTGTCGTAACTCTTCTCGCGCTAATTTGTATGGAAACCATTTTACTATCAACAATGTCCAGCTGCGCTAAAACCTTCTATATGCATTGGAACACATCAAACAGCATGTGAGTAAATTAGCATGCTAATTTCAATAATTTCGTAAAAATAGAAAATTTATTTTTTTTATTTAATTCTAAAAATTATCTAATAAATAATTAATAAATTATACAAAAATCTAAATTATTACTTCTAAAGAAACATATAATATTAACTGGACATATTTATGTGTTCATATTTACCGTTTTACATCTGAAAAACATATGTATAAAAATAAAGTAAGAAAAAAAATTTAAATTAAATACTTTGTTTTTCATTGTTTGAGGAATAGGATTGATTCATGTTCGTATTTCATTTTTATGTGTCACCTTTTTAGATATTCTTGAATGTATCTTGATATATGGTAAAAATTGAAATGAATTACTTAATCATCGCAAATAGAGTTAAATATTATTGCATTTTTTAATTCTTGTTTAAATGCATGACAATTTATGGAAGTAAAAAGTTCGTTCGGTTTTTTTTGATTTTTCAAAAGATGATAACTTTGTATACATTTGTTCGATTCAATGCAAATATGCGCCGCTTTGTTCGTAAACTTGTTGCCAACGAGATGCAAACTTCATTATACCCCTCTCGTAGAAGGCTGCGTCCCTATTGGCAAAAAACTCGGAGAGCCAATTTTCACAAGTTGAGGCCAACTTCTCACCATTAAGCGCGTTCGCCATGGACAGGAAAAGATGGTAATCACTTGGTGCCAGATCCGGATTATAAGGTGGGTGCGTGTTTGGCCTGGCGTTGTCCTGATGAAACAAAATTCGGCCTCTGTTGATCAAAAATGGCCTCTTCTGGATGAGCGCTGCCTCCAAGCGGTACAGTTTTTGGTAGTAGGGCCACTTCCCTGAGCTTTGACCACGACTGTTTGCGCTCTATGTTGTCGTAAGTGACCCATTCTTAATCTCCACTCACAATCCGCTTCAGTAACGGGTCGATTTTGTTGCGATTCAGCAGCGATTCACAGATGAAAATTCGGTCCATCATGCGGTCCATTTGCATTAGTTCATGTGGCACCCAAACATCGAGCTTCTTTTTGAATCCAAGGTTATGCAAATGGTTCCAAACGGTTTTCTGGCTTATCTTTAGTTCCTCAGCAATTAAAGAAGTGCTCACGTGACGGCTGTTTTTTCGCCTTGATTGAAGAAAAATTTTAAAATATAGCGAATCTTTGCTGCTGTCCAAAGACACCTTCAAAGACAAACTTTTAGCGCAAATGAAAACGTTTTCAGCGCCGTATAGACATGACATGATACGACACGTAACACTAGTACAATCGATAATAACGCCAACATCAAACCGAACGAGCTTTTTACTTATTTTTGCAAACAAACGGCGTTGTCAGTTTTTTTTAACGGCATGTGACTTTTTAATTGCATATTTTCATTTGTCAGTTATTAGCTGTAGCTTTTAGATTGCTTTAATTTTATATGGAGCCTACAAAAGAGCAATTTCGTCCAATTTTACTTTTTACTAAAAATTGCAGCTCAAGTTGTTAAAAAATTGCTTGATCTGACAAAGCCTTACAAAAAACAGTGTCAACGCTCGTTTGCCCATTCCCGTTCGGGAGATTTTTCACTCAAAGATAAGCCATTTTTGGGTTGGCCAATTGAAGTAGAGCATGACGATAGGCTTTAATCGAATCGGATCGTTATGTAACTGAGCGTGAGATGGAAAGATGTTAAATATACCACAATCAACCATACGTGATCATACGAGCCCTGACCACTATTAATTCGCACGGCCAATGTTTTTACGCATATTTAATGTTTAGCACACAATATATGTGAAGATAATGCAGATAACACATACAAACATATATTTTGTTGTTATTTAACGTACAACAACAACAGCATTTACCATATTTACATACACTATTCTTATTATTGTTTACAAACGCTTGACCACTATTATTTCGTACGCTACAAACTTTACAGTCTATTTGGCTTAATATAATATATATACTTAATATTAATACTTGGTAACATCACACTTAGCCTCTATAACACATTTACAACGATCCTGCATTGAATTAAGCAGGTATTGACATTGCTCTGTTGAAATAGAGTCGCATATTTCTTGCAGTTTAATTTTTAGCGCTGGAATAGTTCTTTGAGGCTCATTTCTCATGATTCCCCATATATTTTCAATTGGGCTGAGATCTGGACTATTAGATGGCCAATCCAAGGACTCAATTCCTTTTTGCTCCAGCCAACTTCGGGTTTTTCTACTAGTGTGAGATGACGCTCCATCTTGTTCAAAAGTATATTCACCATCATCTGACAGCTTTGGTATTGATGGCAGCAAATTTTCTTCCAATATATGCATGTACTTTTCAGCGTTAAAAATTCCATCAACAAAATGCAGTTTTCCTACCCCCTTGGCAGACATGCATCCCCACACCATAACGCTTGCAGGGAACTTTACTGTCCTTTTAGGACAATCTTTATGGTACGTTTCTGCCTTTGTACGAATAACTCTTCTCCGCGAATCACTTTCACACACATCGAATTTAGATTCATCGCTAAATATGATGGTATTCCATTGCATTTGAGTCCAAGATATTCTCAGCTTAGTCCATTGCAAACGCTTCTTCTTTTGTGAGCAATGGCTTTTGCTTTGCCTAAAAAGTAATTTACTAACCTTATAGAACCCAAAGTTAAGGTCTTTTAAATTTTTGCGGGTCCATTCACGTCCTACATTTCGCCCAATTTTTTTGGACCATTCAGCTACAGCATTTCGCAAAGATTGCCGCCGAGCGGCCTTAACTATTGCGACCAATGCTCTTTTGTCGCGATTTGTTATTTTCGACTTTCGCCCTCTTTTGTCGATCCATTTTTTTCCAATATTTTACAATAGAAAATACCGACGACTTATTTAATTACAATGTTTCAGCAATTTTACCAAATGACTCCCCAGATTTGTGATAATTAATAATTAAATTTCGAATCTCTTTACAAATGGGTTTAACACGTGCCATCGTTGCAAAACTTCAAATAATTTCACGCAATTACAGCTGTTTTACCTTCTGTTTTGTTTTATTGTGCACATATGATGAATAGCTAGTGATAATATTACACTATTTGTTTTGGTTTTGATCTTCTCGCACTTTTGAGCGAAGCTAGCGCAGCGTACGAAATAATAGTGGTCAACCGTTTGTAAACAATAATAAGAATAGTGTATGTAAATATGGTAAATGCTGTTGTTGTTGTACCTTTTTTTTCTCTCATATAGAGAATAAAATTAACTTTCAGAAAAATATATGTTTGTATGTGTTACCTGCATTATCTTCACATATATTGTGTGCTAAACATTAAATATGCGTAAAAACATTGGCCGTGCGAATTAATAGTGGTCAGGGCTCGTATACGACGTCTTGACTTGATATTTAGGTACCACATGAATTGAAAGCAATTTATTTAACAAATCAAGTCGTTTGTAATTTGCATCTTAAACTCAATTAATATGAACCGTTTTTGATCATAAATCATAATCGGAGATAAAAATGAGTCGAAAATGTTTATGGTCTAAGCATGATCAAACCACTTCAAAGGCTGATATTTACCTATTACCTATTATATTTACATGTCAGTTTGGATTGGAAGGGTGTGTTATATTTTGAGCTGCTTCCAAGGAACCAACCGATTTATTTGGATGTCTATTGTCACTGTACAAAATTGAATACAGCCATCAAGGAGACGCAATCAGAAAATATTCGGGTTGAATAAAGAGGTCATCACAATTGGCCATTTTGAGAACCTTAAGAAAACCCATTATAGGTATATGGAAGGGAAAAAATGGAAAATAGCTGGACTATATATGTATAAAAAAATAAATTTATGTTGAAAAAGATAATGGTTATTTACCGAAAAAAATTTATTTTATTAAAAAAGTCACTTATCACACTATCGAAAAAATTATATTGAAAAATCGACAAAAATGTACACAACTAGAAATTAAACACGGGCCCTGCGTTGCACAGACCAGTGATCTTACTCCGTTTTGCAACTACTACACGATAAATTTCTATCTGATTATATTTAGGTTTAAAGCGTCCCCTTTTCTTTATGATTTCTTCTGTTAAAAATTTACACACCTCCCGCCCTACCGACCGAGGAGCGCTGCCGTTTATCGTACGGCTAGTATCGTGGGAATAGACCCGAAAGAATAATGTTTGAAAAAATTTCGAGGAAGAAAAGAACGGTTGTTACTCTAAAAGTACGTATCCTGGTGAGGGCTCCAGCGATAAAAAGAAATATGTTTGCATTTTAACCCAATAAGTTTTAAGAGATTGGTAGAATATTTTTAAAAAATTGTTCAAATCTACCTTGTACAGAAGAGAACTGGGGATTGAAAACAAAACTTACATAATAACATAAAGTCAATAGTTTTGCAACCGAAAATACTTATCGCATCTTGAGCCCAGATGACGCGACCATGATGCAAATTTCAATTGATGCATCAAGTTCTATTAGTTATTCGCTGTAAAGTCGTTGCATATTGGGACGCGTGCTGAAATTGAACACCAAAATACATATAAAACAAAAAATATAAATAACTTAATAAGTTTGCGCCGTGTTTCCCTTGTTGTTTGTATTGTACCGAGGGCCCAGATTTATTTTTTTTAATACTGTTCGTATTACTCTAGATATGAATCCATTCTATGAATTCGTCGAGCCGTTGTTTTGTGCAGGAGGTATTTTCAGCAAGAAAGTTCTCCGTTCTGGTTGATGATTTACAAAGCTTGCCAGCCTCATTAGGTTCCATTCCAAAAGTTCCGAATGTCATGCTGAATGTGCGGCGTAGGTCGTTTGACGGGTTGATAGCTGAGCTAAAGTTCACTCATAAGGAGTTGTCTGGGCTCGACCTCACATAGCACGGAAGCCAGCTGCGTAACGAAATGCGTGATTCTTACCCACTCAACTTCAGGAGCGGCTCTTCCGATCCCAAATGTGACCCTTTACTTACAAGGTTCTTTCAAGCGTTGCTTTAACAGCTTCCCGAGTACACGAAATGGAATCCGTAGCTACGAGCACCACAACTGGTCCCCGTTTCCATTTCTAATTCGCCATCGACTGGCTGTATGGTACGTAACTACATCTACATCTACACTCCAGCCCTACGTTTTTCAGAATGTGTTCCGAAATCCGCCTAGATGAAATTATATCTATAATTAGCAACACAATTTACTTTACTGGACTTCGTTAATTTCGCTACCCA
This sequence comes from Drosophila vallismaia, assembly GCA_035047325.1. Lineage (NCBI taxonomy): Eukaryota > Metazoa > Arthropoda > Insecta > Diptera > Drosophilidae > Drosophila > Drosophila vallismaia. The sequence goes on from JAWNPU010000044.1 coordinate 1,092,783, forward strand.
AGTATAGCCCTTATATTCCGAGGCGACTTCACCCAGCAGCATCAATACAATGGACTCGAGATCGATTTGGCGACAGATAGTTGCAGTGACATGACGCCACTATTAGCTACCACGCTAACTTTGCCTGGAACAGCTCCGGCCGTTTCTTCCCTGTCGGGTGCTTCTCGACTCCAGCTTCCAGGTTAACTTGATTAGAACGGATGGGTGATCAACTGGAGTTGTCAGTGTTAGTGTAGGATGATCCAGTGATGCTGGAGTTGCAACTAATGGGCTTTCTGTGCACGATTGTCTTCAATATGCAATAGTGCACAGGTCCCAACCCTCGTTAACCGTTATATAACAGATATTAGCTCAGCGTCTATTTAAATTTTATTAGTTGGAATATTCCAGGCAATATAAATCGTTCGTAATTTTAATTAAGGACCGACTCCTACATCTTCTGAGCAATGTTATCGCGATTCTGTGTTTTGTCGAAATTGAGCCATTTTTTGAGCGAAAATCGAATAAGAGGCAAAACACATCCAAATAAAACAACGGTCAAAAATTAACTGGACATTTAAAGTGGTCGATCTTGTCAGCTAACACAAAAAAAAAAAACAAATATAAGTAGCCCGCAGAAATCTAAAATTTTCTATACTTTTTAAACAACTTTAAAAAAATTAAATTTTTTTCTTATATTGAAGAAAGGTGTACTTAAAATTAGATTCAAACATTATGTAAATAATGATTCTTTTTCGTGGCAGCTTAAAACCGTTTGTGGAAAATTGAGACGAATTGCTTGCTCAGTGATATTATTCAAATTCATTAATTATTTATATTATACTTTGGTGGGAACTAAACAAATACACCTTCAATAGTTAATATATCTTTCGAATAACGGTCAAGCTTGGCTATCAGTATGATATCAGTATTTATCCTTTCGCTAACCAATTTGATTTTTACTAACTTTGACTGGTGGACTTTGAGTGGTGCCACGGTAGGTTAAAAATAATTTTTAAAATTTTATATTTGGCAATTGGTTATTTGTGGGTATAAGCTACAAGGTGCGTTCCAAAGTAAACGGGACTTTTTGAATATAGCGCCCTCTAGTGGCGTCATCCATATGTCGACTAGTGCGTTAGAATCTGCTATCCTTCATTGACTTCCAGTAAAAATTTCATAACATTCCATCTATTAGAAGTGAAGTTATTGCGTTTTAAGTGTCAGTACTTTTTTGTCATCGGTGCGAAATTGAGCTTTAAATTAACATTAAATTTTGGTTTAAAATTGGTTAAACTTTCACCGAAACGTTTCAATTGATGAAACAAGTTTATGGCGACGATTGCTTATCCCGTAGCAGAGTGCACGAGTGGTTTCAACGTTTTCAAAGTGGTCGTGAGGAAATAAATGACGATGAACATGTGGGCCAACCAAAATCCGTGATCACCGAAAATTCCATCGAAACTGTGCGTGAATTCATAAAAAAATCAGCCGAAATCATCATTGAAATTCATGGAAATAGAATTGAACATCTCCAAAACATCGATTTATCGCATTTTGACCGAACATTTGGGCTTACAAAAGGTGTTTGCACGGTTTGTTCCGCACAAATTGACTGACGACCAAAAATTGCTCAGAATTTAACATTCGAAGTACATCATTAAAGAGGTAAAAAAGACCCAAACTTCAATATGTTTTCAATATGATCCCGAAACGAAACTCCAGAGTGCTGAATGGAAAGCGCCGGACGAGCCGAAACCCAAAAAATCGCGCCTCGAGAAGTCAGAAGTGAAGACAATGCTGATTTGTTTTTATGATTCCAAGGGTATTGTCCACAAAGAATTTGTTCCACCCGGACAAAACGTTAATGCGGTAGTCTACCTTGGAGTTTTGAAGCGTTTGGTCCGTCGTATTCGACGTGTTCTGCCCGAATATCGCGAAGATGGAAGTTGGCGTTTCTTGCACGATAATGCGCCGTCTCATCGATCGACGCTTGTGACCGATTATTTGACCAAAAATCACATTTTAACGATCAACCACTCCCCGTATTCCCCTGATATGGCACCGTGCGACTTCTACCTTTTCGGAAAAATGCATTTGCTGATGAAAGGAAAGCGTTATGCAGACGTGGAGGCCATTCAAAAGGCTTGCACCGGCATACTGGCGGCCATACCGGGCAACGAGCTAAAACACTCTTTCGACAAACTTTTGGACCGTACAAAAAAGCTGTATTGAAGCAGGAGGAGACTATTTTGAATAAAATTAATTGATTTTGCCGATAAAACCATTTGTTCTGTCTATTTTTTAAAAGTTCTGTTTACTTTGGAACGCTTGTATATAGAGCTCTGTAGAACATAATTGCCTGAAATATAGAGCTGTAAAAGCACATTTTGTTTGCTATTGTCACTCTTGAGTTCCTATTTATAATGGGGTATAATATTATTATTATTATTATTATTATTATATTATTATTATATTATATTATTATTATATTATATTATTATTATATTTCATGCTTGAAGATTTGAGGTGACGGTGGAGCAGTTGGTTCGCGTTCCCGTTCCCGCTCCTTGAAGCGTTCTAATTATTTGATAACATCAGAGTATGCTTGCATGTCATAATAAAACAATAACTGCCAATGTCCTTGCGGAGCATATTTGTCATAGGTGGCGCTGCAGCTCCTGCTGGTTTTGCTTCGCTAATAGAAACTTGACAGATCGTGACTACCCGGACTTTATCATCTTCTTTAATAGTACTTAGCATTCTCCCCATTGACCATCTTGCAGTGTGAGTATTCTCATGGTTTATAGGAACCAGCTGTCCTTTATCATGTTTAAACACTTATTTAAACATTCTCCAGGGGAATATATCCATCCAACACCATCCACCCAAACCTGGTTTCTGTCCTCAAAATTAAATGTTTTTTATTTTTTTCATCATAATCAAGGGTATCAATTCTGCTTGGCTCATTGAATCGTGGATCTGCTAGCTTGTAACCCTTCCACTCTTTGTTGACATCAATATCATACTTTTTGATGGGGAGGGCTGTTGTTAAAACCAATGCCTCCGTCGATGTTTTAAAGCTGCTTGGAATTTATAACCTGATCGTCAGGTGGACGCTGGGAATACTTAATATTTTTGCTATTTCCTCTGAAATCAGCATGTTTTGGGATCCACCAGCAACAAGTGCTCTCTATTCGTTGTAACCTCCAGCTTTATTTTTAACTAGAATCACAGCTGTAGCCAATTGTGTATCTTGGGCTTGCTTAAGGCTATTACTGTTGATACTGCCTTTTGGATTTGTCTCCTTATGGAGAAGGCTGTTGTGTCCTTTAGACCATCGATTGCATGTAGTATCCTTATGGCATTCTATGGCATTATGCTTTCCAAAACATTTAAAGCACCCGCCATTCTTTTTCACGAATTTTTTTCGTTTTCTTGATTTTGCTTTGAATTTAAGACAATGCCATATCGTGTTCCTCCATAGAGCAAAAGGCAAATGTTCTAACTTGCATTTTTATTCCTAGCAAGTTGAGCAGAAATTTTGGACATGGCATTTACTGAGTTATATTGTTCCTCAATAAATTCCAGCACGCCTTGCAAGGACTGTATAGCTCTTGCTTTCTTTACATGCTGTTCATACAGCTGTAAAGCCTCTGGTAAAAATTACGGTAGTAGAATTTCTTCTAAAATTACAATTGTGGAGCTCTCTATCTGTCCTTTTCCTTGATAATAAAGATGGTTTTCGTCGCTGTGTCCAAAAACTTTCCTAAATAATCTTTATAATGGCGCTATAAACACTTAAGTTCCATTAACTTCTTGAAGTGTTGTGAGAATTTTTTTCTGCTATTCTCATAGCATTTGCATACGCTGCTGTATAACTATCCGCTGATCCCGTTATCAGATGGCCAACTACCATTTGAGCATCTCCTTTTAAGCATTCTTTTAAATATCCCAGCTTCCTGGTGTTGCTGAGATCCTTTCTGTTGTTCATCATTTACGAGAACAGCTCAAAAAATGTTGACCATCCCTTAGCATTTTCATTGAAGATTGAAAGGTCCACTATTGGCAGTTCTGGCACATCATAGTTGGAACTTTGTCCCAACCTCCTTTGAAGAATCACCTCCAGTGCAACAACTTCTGCCTGTATAAAGTCTGCCCTAGCTTGGTCGAAAGCACTTCGTTCCTACCTGGTTTCTAGCAATTTTAGCGTGTCTCTCACGTGGACCAATGACTTTTAAAATATGGAAGATCGCCAACTCCCAAATTTACCAATAGCCGTAAATGAGGCTAACAATGCATCTATTACTAGTATAGGTGTCTTTTCTTTGGCCTGCAATATTTCCTTCTTCAGCTCTTTTTAGTTGTTCATCAATTTCACAGATCTTTCCGACAACATTTTGGGAAAAAAATTACTATGACTTTGCTTGTTTTCTTGGCCTGATCCGTTGGAGGAATTTTTAGTTGGTCGCCCAGTTGACCGAGCTGTGCCTTGATTCACAGCTAATTTATTGATCAGCTAAAGAAAAGCAAGAAAATTTTCAACTTATAGTCCCTTTACTTTAAGGCGCTGGTTTTCCATTCTGTGTTTGTTACCACTGGTGGGTAAAAAAAAACAGAATTTCTCGAAGGACCAAAATGCATGGAAGCTTTAAGGATCCGTCTGGAAGAACCATAATTTATATGCAGGCATGTTAGCATCACATTATTTGAGCTCAATTCGGGTATACGAATATAACTGAAGCGCTTCTGCGAGCGTTTCTCCTTTCCTTAAATCTAGTTTTGAGGCCTGCACTGCAACAAGCACCTCCCGCGTGGTTACATCTTTTGACACTTGTAGCTACCCTTGTCAAAGGTCACTGCTGATTGGCCTCTGCAATCGTCTTTAGCTGCATCTGTTATCCCCCTCTGTCCAGTGACATGTTCATTGCAGCCCGAAATTTGTATATTTTATCCTTCGTTTTTTCCTTTGGTTTCATGTTTAAACACATTTTTATACAATGTACATGAAAGGATCTATTACTAAGAAAGCTATGAATTATTTTTTTTTATTATTTCGTCTGAAAAATCTGAAAAATTATTTTTTTTATCATTTCGTCTGAAAAATCCATGTTGCTTAATTTTAAAACGAGTTCGTTACCGCACACGAAGTTAAACGCTGCTTTTATATAGTCGAGACCTAGAGAAATTTGCTCTAAACCTTTTTTTAAATTCTTACCAACTAAATGCGATGGACTGAGACTGAGGTAATATCGCACCGAAGGACGACCAACTTCTTGTCAAACATACAAACTATAAACTTAATCCGCAGTCAGTACTTCATTTCCCAATTACACGTGGCGTATAAGTCTGTCCGGAAGGAGTGCCACAAATGTAAAACTGTAGGCAATGTAAATGCTAGGATCGCCTTTTGACAGTTCGCTTATACTGGAATAGACTACTTTCGCCCTATTGCCATACCAACACAAGCTTGTGTCTGCCGACACAAGCAGAAAAGGTGGCGCGTGATTTTTACGTACCTTAAAATACGCACTTTACACATAGAGATAGCGTACAACCTCGATACAAACCCCTGTGTGATGTGCCTCACAAACTTTCTGGGCCGGCGGGAAACCTCAGAGAAATATACTGTATTTGGACAAGGGAATTAATTTCAAAGCAACTGAGAAAGTATTGAACGAGGAGATAAGGAATGTAGATTTCCAGAAATGAACCGTGAACCGTGAACGACTAAATTAAATGAAACTGACATCTGACAACAAAGATGGCCGAACTGATGGCCACAAACATCGAAATATTAGTTGTCCGACTCTGCTCGTTACTGTCTCAGAAGAAAATTTAAGCGACGAGCAAGATATTTTAAAGCTCGTAAATTAAAAATTATCCAAAAATCGTACTATAAACTCTTGTTTTTTAATTCTTATAATCTGCAAAGATTTTTTTATCAGATTTCAGTCGTTATTTCAACACTCCACTTGTTGATCACCCAAAGCGCCACGGTACTTAAAGAATTTCTGTTATTTAAATACGGAAATCAATTAGTTATATATTCAATTACACAGTAATATTATGTAATTTAATCTTTTTTCGTGGCAATTTGGAATAGTTTGTTTCAATTTGAGAAAACGTTCAAAACGTTCCGTATTAAAATATATTAAATAAAAAGAAACTGCCAGTCAACAATAATACGATTGGCTATAGACAATTATGTATCTAATGTATCGGTCACTCAACGCTCTTAATATTTTTTTTACACTACGAGTCTTAATATAGTCTATATTTATATTTTACCACTGAATTTTATATTTATACTTATCACCAAAAAAAAAAAAAGTTTTACCGGCTCATAAATAAATTTTGAAATTCTTTTTAATGCAACCTTATTCTAATATTATTCTATTTTTTTTGTTTTACTTTTGCTACATCATCAGTACCGTGTGGATAAATATTTTTACATGATTGAATTAATATTATCTTCTTAAATAATTGCTACTACAATAACCCATAAATTGTATTGACAAGCGTATTTGCTTCTGTAAAAAATCCTTTTAAAAATATGCTTTTAACTGAGTATAATCCTTTAACTTTTTGAATGTTTAACATACGCAAGGCGAAGAAAACGAATGCAATAATCAAAGCATTATTTATATTTTATTTTAGATTCCATTTCTGCCCGTAACAGCACTCTATTGTTTATCATGTTTATATAATTAAAAGTTATGAAAACCAATTTATTTTTACAAGGTGAACTTTTTACTGAGCAGATTTAATTTTTGTACCATTCGATAGTACGCACTTGGAGGTCTTGAGGGTCATTACTAAAATTAAGAGTAAATATTTGAACTGCACTAATTTTGTGGAAGATAATTATTTTAAATTATGTTAAACTTAAATTTGTATTTTTTTTTATTATGTCAATTTTTATACAAAAATATATGTAAATTACATTTATTTATACATATTTAAAAAATTTACAGATTTAGAATTGATAACACTGATCATATAATCGACGTCAATAAGGGCAATCTCGCTTTTGAGTTTGATCAGGTGCATATAATATGTCCAGTTTATGAACCAGGGACATTTGACAACGAAACCGAAAAATATATTATTTACAATGTATCAAAAGTGGAGTACGAAACTTGTCGCATAACAAATGCAGACCCGCGAGTAATAGCAATATGTGATAAACCTCAGAAACTAATGTTTTTTACTATTACTTTCCGGCCATTTACACCGCAGCCAGGTGGCTTGGAGTTCCTACCTGGAAATGACTATTACTTTATTTGTAAGTTCATCTACTCTATATATTTTCTTTTCTTATGTACTTTTCTAAATGTAATGAAGCTTCGTTTTTTTTTTTAGCAACTTCATCCAAGGAAGACCTTTACCGTCGAATTGGTGGTCGGTGCTCAACAAATAATATGAAAGTGGTTTTCAAAGTGTGTTGTGCCAGTGAAGAAAAAAATAAAACGACAACGACAAGCAAATCAGTGGGTAGCACTGATAGTACCAATGTCGTTTCTAATGATGTTGGCCAAAATCATTTGCAATCTCATGGAAAAAATACTGGCCCAGGAAGTAATATTGGTATAATTGGTGCAAACGGTGGCTTGGTTCCCCCTTCTTCTATGCATCCTCCTAATGGTAATATCGATGTCAATCTTAATGGTATTGGAACTAGTATTAGTACCAATTTTGATCAATTTAATCGAATTCCGATTCAACCAAATATAATTGGTAATAATATTGGAACCAACTCTAATGGGGAAGTTGTCGTAAGTAATGGAGGAATCGCTCCTGCGTATGGTCATGGGAGCATCAATATGCTACAACCAGGTCGTGGTGGGATAAACATACCTTACCCTGGGCATCATCACATTCAAACTGGCATCCGGATAAACAACGTACCCACACATCACAGTTATCCTTCACACAAAGGAAATGCCAACAGCAACTCGAATGGTAAGCTTAACAATTTATCTTATACTCCACCATAAATAGCATATACTGAAAATTCGGAAAGTAAGTCGTCTTGATTTTTAATTAATTTTGTTGAACTTTAGAAAGTATATTTTGTAAATAAGTAAAAAGATATTGTTTCGTTCTATAGTTTCCTTTGGGTATTGTGTCAGCACAATTTTTGTTAATATTATATTAATCAAAATTAATCATTGTGTTTAGGCGGCCGTTTATTACCTAGTCCCTTAGTTCTTTGCGCTTTTTATTTCATATTCAGCTGGTGTTAGCCCTCTTATGAATCGTCGGCCGCTATCGCTATTATATGCACAAGCCATGAATTAGTGTCCGATTTCCGTCTCTTTTGCTTTTATGGAATGCATGTGGCTGTTAACTACTTAGCCAATATGTTGGCATGGATAGTCGTTTTTTTTTCGTTTTGTTTAGCTTTTTTTTGTCTTTATTATTTATTTAATATATTTTCGTTTCATATTTTCAAATATATACGACAAGTGAAAAAATTATTTATATTATTTACCAAATTGGTATAGTACAATTAATCAGCAAAATTACAAACTTTTTTTACAGATGATCACAATTATGAGAAACATCCTAACGAGGTTGTAAAGAATGAAGAACTTACTTATAATAGTGGATCTTCGTCTGCAAAGTCTCGCCTCTACAGTTTGTGGATTCAGCTTTTTTCGTGGCTATCGTTGACGTTACCTTCATTTTGCTGTATTTCTGCCCATTGGATACATTCACCATTAGTATTAAGCATTGCTGGTGTTCTTGGAATACACTTCATAGCTGCAAAAACATTATTTACACCACAATGTTATTGGTCAACAAATTTTATAATTCTCACTCCATCCTGTACTAATAACTTAAGAGTAACTGCCCCAAAAAAATGTATCAGGTAAATTATCTGTGTGGTGTGAGTGGGGGTGGGGGCAGGGTCTTTGTGTGATCATGTCCCCCAGGTTTGTGCATTAATGACCCAAACATCGGGCGATATTTTTTCAATTCTACTGCCTAAATAGAAAGATAAATTTTTATTTGATGTGGTGGGCATTATACTGGCAAGGCTTAAATGACATAATACGTTTACTGATATCGACTTAACCGTATATTTGCAATCGATCGAGTTATTCCAACTTAAAAATGTAGGATAATAGATCAGATAGAAAGGAGAAAGGTGAAATAGATTTAATAAGTAAACAAATTAATATTTAAAGCATATAAAAAATTGAAATCTAGATTTAGGGATCTTATCATAACTAAATAATAAAGGAGAAAGGCTAAAAATATTGCAAGTTTTCATAAAGTACCAAGGGCCAGGTATGCACAGTACTAGCAAATTAGCTAGATATACGCCGTAAAGTGCCTAGCCGCTAGCCACTCTTTGCTTGATATTTTTTTCTTTTGGTTTAAGTCACTCTTTGGTGTATATGGGCATCAGGATGTTCATCTAATCCATCCTCTGAAATTATGAATGAGAAAACTTAAATATGTATGAACTCGGACATTCCCATTTATAATCCTTATACGCCTAAATATGGCAATAAGTAAAAAAAACATAATCGTTTAATTTTTCATTGTGCAAGATAGTATGGTGGGTATTTCGACTGAAGTTATAATAAAATAGACACGCTTATATAGAAAGCGGATAGAAAATTAGTTTTTAAATGCATTGCAAATGACAGCATAGGCGATTGTACCATGATACACTATAATAAATATTCGCGACTATGTTTAGTATTCATTTACATGTGTATATTTACAATCGTGTTAGGTATTTTGAATATGGCAAAGGTGAAATTCAAAGAACTCGACTTAAAGTTTTATGTTACTCCTTGTTTTGTTTTTATTTTTTTTATTTCTTTGGGTATAAGATATATTTATTTCATAAATGAACCAAGACAGTGAAGTGTATCTTCAAATTGGTAAAAATTCATATGTATATACACATATACCCGTATAAATTTATAACTATATGAAACAAATTTTTAGGTGAAACGTTATAAACTCTGTATATTTAACATAAACAACTTGAAAAACTAAAATTAAAGTACTAAAAACCATATAACAAAAAGTATATATTGGTGAATATTGTGCTCCACTTGTGTGAAAATAATTATATATTTACATACATAGTGAAAAATTCAGATGACATTAATGCGTTATTATATATGCGTATCTTAATTTAGAGCGATACATGTGTATGTGCTGGTACTACACTAAAAAACTTTTTCACAACTAGTTAAGTAATAAAATTGATGATGGAAGACAAAATAAAAATTTAAACATCGCCTCATATTTTTGTTTAATCTAAAACACGGATTCTTCTGATATAGAACGGAAATATAAACGAAAAATAAAAAAAAATAACCTGCAGGATTTTTAACTGAATTTTCTTTATTTTCCCCTTAGCTCACCCCATAACTATTAAACCGAATTTATAAGATCAAACTGAAAAGACAGTTTAAAAGATACATATAGTCACAACACATTATAAAATATAAAATTTCATCTCAACTACATCTTACTTCAGCGTGGTATTCTGATAATAATTTAAAGAGCCATTATTTCACGTGGATCATACGAACTTATAATATATTAACATATCAGGAAAAATGAAATCTGACGTTACTTACCAACTATTCATACTTACTACCAATGGATTCATAAAAAAATTAATTGCTACACATTAAAGAAAACGAAAAATTATTAGGAAAACATATAAAAAAACTATTGTTTTCGCTTCCTCGAATTTTAGAAAAAAGCTTGCATTCATGAAGTTCTAGAACATATTTATGTATGTTACTTTTGCTTATACGTAACTTCTAAAATTTAATAAAGTTAATTTTCATTGCTATTTGTAAAGGATGGAAAATATATTTTTAAAATTTTTTCGTTTAAAAAATACAATTTTTACATTAGACTATCTTAAAATTTCGAATGTTATATATATTTTCGATATGTACATAAGGGTGGGCCAATTTGTTGAAGGTAAAAAGGAAGATCCGCGTGCACTAATATCGGAGCCTATGTATAAAGTATACGTTCCCTAATAGTGTTTGGACTAACGCGGTTAAGAAGTTGCGGTTTTAGACTCATCTGGAACAGACCCAGACAGCTCTGCCACAGCGCCAACAGAAGTAGCAGCCCTGAATTCAGCGGACGCGCAATTCAGATGCAGACGATGAACTTATAGGACCCGGTTAGGGAAACTTGCCGCTGAGATTTTAAATGTAACACTATCTAAAGAGACACATTTAAGCTTTTTTTTAATTTTCAAGTCATAAAAATAATAAAAATATTTGTGTACCCTTGCAGAGGGTATTACAATTTTTGCGCCCAAGAACAACTAGAACCAACACCGTAAGTCCAAGCTGAAAATTGTGGAAATAAGAGTAATAAAAAAAGACTAAACGAAATTATCCAACACACACTCCAACGTGTACCGACGGTGCTGGTCTCACATAATACAGTCTTTAATTTGGATTTCGCTATTATAGGAAGGTTTGGTTGTACTTACGTCTACATCTACGCTAGGGAATTGATATGGTCTTTCAAGGCGACTCAATCCTTATGCAATAATACGACGAAGTCGAAAGAAAATTGACTCTCGTCACATCTACGCTAGGGAATTGATATGGTCTTTCAAGGCGACTCAATCCTTATGCAATAATACGACGAAGTCGAAAGAAAATTGACTCTCGTCACAATAAAAATTGTAATGACCCACGATAGGGAAGGGTTCGACCTGCTCAACGCAGAGGTTAAGCCGATGCACTTCATGATTTTATCTTCGGGCTGAAGAAATCGATCACATCAGTTGTTTTCACGGTTCAGCTCAAAGACTTACCGTCTGCATGCTCGCCAACTCGTATGCCATAGCCGTTGAAAGCAGCAAAACTCCATGGTACAACAGGCAGAACAGATACACGAAAAAGAGCGAAGCCACAGGAAAAAACTGCTTTTTGTAAAAAAACCAAAAAATAAAAATCAGGAACAAAATAATAAGGAAACATAGGAGCAGGGCCCAGAACCTATGGACGTAGACTCCCCCTCTGACAGCGTTGTAATGCTTTTATGTTTGAAGCGATTGGGCGTGAAGGGATAATGGGGAACTTGTCGGAAGGCATAACGGGACCATCGCGTCAACAATCTTCTAAAGAAGAAAACGCTGACGCTTACGGAAAGGCAGCCATTTCTGCTGCTAATGAAATCGACAATGAGATGAGTGATTACATATATATAGTGATGACTCTTTGAATTTGACAAATTTTTTCACATCCCTAGATTAAAGTCGCAATGTCACCGAGAGATTAGAAAAGATTACGAGGAAGAAGAAGAGTGTGTTTGTTGTTCTAAAAGGTATGTGGGAATTAAGGGTTTAATAGAAGAGGAAGTGCAGAGTGGAGAAATAGAATATAGGCCGTTCTAGTCAAAACGCAAATCCCTAAAAGGCTAATGCTGGGCATATGTAGATCTACAACTTAGGAACAGAGGACTAAAATTTCTAGTCCGTCTATTTGGAATGTTTAATTTTAGGCATGTTAGTAGATACTGGCTGTTTACATTACCATTAATAAGGTTATGTAGGAAAACGATACACAGCATCTTTCTACGAATGGTTAGGGACGGTAAATTGATTAGTAGGAGTCTGTTGAAATAAGAAGGGAGGTGAAGATTTGCATCTCCGTTGAGCCCTCTAAAAGAAAACATCCAAAGCTTCTTTTGAAGGGATTCAATGCGATCTTGATCAACCCCATACTGGGAGCTCCAGACGCATGACCCGTTCTCCAGTATTAGACGTACTTAAGATACGAATATAAATTTGTCCAAATCAGACTGAACTTTATATTGGGCAGAAAGGGATTTTGGCAAGGAGGACAAGAAGGGATTGAAGGCAAAGCTTAACGTCGTCTGCATACATAAGAACCATAAACTTAGTTAGAGCAGGGGGTAAGTAGCAGAAACACGGTAGCATCTCGGGCCAGCGTCCGTATCGAACCAGAGGACACGATCGGTGAAGTAGCTTCCAACGACGATCCTGAGATACTCCGGCATACCCATTCTATGCATGGCACTGAGGATTACTGGCCACCTAGCGGTGTTGAAGATGTTCTTCACATCCAACGTGACGATTGCGCAGTACTCCTTCCTTCCACCCAGCCATCTATCACCATCGAGACCGTTCTCGGCAATGTTTCTCACCGCCATAAGTGCGTCCAGGGTGCTCTTGCCCTTCCGGAAGCCGTGCTGCTGCGTACCTAGGCTGCTGCGTACCTTTTCTGTTGATTCTTTCCTTTTCCAACTTCCTTCCGTAGCGCGTTTGCGATCGTGTTAAAGCACGAGTTCTCTATTGCTCTAGTTCTTCGTCGCTTATGCTCATGTACTCGCTCTCTTCTGACAACGTACTTTGATCGCAATAGCTAATGTATCCAACTGATTTGATCAGATGTAAGGCTTTATCCCGGACAAGCCCCCAAATGTAAGGCATTATAGCTAGTTTATTTCTATAGTTATGTTGAATGAAGAATTGTGGTATTACAAATGAATGGAACAAAGACTACTCGACTCTGCTAACAACGGCTGCAACTTGACGACTTGACTACTTAACGACGATTAACCTTCCGACTCACCAATTTCTATGCTCGGACTTAATCCCTCGACGACTTCTTTTACCACTTGACAGCTTGACCACTTCACGTTCCCAATGTTCTGCTCTTCGTATGTCTTCCACTCGATAGCTTTTCTTCCACACTTCTTCCTCCTTTTCCTTTGTACTGGTGATGAACTTCCTCAAGCCTGGGATCGCTTTTGTTTGTAATTCTACGATGCAACTTCAATGAAACTGTAGCTTATAAATCGGATGCACTTCATATTTCCTGATAGCTTTAGTGTCAGGATATAGATCGACTTTAAAGAGTGGTTGCGGTTTCCTATATTTGTTCAGGATGTTAAAGACAGTTTTCGCCTTGAAACCCTTATCGATTAATAGTTGCGTGATCTCTGAGGGTGTTACGTCAGGCTCTATACCTTGAAAACGACTCGGAGGAACTTACTACTTCTTAGTAGACACGTGTAGTAGTTATTGTTATTTTCATTTAAATAATGTGCATGAGTGCTAAAGCTCGCTTCGGTCTTTACTTGTACTTTGGATTCGTGGATGATAACCTTTTTTTGGGGTATTATGTGGTGTTTTTATTAACGAGTTCAATTATTTTGTTAACTAGATTGTTTGAGCTTTTATCTCGGATGTAGTTAGGTGGGGGCTTTGGCTTCTTTTCGTCCCCTTCGTCAGTGCTGGGGGGTAGATCCATAACAATATCTGGACGTTGATCGTTGTGATTGCCGGTGAGCAAGAACAAGCTCACTGGTTCGTTGTTGGCATTGTTGTTGAGCATGAACGAGCTCTCTCGTTCGTGGTTGGCTTAAGTTCATGTATTGAGGGCGATTGACCGTGGCCGATCGACGTTTGCATTTATTTCGTGCACTTCTGCGGGTTCCGAAGACACATATTAGAAATGCGCGTTGTTTCGTATCGATAAGAGGCGACGTTTTGTCTTGCTCTTCTTGCAGTTGAACGCGAATGTCGTTTGTTTTTGTATGTTAATTTTCTTTGAATCATAATAAATGTTCAAAAGCCGGGAGTTTGCACAACTATTTTAATGAGCGATTATACATATACCGCAATGAGCGTATTTTCGCAACATTTTTGTAGTAAATTCTTGGTAGTTACTCACTTTCCACTTTGAGTATTTTGTATATTTTTGCAGCACAGAGTCGCACTGTTCGAGTATCGATGCGATTACCAACATGGGTTCATAAAGCGGCGCTCCCCCAACACAAACCACTTGGAGCTGACTTCCTTTATTATAGATGGCTTTGGGAATGGCCTTCAAACATATGTAATCTATACGGATTTTAGTCAAGCATTTGACCCTGGTGACCACTCACTCCTTTTGAGTAATCTAAATATATTAGGATTTCCCTCAGACCTTCCCATGTGGAATACTTGCTACTTAGTTGGGATAACACATGTTCTTTTTAGATTTACACTCTCGCCTTTTTAGGGCTACATCTGGAGTCTCCCATGGAAATCATGTTTGGACGTTACTTTTCACTAGGCCAGGCTCATGCCCAATATAGGCGGTCCCAATTACCCGGCAAGGCAACTGCTGGTGGCGGTAGCCAATATGGAGCAACGCCACCAAGAAAGGTTCTTACATGAAAGGACCACGCGCGGTGGTACGCTCTATGGCCTTTAGGCTCATTGGAGGCTTCAGGACTATATTCGGAGACGCAGCACTAGCACTGGCAGGCTTGCCGCCAATCGACCTTGGGATAAATGCTATTTGTCTGGTCCGAGAAGGTGCTACCCGGCTGGAGGTGGTCCTACCAACTCATCCCCGATCTAACGGCATGGGCCGATTGCCGCCACAAAAAACTGGACTACCACCTTACCCAGTTCCTCACGGATCATGGTTTCGGGCATACCTACTCCGGTTCCACCACGTAGAGGCAGCTCAATGCCTCTACTGCCCCGATGCTGAGGAAACAGCAGAGCATGTACTCATGCACTGCTCCAAGTTCACGGAGGAGAGGGTGCATATAAGGGCGCTGATCGGTGCCTCGCTCAGCCTTAGCGGCTTGATTGCGGCCATGATGGAGAACAGCGACTCGCGGATCGGTGACATAACATCATCAGAGATATGATGGAGCGGGTCCGAGCCGACGAGATGGCCAACAGAGCTGGAGGCTAATACAGGCGACGTATTCCTATATGGTGGCGGAAGAAGAATACTCAGCGAAACCGGCTTGTTGCAAATGGCTACTACGGGGATGAAGGACGTGCGCCCCTTGGCCAATTCACAAAGAAGGGAATACGATCAGGCTCCACATCTTGCTCACCGACGTAATAACTTGACTGGTAGTCCCGGTGAGCTTGTAAAGGACGGAAGATCATACGGAAGTTTTTTTTTTTAGTACGTAGGAATTACTCTACGTGGTGGGTTATAAATCGTGCATGCCACCTATGGACGGTAGATGCTATATTTTAAAGATTTTAATTTTCCTACCGTACGGCACAATAAAAAAAAAAAAAAAATGTCAGCCGGCAAGTGGACGATTGGCTTATGAATGAAATAATACGGAAGTTAACGTCAAAATTTCGCAAGTCGAGTGGTCATAGTGAAGGAGAGGGACGTAACGAACAGAATTTGTATTGATTTTCGTCAGCTAAACAGGATGGTATTTGGAGACAGTTTCCTTGTACCCTTAATTGATGAAGTACTGGAAAAGCTGCAAACGGTAAAAGTATTCACTGTCATGGATCTCGAGAACAGCTTCTTACATGTACCGATCGAAGAGTCCTGTCGTCCCTACAATGCTTTTATCACCAAATATTTTGGAACTCACCTGCCGTGTTTAACCGTTTTATCAATGCCATTTTTCAAAACCTGATACAAGAAGATGTCATTCATGCAGAACAAAATAATAAATAAGGCACATGATATTGAAAATTTTTCCCTGCAGAAAACTATGCATTCCTTGCAGGAACATTTTTGGATTCCGCATATGGAGAAAGAAGTAGGTCAGATCATCAACAACTGCGTGAAATGTATTCTGATGAACAAGGAGGTTGGAAAGAAAGAAGGTCAGCTTTATTGTATTGGGAAGGGAGATAAGCCATTGCATACTCTTCATGTTGATCACCTCGGACCAATGGATGCAACTTCTAAACAGTATCGGTTTATCTTTGCAGTCGTAGATGCATTCACCAAGTTTGTGTGGTTATTCCCAACTAAAAGCACTGGAAGCGACGAGGTTGTGAAGAAGTTGCACGAATGGTCAGCTGTCTTTGGCCACCCAGTTCGTCTTAGAAGCGAGGAGTCGCGTTTACGTCAAATCAATTCCAAGAGCATATAACGACACATGGAATTATGGTATGGACTACAACAGGAGTTGCTAGAGTAAACGGACCAATTGAACGTGTAAACAGATGCATAATTTCAATGATAGCCAAATTGTCCGCTGAAGCTCCATCCAAGTGTTTAAGTTCAAGGAGCTATAAATTCGCATGTCCACTGCTCCACAAAGAAGACTTCGTTCCAGTTACTATTTCGAGTGCAAATTCAAAACAAAGTTGGCGATAATGTGTTGTCGAAGCTGGAGGAAGAATAGCCAATGGTTTCGATCAAGAAAGAAACCAGATGAGAATAGAGGCACAAAGACAAATTAATGAAGCCCAAAGAAATCGAAACGTTTCTAGGACTCACAGGCTATTATAGGAAATTTATACCCAACTTCTCTGACATCGCCAAGCCCCTTACTAAATGTTTTAAAAAAGGAGCAAAAAAGGACGCGGACGCATCATTTAGAATAAAAATAGAACAGACATTTTTTGGTGAATCCACACAACATAGCGCAGAAGAAGACAGTAACAAACTAAAACGATCATAAGAGAAAGCCATTAATCATCACAAACGACAAATCATTTTCACAAAAGGTCCTAATAATATACAACACGAGACTTCAAAAAAAAAAACAAATTATACACATCTCTTACAAAGAATTGACCCTACAAATGGCTAAACAATATTTACTCGACCATTTTTGTTCAAACAGTGCCCTGTACATTGACAGTGACGCAGATTTCGAAATGCTTTAAAGTGCGTACAAAGAAACCATAAATTCAAAATACATTTAAATATTCCAAAGCCTCATTTTATTCAAAAATATTCCCACTTGTGCAAAGTTCAAAGAACTTACACTTAACACTAAAAAAAAGGCGTTGCAAGCAAAGCTAAGCAAGTTAGAAACAATTCTCTACATCTACAATCACAAAACTAAACATGGCACTACGGGACAAACTCCCGCACACATATTTTTTTACGCTAGACAACCGACCTTAGATACACAACATAACAAAGAAATTAAAATCAACAAAATAAATAAAATCAAAAAAAAAAATACGAAGTTGACACCAGATACAGAAAAGGACTGCTGCAAAAGGGAAAATTAGAGAACCCATTTAAACTTTCAAAAAACGTTGAACAAATTGACGACGATCATTATAAAATCACCAATAGGAACAGAGAAACACACTATAAACAGACCCAATTAAAAAAAAAAGGAAAAAAAAAAGAAATTTATCAAATTCCTACCCCACAAGCCCCTGGTTCATCATAATACTCCTCCCTACTTCTGCAAAACTGTGCCAAACACAACAACTCCAAATCAACAACATTGATATTGACCATGGATACCTTCTATTCTCCGACAAACCAATTCAAATCCCTTCAGAATATGAACACCATTGTCTTCTCATAAATCTTTGTAATATAGACATTTTAACCAATTATTTCAACATTAAAATAACAAACTATACAAATATTCCACAAATTACACTTTTACTCACTAAAATGCTAAGACAACTTAGTGCTATAACGCTACACCAGACAAAGAGACAAAAATATGTACTAATTAACTTAATCTGCATTTGAATCTGCATTTAAATATCTATTTGGAACAATAGATGATAACGACCAAATAAAAATCCATAACCAACTATAATCAAACTCAGTTAATTTACATGAAATGAGTGATGTGATTCAGTTAATTAATAGTAATATGCAAATGGTTAAAGAATTTGAAGATGTACGGGTACATAATAACAGAGAACAATTTCTGTACGAAATAATCCAGTTTACGGAATATATAGAAGACATCGCAATGGGAATGTAACTTTTACGAACAGGGGTAGTTAACCCAAAATTACTTAATTACGACAAATTAGAAAACGTTGACAGAAGTAATATATTACAAACTAAAACTTCAACCTGGGTTAATACTAATCAACTAATACTAAACCTTTAAGATCTATGTTTCGTTTCTGATCCAAAGGGAATTTCCATTTCCAGAGCCATGCCACTTTCGTTCCCAGAAGATCCTTACCACCCAACGCTTGAGGTGTCGATTGGAACCCTTACTTTTTTAAAAAATTGGTAACACCACATCTTCAACATCTCTGCAGTTCAATTATTTCTCCATGCCAGCATGGTTTTATAAAGAGTCGCTCCACCACCACAAACCTCTTGGAGCTGACTTCCTTTATTAGAGATGGCTTCCGTAAAGCCCTTCAAAAAGATGTCATCTATACGGACTTTAACCCACCTCCCGCCCAACCAACTGAGGGGCGCTGCCGTTTGTCGTACGGCTCTGGTCGCGGGTATAGACCCGAGAGCTATAAATAATAAAGTTTCGAATTTAGAAGTATAGAAGTTTAGAGTTTAATAATGTTTAGAAAAGAGTACGAGGAAAAAGTAGAGTTCGTTTGTTGCTCTGAAAGGTAGGTAAGAATTGAGGAATGATAGAAGTGGACGTGCAGAGTGAAATAAAAGAGTATAAGTCATTGTAGTCAGAACATAAAACCCTGAAAGGCTCATGCTGCGCATATGTAGATCTAGAACAACTTGGGAACAAGGGACTAAAATTTCTAGACCGCCAGCATCTTGCTACGATTGGTTAGGGAAGGTAAATTGATTAGAAGGAGTCTGTTAAAATAAGATAAAGATTTTGCATCCTAGTTGGGTCCCCTAAGAGCAAACATCAAGAAATTCTTTTGAACGGATTCAATGCGATTTTGATGAACCCCATACTGAGGGCTCCAGATGCATGACCCGTACTCCAGAATTGGACGTACGAAAGACACGTATAATGTTTTAGTAATATAAGGGTCATTCGCCATCGTAGAAATATGGTCGGAAAATTTAAGTTTAGAATCTAATAGGACACCAAGACCGTTAACCTGGGTTAATCTTTCTAAGGAAATCCTGGGTCCTGGGAATCCATAGAGAAAGTATGTCGCCTGGGCACTAACGATAGAAAGACATAAGCTTACATTTTGACCCATTAAGTTTTAAGAGATTGGTGAAACACCAATTTTAAAAATTGTCAAATTCTGACTGAAGTTTATATTGGGCAGAAAGGGGATTTGTATTGAAGACAAAGCTTAACGTCGTCTGCATACATAAGAACCAGAGAGAGTTCGTTCTAGAAGGGGGTAGATCGTAAATAAAGATAGTGAAAAGTAGTGGCCCAAAATGGCTTCCTTGGGGGACTTCCGAGGTAGTACTAACAAGGCGAGAGTGTACATCCTTAAAAAGAACACGTTGGGTTCTCCCAACTAAGTAGCTAGAAATACACGTGAGAAGGTCTGAGGGAAATCCTAGGATACCAAGTTTACTCAAAAGGAGTGAGTGGTTGACAGAGTCAAAAGTTTTACTAAAGTCCGTATAGATGACATCTGTTTGAAGGCCTTTATGGAAGCCATCTCTAATAAAGGAAGTCAGCTCCAAGAGGTTTGTGGTGGTGGAGCGACTCTTTATAAAACCATGCTGGCATGGAGAAATAATTTAACTGCAGAGATGTTAAAGGTGTGGTGTTACCAATTTTTAAAAAGCTTTAGAATTGCTGATAATTTCCTCTATAGTTTGTAGCATCCGATTTTTTTTTCTTTTTTGTGTAGGGGTATTATGAAGGATTCCTTCCACATTTGGGGAAAAATCGAAGTTTCCAGAGAAAAAGAAAAAAGTTTTAGAAGTGGTCTGCACTTAACGCAGTTTTTCAGTACACAGCCAGGAACACCATCAGAACCTGGCGAATTGACTGGTTTCACCATCAGAAGATCGTAAAACACAGTGCTTTCTTAGAAAGTTGGTCTGAAAATAAGATTCGCTAATTGAATGTTATATGAATAAGGATAATCCATAATTGTAGGAAATGAGTACGTTGTTTGAAAGAAAGTTGCGAATAGATCGGCAATAACCTGATCAGTAGTCGGAGATACTTTTTCAAACAAAATACTTGTCAGTCGAGGTGGATGGATACTTCCATGTCACGCAAGAGTCGAAGAAAGCGTTAAGAGTTTTGTAGAATGTTTCTAAAGCGATATTAATATCGGTGCCCTTCCAGAGATCGGACCAATCAAATGTAGAAATTAAATTGCTTAGTCTCTGAAAATCAGCCTTGCAAAAGCAGCGAGTTTCATGAACTCCATGGCGAGACTGAAGGTTGCTATCAGTAAGGGTTTCAATCGACACATCAAGCGTAGGGTGGTAAGGATCTTCTAAGAACGAAAGTGGCATGGCTCTGGAAACTGTCTGGGAAAATTTCGGAACAAAAAATCTCCGGCTTTAACCAGGTCTCTGTGAAGAATACAATGACCTACACTTCAACAACGGCCTTAGAGTTGGTTTGGATATGTGCCGAGATATCAATCTCTGAGTTGTCAGGGGCCAGCCATGAAATAAATATGTGTTTAGAGGGGAGAATCACCTTTAAGGGTTTTGGTGTTATGGTTGGTAAGACCGCGACATCAGTCCGTACCGGGGGTCCGAACGGTAGTTTACCCTTAGCAGTGGATTTTAAGGGGTTCGATTCTACTCGTGCAGGAAGAATCGACTGAAGTGATACCCTGGATGGTAATTCAGATGAGTTATGCTCGATTATGGAGTCAAATTTAGAAACCGCATTGGTGTTTCCAACTTCTGCTCTTTGGGTGGTAAGAGTTATGAGCGGTTGCATGGGCGTCTGTTGATCAGGCTGAATAGCGATATAAGTGCATACGGGGTCCCTAATAGCGGTTTTTTTACACTTTGGAGATACATTTAGCAGCTGTAGGCTGCTTAAGAAAAAAAAACACGTCCGTTCGGTATGACAGTGAAGTGTTAATGATAATAATAATGAATAATATGCATCACATATTACGCTGACATAAACACAACTTAACAAAAACGCTGCACATACAATCTTGCGCATGCAAATTATTAAGATCGCCCTGCCGGTGGTCCAACGACGACTTAGCAGAGTTTATCCAACGATGTAAATTATTAAGATGGTCCCGCCTGTGGTCCAACCACGACTCAGCGGGTTAATCCAACGATATAAATTATTATGATTGTCCCGCTTGTGGTCCAACAAAGACTCAGCGGGTTGCTCCAACGGTGAATGTGTAACAGTTACGGAATAGTTACGACGATTATGGTAAGTTGAAAGGCTTGATTTCGCCTCCTTTGATGATAACTGGCCTTGTGGCTCAGTAATAAGGTAATAAGTTTGTTAATAGAAAACAATGTATTTTTACGGCAGTGTGCTGAAGTTTTGGTGATCCTGCCGAAGCGACGTCTTCTTTGGATGTTGAGCAGGTTTTCGTTGTTCATGCGTTGCAGTAAAGGTATGCTTAGAAATGGGTCGTGGCCGATAATATTCAATAGCGGTGACCTTACAGTACCAGGCTGCTTGTTTCGTACTCTTCGCAGATTTACGAACTCAGTGCCATTGATAATTGCTGATCACTCGAAAGTGACCAAGTAGGTTCCATTAACTAAAGGGTGGTTAAATTGTAAGGGCCGATGTTGAATCTGACATTTCTCTATTTCAGACTTACTCAATTTGAACCATGGACAGATACACAATCCGACAATGTGTTAAAGTTATCCAGACTTATTATGAAAATGGGCGTTCAAATCAAAATGCATATCGTGCACTTCGTGATTTTTTTGGTCAATTTGATCGTCAAAATGTGCGTACAATCGCAAAAATCGTGGAAAAATTCGAGCAAACCGGGTCTGTAGAAGATGTGAGAACGCCAGTGCATGCTCGTACAGCTCGTACTGCAAAAAATATTGCTGCTGTTCGCGATAGTGTGGCTGAAGAGCCGTCCACCTCAACTCGTCGTCGTGCCCAACAATTGAACGTTATGCATAAAGACTTGCATTTACACGCTTACAAGGTGCAATTGGCTCAAGAACTAAAGCCTCTTGACCATTCCAAACGCCGTGAATGGGCAAAAAAGTTTCAAGAAATGGCAACAGTGGATGATCATTTTTCGAAGAAAATCATCTTCAGTGATCAATAAATAGAATTGTCGGCATCATCGGGCCGTATTTTTTCCAAAATAAGGCCGGTCAGGCAGTTACTGTGAATGGTGTTCGCTATCGTGATATGATAACGAATTTTTTATGGCCACAATTGGAAGACATGGATGTGGACGATATGTGGTTTCAGCAGGACGGTGCCACTTGACACACAGCTAACGAAACAATGGCTCTTTTGCGCAACAAATTCAATGGCCGTGTTATCTCACGTAATGGCGATGTGAATTGGCCCCCAAGATCATGTGATTTGACACCGTTGGACTTTTTTCTTTGGGGTTATTTGAAAGAAAAGGTGTACGTCGATAAGCCAGCAACAATTCAAGGGCTAAAGGATGAGATAATTCGGCACATTAACGGCATAGAACCTCCATTATGCCTCAGCGTCATCGAAAATTTGGACCATCGTATGGAGGTCTGCCGCCGAGGTCGCGGCGCTCATTTGGCCGATATTTTGTTACATACATAATTGAGTAATACCAATATATCATAATAAAATAAAATTTCAATAATTTCCTAAATAGTTTGTGTTTTATTCAAAATCAACATCAGCTCTTGAAATTTGCCCACCCTTTAGCATCTCTGGGCTGCCATCCGTGCTGACTCGGGATGTTGCTTCGTTGATAATTACGACGTCGTCATCCAGGTGAAGTGAACGCGCACAGGTTTCATGTCGTGACCTTTCGCAGAAGGTATGGTGCGTGGTCTCAATGCAATCGCTGACCGCGAAGGTGTCCTCGTCGCATTCTGCAAGCGTGTTCTTGACAGTCGTAGGATGATTTGTTGGTGTGAGACGTGGTAGACAGCAACCTTCTTGCATCTGAATTTAACTCTTGGATAGGCTATTAGTATGTGGATAATATTTTCGGATTGGAGGACCCTCATTCTAGAAGCTTCTATCACCGTTATGCACGGTGAAATTTGACCGAGCTACTAAGTATCTTGAGAAAGTTACATCACAGCTAGTTTCCTTATGTCTGTTAAGGAGTCTATTTTTAATGTATTTTAGGTTTTTAGGCTCCTTGTAAACCATGGAGGGTCAGTCGAGGTGGATGGATACTTCCATGGCACGCAAGAGTCGAAGAAAGCGTTAAGCGTTTTGTAGAATGTTTCTAAAGCGATATTAATATCGGTGCCTTCCCAGAGATCGGACCAATCAAATGTAGAAATTAAATTGCTTAGTCTCTGAAAATCAGCCTTGCAAAAGCAGCGAGTTTCATGAACTCCATGGCGAGACTGAGGGTTGCTATCAGTAAGCGTTTCAATCGACACATCAAGCTTAGGGTGATAAGGATCTTCTAGGAACGAAAGTGGCATGGCTCTGGAAACTGTCTGGGAAAATTTCGGAGCAAAAATCTCCGGCTTTAACCAGGTCTCTGTGAAGAATACAATGACCTACACTTTAACAACGGCCTTAGAGTTGGTTTGGATATGTGCCGAGATATCAATCTCTGAGTTGTCAGGGGCCAGCCATGAAATAAATATGTGTTTAGAGGGGAGAATCACCTTTAAGGGTTTTGGTGTTACGGTTGGTAAGACCGCGACATCAGTCCGTACCGGGGGTCCGAACGGTGGTTTACCCTTAGCAGTGGATTTTAAGGGGTTCGATTCTACTCGTGCAGGAAGAATCGACTGAAGTGATACCCTGGATGGTAATTCAGATGAGTTATGCTCGATTATGGAGTCAAATTTAGAAACCGCATTGGTGTTTCCAACTTCTGCTCTTTGGGTGGTAAGAGTTATGAGCGGTTGCATGGGCGTCTGTTGATCAGGCTGAATAGCGATATAAGTGCATACGGGGTCCCTAATAGCGGTTTTTTTACACTTTGGAGATACATTTAGCAGCTGTAGGCTGCTTAAGAAAAAAAAACACGTCCGTTCGGTATGACAGTGAAGTGTTAATGATAATAATAATGAATAATATGCATCACATATTACGCTGACATAAACACAACTTAACAAAAACGCTGCACATACAATCTTGCGCATGCAAATTATTAAGATCGCCCTGCCGGTGGTCCAACGACGACTTAGCAGAGTTTATCCAACGATGTAAATTATTAAGATGGTCCCGCCTGTGGTCCAACCACGACTCAGCGGGTTAATCCAACGATATAAATTATTATGATTGTCCCGCTTGTGGTCCAACAAAGACTCAGCGGGTTGCTCCAACGGTGAATGTGTAACAGTTACGGAATAGTTACGACGATTATGGTAAGTTGAAAGGCTTGATTTCGCCTCCTTTGATGATAACTGGCCTTGTGGCTCAGTAATAAGGTAATAAGTTTGTTAATAGAAAACAATGTATTTTTACGGCAGTGTGCTGAAGTTTTGGTGATCCTGCCGAAGCGACGTCTTCTTTGGATGTTGAGCAGGTTTTCGTTGTTCATGCGTTGCAGTAAAGGTATGCTTAGAAATGGGTCGTGGCCGATAATATTCAATAGCGGTGACCTTACAGTACCAGGCTGCTTGTTTCGTACTCTTCGCAGATTTACGAACTCAGTGCCATTGATAATTGCTGATCACTCGAAAGTGACCAAGTAGGTTCCATTAACTAAAGGGTGGTTAAATTGTAAGGGCCGATGTTGAATCTGACATTTCTCTATTTCAGACTTACTCAATTTGAACCATGGACAGATACACAATCCGACAATGTGTTAAAGTTATCCAGACTTATTATGAAAATGGGCGTTCAAATCAAAATGCATATCGTGCACTTCGTGATTTTTTTGGTCAATTTGATCGTCAAAATGTGCGTACAATCGCAAAAATCGTGGAAAAATTCGAGCAAACCGGGTCTGTAGAAGATGTGAGAACGCCAGTGCATGCTCGTACAGCTCGTACTGCAAAAAATATTGCTGCTGTTCGCGATAGTGTGGCTGAAGAGCCGTCCACCTCAACTCGTCGTCGTGCCCAACAATTGAACGTTATGCATAAAGACTTGCGTTTACACGCTTACAAGGTGCAATTGGCTCAAGAACTAAAGCCTCTTGACCATTCCAAACGCCGTGAATGGGCAAAAAAGTTTCAAGAAATGGCAACAGTGGATGATCATTTTTCGAAGAAAATCATCTTCAGTGATCAATAAACAGAATTGGCGGCATCATCGGGCCGTATTTTTTCCAAAATAAGGCCGGTCAGGCAGTTACTGTGAATGGTGTTCGCTATCGTGATATGATAACGAATTTTTTATGGCCACAATTGGAAGACATGGATGTGGACGATATGTGGTTTCAGCAGGACGGTGCCACTTGACACACAGCTAACGAAACAATGGCTCTTTTGCGCAACAAATTCAATGGCCGTGTTATCTCACGTAATGGCGATGTGAATTGGCCCCCAAGATCATGTGATTTGACACCGTTGGACTTTTTTCTTTGGGGTTATTTGAAAGAAAAGGTGTACGTCGATAAGCCAGCAACAATTCAAGGGCTAAAGGATGAGATAATTCGGCACATTAACGGCATAGAACCTCCATTATGCCTCAGCGTCATCGAAAATTTGGACCATCGTATGGAGGTCTGCCGCCGAGGTCGCGGCGCTCATTTGGCCGATATTTTGTTACATACATAATTGAGTAATACCAATATATCATAATAAAATAAAATTTCAATAATTTCCTAAATAGTTTGTGTTTTATTCAAAATCAACATCAGCTCTTGAAATTTGCCCACCCTTTAGCATCTCTGGGCTGCCATCCGTGCTGACTCGGGATGTTGCTTCGTTGATAATTACGACGTCGTCATCCAGGTGAAGTGAACGCGCACAGGTTTCATGTCGTGACCTTTCGCAGAAGGTATGGTGCGTGGTCTCAATGCAATCGCTGACCGCGAAGGTGTCCTCATCGCATTCTGCAAGCGTGTTCTTGACAGTCGTAGGATGATTTGTTGGTGTGAGACGTGGTAGACAGCAACCTTCTTGCATCTGAATTTAACTCTTGGATAGGCTATTAGTATGTGGATAATATTTTCGGATTGGAGGACCCTCATTCTAGAAGCTTCTATCACCGTTATGCACGGTGAAATTTGACCGAGCTACTAAGTATCTTGAGAAAGTTACATCACAGCTAGTTTCCTTATGTCTGTTAAGGAGTCTATTTTTAATGTATTTTAGGTTTTTAGGCTCCTTGTAAACCATGGAGGGTCAGTCGAGGTGGATGGATACTTCCATGGCACGCAAGAGTCGAAGAAAGCGTTAAGCGTTTTGTAGAATGTTTCTAAAGCGATATTAATATCGGTGCCTTCCCAGAGATCGGACCAATCAAATGTAGAAATTAAATTGCTTAGTCTCTGAAAATCAGCCTTGCAAAAGCAGCGAGTTTCATGAACTCCATGGCGAGACTGAGGGTTGCTATCAGTAAGCGTTTCAATCGACACATCAAGCTTAGGGTGATAAGGATCTTCTAGGAACGAAAGTGGCATGGCTCTGGAAACTGTCTGGGAAAATTTCGGAGCAAAAAATCTCCGGCTTTAACCAGGTCTCTGTGAAGAATACAATGACCTACACTTTAACAACGGCCTTAGAGTTGGTTTGGATATGTGCCGAGATATCAATCTCTGAGTTGTCAGGGGCCAGCCATGAAATAAATATGTGTTTAGAGGGGAGAATCACCTTTAAGGGTTTTGGTGTTACGGTTGGTAAGACCGCGACATCAGTCCGTACCGGGTGTCCGAACGGTGGTTTACCCTTAGCAGTGGATTTTAAGGGGTTCGATTCTACTCGTGCAGGAAGAATCGACTGAAGTGATACCCTGGATGGTAATTCAGATGAGTTATGCTCGATTATGGAGTCAAATTTAGAAACCGCATTGGTGTTTCCAACTTCTGCTCTTTGGGTGGTAAGAGTTATGAGCGGTTGCATGGGCGTCTGTTGATCAGGCTGAATAGCGATATAAGTGCATACGGGGTCCCTAATAGCGGTTTTTTTACACTTTGGAGATACATTTAGCAGCTGTAGGCTGCTTAAGAAAAAAAAACACGTCCGTTCGGTATGACAGTGAAGTGTTAATGATAATAATAATGAATAATATGCATCACATATTACGCTGACATAAACACAACTTAACAAAAACGCTGCACATACAATCTTGCGCATGCAAATTATTAAGATCGCCCTGCCGGTGGTCCAACGACGACTTAGCAGAGTTTATCCAACGATGTAAATTATTAAGATGGTCCCGCCTGTGGTCCAACCACGACTCAGCGGGTTAATCCAACGATATAAATTATTATGATTGTCCCGCTTGTGGTCCAACAAAGACTCAGCGGGTTGCTCCAACGGTGAATGTGTAACAGTTACGGAATAGTTACGACGATTATGGTAAGTTGAAAGGCTTGATTTCGCCTCCTTTGATGATAACTGGCCTTGTGGCTCAGTAATAAGGTAATAAGTTTGTTAATAGAAAACAATGTATTTTTACGGCAGTGTGCTGAAGTTTTGGTGATCCTGCCGAAGCGACGTCTTCTTTGGATGTTGAGCAGGTTTTCGTTGTTCATGCGTTGCAGTAAAGGTATGCTTAGAAATGGGTCGTGGCCGATAATATTCAATAGCGGTGACCTTACAGTACCAGGCTGCTTGTTTCGTACTCTTCGCAGATTTACGAACTCAGTGCCATTGATAATTGCTGATCACTCGAAAGTGACCAAGTAGGTTCCATTAACTAAAGGGTGGTTAAATTGTAAGGGCCGATGTTGAATCTGACATTTCTCTATTTCAGACTTACTCAATTTGAACCATGGACAGATACACAATCCGACAATGTGTTAAAGTTATCCAGACTTATTATGAAAATGGGCGTTCAAATCAAAATGCATATCGTGCACTTCGTGATTTTTTTGGTCAATTTGATCGTCCAAATGTGCGTACAATCGCAAAAATCGTGGAAAAATTCGAGCAAACCGGGTCTGTAGAAGATGTGAGAACGCCAGTGCATGCTCGTACAGCTCGTACTGCAAAAAATATTGCTGCTGTTCGCGATAGTGTGGCTGAAGAGCCGTCCACCTCAACTCGTCGTCGTGCCCAACAATTGAACGTTATGCATAAAGACTTGCATTTACACGCTTACAAGGTGCAATTGGCTCAAGAACTAAAGCCTCTTGACCATTCCAAACGCCGTGAATGGGCAAAAAAGTTTCAAGAAATGGCAACAGTGGATGATCATTTTTCGAAGAAAATCATCTTCAGTGATCAATAAACAGAATTGGCGGCATCATCGGGCCGTATTTTTTCCAAAATAAGGCCGGTCAGGCAGTTACTGTGAATGGTGTTCGCTATCGTGATATGATAACGAATTTTTTATGGCCACAATTGGAAGACATGGATGTGGACGATATGTGGTTTCAGCAGGACGGTGCCACTTGACACACAGCTAACGAAACAATGGCTCTTTTGCGCAACAAATTCAATGGCCGTGTTATCTCACGTAATGGCGATGTGAATTGGCCCCCAAGATCATGTGATTTGACACCGTTGGACTTTTTTCTTTGGGGTTATTTGAAAGAAAAGGTGTACGTCGATAAGCCAGCAACAATTCAAGGGCTAAAGGATGAGATAATTCGGCACATTAACGGCATAGAACCTCCATTATGCCTCAGCGTCATCGAAAATTTGGACCATCGTATGGAGGTCTGCCGCCGAGGTCGCGGCGCTCATTTGGCCGATATTTTGTTACATACATAATTGAGTAATACCAATATATCATAATAAAATAAAATTTCAATAATTTCCTAAATAGTTTGTGTTTTATTCAAAATCAACATCAGCTCTTGAAATTTGCCCACCCTTTAGCATCTCTGGGCTGCCATCCGTGCTGACTCGGGATGTTGCTTCGTTGATAATTACGACGTCGTCATCCAGGTGAAGTGAACGCGCACAGGTTTCATGTCGTGACCTTTCGCAGAAGGTATGGTGCGTGGTCTCAATGCAATCGCTGACCGCGAAGGTGTCCTCATCGCATTCTGCAAGCGTGTTCTTGACAGTCGTAGGATGATTTGTTGGTGTGAGACGTGGTAGACAGCAACCTTCTTGCATCTGAATTTAACTCTTGGATAGGCTATTAGTATGTGGATAATATTTTCGGATTGGAGGACCCTCATTCTAGAAGCTTCTATCACCGTTATGCACGGTGAAATTTGACCGAGCTACTAAGTATCTTGAGAAAGTTACATCACAGCTAGTTTCCTTATGTCTGTTAAGGAGTCTATTTTTAATGTATTTTAGGTTTTTAGGCTCCTTGTAAACCATGGAGGGTCAGTCGAGGTGGATGGATACTTCCATGGCACGCAAGAGTCGAAGAAAGCGTTAAGCGTTTTGTAGAATGTTTCTAAAGCGATATTAATATCGGTGCCTTCCCAGAGATCGGACCAATCAAATGTAGAAATTAAATTGCTTAGTCTCTGAAAATCAGCCTTGCAAAAGCAGCGAGTTTCATGAACTCCATGGCGAGACTGAGGGTTGCTATCAGTAAGCGTTTCAATCGACACATCAAGCTTAGGGTGATAAGGATCTTCTAGGAACGAAAGTGGCATGGCTCTGGAAACTGTCTGGGAAAATTTCGGAGCAAAAAATCTCCGGCTTTAACCAGGTCTCTGTGAAGAATACAATGACCTACACTTTAACAACGGCCTTAGAGTTGGTTTGGATATGTGCCGAGATATCAATCTCTGAGTTGTCAGGGGCCAGCCATGAAATAAATATGTGTTTAGAGGGGAGAATCACCTTTAAGGGTTTTGGTGTTACGGTTGGTAAGACCGCGACATCAGTCCGTACCGGGTGTCCGAACGGTGGTTTACCCTTAGCAGTGGATTTTAAGGGGTTCGATTCTACTCGTGCAGGAAGAATCGACTGAAGTGATACCCTGGATGGTAATTCAGATGAGTTATGCTCGATTATGGAGTCAAATTTAGAAACCGCATTGGTGTTTCCAACTTCTGCTCTTTGGGTGGTAAGAGTTATGAGCGGTTGCATGGGCGTCTGTTGATCAGGCTGAATAGCGATATAAGTGCATACGGGGTCCCTAATAGCGGTTTTTTTACACTTTGGAGATACATTTAGCAGCTGTAGGCTGCTTAAGAAAAAAAAACACGTCCGTTCGGTATGACAGTGAAGTGGTAATGATAATAATAATGAATAATATGCATCACATATTACGCTGACATAAACACAACTTAACAAAAACGCTGCACATACAATCTTGCGCATGCAAATTATTAAGATCGCCCTGCCGGTGGTCCAACGACGACTTAGCAGAGTTTATCCAACGATGTAAATTATTAAGATGGTCCCGCCTGTGGTCCAACCACGACTCAGCGGGTTAATCCAACGATATAAATTATTATGATTGTCCCGCTTGTGGTCCAACAAAGACTCAGCGGGTTGCTCCAACGGTGAATGTGTAACAGTTACGGAATAGTTACGACGATTATGGTAAGTTGAAAGGCTTGATTTCGCCTCCTTTGATGATAACTGGCCTTGTGGCTCAGTAATAAGGTAATAAGTTTGTTAATAGAAAACAATGTATTTTTACGGCAGTGTGCTGAAGTTTTGGTGATCCTGCCGAAGCGACGTCTTCTTTGGATGTTGAGCAGGTTTTCGTTGTTCATGCGTTGCAGTAAAGGTATGCTTAGAAATGGGTCGTGGCCGATAATATTCAATAGCGGTGACCTTACAGTACCAGGCTGCTTGTTTCGTACTCTTCGCAGATTTACGAACTCAGTGCCACTGATAATTGCTGATCACTCGAAAGTGACCAAGTAGGTTCCATTAACTAAAGGGTGGTTAAATTGTAAGGGCCGATGTTGAATCTGACATTTCTCTATTTCAGACTTACTCAATTTGAACCATGGACAGATACACAATCCGACAATGTGTTAAAGTTATCCAGACTTATTATGAAAATGGGCGTTCAAATCAAAATGCATATCGTGCACTTCGTGATTTTTTTGGTCAATTTGATCGTCCAAATGTGCGTACAATCGCAAAAATCGTGGAAAAATTCGAGCAAACCGGGTCTGTAGAAGATGTGAGAACGCCAGTGCATGCTCGTACAGCTCGTACTGCAAAAAATATTGCTGCTGTTCGCGATAGTGTGGCTGAAGAGCCGTCCACCTCAACTCGTCGTCGTGCCCAACAATTGAACGTTATGCATAAAGACTTGCATTTACACGCTTACAAGGTGCAATTGGCTCAAGAACTAAAGCCTCTTGACCATTCCAAACGCCGTGAATGGGCAAAAAAGTTTCAAGAAATGGCAACAGTGGATGATCATTTTTCGAAGAAAATCATCTTCAGTGATCAATAAACAGAATTGGCGGCATCATCGGGCCGTATTTTTTCCAAAATAAGGCCGGTCAGGCAGTTACTGTGAATGGTGTTCGCTATCGTGATATGATAACGAATTTTTTATGGCCACAATTGGAAGACATGGATGTGGACGATATGTGGTTTCAGCAGGACGGTGCCATTTGCCACACAGCTAACGAAACAATGGCTCTTTTGCGCAACAAATTCAATGGCCGTGTTATCTCACGTAATGGCGATGTCAATTGGCCCCCAAGATCATGTGATTTGACACCGTTGGACTTTTTTCTTTGGGGTTATTTGAAAGAAAAGGTGTACGTCGATAAGCCAGCAATAATTCAAGGGCTAAAGGATGAGATAATTCGGCACATTAACGGCATAGAAACTCCATTATGCCTCAGCGTCATCGAAAATTTGGACCATCGTATGGAGGTCTGCCGCCGAGGTCGCGGCGCTCATTTGGCCGATATTTTGTTACATACATAATTGAGTAATACCAATATATCATAATAAAATAAAATTTCAATAATTTCCTAAATAGTTTGTGTTTTATTCAAAATCAACATCGGCTCTTGAAATTTACCCACCCTTTAGCATCTCTGGGCTGCCATCCGTGCTGACTCGGGATGTTGCTTCGTTGATAATTACGACGCCGTCATCCAGGTGAAGTGAACGCGCACAGGTTTCATGTCGTGACCTTTCGCAGAAGGTATGGTGCGTGGTCTCAATGCAATCGCTGACCGCGAAGGTGTCCTCGTCGCATTCTGCAAGCGTGTTCTTGACAGTCGTAGGATGATTTGTTGGTGTGAGACGAGGTAAACAGCAACCTTCTTGCATCTGAATTTAACTCTTGGATAGGCTATTAGTATGTGGATAATATTTTCGGATTGGAGGACCCTCATTCTAGAAGCTTCTATCACCGTTATGCACGGTGAAATTTGACCGAGCTACTAAGTATCTTGAGAAAGTTACATCACAGCTAGTTTTCTTATGTCTGTTAAGGAGTCTATTTTTAATGTATTTTAGGTTTTTAGGCTCCTTGTAAACCATGGAGGGTCAGTCGAGGTGGATGGATACTTCCATGGCACGCAAGAGTCGAAGAAAGCGTTAAGCGTTTTGTAGAATGTTTCTAAAGCGATATTAATATCGGTGCCTTCCCAGAGATCGGACCAATCGAATGTAGAAATTAAATTGCTTAGTCTCTGAAAATCAGCCTTGCAAAAGCAGCGAGTTTCATGAACTCCATGGCGAGACTGAGGGTTGCTATCAGTAAGGGTTTCAATCGACACATCAAGCGTAGGGTGATAAGGATCTTCTAGGAACGAAAGTGGCATGGCTCTGGAAACTGTCTGGGAAAATTTCGGAGCAAAAAATCTCCGGCTTTAACCAGGTCTCTGTGAAGAATACAATGACCTACACTTTAACAACGGCCTTAGAGTTGGTTTGGATATGTGCCGAGATATCAATCTCTGAGTTGTCAGGGGCCAGCCATGAAATAAATATGTGTTTAGAGGGGAGAATCACCTTTAAGGGTTTTGGTGTTACGGTTGGTAAGACCGCGACATCAGTCCGTACCGGGGGTCCGAACGGTGGTTTACCCTTAGCAGTGGATTTTAAGGGGTTCGATTCTACTCGTGCAGGAAGAATCGACTGAAGTGATACCCTGGATGGTAATTCAGATGAGTTATGCTCGATTATGGAGTCAAATTTAGAAACCGCATTGGTGTTTCCAACTTCTGCTTTTTGGGTGGTAAGAGTTATGAGCGGTTGCATGGGCGTCTGTTGATCAGGCTGAATAGCGATATAAGTGCATACGGGGTCCCTAATAGCGGTTTTTTTACACTTTGGAGATACATTTAGCAGCTGTAGGCTGCTTAAGAAAAAAAAACACGTCCGTTCGGTATGACAGTGAAGTGTTAATGATAATAATAATGAATAATATGCATCACATATTACGCTGACATAAACACAACTTAACAAAAACGCTGCACATACAATCTTGCGCATGCAAATTATTAAGATCGCCCTGCCGGTGGTCCAACGACGACTTAGCAGAGTTTATCCAACGATGTAAATTATTAAGATGGTCCCGCCTGTGGTCCAACCTCGACTCAGCGGGTTAATCCAACGATATAAATTATTAAGATTGTCCCGCTTGTGGTCCAACAAAGACTCAGCGGTTTGCTCCAACGGTGAATGTGTAACAGTTACGGAATAGTTACGACGATTATAGTAAGTTGAAAGTCTTGATTTCGCCTCCTTTGATGATAACTGGCCTTGTGGCTCAGTAATAAGGTAATAAGTTTGTTAATAGAAAACAATGTATTTTTACGGCAGTGTGCTGAAGTTTTGGTGATCCTGCCGAAGCGA
This sequence comes from Drosophila vallismaia, assembly GCA_035047325.1. Classification (NCBI taxonomy): domain Eukaryota; kingdom Metazoa; phylum Arthropoda; class Insecta; order Diptera; family Drosophilidae; genus Drosophila; species Drosophila vallismaia. Next base: position 1,127,339 of record JAWNPU010000044.1, read on the forward strand.
CCTCTTCTTTGGATGTTGAGCAGGTTTTCGTTTGTTCATGCGTTGCAGTAAAGGTATGCTTAGAAATGGGTCGTGGCCGACAATATTCAATAGCGGTGACGTTACAGTACCAGGCTGCTTGTTTCGTACTCTTCGCAGATTTACGAACTCAGTGCCATTGATAATTGCTGATCACTCGAAAGTGACCAAGTAGGTTCCATTAACTAAAGGGTGGTTAAATTGTAAGGGCCGATGTTGAATCTGACATTTCTCTATTTCAGACTTACTCAATTTGAACCATGGACAGATACACAATCCGACAATGTGTTAAAGTTATCCAGACTTATTATGAAAATGGGCGTTCAAATCAAAATGCATATCGTGCACTTCGTGATTTTTTTGGTCAATTTGATCGTCCAAATGTGCGTACAATCGCAAAAATTGTGGAAAAATTCGAGCAAACCGGGTCTGTAGAAGATGTGAGAACGCCAGTGCATGCTCGTACAGCTCGTACTGTAAAAAATATTGCTGCTGTTCGCGATAGTGTGGCTGAAGAGCCGTCCACCTCAACTCGTCGTCGTGCCCAACAATTGAACGTTATGCATAAAGACTTGCATTTACACGCTTACAAGGTGCAATTGGCTCAAGAACTAAAGCCTCTTGACCATTCCAAACGCCGTGAATGGGCAGAATGGTTTCAAGAAATGGCAACAGTGGAAAATCATTTTTCGAAGAAAATCATCTTCAGTGATCAATAAACAGAATTGGCGGCATCATCGGGCCGTATTTTTTCCAAAATGAGGCCGGTCAGGCAGTTACTGTGAATGGTGTTCGCTATCGTGATATGATAACGAATTTTTTATGGCCACAATTGGAAGATATGGATGTGGACGATATGTGGTTTCAGCAGGACGGTGCCACTTGCCACACAGCTAACGAAACAATGGCTCTTTTGCGCAACAAATTCAATGGCCATGTTATCTCACGTAATGGCGATGTCAATTGGCCCCCAGGATCATGTGATTTGACACCGTTGGACTTTTTTCTTTGGGGTTATTTGAAAGAAAAGGTGTACGTCGATAAGCCAGCAACAATTCAAGAGCTAAAGGATGAGATAATTCGGCACATTAACGGCATAGAAACTCCATTATGCCTCAGCGTCATCGAAAATTTGGACCATCGTATGGAGGTCTGCCGCCGAGGTCGCGGCGCTCATTTGGCCGATATTTTGTTACATACAAAATTGAGTAATACCAATATATCATAATAAAATAAAATTTCAATAATTTCCTATATAGTTTGTGTTTTATTCAAAATCAACATCGGCTCTTGAAATTTACCCACCCTTTAGCATCTCTGGGCTGCCATCCGTGCTGACTCGGGATGTTGCTTCGTTGATAATTACGACGCCGTCATCCGGGTGAAGTGAACGCGCACAGGTTTCATGTCGTGACCTTTCGCAGAAGGTATGGTGCGTGGTCTCAATGCAATCGCTGACCGCGAAGGTGTCCTCGTCGCATTCTGCAAGCGTGTTCTTGACAGTCGTAGGATGATTTGTTGGTGTGAGACGAGGTAGACAGCAACCTTCTTGCATCTGAATTTAACTCTTGGATAGGCTATTAGTATGTGGATAATATTTTCGGATTGGAGGACCCTCATTCTAGAAGCTTCTATCACCGTTATGCACGGTGAAATTTGACCGAGCTACTAAGTATCTTGAGAAAGTTACATCACAGCTAGTTTCCTTATGTCTGTTAAGGAGTCTATTTTTAATGTATTTTAGGTTTTTAGGCTCCTTGTAAACCATGGAGGGTCAGTCGAGGTGGATGGATACTTCCATGGCACGCAAGAGTCGAAGAAAGCGTTAAGCGTTTTGTAGAATGTTTCTAAAGCGATATTAATATCGGTGCCTTCCCAGAGATCGGACCAATCAAATGTAGAAATTAAATTGCTTAGTCTCTGAAAATCAGCCTTGCAAAAGCAGCGAGTTTCATGAACTCCATGGCGAGACTGAGGGTTGCTATCAGTAAGCGTTTCAATCGACACATCAAGCGTAGGGTGATAAGGATCTTCTAAGAACGAAAGTGGCATGGCTCTGGAAACTGTCTGGGAAAATTTCGGAGCAAAAAATCTCCGGCTTTAACCAGGTCTCTGTGAAGAATACAATGACCTACACTTTAACAACGGCCTTAGAGTTGGTTTGGATATGTGCCGAGATATCAATCTCTGAGTTGTCAGGGGCCAGCCATGAAATAAATATGTGTTTAGAGGGGAGAATCACCTTTAAGGGTTTTGGTGTTACGGTTGGTAAGACCGCGACATCAGTCCGTACCGGGGGTCCGAACGGTGGTTTACCCTTAGCAGTGGATTTTAAGGGGTTCGATTCTACTCGTGCAGGAAGAATCGACTGAAGTGATACCATGGATGGTAATTCAGATGAGTTATGCTCGATTATGGAGTCAAATTTAGAAACCGCATTGGTGTTTCCAACTTCTGCTCTTTGGGTGGTAAGAGTTATAAGCGGTTGCATGGGCGTCTGTTGATCAGGCTGAATAGCGATATAAGTGCATACGGGGTCCCTAATATCGGTTTTTTTACACTTTGGAGATACATTTAGCAGCTGTAGGCTGCTTAAGAAAAAAAAACACGTCCGTTCGGTATGACAGTGAAGTGTTAATGATAATAATAATGAATGATATGCATCACATATTACGCTGACATAAACACAACTTAACAAAAACGCTGCACATACAATCTTGCGCATGCAAATTATTAAGATCGCCCTGCCGGTGGTCCAACGACGACCACAGAGTTTATCCAACGATGTAAATTATTAAGATGGTCCCGCCTGTGGTCCAACCTCGACTCAGCGGGTTAATCCAACGATATAAATTATTAAGATTGTCCCGCTTGTGGTCCAACAAAGACTCAGCGGTTTGCTCCAACGGTGAATGTGTAACAGTTACGGAATAGTTACGACGATTATAGTAAGTTGAAAGTCTTGATTTCGCCTCCTTTGATGATAACTGGCCTTGTGGCTCAGTAATAAGGTAATAAGTTTGTTAATAGAAAACAATGTATTTTTACGGCAGTGTGCTGAAGTTTTGGTGATCCTGCCGAAGCGACCTCTTCTTTGGATGTTGAGCAGGTTTTCGTTGTTCATGCGTTGCGGTAAAGGTATGCTTAGAAATGGGTCGTGGCCGACCATATTCAATAGCGGTGACCTTACAGTACCAGGCTGCTTGTTTCGTACTCTTCGCAGATTTACGAACTCAGTGCCATTGATAATTGCTGATCACTCGAAAGTGACCAAGTAGGTTCCATTAACTAAAGGGTGGTTAAATTGTAAGGGCCGATGTTGAATCTGACATTTCTCTATTTCAGACTTACTCAATTTGAACCATGGACAGATACACAATCCGACAATGTGTTAAAGTTATCCAGACTTATTATGAAAATGGGCGTTCAAATCAAAATGCATATCGTGCACTTCGTGATTGTTTTGGTCAATTTGATCGTCCAAATGTGCGTACAATCGCAAAAATCGTGGAAAAATTCGAGCAAACCGGGTCTGTAGAAGATGTGAGAACGCCAGTGCATGCTCGTACAGCTCGTACTGCAAAAAATATTGCTGCTGTTCGCGATAGTGTGGCTGAAGAGCCGTCCACCTCAACTCGTCGTCGTGCCCAACAATTGAACGTTATGCATAAAGACTTGCATTTAGACTTACTCAATTTGAACCATGGACAGATACACAATCCGACAATGTGTTAAAGTTATCCAGACTTATTATGAAAATGGGCGTTCAAATCAAAATGCATATCGTGCACTTCGTGATTTTTTTGGTCAATTTGATCGTACTGCAAAAAATATTGCTGCTGTTCGCGATAGTGTGGCTGAAGAGCCGTCCACCTCAACTCGTCGTCGTGCCCAACAATTGAACGTTATGCATAAAGACTTGCATTTACACGCTTACAAGGTGCAATTGGCTCAAGAACTAAAGCCTCTTGACCATTCCAAACGCCGTGAATGGGCATAATGGTTCCAAGAAATGGCAACATTGGATGATCATTTTTCGAAGAAAATCATTTTCAGTGATCAATAAACAGAATTGGCGGCATCATCGGGCCGTATTTTTTCCAAAATGAGGCCGGTCAGGCAGTTACTGTGAATGGTGTTCGCTATCGTGATATGATAACGAATTTTTTTATGGCCACAATTGGAAGATATGGATGTGGACGATATGTGGTTTCAGCAGGACGGTGCCACTTGCCACACAGCTAACGAAACAATGGCTCTTTTGCGCAACAAATTCAATGGCCGTGTTATCTCACGTAATGGCGATGTCAATTGGCCCCCAAGATCATGTGATTTGACACCGTTGCACTTTTTTCTTTGGGGTTATTTGAAAGAAAAGGCGTACGTCGATAAGCCAGCAACAATTCAAGAGCTAAAGTATGAGATAATTCGGCACATTAACGGCATAGAACCTCCATTATGCCTCAGCGTCATCGAAAATTTGGACCATAGTATGGAGGTGTGCCGCCGAGATCGCGGCGCTCATTTGGCCGATATTTTGTTACATACATAATTGAGTAATACCAATATATCATAATAGAATAAAATTTCAATAATTTCCTAAATAGTTTGTGTTTTATTCAAAATCAACATCAGCTCTTGAAATTTGCCCACCCTTTAGCATCTCTGGGCTGCCATCCGTGCTGACTCGGGATGTTGCTTCGTTGATAATTACGACGTCGTCATCCAGGTGAAGTGAACGCGCACAGGTTTCATGTCGTGACCTTTCGCAGAAGGTATGGTGCGTGGTCTCAATGTAATCGGTGACCGCAAAGGAGTCCTCGTCGCATTCTGCAAGCGTGTTCTTGACAGTCGTAGGATGATTTGTTGTTGTGAGACGAGGTAGACAGCAACCTTCTTGCATCTGAATTTAACTCTTGGATAGGCTATTAGTATGTGGATAATATTTTCGGATTGGAGGACCCTCATTCTAGAAGCTTCTATCAAACCAACTATTGGAGTGGCTTGTTCGATAAGTAATCGCAAATTGGCATGCCAGAGTAATAGTGAGAAATAAATTTTGAATTTCTGTGGCCAATATTCTATTTCTTGCAAGTAATGATTCGATTAAGTGTGGGGTGTCAACCAAATTGTTTTTTCAGTCTTTGATAATTTTACTTATGGTGTCGGTTATTTATCTGCTTCTGGGTGGCTATTTGCCAAGAATTCAGTGGCGAACCCTGAGCTTAAGCATATAGTGAGACTACGATATTCGGACTTACTAACTAACTGTAAGAGAAAGGACTACTTGAGGTTATCCTTATGGACCCCCGTATGCTCTTCTGTCCTTTGCAAGCTCACCGGGACTTCCAGTCAAGTTATTTCTTCGGTGAGCAGGATGTGGAGCCCGGTTGTACTCCCTTCCTTGTTGATTTGCCTAGTGGCGCGCGTCTTTCATCCCTGTTGTCGCTGGGTATTTGTTCTCCTGCCAGCGTATATCGTGTACTTCGCCTGTATTAGCCTTCGGCTCTGTTGGCCATCTCGTCGGTTCGGACCCGCTTCATCATGTCTCTGATGATGTTGTGTCCTCGCTCCCAAGAGTCGCTGTTATCCATCATGGCCGCGATCAAGCCGCCAGGGCTGAGCGGGGCACCGATCAGCGCCCTTAGCTGCGCCCTCTCCTCCGTGAACCTGGAGCAGTGCATGAGTACATGCTCTGCTGTTTCCTCAGCATCGGGGCAGTAGAGGCATTGAGCTGCCTCTACGTGGTGGAACCGGAGTACGTACGCCCGAAAGCAGCAATGGTTCGTGAGGAACTGGGTAAGGTGGTAGTCCAGTTTCTTGTGGCGGCAATTGGCCCACGTCGTTAAATCGGGGATGAGTTGGTAAGACCACCTCCCCCGTTGCGATGTTATCCATCTGTTCTGCCACTCTCTCATCAGTCGCTCGTGAGCCTCCAGCCGTGTAGCACCTTCTCGTACCTGACAAATGGCCTTTATCTCCAGGTCGATTCGCGGCAAGCCTGCCAGTGCTAGTGCTGCGTCTCCGGATATGGTCCTGAATCCTCTGATGAGCCTAAGGGCCATAGACCGTACCTCAGCCCGAGCTCCCTTCAAGTAAGTGGCTTTCTTAGTAGCGTTGCTCCATATTGGTGCAGCATAGAGCAGCGTTGCCTTGGCTACCGCTACCAGTAGTTTCCTTGCCGGGTAGTTTTGTCCTCCTATATTGGGCATGAGCATGGACAATGACGCAGTTGTTATTGCTGCTTTCCTGCTTGCGTAGCTAGCATGATCCTTAAAAGCTAGCCTGTGGTCTATCATTACTCCCAGTTATTTTAAGGAGTCTTGTGATGCCACCTGTGTCCCGTTGACCGCGATCACCATTCTTTCCACCTTCTTCCTGCTGCTTAGTAGGACTTCCCCGGTCTTGTGCGCCGCAATTGCTAAGCCGGCTCTCTCTAGACAGTCGATGGCCATAGTAATTGTCGCGTTGCACTTCTCTTCGAGGACTGCTATTGTCTTGGCCACTGCAGTTATTGCCACATCGTCCGCAAAGCAATGTAGCTCAGCTCCTAAGGGCCTGTTGATGCCCAGGATTCCATTGTACATAATGTTCCACAGGATCGGTCCAAGCACAGATCCTTGTGGGACCCCTGCAGAATCACTGTAGCATCTCGGGCCAGCGTCCGTGTCGAACCAGAGGACACGATCCGTGAAGTAACTTCCAACGACGATCCTGAGGTACTCCGGGATGCCCATCCTATGCATGGCGCTGAGGATTACTGGCCATCTAGCGGGGTTGAAGGCGTTCTTTACGTCCAACGTGACGATTGCACAGTACTCCTTACTTCCACCCAGCCATCTGTCACCATGGAGAGCATTCTCGGCGATGTTTCTCACCGCCATAAGTGCGTCCAGGGTGCTCCTGCCCTTCCGGAATCCGTGGGGTTGCCTCTCTCTTCCTTAGCTTGTTGGCTACGAGTTTGTAGGCAAGTCCCCAGGGCTCTTTATCCACGGTATCTAGCAGTTCCTCATACGCCCGCGCTTTGGCAGCCAATATGCCGTGCCTAAACTCGGAGCGTTTTCTTCTAAAAGCCTCCACGAGTTCTGCGTGCTGGATGCTGCCTCTGGTTCGTTGCGCCCTTCTTCTTACCATTAGGCATTCCGAGCGTAGCTTGCTTAAGTTGGCGCTCCACCAGTACACTGGTCGCTTGCGCTGCTCTTCTTTCTTCCTGGACATTGTTGCATCGCACGTTGCCTCGAGCATCTTCATGAGGTCGGTTGCCATTGAATCTGCGTGTCCATTTGGGATTCGAAACGAGTCGATTTGATATGACAGCATATCTTCATCGATCTTCCTCGAGTCCCAGGCTTGCCCGACTGATCCTCTCTGCCGCCTCCAAGTCGTGCCCTTCGGTAGCATGCCGAAGGAAATCAGCGCGTGGTCACTTAGTGTTACAGTGTCGTGGACCGTCCAGCTCGCGTTGGCCACTAACCCTCTGCTGACGTAGGTGATGTCGATATAGGACGAGCCCCTATCGTTGTTGAACGTTGATTTGCAGCCGTCGTTTAGCAATACCAAGTCCAACATGAGCATTGTGTTTATTACTGCTCGTCCTCTGGGAACTGTTCTGGGGTGTCGCTAGGGGGGGGCGTAGCAGCTGTAAATATGCACTCCTTTTATTCTCGCATATGCTATCCCGCGCATCGGCGAGGCCGCCAGTTCCTGTATATGCAGGTTGCTGCAACACTTGATGGCTGCTTTACCGGTCTCGTCAAATATCATTGTGGGGTTGCCACGGACGGGGTAATAGGGTTCGCTCAAAAGCATGATGTCTACCTTGCGCTCCGCCGCAGTTTGAGCCAGGAGGCTCTGAGCAGCTGCGCAATGGTTAACATTCAGCTGGACAATCTTAATTTGCTCCTGCATTATGGTGGGACTTCATTTCTTTAAGGCTGGCTCTGTATGTCGGGCACGCGAAACAGCCCGTCGGGTGGTTTTTATCCACTTCGTCGCTGCATAATAGGCACTTTGGTGGTGCCACGCATCCCCTTGCCTTGTGTCCTCGTTCGCCGCATCGCAGGCAGCAGTCTGATCGATCGGTCTCCTTGCAGGTCGTTGCTCGATGTCCGTAGCCCAGGCACTTGTAACATCTCGTGGGCCGGACGTCCTGGATGATGCGGCACCTTGACCAACCCACGGTTACCGTGCCCTTCGCTAAGACCGCAATCGCCTCATTAGCGTTCATCAGGACCGAGGCTATCTGAGTCCCATCCCGCATCCTACGTAGTCCTTTGATGTCCTCTGGTTTCAGCGTGCCTTGAAATCATCGTTCATCAGGACAGAGGCTATCTGAGTCCCATCCCGCATCCTACGTAGTCCTTTGATGTCCTCTAGTTTCAGCTGGATGCCTTGAAATTGGGAGACAAGCTGCTGTGGAGATCATCTGCTGTCGTGGCCTCGTCTAGTCCACTGCAGGATAGTGGTATTCTTTGCGCACCCGTACGAACCGAAGCCAAGTCTTTTAAAGTTGCTTCCAGCTCAGTCTTAAATTTGGGGACGCTGTTTCCCATCTACCTCCAGCAGTAGTTCCCCTTGCTGAGTTCTACGGACTTTGCGAACATGTTTGCCCAGTTCGCTGAGGTTCGGGTCCGCTTTCAGTTTCCGGAGCATTTGCGCATACGAGGCATCTCCCGTCTTCTTTAATATAAGTGCCTCCGGCTTCCTCCTCAGGCGTTTAGGCTGAACTTTTTTCCACTCGCCTCCAGTGCTAGCCTCCTTGGCGACGGATGCATAGCTGCGCGGCTTGGACGTATCTTCTTTGGGTACACCCTCTGAGCTCACCGCGGAGTAGTTGCCGCGCTTGGGTGCCTGTGCTTTAGGCACCTGACCTTTGGGCATCTGCCCCTTTGGCAGTTCCCTTGCTGGTGTAGCGTTTGGTCTAGGCTTTTGGGGCTCAGTTTGGGTAGAAGCGGTCTTCGAAAGCTTCCCTTTAGACACTCCTTCGTAAAGCTCGATGGCCCTGTTGCTGAGAGCCGAGAGTTCCAGTAGTTCACTCTTGTCGTCTATGATGACATGGCACCGAACTTCGAACGCGGATAGTATCGCGTTGATTTTATTACCCATCCTGGTGAGGATGCTCCTTAAGTCTTCGTTTTAGAATCCCGCGGCGAAGTCTAAGGCGCTTATGGGCGATCCCGTCGGTGATTTCCTTCCTTTCCTGTGCGACGGCACGCTGATGACGTCCTTTGCCTTCGGGTTGCTGGTATTGCTAGCGCTGCTGGCTACAGTGGCCGAGTTGTCCAGCTCTGCAGCACTACGGGGGCTAGTCGGTATATCCTCTAACACAACCGCCGGCGCAGCGGTTCCCGCGGCTAGATCTAATGGCCCTATAGGCGATCCGATTGGAGATTTTCTTCCTTTGCCGTGCGACGGCACGCTGATAACGTCCTTTCCCTTCTGAATACTCCAATTGGTAGCGCTGCTGGCTACAGGGGCCGAGTTGTCCAACGCTGCATCCCTGCGGCGGCAAGTCGGTAAATCCTCCAGCACCACCGCCGGCGCAGGGGTTTCTGCGTCCTGCACCGTAGCTCCTCCTTCTTTTGTTGGGGACCTTGACATTCTGGAGCTCCTCCTAAATGGGTCTTCATCGGTGGGGGCGGGGCCCCTGCTGATCTGTCCATTTAGCTCCCGATCACCAGATCTGGAACACTGTTGGTCTACGATGAGTTGTCAGCTCCACCGGCTGATTTAACAGATGGGCCTCCCACCGCGAAAAGTGCGACCAAAAAAGAACAAAATGAGAAATTGTCTTTTGGACAATTATTCTTGTTTAAACACTTGCTTTTTGGTTTGGTTTGCTAAGCTGAACCATTACACGTTCCCACGATGTAGTAAAGGCTTTTTATAGTTGGGCTGTCTCCGTATTTACGATTTTTATCGTGCTGCGTTTGTAAACACGCAAAAGCTTTTAAAATATTTCCTGTCCTTATGGACCACCCTCCCCTTAATGAGAACAGACGTTCCCAGGTCAAAAAGTTCTGTGCACAACGGGGTCAGTTTGTTTTGTAACTTTTTGTTGTTCTTCACAAATACCTATTCTCCTACCTCAAAAACACAGTCTTGCCTGGATGGGTTGCACCTTTCGATGCTGTCTTGCTGGCCTTTTGCCAGTCTCTTCTTTCTGCCTAGGCAGCGTTCATTGGACCCTGAGTGAACAACTTCGACTGGCTTTCCGCCAGTAAGTAAGTGCAAGGTTTTGTTATATTCTACCGTTGCTCTCAGAATCAGCTCCACTGTGTCACTGATTTTTTTGTCCAATTTTAGACATCTGGCGATTTTCAAGGTTCTGTGGAATCGTTCCACTTGGCCATTTGACGAGCTATTAAGTGAGGGCGCGGGCACAATGTCAATGCCGTAGCTGTTTTTGAACATTGAGCTGATAGTTTTTGAGTTGAACGCTGGCTCATTGTCGCAGTATACAGTTCTGATATTAGGGATCATGTTTACAAGCTGCAGCAGGGGACCTGTAAGGTCAACTATCGTTCTGGACATTACATGTCGACACATGTTAGGAATTTCTTCCAATCGGTTGAAATAATTTCTATGTGCAGCATTTCTCCTGTATAGCTTGGGATAGGTGCCCCCCGAGCTTTTGCTTCTTCGGGTGCCTATCATACTTTGCCTTAGTGCAGATCTTGCAGTTCGCAACCACTTCTTTGGACAAGCTGCTCATTTTGGAAAAAAGTAGTCCCGCAGAACCTGTTTAACATTTTCTTGAGCCGCTCTGTGCATACGGTTAAGCTCAGCAGTGACAATCTCTAGCTGCTCGTGTCTGTCGGTAATGTCCGACACAAAGTGTTTGCAGTACCAAAATTGGGTGGCTGGGAACGTAAGCGAACGTAAGTGGGCAACTAGGTCATGTTGGAAGCTTGCTAGCGTGTGCAGGTCGCAGTGTATGGCGTTCATGACTTCTGGATTCACGACTTCTTTAAGGATTTTCAATATCTCACTTTTATCAGTTAAAAACTGACCAAATGGCGAGTTTTGTTGCGAAACGACACTAGGTTCTGATTTAGTGGGAAGCGTGTTTCCTCTAGAATGATCTGATTTACTGAAGCAGTTTAAAAGTTTATCTGTAGCCTCGACCGTGTAGGTCAGTGAGAGCTCGCTGTGAATGGTTGCAGCGTTCGATTGAAGCTCATTCGGTAAGGCATTACGATTTTTCCTGGAAAGAGCGTCGGCCACAACATTTTCTTTGCCAGTTTTATAAAAAACTTTGGCATTGTGTTGATCGATGTACGCTTTCCATATCTTTATCTTAGCGTTCGTGTTTTTGTCAGCAACAGCGAACGTAAGCGGTTGATGGTCGGTGGAAATATAAATTTCCCTCGATCCGTACAGGAAGTTCTGCAATTTGCCCAGAGCCCACACTATCGCCAACAATTCCCTTTCATTGGTGGCATAGTTCAGTTCGCCCTGTCTCAGGGTACGCGATATCATTGTGATAGGTTTGCCTTCCTAAGATAGCACTGCGCCAATGCCGCTAGCGGTATTCAGGTCAAAGGCTTTTTTAAAGTCGTATTTGAGTATGACATCTTCTGATGCCAATATGTTGCCCAGTCGTTGAAACGCATTGCGTTCGGTTTTATTAAAGTCAATTCGAATTTTCTTTAACATGTGCCTGCTCATCGACCCGTTCTCTCCTTTTGAGTATGTCCGTTATTGAACGGGCTATAACGGCAAAATCTTTGATGAAAACTCTGTAATAGCTTGCTAATCCAAGGAAATAACGGACGCTGTAAACTCTTTTGGGTTCAGCGTATTCCTGTATGGCCCTTACTTTCTCTGGATCGGACTTGGTTCCGTCCTTGCTTACTATAAAGTCCAGGTATTCTGCGCTTTCTTAAAAAACCCTAGTCTTCTCCGGCTTACTCTCATGTTAGCCTCGATTAGGCATTTAAGCACCGTATCGATGTGGCGGACATGCCCGGCCTCATTTTCTGAGAAGATTATGACGTCAGCTACATATACGTAACATATATTCCCAATTTGTTCCCTTAGAACATCGTCTAATGATCTTTGGTAGATGCTGCTCGCATTTCTCAGGCCAAACGGCAGACGACAAAAGTCGTATTTGCCGCCATTTACCGAGAACGGCGTCTTCTCGCGTCATGTTCCGCAAGGTAAATCTGGTGATACTCTGACTTCAAGTCAAGGGTGGTGAAAAATTCCAAAGTTTCACTAGAATCATGGAAAGACTGGGTATAGGGTAACGTTCCGGTAGGGTCCGCTCACTCAACATTTTGTTCGGGTTGCCGTAGGCGTCAGTGCCTTTTTTGTCCACGACCCAAGTTGGACTGTTGTAGGGTGTTCTCGAAGGCCTGATAATGCCGTCTTTCAGCATTTGTTTGACTTCGTTGTTTACGAAGTCGGAGACACCCATGAGAATTGGGTAGGCTCTGGAGTACGAATCGTGGCAGTGACAGCGTTGTTGAATGGGAAGAGATCATCTGCTGTTGAGAAATCTTGTTTTCTCCTGATAATTGTATCCCGAAATTCATTTTTGACGGAGGGGGGAAGCACATTGTCGTTCACATCTGTGAAGTTGACATCTTGAGTTTTTCAGAATTGCCTGGGTACTCGATTGTGTTCTTAGCTAAGGTCAGCTTTATCCCGGCCCGTTTTAACAGGTTAAAGCCTATTATACCGTCGAACGAGCTGAGTGTATTAAATAAAACAAGTGAAGAAAGTTATCTTCGGCTTCCCGATGATGGTATACCCTTGCAGATCTTTACAATGTCAGCTATTAATATAGTGGTCCGATCCGGACCAAACTTTCAAAAATCGTGTATGGCTATGTCAAATGAATAAATGTTTATGTCGGTTGCGATAGCTTGGAGAACAAAAAAGTTTTCCATACAAAGTCTTGAAATCTGATTGATCGTTTGTATGACAGCTATATGATATAGTGGTCCGATCCAACCGATTTTTAAACTTGATCTGCGTGCAACAAAAACAATGATCTGGTAAAAATTTCAAAACTTGAGCTCAAAACTGCGGTCTATTTTTTGCATAGAAACAGACGGACAGACGGACATGGCTATATGGACTCGGCTGTTGATGCTGATCAAGAATATATATACCTTGTGGGGTAGGAGATACTTCCTTTAATGCATTACACATTTCTGGACAAAATTATAATACCCTTTGCAAGGGTATAAAAATGCCGAGGTGTGCCGGAAAACGTTCATGAAGCATTTTTGTTTAATCTCGGTATTGAGATGATTTGGCAACCGGCCAATTATTCGAGAATGGTTTTGAGCTCCTTTAGGTGCTTGATACAATTTTTCGCCGCGCCTATATCGATTAATATTCTTAAGGTTCTCCCAGCCTACGTTCAAAGAACGGAAACTGGGAGCGTTCCCTAAAAAATGTATTGAATGTTCGCTTGCAGGACATTCACTTTCACTGTCAAGATCTTTGACTGCAGCTCTTGCTGACTTCTTCACCTTTTTTGGCGTCCATTGCCTTTTCCGGAACAACATTGTTAAGACGCTACCGTCTTGGCGCTGTGAAACGCTCTGATGCGTTCCATCTTTTTGCGCATTCGAATCATTTGTCTGATTCTTATGATAGTCAATGCGCTGTCTAAACTTGAAGGAAGAAGGATCAACCTCCATCGACTGTGGGCAATCATTATTTGGCGTTCCTTGGTTGCTGCCATTTGGACGCTTCATGAAATTTGGATTCCTATCCTGCTCTTCTCTGTTATTCTTGTTTAGCTTTCCCTGGGAGCGGCTCTTGCTGTTTCCAGCTGTCTGAGCTCGCTCCTCTACAGCCTTGGCGTATGAATTTGCAAACATACTCCTCTCAATGCTGGCCTCTGCTTCTCTGGCTAAAGCCACTGCAGATGGTAAGTCGTTAGGCTAAGCTGCAAGCAGCGTCGGCTCTTACTTCAGCGTTGAGCAGATTGGCGTCCACTTGCATATAAGTCATGACAATCTTATTTGTGACCAATGATAACTTTTTCTCGAGTTCGTCTTAGTATTGCATCAAAGGCATGTCACCTTGTCTTACCATCCCTAAGCCTTGCCTTAGCATGCGTAAGGATGTCTTATCTGAATAAGTGCAATCTAGTATGGCCAATATGGCATCAAAATTTAACACCATATTATGGGGGACATGTAAGGCTCCAGCTGCGCCTCGGATTTTGTTCCTTAATATGGCCACAAGCGTCATACTAGCGTGTCTCCAAGCGACATACTCGTCTTGTGTAACCGAGAACTCTGGCACAGATTTGATTATGTCTAGTGGTATGTCGCACCTAACATCAGGGCTCACAGACACCTTTTCGTACGAGTTGATTTGCGGTGCTTCCACCTGCAAACTCTGTACGCGAGCAGCTAAGGAGTTCAATTGAGATTGCAACTGCGATTATCGTTGCGCCAATGACTGCTTGAAGGCATTGTCAATGAGCGTTTGGATTTGAGCGGGATCCATAGCATTATCCATCGGGGTACTAGCTAAAGGATGATAACATAACTGGCTAATTTGATCCTTCTCCCCTAAAATTTAATCTAACAAAAGTATGTTATACATAACTATTTAAAAAGTTATGCACTTAAGTATGCAATATTGGTGGATTAGGTCCCTGGGAAGTCGCCTGTTGAGCCTCTTTTGTGGGCGAGATCTGGTAAGACCCTAGCGAGTCGGTTTCGATGACGCTCCATTCGGTCATTGTAGCGGCTGGAGTGTAAATTAATAGTCTCGAAGACCGTGAGCAGCTTTGGGTCACTGTGGAGGGTGGTGTTCCTCACATACCACTCGCAACCAGTGATCTTCCTCGTTCATCTTGTTTTGGATGCTCTGGATTCTGTGGATTTGGCTGTCACAAGCCAGGCCCCAAATTTGGCACGCATACCTCTAAATAAGCCTCTAAAACCCAGTAGTGCATTGATGTCGCGGCCCGTATGCGTATTCTCATTTCACTCACTTGCTTAGAGAAAGTGAGCCGACGGTCGAGTATAACTCCCAGGTATTTGGCTGAGTCAACCTGTTCCACTGGGGTGTCACCAATAGGCACTGCTGGTGGTATACTGGCAGTATAGTAGCGGGCCTAGGACGCATCCCTGGGGTACTCCAGCTGCCGCATTATACTCGGTTGAGAGCGCAGAGCGGATTTTCTATTCCCAAGGTACGACGCCAGGAGACAGGATGCCACACACGGTCAAACGACTCCCGGACATCGCGAAAAACGTTCCATATTGGTGCGCCTGCTGATAAGCCGCTCGACCTTGGGATAGGCTGTAGCTGTTGTGTCCAGAGTGATGATGAGAGGTAAGTGGTCAGAGCTGAGCTCGGCAAACGACCGGATACCTCTTGTCAGCGCAATATCGATGTAGCCTGGAGACCCTCTACTGCCATAAGGGAACCTTGTGGGGCCACCTATTGCTAGCGAGTTTACATCTGAGTTGAAGACTACATTTGCCAGGGCATGACCTCTTTGGTTACACCCCCTGCGCTCCAAAGCCAGTGGGAAGCATTTCAATTCGCTGGGTGCTGTTCACCACAGTTGCAGCAAGTGCATGGCTCGCTTCGTAGTCGCGTACAGTCCTTGGCGGGATGTTCGCCTGCGCATTTGAGGCAGATGTGCCTAACGGCAGTATTTGGCCGTGTGACCAAATTGCTGGCATCGATGGCATTGGGTTGTGGTATTTCGCTTGCGAAGGGGCTCGATGACAACTCTCATGTGGCATAAACCCTTAATAGCCAGGATCTCCTTGTTGTTCGTCGCAGCAGCGATGTTCAGAAAGAACATATTTATGGGCCAAAGTTGGATTAGCAAATATGATCAAATCAAGTTTGGTTCATTTTCTTCTTCCTTCAATGCCAGGCAAAGACCTATGACGACCTGGAGTGCGTTAATTGCCAAGGCAAACATGAGGCAACTCACAAGGGCTGCATAATATACGTCCAGAGGCTCAAAAGCCGCAAAACTGGAATCAACATTACTTCCATGACCCACGTAGAACACTCACAGCCCATGCGCAACAACAAGCAACAAGCTATTCCATCCTCAATCGTGCGGCAGGGCCTATCGTATGCAGATGCGACTAGAACTGGACAACAGAGCACACGACCTGATGGAAAATACTCCCAACAGCGAAATGGTTTCTCAAATACAAGGTTCCAGACTTTTCCGAATGCTGCGTTTGCTCTTGTAACAAACACATCCTAACCAAACGGCAATTGATGGCTCCCTCGCACAAATCATCATCTCAATGCAGCAGACCATTGCTGGTCTACAAAAAACCATCGCTGAGTTATTTGACGAGATCAAAGAACTCAGAGGTTCTAAGTCGTTGACGCAGCGCAAGTAATGGCTTGTGAACTGCGCCTCGGAAACTGGAACGCTCGTAGCATTATCCCAAATGCTAATGAGCTTAAGGTGATTCACAGCAAGCACGAAATTGATGTTATGCTTATCTCAGAGATACTCCTACACGCCGGATCCTACCTCAATATCATAGGTTACAGCTGCTATAGAGCAGACGCCTAGGAGGTCGAGCCAGAGGTGGAGCTTGTATCCTAATCAGGCAGGGATTAGTACACTATCACCTGCTTCGATCACAACGAATTACTTACAAATGGCGACAGTAAAAATTTCCACTAATTTGGGCGAAATTACGGTGTCAGCTGTGTACCTTCCTCTAGGCCTGCCTTGAAATTCCTCTGAGTTTGATAATCTCCTTGGCCAACGTGGTCAAAAGTTTATCATTGGAGGTGATTTTAACGCTATCATCGCCTCTGGGGTAGTATAAGAGGGAATGCTCGAGGCACAGCACTTCACGATGTTATCTCCGGCAACTCAACTCAAGTTTTGGCTACAGGCAAACCCACTCACTACCCGTATAACACGAGGAATGTACCTTCATGTATCGACTTCTTCTTGTACAAAGGTATAGCTAACAGTCAACTATCAGTACGCGAAGAGTATGATCTATCTTCCGATCACTTGCCGCTGATCGCTTCACTAACAACGTCACCTCATAGCACTGCCCCTATTAGGATGCTCGTTCCACCTGGTGCGAATATAAGGCTGTTTCAGTACGAACTTAACAATGCCTTTAACCTTAATACAGAGATAAATACAGCAGACGATATCGAGAAAGCGGTTGAAACTTTTATGAAGAAGATCAAAGATGCAGCTCAAATTGCAGCTCCTGGCGGCGCAGTTCACCTAAGCAACTTGCATAGCAGCGTCGCTCTCTCCCCGGAAGCAGTAGGACTTTTAACTCTCAAGAAACGTCTTCGGCGTGAGTTCATCAGGACCAATGACCTAATAATTGACAGATTGTACCGAAGGATATCAAATCGGGTAAGAAAAGTACTGGCCAACCTAAAAAGAGAAGCAACTGACGCGTTTCTCGGGAAAGCTACTGCCGATGAAAACTCAAAATTCGCGCTCTGGAAGCTCACGAAGAGATTCAAGAGACAAGTTGCTCCAAAGTTTCCAGTTCGTAACCCAGATGGCACTTGGGCAAAATCACCTCAGGTCAGAGCTGAAGCGTTTGCCAGAAACCTGGAGGAAAGATTCCAGCCGTTCGAGACAGCATCGCCAAGACGAAAACAACTGGTTGCTGAATCCCTAGAAGCCCCATTGCAGATGGCTCTTCCTGTAAAGCCTATTAAACTCACGGAATTGGAAGATGATATTAAATCCCTTCGCAACAACAATGCTCCTGGTGAGGATCACATTGACAACCGCTTCATTAAGCTGATGCCCCACAGAGCTTTGTTATTCCTTGTTCTTATTTTCAATTCTGCTCTTCGACTGGGACACTTCCCAAGTGCCTGGAAGAAGGCGAATACCATTATGCTCCATAAAAATGGGAAGCCAGCAGAGGAATTAGACTCCTATCGCCCAAAAAGCCTGCTTCCAGCATTTGGCAAATTACCTGAGAAGATTGCTCGAATCCCGAAAGGTCCAAAAAGCTATTCCGAAGTTTCAGTTTGGTTTTAGACTCAGGCATGGCACACCTGGACGGTTTCCATGGAAAGGAGTACGTCGTTGGAGCTTTTCTGGACATCCAGCAGGCTTTCGACAGAGTGTGGCATGAAGGAATTCTGTACAAGCTTAAAAGCCTACTAAATCCTCAACTCTTTTTTATAATAAAAAGCTTCCTACACGAGCCATCCTTTAAAGTAGTACAGGATGGACTCTCCTCCCAAACAAAAAGAGTCAGAGCATTTGTACCCCAGGGAAGTGTGTTAGGTCCAAAACTATATAGCCTGTATACGCACGACATGCCCTCAGCTGACAAAATGTCGCTTACAGATCCCAATGACCTGCTAGTTGCCACCTTTGCTGATGACACTGCAGTTCTGGCCGGAGATACTTGCGTCTATACAGCCACCGATACGCTTCAGCTTTACCTAAAAAAATTTGAGAACTGAGCCCTACGCTGGAACATCGCAGTCAATCCGGAAAAGTGTGTCTCCGTGACGTACACCCTGAGAAAAGACACATCACCAGGTGTGTTTCTGCATGAAGAGCTCCTCACACAATCGAACGCCCACAAATACCTCGGTGTCACTCTGGATAAGCGACTTACATTTCAACGCCATGTAACGGATGTAACTCGGCGGCTCAAAACAAAGGCGCACAGCATGGCTCCTTAGGCCTGGAAACAAACTTTCAATTTCAAACAAGGCCAAAATTTATAAGGTTGTATTGGCTCCTATTTGGAGATATGGCATCCAAGTATATGGCATCGCCGCAAAGTCGCACCTCAACAAAATTCGTGTGGCGCAGTCGCAAATTTTGCGTAAACTATCTGGAGCGGCTTGGTACATCCGCAACAAAGACATTGAAACGGAGCTGAGGGTACCAAGGATTGGCGATGTCATAAATAAGGAGACAATCGCGTACATAAATAAATTGGGAAACCACCCTAACCAGTTGGCTCGAAAACTCTTGAAGAGGAAACAAGTAATGGGACTGAGGGCGATAAGGAGGCTCTTGCGCATTCACCCAACAGATCTGCCAAGAAGATATATAAATTAATTAATTAAATTAAATAATGCCTATAGACCCTAACTAGGTTTAAGTATGTAAATATGTAAATACTCGATAGAAATTATGCATCTCTGCAGTAGAAGTTACTATAAATAGTAACAGTAGACTGCAATGTAAATAAATACAATTTTAATAGAAAAAAAAATGGGTTATTCTAGGAGAGGAGTGGCATATTTTTTTCATTTAAATTTTTCCCTATTTACATTGATTTGTCCTCCTTTAATAAAAGAGTGTCATAAATTTAGTTATGCCCACTGTATAGCATACTTTTTGTAGATTATTTATTCTTTTAGTAGCCTTACCTGGTTATGCAAACTAATGCCCGTCTCAATGCTGACTAAACTTTTTTTTTTTAAATAGAATTTTAAGATTTTGATACTGATATTACTTATTTTTTTTCTTCTAGCTGTTTATTGATTTATTGTTTATTGTTGTTTATAAGGGTGTTTAGATTTTTCTTTACTATAAACTAGGTCGTCATAATCTGGCCTTCCGGTAATGTACTTGCTAACCAATTAAAAGATATATTGATAGTGTGTAACACATGACCGGGTTATTCTGGAATAGGAGTTTCCCTAAGCTTTTGGTTCCAACTAAGTCTGTTGTATACAGATTTTTATCAAAATTTATATAGCTTGATTAAATTTCGAATTTTTTCTAGTCCAGTTTCAAAAAACTAAGCAACAAGATTTTTTCTTGTTGCTACCAAAACGTTCGCAGTATTCTTGGAACTTTATACTAACAGTGCTTCCTTTGACTTCGATGCTATTGTGCTAACAGAAACCTGGCTAAACTCCACTGTCTTAGACAATGGAATTTTGGTATCGAAGTACACTGTCTTTCGGGAAGATCGCCCAACCCTCGGAGGTGGAACGTATTACTTTTACTAATCCTTTCGGAATTGAATTTTTAGTCGTTAAAATTCATGATGAGTCCTTTATCCTTTTCATCACCTGTTCCTAAATTCACCCTCTGAGCGATTCAGTCATCTATATGCACCACTTAACTGCCATTAAATCAGTTTTGTCTCTGCTAAATGATGCTGATCTTATTCTAGTTATGGGGGATTTCAATGTGCCCCTCATTTCCTGTATTAACTCGGATGAGGATAACTCAATTTTACCCACTAACCAAAATGACTTCTTTGATGGCTTAGCCGACTCTGCCGTTTTCCAACTCAATCCAATAAGGCACTCCCGTGGCAGGTCGCTTGACCTAATTTTCTCTAATACGTCCTCCTCTGCCACTATTGCAAGGTCTCCTCCCTTATCTTCTCCTGAGGACTCTCACCACCCAAAACTCTTAGTCTCGCTAATTTTTGACTCTCCTGAAGTCCCTCCCAGTAATAGCGAGCAGCCTCGTCAAAAATGCCGTAAAAAAACCAACTATTGTGACCTAAGAAATCACTTGTCTAATATTGACTGGAGTTATCTTTCTAGTTTCAGCAATATCGAGGAAGCTACAGACTCTTTTTATGAAGTAATTCAGATCGCCTTAAATAAATCTGTCCCTGAAACATTGACTCCATCAACGTCTAAACATCCATGGTTTAATAAGCACCTATCTCTCCTTAAAAATAGGAAATCCAGAGCTTACAAAAAGTCTTTAAAGTCTCCAACCTTGTTGCATCTTTCTAATTACCTTCTAATCCGCAACCAGTTTGTTGACCTTAACAATCAACTATATAAAAATTATATTTCTTAATTCAAACTCAATTTTCGCAACGATCCAAGCTGTTTTTACTTTTTTGTAAACTCCAAACGCAAGTCCAATATTTTCCCCCCCTCCCTCTGATATAATAATACTTCCGACTCTCGGCATTGCTAATCTTTTTGCGTCATTTTTTCAATCAACCTACTCATCTAACTCATTTGATCCCTCCTCTAACTATCCATATAATTTACCCTACATAAATAACATTTCCCTTTCTAAATTCCACTGTCATGATGTGTTTACGGCTCTTTCATCAATTAAAATCTCTTTTTCACCAGGCCCAGACAACGTACCTTGCTGCGTCCTCAGAAGGTGCTCCGATCTTCTCGCCTTACCTCTTACAATACTATTTAACCTATCCTTGGAGCAAACTTCCCTACTTAAATTATGGAATGAATCATGCCTTATACCAATTCATAAAAAAGGCTCTAAGACTTCCATTGAGAACTACCGCGGCATTGCTAAGCTTTCTGCGATTCCCAAGCTTCTTGAAAAACTTATCACATCGCAGCTTCAACATGCATGCAAGAGCATAATCTCACCTGCACAGCATGGCTTTGTCAAGTTTCGCTCGACAACAACTAATCTACTTGAATTTTCGTCGATAGTCAACCAAGGTTTTCAATATCGCTTGCAAACTGATGTAATTTATACTGACTTCAGCAAATCATTTGATTCAGTGAATCATCAGCTCTTGCTACGGAAACTCTCGCTTATTAGTTTTCCATCACATATTCTGTTGTGGGTTGCTTCCTACCTTTCAGATCGAACTCAACGTGTCCTATTTAAATCTACAAAGTCGAAGGTCATCCATGTCTCATCGGGTGTCCCTCAGGGTAGTCATCTAGGACCACAATTGTTTATACTCTTTGTGTACTCTTTGTAAAGTTATGCTATTCCTTCTCGGAACATTTCCTTCATAGGCATCTGCAACTAGACCTTGACGAACTCTACTTATGGTGCTCAATTAATCTTCTGTTCCTAAACTGCTCTAAATGCAAACTTATGACATTCGATCGCAGTGTGCCGCTTATTATATCCTACTTTCTCGGAAATCACGTCCTTGATCGTGTTTCTACAATCAATGACCTTGGAGTTCTTTTTGATCATAAACTTAAGTTTAATGATCACATTTCTGTGACAGAGAAATGTTATCCTTTATCAAACGATAAATATTTATATTTATATTTATATATTTATATATATATTTATATTTATATTTATATTTATATTTATATTTATATTTATATTTATATTTATATTTATATTTATATTTATATTTATATTTATATTTATATTTATATTTATATTTATATTTATATTTATATTTATATTTATATTTATATTTATATTTATATTTATATTTATATTTATATTTATATTTATATTTATATTTATATTTATATTTATATTATTATTCATATTTAGCAGATTTTTGTTAAATTGTTAAATAAATTAAAATTTAAAATTAATATTTTTTGTGGCTTTTGAATTTTGTATATAATTGTGAATTTAGAAAATTTATCTATTATTACAGTGAGTTCCGATCGATAGAGTAAATGTCAATGTGTAGCCCAACACCGGTGTATTATGGAATTTTAGTTTCTTTAAGGTCCTTATTAGGGGGTGCATATCGTATTTGGATTCATTGCAAACGTTTCATTATTTGCCCGAATTCACAATTCACCAATGCACAAAAGTTTTTTTTGGTTTCTAGAGCATTTCGTTGCGCTCTCCTATGTATTTGCAGAATTCTTTATTCTTGTTCAATTTTGTTTGCAGGGTACTGTACTGTAAACTGAGTGAAACGTGTTTTGATACCTTTGAAACGGGTTTGGTATACAGTTTATTACTGAGGGTTTCAAATGTATGCTAGTATGTAGCCTTTAGGGTAATTCAGTCCCTATATTAAATGTCCATGCCATGGTGTAGGAAACGGAATAATATCTAA
Source organism: Drosophila vallismaia (assembly GCA_035047325.1). Taxonomy (NCBI): domain Eukaryota; kingdom Metazoa; phylum Arthropoda; class Insecta; order Diptera; family Drosophilidae; genus Drosophila; species Drosophila vallismaia. Next base: position 1,150,081 of record JAWNPU010000044.1, read on the forward strand.
AAGAATATCTAATTTTTAAAAACTTTTTTTGGGGTTTCAACACAAACGATTTGGTCATAGCTCGAACTTCCTGCACTATGTTGTGTTGAGGCAACAGTATTATCCTGTTTTAAAGGTATTCTAAAGAGCGCGTCTGAAATAAAATTTTCTCTTTCCGGTTTATAGTCGAATTTCTCTAAATAAGACTTACATCTCTAGATTCCAGTCAGAAGATCATTCAGAAAGGAATCAGTTTGATTAAATTTTCATTAAAATATTTTCTGACAAAAAAAGAAAAAAAAAGAACATAGTTGTTGGCAAAAATAACCACATTTTATTATTTTATCGAGAAAAAAAATGTGCTTTTCAAGAGAAAGTATGGTCGATCGAATCTGACAATTCGCTGGGTGCACTAAAGCAGAGTTACGAGCCAAGATTGCTTATAGACAGTTAGAGTCTATTTCAGTTTTAGGTGCTGATAGCTTACAAGAGGTACCACGAACAGGATGCTACAAACAAGAAAAAGAGCAAGGAAACCTGTTGCCTTGCGTCTCCGACAAAAACTCCCTTGTCCTCAACTGGCCTTCGCAACAATCGCTTCGCAGCTTTAGCTGAGGAGATTAATCCTGTTGACGAGATGGGGACTTTCGAGGAAGCTTTTGAAAGCAACGCAGAAATATGTTCGAATAATGTCGAGCCATGTAAAACGGCATCTGCAAAACCACCTCCTATATGTGTTCCCCACGTTAATAACATCGGAACTCTAAAAAGCTCCCTTTACCAAGCAATCCCAGCGGACTTCTAGAGCAGGAATTTCGCGAATCTACATGTCACATGCAACAGCCTTTAAATATGTGGTCCGTAGGTTGACTGCCTTAGAATTTAAGTTCTGGCACCATCAGTTCCGTGAGGAGAAGCCTTACAGGCTGGTGCTGAAGAACCTACATTCAAAAGTTCCTAAGGAAGAAATTGAGCGCTGTTTCACAGATAAAGGCTTCGTGGGTTTAAAAATCTACTCGCCAAGGAAGTCAGATGGCAAGAAATGCCAATTGACAAAAACGATGAAGAAGAAGGGATCAATTTAAAAACGAGTCAAAATTTTTGTAAACCTCAAGCCAACTTCCAATGTGGCCGAGTCACTTAAAGTGAATCGAATAAGAAGGCACAGGATAACGGTAGAGAAGGCCACTCGAAGCAAAAACATAGCTCAATGTTACAACAGGAAAAATGTTGGCCATACCCGCAATTGTTATTTCTTAAAAACAACTTGTGGTAATTGTGCGGGACAGCATCCTACCAACTTAAAAAAATGCGAGGCCCAGCTTAACAAACAGTACACATGCGTAAACTGCATGGAGAATCATCCTGCCAGTTTCAAAGGCTGAGATCGATCGATTAGATCATTTATTTAGTCTCATCACTGAAACGATCGAAGCAAACAAGACTTTTCAAGAAATAGTCCAAGTTCTGATAGCTAAAAAATAATGGCCTCTACTTTAAAACTCGGATTATGAAACGTAAGAGGAATTGTACAGAAAAATGAGAACATACACTTTTTCTTATTGCTTGAATGGTGGTATCTTTTAAATAGCCTCTTTCTATCTTTCTCCCAACGAGCCCTGGACCAAAAACGACTTCGACAATGCAAAGCACCAATGGTGGGGCAACCTTAAGACATGCAGTCAAGGAAAACGGCTACATGAGGCTATCGTAAATAGCTCTAGCCAAGTTTTAGCTACAGGTGAGCCTACTATTTATCCATCTAACATTAGACTGACCCCGACAGCCTTGGACTTTTTTATAATAAAGGAGGTGGCTATATATAAGTTTTCAATCGCAAAAAACTATGATCTGTCTTCGGACCACTTGCCAGTACTAGCAACACTTAGCCACAGTCCCCAATACAAAACCATAAAGAGAACTATTCTATTACTCGGCTCTTCACTAAAAAAAAAATTCAAAGACACCTTGGACAGAATAATTAATCTAAACATCGCTATTAACCATCCAGAAGACATCGAAGATGCGGTAGATATCTTTATGGACAAAATACAGTTGGCCATGACACTTGCTACCCCAAGAAGTAGCAATTTACCCATCCTGAAAAGACACAATATACTTCCACAAAATGCTTTAGACCTCATACGACTAAAACAAAAAACAAAAGACGAAGGCTCCCATCAGGAATCCTACTGGTGGTTGGTGCGTCCCAAGCCAGGAAAAGGCAGCCGTCTTTGCAAACAGCTTAGAGGATAGATTTAAGACTTTCAACCTCACTTCGGCCGAAACGCGAGGCAGGGTGCAAATAATCTAATAATCTTAGAACAACCTTTCCAAATGGCCCACCCCCCACAAATGCTGTCACGTTGGCAAAGGTAATAACGTAGATATAAAATCTCCAAGCTAAAAAATCTGCAGGTGACCTTCTGGATAACAAGAATCTTAAATTACTTCCACTTAAAGCTGTACTTTTCGTGGTCTCACTATTTAATCGCATTTTGAGGCTGGGACACTTTCCAAGGAAGTGGAAATCCGCCATCATAACTATGATTTCAAAGCAAGCAACCTACTGAAGTAGTCTTACAGGTCCATTAGTCTTTACCCTGCGCTGGGAAAAATGATGGAAAGGGTATTATTGGATCGTATTCTCACACTGAGTAGCGTGAGCAAAGCTAGTCCTCAATGGCAATTCGGTTTCCGAAAAAGTCATGGCACACCAGAACAGCTTCACCTGGTGACCAACTTTGTCTTAGAGGCAATGGAGAATAAGATGTACACAGTAGCAGTATTTATTGACATACAACAAGCTTTCGGCAGAGATTGGCATGACGGTCTTCTATCGAAGGTTAAAACGCTCTTGACGCCGCAATTATTTTCTTGCAGAAAGAAAATAAGGTGTTGTTGTTGAAGGCGAAAAATCATCACAGCGATCCATCTTGGCAGGTGTACCCCAAGGTAGTGTGCTAGGCCCGACCTTGTATTCGCTGTACACTTCCGACATGCCGGAGTCCTGGTTCTGTACGGAAATTGAAGACGAAGACAGTATAATAGCAACATACGCGGACGACACTGCGGTAATGGTCAGGAGTAAAGAAATGAGTACTGCAACCAGGGGCCTACAATATTACGTAACGGCTTTCGAAAAGTGGGAATTGGAATGAAACATAGGAATTAACTGCAGCAAATGTGCTTGCGTAACATTCGCCAAACTACAATGCTTGGCTCCACACTTCAACACAAGACCCACTACAAATATTATTTATTTGTATTTATTAAAAAATAAAAATAATTAAAATATTATGTTAATGTTAATAGTAATTTACTAGAAGTGCAGTATGTATTCACATACCTTTGAGTAATCAATTTTTATGTACAACCTGTAAAGCTGCCACATAGGTAACAGTAAACATGTTAACTCAAATAATAAAAATTTTCACCATGAAAAAAAAGAAACGTCTCTAGATTCTGACATTTCCATTCCAGCTACCCAGATAATGTATTAAAGGTTGGTGTTCAAGCATATAGCATGTACATATTAAAAGATTTAAAAGAATTTAAAGGGAATCGGATCGACAACCAATTTGAGAATAAGGTAAAAATTACGATTTTAATTAACGGGATTTTAATGAATTGAAGAATGAATGAATCGGATAAAATGACAAAAAACTTCTACCTACATTAGAATCCCGAGGTTGTGAAAATCACAAATTAATAAATTTAAGACCGATAGACCTTGAATATTTTATTTAAAGTCACTAAGTCAGGTAACAGAGCTAGATGCCAGGCTTAAGTATTCCATCGATCAAGTAGAGAAATTATTAAGCCATTACGGATTAAAAAATTCAAAAAGGATGATTTGAAACTGCTTCAGATTTAATAAGGATAGAATGATTTTAATGATTTTATTAATATGATGCGACTTAAAAAAAATTTACTAGTGAAATATTATGCTCCTATTGCAATGGAAACCACCATAGCATCTATTGTGTAAATAGAAGAAATGTTACACAATAGATAAATAGACAATAGCGGTCGTGCTTTTTTTCTGAGCTTCAAAAATATACATAATATATACATATAGTGAATAATTACAAATACTTTACCACAAAAAATTTATCGAAAAGACGCTTAATGCGATGTATAATCACTTAGTAAAATAGTTGTACAATCACCCGGCGTTTGAACAACTATTTTATTTTAAAGAAAATTAACAAACAAAAAGCAAGCTACAAACTCTCACAATAAGTTAAAAAGACATTCGGGCCCAACATTATTACCTCATTAACCACTGTTTTAACCACTTATCACTGCACTCGCAACAACAACACATACTGCAACGGTATCGACTGTACGCACGGTGGCGACTGCAACGCTTGTTCAGCTAAATCACCAACAATACCAAAAACAATGCAAACTGAGTTGGATCGGTACATCCAAATTAAAAGAAAATTGAGCCCACAACAAAATTCTGCGGCAGGAAATAAAATAAAGATCTATCGGCACACTCTAAGTCAGCGAACTGAGACCCTAGAGTCCATCAGATTTGGAATGCTGACAGATATTATTAAGATTATATTAAGGATCTGCCCCCCAGGACTGACGAAGGGGATATAAAGAAGCCAAAACCCCCACCTATATACCTCCGAGATAAACGCTCTAATACTCTGGTTAACAAAATAATTAAACTCGTTAAAAAAGACACCACATGATACCCCAAAAAAAGGGTACCATTCACGAATCCAAAGTACAAGTAAAAACCGAAGCGAGCTATAGGATTCATATTTAAACGAAAATAACAAAAACTACAACTAAAAAGTAGTAAGGGCCTCCAAGTCGTTTTCAAGGGTATAGAGATCACGCTGGCATTAATCAATAAGGGTTTCAAGGCAAAAACTGTCTTTAACATCCTGAACAAATATAGGAAACGGCAACCACTCTTTAAAGTCGAGCTGGATCCTGACACTAAATCTATCAGGAAATATGAAGTGCATCCTATTTATAAGCTACAGTTTCTTTTGCATCGTAGAATTATAAACAAAAGCAATCCCAGCACCAAAAAGTGCGGAAATTGTGGGGGTAACCACACAGCATCTGCAACAGCAGGTGATTGAATTCATGTCCTTAATGGGGATTACCATGCAAGACCTCATGCGGAACCAAATTTCTTCATGCAGATGCTTATATCCCAAAACTTCAAATAATCGATGGTTGCTCTATATCATTGTGGAACGTCAACGGCGGTTTACGCCATAAACTTAAAATAACTTAATTGTGAAATGACAATCATATTGATGTTTTGCTACTGTCAGAAACACAGCTAAGTACAACTTTCAAATAAGTGGTTTTTTGTGCTACGTAGCAAATCATCCAGATGGAAATGCACATGTCGGAACCGGTATCATAGCGAATTTAGAGAAAACACTTGCAAGCCACATCTATAACGGTACAACTATGAAGCGGTAATGTAACCCTCGCAAAGGTTTAATGTACCCCTTGTTTCAATGTTTCCCAACAACAGTTTCCGGACTTCTTCAACACCCTAGGGGACTACTTCATTGCTGCATGTGACTACAACGCCATATACACTAACTGAGGATCACGCCTCGTCACCCCTAAAGAAAAACAATTGTATAACGCCATCATAATGGCGAACAAGAACCTTGACTAAATCTCTTCAGGCAGACCATCATACTGCCCTATCGACCGGAACAAAATTCCTGACTTTATCGACTTTGCAATAACCAAAGATATCCCTCCAACCTCATCGGTGCCGATTCTATTATCTGACCCCTCGCCAGCAAATACCCTGGAGAGTGTCTTAGTTACAGCCGCCAGAATCTTAACACCTCAGACAGCGAGCGTACCTAGCAGACGGGAGTGGCAAGCTCATAGATCGCCCATCGCAAAGCAAAGATTCAAAAATGCCTCACAAAAACATTCCAATGCGCGGAAGCAATAAGATAAAGGCCCCCAACGTCGCTATATAGAGCAATTCTCATTTTCAAGCAGCAAAAACTCACTATGGAAAGCTCATACCAGTTTAACCACACCGGCAGAAACTATATCACCATTAAGAAATCACTGAAATATCACTGGTGGATGGGACCGCAGCGATAAAGACAGAGCTACCACATGTGCAACGCATCTTTAACGTGTGTCCCAGCCGAATCCTGCTACAAGCTCGTTTGTATTAACCACGGGTACAGGCGACGACCAATCGAATTTCAAGCGAATGAAATATCTAAAATCATCAAGGATAAACTAAATCCAAAAATGTCCCCAGGAAGTGCTCTAATAACTCCAAAGATGATTATCGAGCTTCCATACTGTACTGTATGCACTATTTCCTTGCTTTTTAATCACAAAACTCGGGTACTATCCAGAGAGATAGAAAAAATCCGTCATTGAATGATATCAAAGGCAGGCAAGGACCTTTCAGTTTCCTCATGGTACAGGTCTATAAGCTATAAGTCTATTGTTTTGTCTCTCAAAACTATTTGAAAAACGTCTGATGACCCGAATAACCCCCTACTTAAGGACACGCCATCTTATTCAAGCGTATCGATTCGGTTTTCGAGAGAAACATGAAACCATTGAACAAGTAAATCGAATATCATAAGAAATACGATCTGTTTTCGAATAACTGGAAAATTGCATTGCAATATTTTTGGATGTCTCTCAGGCTTTTGACAAGGTCTGGCTAGATAGATTAATGTTTAAAATTAAAACAATGCATCAAAGCTGCTTGGAGTGCACCTCGACCGACGTCTCACCTGGTGTAGGCACATCAAAGCCAAAAGAACACACCCTTAGCTTAAGGCTAGTAGTCTCCATTGGCTTATCAACTCTCGATCTCCCCTCTGTCTGGACTACAGGGTCCTACTCAGGACCTCCGTACTAAAACCAATATGGACGTACGGCTCCCAACTATGAGGAATTGCCAGCAGTAGTAAATTAATTAATTAATTTTAATTTTATGATTTGAAACCCTATTATTAGTCTTATAACTCCTGAGAAGATCCAATTAATACAGCAAAGTTTAAAATAAAAAAAATGTATTCTTGAAATGTTTATGATTCCATTGCACAGAGGAAGCGATCGGGTTTCGCGAACTATATTTTAAAGGTGGCAGCCACGGTAGCCTAATAGTTGATTACACTGCAAGTATTTGGTTATTGCTTATGGTTTGCTGCGTCGGGGATTATATCTATCAGCTAATGTAAACATTAGCTTTGATTTGACTTCACTGCTCATATTTTATATCTTCATAATTCAGTTTTGTATTTAACGCTGCCCTAAACAGATCAAATAAATATTAAAGAGCAAGAAATAAAAAAATCAAGTGAAATTCAGACTGAGAGATGTCATCAAATTTTTAGATAAACGGATTTGTTTGTTAAGCGCAACTTAATGTTGCCTTTTAATAAGACAAATTCAACAATATTAAACATTCATGCAATTATTTTTCGGTAACCTCTACCGATTTTGATAGATCACGCAAAATTGATTTAATAAAGAGAAAAAATTTATTTAATAGGAGGGGCTGATTCATACTCACAAATTGTGCCGGGAGTTATTAAAAAAATTATTCTCGGACAAAAAAGTATTCTTGAATGGATCGTGTTAAAACGAACAAAGACCATAATAAAAAATTTTCTTAATTAACCAACATCTGTAAACTTGCAGAGGGCAATTTCAAAAGAGAATTGTTCAAGTTCCTCACATCAAAGATAAGTGGGGAAAAAGATTCTTCACATATCAAGAAAGATCGAGTGGTATTATTGAAGGAAGAGAACTGTAATCCAGCTTTTGAAAAAAGTGAAAGGAGTCCACAAAGGTAAAGACGGTAAAGTTAAATTAGTCAAAACAAGGTTAAGCGAATATGTAGTAAATAGATCTCTTAAGAAAAGGTGTTCCCCAGCTATTGTTAATGAACTTAATAATTTAAAATAAATCAATTATCAATATTATTATAAGTGTATCGCTATTATCAAATTTGAGTAGAAAGAAGAAGTTGTGGGATAGTCAAGATTGAAAAAACAATAAACAGAAGAAATGTTAGAAATTGTTTGGAACCTTCAATTATTAACTATACGGCAGAAATAACTCAATTGGCAAAAGAAATTAAATATGTATAACCGCAAAACATAGACATAAAAAATCTAAATTTTCATCATATATCAGGCCATAGCTCACTATTTTTGGGCGCCGCCGCTGCGTGCGAAGTTTGCAGCGCACAAAGTCGCAAGACAATAGGGGCATTTTTGATACCTTAATAATTGTGTTTTTTGTAGAGGAGTATCGTTAATTTAGAACGCCGTCCAGCCGGTTGACTGCCGCCTTTCCCAGATTAGGGGCGAAAGGGGCAGTACAAGGCCACCATCTATACACCCCAGGCCCTGTGCTGCTACCCCAGTAATGCGCTCCGTGAGCACGCAGACCGATCATAGTCTGCCTGCCTCACCTCCCATAGCCCCGCCTACCCCTACCAGTCATTGCCCCCATAATCCCTCCCACCGACCACCCCGAACCACCAATAGGCCTGCCAACACCAACCATAGCCCATATCTAGACATCCCCACCACCCACAACACAACCGCACTTGACAGCCCAACCACCGGGCAATACGTTGACTGCGTCCAGCAGAAGGGCTGCTATTTGCCAATTGGCAAACAGAGCAATAAATGCAGCCGAACTAATGGTCGCAATCAGACATTCAGGCCAGGGATCCGAACCACTGGCAGATGCGGCAAAGAGGCTCCAACACCTATATAGTCGCATTGTCATTGTCGATGTGACTATTCCGTTCGAAAACGGGGCCGAAGCATTGAAGGCTGCCAGGGAAGAAACGGACAGAAAATATGCTCCCCTGGCAGAGGCCATTCGCGCCCTAGGTCACCAGGTGAGCCTGGAGACGTTCATCGTCGGAGCCCTGGGCATTTGTGACCCTCAAAATGAACGGGTGCTCAGAGCTCTAGCGTCTCCAGGTTATATGCCGGCCTGATGCGCAGGTTAATGGTGGCTGATACCATCAAGTGGTCCCGCGACATTTACGTGGAACATGTCACAGGGACGAGGCAGTTCGCTGAGGAGGCGCGTGAAGCGATATGATTATTAATTGGAAAAAAAAGTAAAAAAAAAAAAAAATAAAAAAAAAAACCGAAAATCTGAAAATCTGAAAATTAAAATAAATTGAAGCTAAATCTAAAAACTGAGAAAAGATAAATAATAAATAAAATAAAAAACAAAAGCAAAAAAACATTCGTATTCTGCTGACATGCTTGGGGGGCAAGCTCTGAAAAATTGTTCAACAATAAGGAACTTGGTTTTTTGTTATTAAACTGAATTATTTTTCGGAATTTTGTTTTTTCCAATATTATTTATTTAATTTTTTTTTTTTTACGACCTGCCCGCACTTGGGACTTGGTGCACTACGCATTTTACGGACCGTGTCGGGCTGCCAGGAGCGGAGTCCCACTGTGTCCGTTGCCCCTTTGCTGCCGTTGCTGCAGTGACTTACTTTTGCATAAGCGTTAATTGAACGCCAACTTAGAGTATGGACTGGCAGGCCCCGCCTCGTGCCATTAAGCTTGGCAAAACAATGCCTTGCAAGAAGGCCCTCAAAGCAAGGAAGTGCAGCTCGAGCAGAGACTCTAGCTGGAGTTCTTCTTACTCGGAGCCCAGCGAGATCAAGCGCAAGCTGGCAAACAACCCCTTTGCCCTCCTCTCAAGCAAAGATGATGACGACGAACATGACGAACCCAAAACTGCCTCAGAGGCAGTGGCATCTAAAACGGCAGTGAAACCGAACCCGATCCCGAAAACCCTCAAGCCTCCCCCGATCTACATCCCAGACGTGACCGACATCACCGCGGTTGTCAAGATGATAACGACTCTCGTGGGTACCAAAAAGGACTTCTCTTACAAAACGGAGAGAAATGATAACGTACGCGTAATGATGCCAGATAAGGAGTCCTACACAGCCCTACGCCAGCACCTCGTGGCACATAATAAAAGGCACCGCACCTTCCAACCAAAGGACGAGAGAGCGTACAGGGCGGTCATCAAGGGACTTCACCACTCAACGGCCCTGTGCTGCTACCCCAGTAATGCGCTCCGTGAGCACGCAGACCGATCATAGTCTGCCTGCCTCACCTCCCATAGCCCCGCCTACCCCTACCAGTCATTGCCCCCATAATCCCTCCCACCGACCACCCCGAACCACCAATAGGCCTGCCAACACCAACCATAGCCCATATCTAGACATCCCCACCACCCACAACACAACCGCACTTGACAGCCCAACCACCGGGCAATACGTTGACTGCGTCCAGCAGAAGGGCTGCTATTTGCCAATTGGCAAACAGAGCAATAAATGCAGCCGAACTAATGGTCGCAATCAGACATTCAGGCCAGGGATCCGAACCACTGGCAGATGCGGCAAAGAGGCTCCAACACCTATATAGGGAAAACCGACCGCGTGCCATGAGGGAGGTGCTTAAGAATTCCTTTCCTCCTTGCGAGCTGCCTGGAGCGGAGGTGTGCAGTTTTCTCAGAAGGATGTTCTCGAGGAAAGAGATGGAGTGCGCTAGTGCCTTCGAATTGCCTTCGTGGAATGGTCCAGAAGAACCGGCACTGGCGGAGGTGCTCTCGAAGCCCTTCTCGATAGAGAAGGTGCTTCACCGTCTGAGGAAATCGCACAACTCTGCTCTGGGTCCGGATGGTGTCACAAATGGAACCCTAAAAAATTGGAACCCAAGGCAAGCATGCTACTTGCGATCTTCAATGCTTGCCTCAGGACAGGTCATGTTCCCGATTTGTGGACAAAATCCAAAACGATCCTCATCCACAAAAAGGGCGACAGAAATGACCTGTCCAACTGGCGGCCCCTTTCCATGGGTGACACCATACCAAAACTCTTCGCGGCGGTTCTGGCGGACAGGCTGACCAGCTTCCTAACAAAAGGGGGGCGTCTCAGTCTGGCGCAGAAGGGTTTCCTCCAGCACGAGGGGTACCAACACCACAATTTTATATTTGGCCAAGTGCTGGAAGACAGCCGTAAGAACGGCAGTAACCATGTTTTGGGCTGGCTGGACTTATCCAACGCCTTTGGATCCATCCCACATGCCACCATAAGGGACGCAATAGCCGGAATGGGACGGAGGTAGTTTATATCCCGCCCAGCAGAGGGGGGGCGGGTATACTACCTACGGCGATGCTGGCCGATATCCTCCTTATCTTGCATGGGCACCGCATGCTAACGTGCCCAGCGCTGCCGTCTCTCACATTGCGAGAGAGGGCCTGAGAGGAACGGTGAGGAGAAATCTAAACCGTGAGCCATCTGAAGAAGAAATGGCCATGTTCCTTTCAGGCTTGCGTTTGGGCCCCTGTGGCGATGCCGGCCTTTGGTCCAGGGTGAGAATGGCCACGAGACACCAGGCCGCACATCTGGGAGTCCGTTGGATCTGGAGAGAAAGTGAGCTAGTGGTTGAGAGCAGAGGAAAAAGAAACCGACCACTGCTCACTGACTCGAACTCCAGATCTCAGTCCATGAAACGGCTCGGGAGTGCGGCGCAGGAGGAGTATCTAGCCATTCTCCAGGGAAAGCCTGACCAGGGGAAGGTAGCGGTCCTCTCGGCGAGAACCCCAATTAGCAACTCCTTCGTTCGGGATGGATCCTTCGTCCGGTTTGCTGATTGGAGGTTCATCCACAGAGCTCGGCTGGGCGTCCTGCCTCTCAACGGTGCTATCCGTTGGGGCGTCAGTGACAAAAGATGCCGAGTCTGTGGATACTCGCTTGAGACCATACCGCACGTGTTGTGCCACTGAATGCACCACTCATACGCCATGCAGCGGCGGCACGACAGTGTGGTTAACCGCCTAGCGAAGGCGGCGTCACGTTTAGGCACCCCGAAGGGTGAACTGAAGGGTGGATGAGGCCGCCGGCGACCTGGCCGCACTTAGGCCGGATCTGGTGTGGCGCGTCGAACGGAATAGTCGCATTGTCATTGTCGATGTGACTATTCCGTTTGAAAACGGGGCCGAAGCATTGAAGGCTGCCAGGGAAGAAAAGGACAGAAAATATGCCCCTGGCAGAGGCCCTTCGCGCCCTAGGTCACCAGGTGCAGGGTGGATGAGGCCACCGGCGACCTGGCCGTACTTAGGCCGGATCTGGTGTTGCGCGTCGAACGGAATAGTCGCATTGTCATTGTCGATGTGACTATTCCGTTCGAAAACGGGGCCGAAGCATTGAAGGCTGCCAGGGAAGAAACGGACAGAAAATATGCTCCCCTGGCAGAGGCCATTCGCGCCCTAGGTCACCAGGTGAGCCTGGAGACGTTCATCGTCGGAGCCCTGGGCATTTGTGACCCTCAAAATGAACGGGTGCTCAGAGCTCTAGCGTCTCCAGGTTATATGCCGGCCTGATGCGCAGGTTAATGGTGGCTGATACCATCAAGTGGTCCCGCGACATTTACGTGGAACATGTCACAGGGACGAGGCAGTTCGCCGAGGAGGCGCGTGAAGCGATATGATTATTAATTGGAAAAAAAAGTAAAAAAAAAAAAAAAAAAAAAAAAAACCGAAAATCTGAAAATCTGAAAATTAAAATAAATTGAAGCTAAATCTAAAAACTGAGAAAAGATAAATAATAAATAAAATAAAAAACAAAAGCAAAAAAACATTCGTATTCTGCTGACATGCTTGGGGGGCAAGCTCTGAAAAATTGTTCAACAATAAGGAACTTGGTTTTTTGTTATTAAACTGAATTATTTTTCGGAATTTTGTTTTTTCCAATATTATTTATTTAATTTTTTTTTTTTTACGACCTGCCCGCACTTGGGACTTGGTGCACTACGCATTTTACGGACCGTGTCGGGCTGCCAGGAGCGGAGTCCCACTGTGTCCGTTGCCCCTTTGCTGCCGTTGCTGCAGTGACTTACTTTTGCATAAGCGTTAATTGAACGCCAACTTAGAGTATGGACTGGCAGGCCCCGCCTCGTGCCATTAAGCTTGGCAAAACAATGCCTTGCAAGAAGGCCCTCAAAGCAAGGAAGTGCAGCTCGAGCAGAGACTCTAGCTGGAGTTCTTCTTACTCGGAGCCCAGCGAGATCAAGCGCAAGCTGGCAAACAACCCCTTTGCCCTCCTCTCAAGCAAAGATGATGACGACGAACATGACGAACCCAAAACTGCCTCAGAGGCAGTGGCATCTAAAACGGCAGTGAAACCGAACCCGATCCCGAAAACCCTCAAGCCTCCCCCGATCTACATCCCAGACGTGACCGACATCACCGCGGTTGTCAAGATGATAACGACTCTCGTGGGTACCAAAAAGGACTTCTCTTACAAAACGGAGAGAAATGATAACGTACGCGTAATGATGCCAGATAAGGAGTCCTACACAGCCCTACGCCAGCACCTCGTGGCACATAATAAAAGGCACCGCACCTTCCAACCAAAGGACGAGAGAGCGTACAGGGCGGTCATCAAGGGACTTCACCACTCAACGGACCAGATTGAAATTAAGGAAGAACTCCACAAATACGGCCATACTGTGAGGGATCTGCACAATCCCATTGGCAGGAAATCCAAACAACCACTGCGGATATTTTTTGTTAACCTAGAACCAGCGAGCAACAACACAGAGGTTTTCAAAATAAAGAGGATTTGTAGGTCAGTCGTCACCGTTGAGCCCCCACTGAAGTTCAACGATGTTCCACAATGTTTCAGATGCCAAGGATTCGGACACACCCAGCGCTACTGTTTCCTGGAACATCGCTGCGTGAAATGTGGTGATTCTCACGACTCTAGGTCATGCACCAAAAAAGATGCCGAGAAAGCATGCTGTTTACATTGTCAAGCTGATCACCCTGCGTCGTACAGAGGATGCCCTGCCTACAAAAAGGCAAAGGCACACCCATCTCCTAAAGCCAGACCCGTTGAGAGTAGCAACAAACCACCTCTCATCCAAATACCAACTATCATCAATGGTACGAGTTACAGGGACGTACTTCTTGGAAACCATGCAACACAGCCAAGGAATCCCCAATAAACCCCTCAAACCACTCCCGAAGCCCCAAATCTCAACCAGCTTGAAACGATGTTTTTCCGCATGGAAGGAACGATTGAGAGGATGATGGAAAAGTTGATACCACAGATGTTCTCGCAGATGACGCAGTTTATAGCTCCCTTTCTCAAAAGAAAGTAATGCAAATAAGGCTTAATATAGTTTTTTGGAACGCAAACGGCTGGCAGAACAGCAAAGCCGAAGTAGAGCATCTCATGAAAACAGACAATATTGATGTTCTTCTAGTTTTGGAATCCCACTTTTGTCCCAGATCCTACTTTAACATTAGCGGATACGATCTGTTACATGCCAACCATCCATCTGGCAGAGCACGCGGAGGAGCAGCTATGCGCATCAGGAGTGGAACTTCCCGCGTTTCAGGAGGAATGGGCTCAGTGCGCCGTGACCAGGATTTCTAGCCCATAGGGAGATATCACCACCCAGACACTCGATAACCGAGACCCACCTTCAGGACTTCTTCGAGTCCCTTGGACCTCGTTTTATAGCAGCCGGAGACTTTAACACCAAACACTCCTGGTGGGGGTCCCGCACAAACAACCCTAAAGGCATTAAGCTTTACAAGTACCTGCAGCGGAAGTGTCTGGACTGCCCTTTCACTGGAGAACCCACACACTGGCCTACCGACCCTTCAAAGCAGCCGGATCTGCTGGACTTCGCCGTCTTCAAGCGCATAGGACACTCTAAGATAACATGCTCAAGCTATGATAAACTGCTATCCGACCACAGTGCAGTAAACTTGCTCCTAAACATCCCCGTCCTCAGAAAAACCCCGCCTAGAAGACTCGCTGGGAAACACACAAATGCCCCCAAGTTTACGTTTTGGATGCTTTCCTCCCTGTACTCAGATCCCCCTCTTTCCACACCAAGCAACATAGATGCGGCCATCGAAAACTTAACCAGAGAGATGCACAATGCTGCTGAGTTTGCGAACCCACCTTCTCCGACTACCCCGAGAACACCTGAAAGAGACTTGCACTTGTGGTCTGCTGAAATCGCGGCCCTCGTGGCCGAAAAAAGGCGCCTTAGAAGAGTCTGGTTTTCATCGCGCAATCCCAGGGACAAGACAGCACTTAATCGTGCCACCAAGGAGCTTAAGGACAAGCTAAGCATCCTACGGCAGGACTCCTTCCATAGATTCCTCAAGGAGCTGGAACCTGGAGACCCGCAGTACAATCTGTGGATTGTCACGAGGCACATTAAAAGACCTGCGAAGAAGATATCACCCGTGCGCAAAGTGGACGGGTCCTGGTGTCGGTCTGAGATCGAAAGAGCAGAAGCCTTTGCCGACCATTTACATAGTGCTTTCTCACCTTTCGATAGATGCACTGCCGAAGAGAGAGCTGCCATCATAAGGTTCGTAGAGAGCCCAAGTGCTCCTGGCACGCCAATACAGCCCGAACCAGAGGAGATTGTGCAGGAGATCGCCTCCTTAAAAAATGGCAAGTCACCAGGTCCTGACCGAATTGATGCAACAGCACTGAAAATGTTGCCCCTAATCTGTTCCCAAAGGCTGGCTAACATCTTTAACAGCTGCCTCCGTCTAGGGTACTTCTCGAAAGTGTGGAAGCGTGCTGAAATAATTGTCGTCCTCAAGCCTGGAAAACCTGAAGCCAATCTAGCATCGTATCGTCCGATTAGTTTGCTGGCAATCCTGTCTAAAATACTTGAAAGAGTATTTTTGCGTAGAGTACTGCCAGTTTTGGACGAGGCCGGACTGATCCCTGATCACCAGTTTGGCTTCAGACGCATTCATGGAACACCAGAGCAATGCCACCGTCTTGTTGAGTGCATACTAGAGGCCTTCGAAAAGAAGAAGTACTGCTGCGCCGTTATGCTGGATGTTAAACAGGCGTTTGACAGAGTCTGGCACCCTGGACTCCTGTTCAAAATTAAATCCAACCTTCCAAGTTCCCACTTCGCCTTCCTCAAGTCGTACACGGAGGAAAGAGAATTCCGAGTGAGATGCGGATCATCAATCAGCACGCTTAGGCCTATAAGAGCAGGAGTACCTCAAGGCAGTGTTCTTGGACCCATCTTATACAGACTCTACACAGCGGACCTTCCTATCACCCCCTCTCGGAACCTCGCAGTAGCTACATATGCAGACGGCACCGCTTTCCTAGCCTCCGCCACAGATCCGCAGGAAGCATCAGCCATCATACAAAGACAACTGGATGCTCTAGATCCATGGCTGAAACGATGGAACATCTTGGTCAACGTGGAGAAATCCTCCCACACAATCTTCGCATTACGCAGGGGGGATTGCCCCCCCGTCACAATCAACGGGGAAACCATTCCAACGAATGACACTCCCAAATATCTAGGGCTGACCCTGGACCGCAGGCTCACATGGCGTCCACACCTAATCAACAAGCGCAACCAGGCCGACCTACGACTCAGGCAACTTCACTGGCTCCTGGGCAGAAGATCCAAGCTCATGGAAAAATTCAAACTACTCACATACAACCACATACAACGTAGTGGGATTCAGTTGGGGGCACGGCAAGCTGTTCCAACCGCATCAGAATACAGCGGTTTCAGAATAAATGTCTGAGAACATTTTCAAACGCTCATCCGTACCACGAAAACTCAATAATCCACAAAGAGCTTGGAATTCCTTCGGTAGCAGAGGAGATCACCCGACACAGTGAAAGATACACAAAAAGACTGGACAACCACCCCAACCACCTGGCCATCAAGCTCCTAGAAAACAGCCAATCCCTAAGACGCCTGAAAAGGAAACACCCGCTTGACCTCCCCCACCAATAGACACCTAAGTCAGACTCATATGATGTACATTACATGTACCTCCCTTAAGTTAATGTCACCCCCAAATCATTTAATGATTGTCCATTCGGACAGATTTTAAATATAAAATAAGAATGATAACAAAAAAAAAAAAAAAAAAATGCTTGGGGGCTACCTGCTCGCCCCGGGTGCCAATCGCTGGCCATAATGGCTCTTTCAAAAATCTATTACGCTTATTGAACAAGTCTCTCAATATTTAATGTTTATTATTATTACCGTTTATGGTTTCATTTTACGCTTATGGTTTTAGTTTACATTACGATCTCAATGGCGCGCCGTGTGCGATTTGATGGATTTAGCGAAATTAATTACTTAAAGCACAACAGGAAATAAACGATTTTTATATTTTTTTATGGTAAAAAAGCGTCTAAAGATACAAAATGAAGAATTTTTTTAACATTTTTTAATTTTAATTTAAAAAAAATTTTTTTAAAGATACATTGTTTATTTTGATTTACTAGGAGACAAGAACAATAATATTGATTTAATTTGCTATATCCGAATCGGAATTTTCAGACTCTTCATAAATGTCTAACAACAGAATTCGTGCACATTTGTGCTCTTTTTCAAGGATAGGAAAACAATATATTCCTTTAACCAAGTTTGGTTGCTTTTCGAAAACGTTTCTTTTCCGTGTTCGAATTTTCAACCTTTCGGACAATCCTTTGCAGAATATTTTAAGTTGTTTAGCCATTGTATATAAAGTATCCTTTTTTCAATAACGTTAACTGCCTTTAATTTGTTCGACGCAGCTGTTATCCCACGCCAAGAAAACAATTCTTTCTTGCAAATAGACATGATCGCTGAAAATATTAATATTAATAGTTTGGGCAGCCCAGGAGAGCTAATCTTAGAAAATTTAAATAGTGGACGAATCATACTTTTGGACAATAATACATCTTTTTTTACCAGCCATAAACCAGCTTCATAAAGTTTCTCTCTACAGAAGATGAAATTGTTTCACAAACAAAACATGTATTTTTTATAAAAACGAACCTTAATATTGTAGAAACACAAAAAACTGGCAGCAAAACATTAATAAAAAATATTATTTCGCCAATTCCAAAATGACCAAAGTAAGAGCGGCAGTTTTAGAAAATACGTGATGCTAAGATAGTATGTGTTTGGAAAAGCACAGTCGTTTACTGATATCGACTTAATCGATATTAATGCTATCGATTTCGTAAAAAAGTATTGAGGAATCGATGCCGAATCAAATTTTACTAGATCTTAACAGTTAAAAATTTGTATTTCGCACTGTGCGGGTGCAGTTCTTTTGAGCCAGAGAAATAGGCAACCCCATGCGATGCGTGTGACGCAAGCGGGGTGGGATCAGGGGTATTCCCCGGTTTAAACAAACGAGATAAATTGCATCATTTGATTAAAAGTGTGTGTAAGGTTTTCGACAGAGTTTGGCATGACGGTCTTCTATTGAAGCTAAAAACGCTCTTGACGCCGCAATTATTTATACTAATTAAAAGTTTTCTTGCGGAAAGGAAATTAGGTGTTGTTGTTGAAGGCGAAAAATCATCACAGCGATCCATCTTGGCAGGTGTACCCCAAGGTAGTGTGCTAGGCCCGACCTTGTATTCGCTGTACACTTCCGACATGCCGGAGTCCTGGTTCTGTACGGAAATTGAAGACGAAGACAGTATAATAGCAACATACGCGGACGACACTGCGGTAATGGTCAGGAGTAAAGAAATGAGTACTGCAACCAGGGGCCTACAATATTACGTAACGGCTTTCGAAAAGTGGGAATTGGAATGAAACATAGGAATTAACTGCAGCAAATGTGCTTGCGTAACATTCGCCAAAAGGCCTTTGAATTACACAGGAACTACAATGCTTGGCTCCACACTTCAACACAAGACCCACTACAAATATTATTTATTTTTATTTATTAAAAAATACAAATAATTAAAATATTATGTTAATGTTAATAGTAATTTACTAGAAGTGCAGTATGTATTCACATACCTTTGAGTAATCAATTTTTATGTACAACCTGTAAAGCTGCCATATAGGTAACAGTAAACTTGTTTACTCAAATAATAAAAATTTTCACAATGAAAAAATATATATATACCATATATATATGGTATATATATAGTGACGTATTTAAGTGGCCCAAACCGGCCACTTCAATTATTTCAAAGAATTATAAACAATAATGCACTTAAGTAATTTCCATAATGTATCCCAGTTACGCAACATCCGTTTATAATAAAGAATTCTTTGGAAGCGACACTTAGCCGTTTTTGTACACATCCTAAAGCCTGACCAAAGCAGATTTGACTGCTCTCTTTGAATCTTTTCCTAATCTTAAGAATCCAAGAGCGAGGCTCTCCCGAAATACAAATATTGTTAAAATACTGAGGCTTCTCCTCAACCCAATTTACATTTGATTTTTAGTCTTAAGCTGATATCCGAATAAAGAAGTTAATAAAAACCTTCGTGTAATAATTCTTCTCGGCATTGTCCTTAGTCAACTGACGGGACATTTATTCGACTCAACAAAAAATACGACAACTAATTTTACTATATATATATATTTTGTGTTCTCTATCGTAGACAACAAATCCGTGATTCGACTTTATTCTTCATAAGTTCGCATTTTTCCAACTATTTTCCGTTGTTAACGAAGAGGGCGGCCTCTTCTATTTGATTACTTTTTAAAAAGGTTTGATGGAAACCACTTTTCACACCTGAAACTGAGAAGATTTTTTTGTTTCCTAATTGTCTAAGAACTTCATTTAACGGTAATAGGTCAGTTATCTGCTATGGCTATTTATTACGTTTACAGTATTCAATAACCATGCCATATTTCCTTTCTCCTGAAACAACTCCATTTTTAGGTACAATCTAAACTGGTGTATGGCACAGGCAGTCGAATGATTCCGTGTTTTTAAAGTTGTTTTATTTCGTTGTTTATGGTACTTCATCTTTTAGTGCAATAAGATCCTGATAAAATGTTGACTAAACCTGAATTTCGGACGGGGTTCGGATCGTGGCTATTTTTACGATAGGTCAATTTTCAAATTGGATCTGCAAATTGCATGTAATTCTTTTAAACTATTGTTGCACAATATTGCATTAAAATATTTTAATGTGGGTAGCAGAAAAAATTCTGAAATATTAAAAATGTGTGCTACTTTGTGGTGGGTTATTAAAGTACTGCCGCCTACTGAGGCAGCATAAAAAGCTGATTCTTTTTGAATTGGAATACAAATTTTGGGTGAATGTAATTTCTTTGAATGTCCCTAAAACTTTTTCATTTCCCATCTTGCATATGAAATATGGAAGAGAGGAGTATTTTATTCTACAAAATTGTACGATGATCGTCATAATAATCAGAGCCGACTTCATCTATCTAGTCGTCTTAGTTGTCCTCGAGGTTATTAAAGTCTGTTCAAATTTTTGTCATTAACACTTCCGCTTCTCTTCCTAATCCCATACAGCCGATTTTATTTAGGGTGAGGAACACGTGTTTATAAACCACTGATTGAATAGAGGCTAAGATTAGCATGGCATTTGGTATTCTAAAGTGTTTGTTAAATTGAGGAAAACAAATTCGTAGTTACTCCAATAAGTTCGGTCTAGAAACTTTTTTATTCATATGATTCACCATCAGTAATTAATTGTGTGCTGACGCGTGAAGACGTGTTTTCATCGAGCTCCGTATAAAATCGGTTGATTTTATTGAAGTCAATGGTTATTAATTTAAAACAAATAAATAAATCGGAAGCGAAAGAGACGCTCTGTGCGATGTATTCTGTGTTTTAAATAGTACAAACAAGTATTTCTACATCTTCAAACAAAAAAAAAAAGCGCCATGAGTCAGAACGACCCTCGCGCTCAGCGACAACGCGAGACAAGACGTTCGCCGGCTCTCATTGCAACGAAACAATGCAAACTCCTCTTACGCCTCCGCAAAACCTGAAGACAGCGAGCGGTCAGTCACCCCTAACCCAAAAAATTTAATTTTGGCAAAAACTCAAGAAAGAGCGACGTTCTGGCTCTCAAAACAAAAAAACAACTTTGCAGTTCTGCTACACTATCAACAAATTAAAAAGTAAACAAGAACACCGGGTCGACCATACAGACTGGATCGGATCGTTACATAACCATAAAAAGAAAACTTAGCCCTCAAAATACAAAAAACCAACAAACAGAAAACAAGTCAAAATATACAATAATACAATAACATGCTCACTAATAAAGCACCATCATACACCAACAGATTTGAGCTGCTGGCGAACTCTACTGGTGAAAATATACAACCGGGAAAGTTTACGTAACCAAAGAAGGTCAAGCCTCCTCCAATATACATTCGCGAAAAAACTCAAATGAATTAGTGAACAAAATAGCCGCACTAATAGGAGAATACTCATTCTACGTTATCCCATTAAGAAAAGGGAACATAAAAGAAACAAAGGTTTAAACCAATACTGAGGATAGCCATCGTCTAATAACAAAATTCTTGGATGAAGCAGGAAAAAACTTTTATACATACCAACTAAAAAGCACATGGGGCCTACAGGTTGTTCTCAAAGGGATTGAGGCAACTGTTTCTACCACTGAAATCGTAGAAGCGCTTAAGGAAAATAACTTTAATGCAAAAATGAACATATTAAACAAAAATAAGAAATCACAACCAATGCCCAAAAAAAAAAAAAAATAAAGTTCACCCCATCTACAAGCTACAGCTCCTAATGCATTGGCGTGGAGAGAGAATCGAGGAGTTTACCGATACGGACGTGTTAAATATACGATGCGTGAAATATACTTAATTCAGAGTCATTTTAGCCAGAACAAGTGGTTACCACACAGAACCACAACGTGGTAATGTGTAATTGTTCGGCATAACGACCAAAACCGAGCTATAAAACAAGAGTGTCAATAAGTTTAAAATATAATTTCTTTTTTTTTCTTTCTCTTTTGCACTTTTTTCGGTGGGTGGCCCAGCTCTAAAATCAGCTTCTGCCAGTACTGCCAACTTATCGCAGATCATTAGTGCTGCTAGATCTGCTCTGGAGATCAGGAATAAATGGACAGTGCAGCGGGGGGCCTTGCCCCAATCGACGACGACGACACATTCAGGAGGAGCTCCAGAATGTCTAGGTCCCCAACAAGAGGAGCAGGAAATGCGGTGCAGGAAGTCGGAAGTCCCGGCGCCAGCAGTTGTGTTAGGTGAACCGGCCAGCCGCCGCAGTGATCTAGAACTGGACAACTCGGCCCCTGTAGATAGCAGCTCTGTCACTAGCAGACCAGCAGAGCAACCAGAAGGCAATGGACGTTATAAGCGTGCCGACGCACAAGAGCGAAGGAAAATCACCAACTGGATCGCCTATAAGGCCCCTAGACTTAGCTACGGTATTCCAAAACGACGACCTACAGAGCACCCTCGCTAGGATGGGTAACAAAATGAACGTACTGCTATCCGCGTTCGAAACCGCGGCGCCATGTCACCATAAAGCACAAGGGCGCAATACTTGAACTCTCGGCACTTAACAACAGGGAAATCCGTAAAAAAGTCTACGCCAACAGAGCAATTGCCAAAGGGGCAGGTGCCCAAAGTTCATGTGCCCAAAGCACAGGCACCCAAGCTGGGCAACTACTCCGCGGGTATCATAGAAGGTAAGCCTAAACCCAATGAAAATACGTCCAAGCCGCGCAGCTATGCATCCGTCGCCAAGGATGTCTGAGAAAGAAGTCAGAGGCACTTATACTGAGAAAGAGAGGCTTCGTATGCGGAAATACTCCGCAAACTAAAATCGGACCCGAACCTCAGCGAAATGGCAACATGTTCGCAAAATCCGCAGAACCCAGCTAGGGGAACTACTGCTGGAAGTAGAGGGGAAAACCTCCGACAGCGTGACCAAATTTAAGACCGAGCTGGAAGCAACGATAAAAGAAATGGTTTCGGTACGTACGGGTACACAAAGAATAGCACTATCCTGCAGTGGATTGGACGAGGCGATTTTAATGATCTTTATGCGAGAGGTCAGCAGGGCCGTGCAGTGATCGACACAATGCTAATATTTGACCTGATACTGCTGAACGACTGCCGCAAACCAATGTTCCACAATGATAGGGGTACGACCTTCATTGACATTACCTTTATCAGTAAAGGGTTAGTGGCTAACTTCAGCTGGATGGTCCATTACGCTGTAACGCGTCATATGGACACCCTGCGAATCTCAAATGGTTATGCAGATACAATGGCGGCTGACCTCATGCCTAGGAGGAAAAAAGCGCAGCGCAAGCCCCCAGTATACAAGGCAGTGGCGTTAGCTAGACCTGACATCTTCAGGGAAAGCTTTCAGTAATGTCTCTTGGACGGGGTCTTTCTGACGAGATGGAAAAGCCAGAAACTAGTACAGCAGGAAGGCAGCAATTACAACTGCGTCCTTGTCTAGGCTCATGCCCAATATAGGAGGTCCCAAATACCCGGCCAGGAAACTACTGAAGGCGGCAGCAAAGGCAACGCTGCTCTATGAAGGGTTCATACCTGAAAGGAGGATGGTATCCGGAGACGCAGCACTAGCACTGGCAGGCTTGCCGCCAATCGATCTAGAAATAATGACTATTTGTCTGGTCCGAGAAGGTGCTACCCGGCTGGAGGCTCAGGAGCGACTGATGGGAGAGTGGCAGAGCAGATGGCTAACATCGCAACGGGGAAGGTGGTCCTACCAACTCATCCCCGATATAACGGTATGGGCCGATTGCCGCCACAAAAAACTGTACTACCACCTTACCCAGTTCCTCACGCATCATGGTTGCTTTCAGGCATACCTACTCCGGTTCCACCACGTAGAGTCAGCTCAATGCCTCTACTGCCCCGATGCGGAGGAAACAGCGGAGCATGTGCTCATGCAATGCTCCAGGTTTACGGCGGAGAGGCGCAGCTAAGGGTGTTGACTGACGTCCCGCTTAGTACAAGCGGCTTGATCGCGATGCTTGGGAGCTGGGGGTCTGAGCCTAAGAGATGGCCAATAGAGCTAGAGGCTAATGCAGACGACGTGATCCTACGTCGTGACGGGAGAAGAGTACTACCTCAGCGTAACCGGCTTGTTGTAAAACGCGACTATGGGTTGAAGGACGTGCGCCTCTTGGCCAATTAATAAGGAAAGGAGCACGATCTGGCATCACATCCTGCTCACCGAAGTAATACCTTGACTGGCAGTCCCGGTAAGGGCGTAACGGACTGAGGAGCATACGGAGGTTTTTGTTTAGTGCGTAGGCGTAACCCAATTTGGAGGGTTATGAATCGTGCATGCCACCTACGAACGGTAGGTCGTACCTTTAAAAGATTTAATTTTCCTACCCTAA
The DNA here is from genome assembly GCA_035047325.1 of Drosophila vallismaia. Taxonomy (NCBI): domain Eukaryota; kingdom Metazoa; phylum Arthropoda; class Insecta; order Diptera; family Drosophilidae; genus Drosophila; species Drosophila vallismaia. The sequence continues at coordinate 1,174,290 of JAWNPU010000044.1, forward strand.
GGCGTTCAAAAAAAAAATATGAAAAAAAACTGCATCGGCGTATCACAGTGGAAGAGCCATATAAGCGCAATCGCCCAGTGCAGTGCACTAACTGCCAAGAATATGGCTATTCCAAGGCTTAATGTACGCTGAAATCTATTGGCGTAGGTTGTAGTGAAGCTCATAGCACAGTGAATTGCCACAAGAACAAGGAAGACATCTCTGCAAAATGTGCAGCATTTGCGTTGTCATACAGCGAACTGGCGTTGCTGTGTAGTATTCAAGGAATTGAAGAGCCGCCTTAAAAAACAAGGAGAACAGATACGCGTTCGGACCACCCGCAACAGGCACACTCCACCACAACAGGGTCCGTCTTACACGGCAATCGGTGAGCGATTCATAGCGGCCAGGGACTACAATGCCAAGCATACGAACTCTACAACACGCTCATCAAGCCGCGAAACAAGCTCGATTTTGTGACTCCGAGTTGGCCTACATACTGGCCAGCAGATCCAAATAAGTTCCCGGACCTCATTGACTTCGCAATAATAAGAAAGATCCCAAGAAATAATATTACGCCAACAGGCTGACACACAACAGGACCAACTGGGCAAGCTACGCGAAATATGTTTGTACGCATATGGAACAAACTCATACAGTATTCACCGAGAAAAATGTTGATAGCCTGGTCAAATCGATAGAAGAAACACTTGTTGCTGCAGCCAAGGTCTCTCTTCCTCCAGACACCCACAAAATAACAAATCATAGCAAGAAAGAATGGCAGAATCAGAGATCCCTAACGACTTAAGAACAACTAAAAATAGCTACACGTAGACTAACCAGGGCACTTAATCTTGAGGAAGCAAACGACCAGCATCTATATATCGAACAACTATCGAACAACTATCCCCACCAGCAAAAATAACCCTTTGTGGATAGCACACAAAAATATTAAGCCACCGGCAGAAACACTTGTTCCACTGCGAGGACCTTCTTGAAGCTGGATATGCAGCGACGAAGATAGAGTTAATGCGTTCGCCGATCACATGCAGAAGGTATTCCAAGCAAATCCTGCAACCAACTCATTTGTCCTACCCGCAGGCACTAAAAACTTACCACCTATAAATCCAATTACATTCGGCCAATGTAAGATAGCATCTACCATAAAAGATCTCAAGCCAAAAAAATCATCTGGACATGAATTGCTGACACCAAAATGATTATATAAGTAGAACTCCCACCGTGTACGGTTCTCTTCAACGCTATTACGAAGTTTGGATAATATGGTTTGCAGACTGGCGCATCAAGATAAACGGGACCAAAAGCAGACATGTAACCTTCACATTGAATGGAGAAACCCGCCCACACTGTACCCTGAACAATACATTCATCCCACAAGCTGACGAAGTAACGTATTTCGGCGTTCACCTAGATAGACGCCTCACCTGGTGTTGACAAATATAATCCAAAAAGAATCATATGAAGTTTAAAGCAGCCAATCTTCACTGGCTTATAAACGGCAACTCCGCCATTAGTCTGGAATACAAAGTACTCCTCTACAATACCGTGCTGAAACCCATCTGGACAGCTGTGAACTATGGGGAAACGCTTCAAGGACCAACATTGAAATTATACAGCGAGCTCAGTCAACGATTCTGCGAAGTATCACTGGGGCACCATGGTACCTACACAGGGAAAACATCCACAGAGACCTCCACATAAATCTTGCCAACGAGGAAACTCAGTTAAAAAAAAGTAAACATTAAGCAAAGCTATAATAAGATTTGAATAATTATTGTTAGTCTCACAATAAGAGAAGATCCAATAAATAACGCAATAAGTATGAAAAAAAGCATCTGAAGAAACACACAAAAATCTTAAAGTTAGGTTATGTACAATCAAGAGTTTTTATAAGTTATTTATATACTTATGCCCCCAGCCACTTCAATGCGTTGTGAGCTGGCGGCCTAAGTGTTTTGTGACCCTTTCACTATCATGGAAGTGCCACCTTACGCATGCGTTTATATGTGCGTTTTTTTTAAGTGATCGGTCATAAAAATGCATTGGTTATTAAATTGGTTGTTGGTCCGATTCCTTTTACATTTTTATGTTTTAATATATAAACATGTTCAATGACAAACTTTGACAGTGTTTATGTATCGTTTGTCCCCGTTATAAAAATTATTTTATTTCGATATTGCTATCCATTTTAGGGGGATACAAGAGGATTCTAATGCCTTCTGAGCATGATGCACTATCTTGTTACACATGGCAATCCCCCCTGCGTAGTGCGAAGGTTGTGTGGGAGGATTTCTCCGCGTTGACCTCGATGTTCCATCGTTTCAGCCATGGATCGAGAGCATCCAGTTGTCTCTGTATGATGGCTGATGCTTCCTGGGGATCTGTGGGGGAGGCTAGGAAGGCGGTGTCATCTGCATATGTGGCTACTGTGAGGTTCCGAGAGGGGTTGATGGGAAGGTCCGCTGTGTAGAGTGTGTATAAGATGGGTCCAAGAACACTGCCTTGAGATACTCCTGCTCTTATAGGCCTAGGCGTGCTGATTGATGATCCCCATCTCACTCGTAATTCTCTTTCCTCAGTGTACGACTTGAGGAAAGCGAAATGGGAACTTGGAAGGTGGGATTTAATTTTGAAAAGGAGTCCAGGGTGCCAGACTCTGTCAAACGCCTGTTTGACATCCAGCATAATGGCGCAGCAGTACTTCTTCTTTTCGAAGGCCTCACGTATGCTCTCAACAAGCCGATGGCATTGGTGTTCCTCTCTTCGCCAATGCATCTGTCGAAAGGTACGAATGCACTGTGTAGATGGTCAGTAAAGGCTTCTGCTCTTTCAACCCCAGACCGACACCAGGAACCGTCCACTTTGCGCACGGGTGATATCTTCTTCACACGTCTTTTAATGTGCTTCGTGATATTCCACAGATTGTGCTGCGGGTCTTCAGGTTCCAGTTCCTTAAGGAATCTATGGAAGGAGTCCTGCCGTAGGATGCTTAGCTTGTCCTTAAGCTCCTTGGTGGCACGATTAAGTGCTGTCTTGTCCCTGGGATTGCGCGAGGAAACCAGACTCTTCTGAGGCGCCTTTTTTCAGCCACGAGGGCCGCGATTTCAGGAGACCACAAGTGCACGTCTCTTTCAGGTGTTCTCGGGGTAGTCGGAGGAGGTGGATTCGCAAACTCAGCAACATTGTGCATCTCTTTGGTTAGTTTTACGATGGCCGCATTTATGTAGATTGGTGTGGAAAGAGGTGGATATGGGTGGATAGGGAGGAAAGTCATCTAGGCGGCGTTTTTCTGAGGATGGGGATTTTTAGAAGCAAGTTTACTGCACTGTGGTCGGATATCAGTTTATCATAGCTTGAGCATGTTATCTTAGAGTGTCCTATGCCCTTGGAGACGGCGAAGTCCAGCAGATCTCGAAGGGACTCGAAGAATTTCTGAAGGTGGGTCTTGGTTATCGAGTGTCTGGGTAGGAAGTAAACCGCACCAAGGGTGATATCTCCCTGTGGGCTGGTAATCCTGGTCGCGGTGCACTGTGCACATTGCTACTAAAACGGGGGAGTTCCGTGTACTGAATGCCACTCCAGATGAACATAGCTGCTCCTCCGCGAGCTCTGCCAGATGGATGGTTGGCATGTAACAGATCGTATCCGCTAATGTTAAAGTAGGATCTGGGACAAAAGTGGGATTCCAAAACTAGAAGAACATCAATATTGTTTGTTTTCATGAGATGCTCTACTTCGGCTTTGCTGTTCTGCCAGCCGTTTGCGTTCCAAAAAACTATATTAAGATTTATTTGCAATACTTTCTGTTGAGGATGGGAGCTATAAGCTGCGTCATCTGCGAAAACATCTGCGAGAACATCTGCAAGATTAACTTTGCCATCATCCTCTCAATCGTTCCTTCCATGTAGGCAAGAATCATTTAAAGCTGGTTGAGTTGTGGGGCCTCGAGAGTGGTTTGAGGGATTTGTTGGGGATTCGTTGGCTGTGTCGCTTGATTTCCTAGAAGTACGTCCCTGTAACTCGTACCATTGATGATAGTTGGTATTTGGATGAGAGGTGGTTTGTTGCTACTCTCAACAGGTCTGGCTTTAGAAGATTGCTGCACCTTTGGCTTTTTGTAGGCAGGGCATCCTCTGAACGACGCAGGGTGATCCGCTTGGAAATGTAAACAGCATGCTTTCTCGTCATCTTTTTTGGTGCATGACTTAGAGCCCTGAGAACCACCACATTTCAAGCAGCGATGTTCCAGGAAGCAGTACCGCTGGGTGTGTCCGAACCCTTGGCATCTGAAACATTGTGGAACATCGTTGAACTTTAGTGGGGGCTCTACGGTGACGCTGACCTAAAAATCTTCTTTATTTTGAAAACCTCTGTGTTGTTGCTCGCTGGTTCTAGATTAACAAAAAATATCCCCAGTGATTGTTTGGATTTCCTGCCAATGGGATTGTGCAGATCCCTCACAGTATGGCCGTATTTGTGGAGTTTTTCTTTAATTTAAGTCTGGTCCGTTGAGTAGTGAAGTCCCAATACTGCCGCTCCTTCGACGCCGTGATTATTACTCGATGGTTTATACGCAGGATAGAACGTATATCCATACATCTTAACTGTTTCTCCTCGGTTAAGTCTAATCTCATTTAAGAAAAGAATATGGACGCTGTTGTTGTGCGCGAAGAGCTCAATTTCTCTGGCTTTGCATGAAATGCCATTGGCATTCCATATAAGAACCTTAAGGTGGTTCATTGCGAGGCCGAAACGTTGTCATGAGACTGGTGATTAGCTCCAGCCCATTGTTTTATATAATTAGCTAATTTAAGTACGATATTTTCAAGCTTATCTAAGCGCTGGTTGGCTTGTTTATTTTGCTTTTGCTGTTCCTGTTCTTGCTGTTGAAGCCACATTAGAAATTGCTTTTGCTGCTGTTGTTGGAGCTGTTGTTGCCATTGCTGAAATTGTTGTTGTAGTTGGTCCAGAAGCGATTATACATCAAGAAATCTGTGATGTTGATTATTGTCTTCTCGTTGTTGCAGTGAATGATGCGTCTGCATAATATCTAGACGGCGCTGAGCAACTCCAACGTTGCCTGGTTTAGAATTTCCTTTTACTACTGCAGCGTAGGACACCCCTGTATTGCCATTAGCACTGTATGACGGTTGCTGTTGTATTATATATTATTGCTTTGGTCGCTGCTGTAGTAATTGCGGTTGTTGAAGATTGTGACGCAATGGTGATTTTCTAGCGTTCATGTTATGGCCCGTTTGCAAGGTTTGCAAGGAAACTGTGCGGGTCTATACCATTTGTAGTGGCATAAGAATTGTCTACATGGGACATTGCAGAGAAGCGATTCGACCTGGCTGCATTTTTCACGCTCTTGGTAGTTCCCATTGACCGGCGAAGATAGTTTTGGTACCATTCACAACCTTTATAGCTGGCCATGTGGTCTCCCCCACAGTGGCTGCAGGTAGGCTGCGCTTCAGGGGAGCGTCCACATTGTGTAGTGGCATGATCCTCTCCACACCTGGCGCAATTTGGGTGCCGGTGGCAGTATTTGGCTGTGTGCCCATACTGTTGGCAGCGATGACATTGTGCGATTTCCATCGCTTTTCGCATCCTTTCAATCTTCACTATCTGGCGGCAAAGATGCTTAATCTTATAAATTTCATTAATTTTAGCGCAGGGCTTAATATTGATGAAAAAACTATTGAGTTTTTCCTTATTAGCCTTAGATGTAGGATTAGGAATATGAAGAACATCGTACCCAACTGCCTTCAAACTATCTATAATATCTTTGTTTAGGGTGCTGTGATGTAGACCCTTAACCACAATTCGATGCGGGTTTTCTGTCTGCATTTGGTATGTGTGGAATTCCACACGATGTCTGTCCAGATGTTCAACAATAGTTCTGTAGGCTCTTGGTGACCACATTGTTCACATTAATGACCTCCCCTATGAACTCAAAGAGGTCATTTATGCTGCAATCTGGGACAACAATTTCAGGTGGCTTTCCCATTTTTCTTACTTCTTCGGGCTGGGCAGGGTCGTTGCTTTCAATAGTTATTTCGTCCTGTTGGTTCTCTGTAGTGTCTTCAGCTTCAACGTCCATATCAAGTAGCGCGAACCTGTTGCTAGAGCTTGGAAGGTCAGCTTCTCTAGTCGCTCTCTTAACACTTGCGATGGGTGAAAAGACTTTGCGTTTTTTCGTTTCATGCTTTTTTGCACTTGGTCCTGCAACATTTTTGTTGTGTAAGCTATGACCCGACACATGATAGAGATTCAGATTTTGAAGCTTTACGTTTTGCGTTTTTAAATATTCAATTTCTTTTCCCAATTGAGTTATTTCTTCCGTATGATGTATAATTGAAGGCTTTAAGGGGTTCCACACCATTACTGGAATTTTTTTTACCTTTTACTTTTCTAATCTTGACTATCCCAAAACTGCTAGTTTCTACATCATTTTGATAATATCGATACACTTTTAATAACTTGGGGATATGCGGATCTTGCGGATTTTGATTTCTATTTGACTTATCAAGTTCATTAAAAACTGCTAGGGAACAATTTTTATAATGAGATATTTTCCTGCATTTTCTTTTGACCTTGGTGTGACTACTCTAACTTTATGGTTTTTACCTAGATTGAATTCTTTCACCTTTTTTAAATAACGCCTACTTGGATGACAGTGCTTTTCTTGCAATATTACGATTCTTTCTTTCGTAATATTTGGAAAATCTTTCCTCCTTATATTTTTTTGTGAAGAATTTTAATAATACTTTTTTTATTTTTCCCTTCTTTGGAAATTTACTAAGATTTACTACTAATACAATTTTTTATTGTGGACTTTGTTTGTCCTGACACGATCCATCCAAAGATCGTTTTTTATCCCAGAAGTGTTCCTTTTTTAACTATTTCCGGCACTAAAATTGATATGTATATGGTAAATCAACCCCTATCATTAAGTCAATACCACGTGGTATATCTAAAACGAGATCGGCTAACGAAAATTCTTTCCAATCCTGTTTATTTATGTGTACCTTATTTCGGGAAGACTTTTTATTAATATCCTTGAAATAATTGCATTCACGCTTAATATTTTGGAATTTGTCTTTTTAATAGGCGACTTTATTCTGTACATATTCCGTTCTAATGTGTAACATGTTATAGTGGTTTCCATTGCAATAGGAGCATAATAACTCACTACTACATTTTTGCGGATAATGCCGCTTCAAACTCTTAAAACACAACCTCAATTTTCTAGCTTCGTCCACTCTTTCCTGGGAGTTCAATACTTTAAATTTATGACAATATATTATTTGATGCCCGGGCATGTGGATGTGCAACATCGGACAATTTACTTCGTTGGTGTCATTTTTAAACACCTATTGTACAGGTATTTCTTCTTCTACTAAAGACAACGAACTAAACCGTTGATCTAAAAATTCCATGACATCTCTCAGTGTCTGAATTTTAAATGATTTTTCAATATTGCTTTCTAGAATTTAATTTTCCATAGGACTTTATGTCCCCTTTTGTTTCAAAAAGTCTGCGATAAATTCGTTTGGAAACCCTTTAATCCTCATTTACTCAGAAGCAGTTTCTATTCTTTTCTAATAAATTCTTAGTTTTTTAATCCGTATTGGAACTGGCATCTAGCTCAGTTTTGGCAATACTTCTGGCTACCTTTCCTTTTGACGAAATTTTTTTATTTTAATAAGCTCTCTCTACTTATAAAGTAAATAAAAAAAACCAAAAAAAAAACAGACTGGCCGCCGCTGCTGCCGCCGATGGTGCCGCTGAGGTTGCTGCCGATGCCTCCTGTGTTGCCGCCGATGACCCCGCTAATGCTTCTGGTCGACGGTTGCCTCCAATGTGTTGCCGCCGATGACGCCGCTGATGCTTCTGGTCGCCGGTGGCCTCCGATGTGTTACCGCCGATGACGCTGCTGATGCTTCTGGTCGCCAGTTGCTCTTTATTCATTTTTTACCCGTTGTATGAATACGTGAAGAATAGGTCTAATTCCTGTAAGTACGTTTTAAAAACTCTTTTATTCACATGCTTCAACATCCGAAGAAACACAAAAATCTTACAATTAGGTTTTTATGTACTAACAAGAGTTCTTTTAAACTATTTATATACTTATGCCCTCAACCATTTCAGTGCGCACTTAACTTTATATTTTAATATATATATACATACCCAATGCTTGATCATACTTCATACATAGATTCCCATAGTAGAGTGCGCGGATCATTTTCTTTTTACTTCAAACAAATTGTTCCATCCTTAAGTCAATTATAAATACTCTTCCTGCTATACCACGAGCGTTACCGCTAAATCATTCTTAGCTGGGAGCATTGAACAGCCGATTTGCTTTTTCAGAATTATTCGTGCATAGATTTTTTAACAAGTACGCGCGAGCGTTATCAGCTACGATTTTGTGTTAACTACTCGCCCCTCAAGATCGTGACCGCCTCTTCATCAATATTTCACGATTTTTCGAATATGATAAGATACCATTTATCGCTATTCAACGATAAACGACAACGAGCGGTGCCGCCTGCGTAGAGTAATCGCGCGCAGGATTTGCCAAGGGGAAGATTGCAGGTGTCCTGTGTTGTTGCGATGAAAGAGTGTCGCCCATTTTGCTACAGCGTCATCCTATAACTGAAGAACGATGTGCTGAACCTTAAGTCGGAACTATCAAGTATGGTTAGATATACAATATTATGTTTGATTTTGCAAGTGTTTGAAAGAGTTAGATTTTAAATTTCTGTAATTATCATTCTACTTATATCCAATAGTGCTTTATACAAATGTGGGGAGTCAACCAATATGCTTTTCGTTGTTTTAATAATTTTATTTTTTGTTTCGGTTGGTTGAATAATTTGCTTCTGGGTTCTGGGTTTTGTTCAAACTGTAGAGTTACAGTTTGACACAATTTCGAAGGCCAATTTGCTTAATTTTGGGAAAAAAGTAGACACGGAGGAATTTTTTAATATTGTTGTTTCCTGGGCGGCGCTGTGAGAAAGATTATGTTTGGCAGTGATGATCTCTACTTACTCGCTTTTATCTGCTATGTACACTACATTTGACACTATATTTTTGCAGTGCCATAATTAAATGGTTGGAAAATATGCTACCAAGCTGTTTTTTGAAAATTTGCTAGAGCCGGTAAATGGCAGTTGCATTTCCGACCTCTGGTTTCAGCACTTCTTTAAGCCTCGGATTATCGGTAACCTTTTCACCCTTATTTTAGCGGTAAGGTCCGGCCCGTACGGACTTTCAAGTTATGTAAAATGTTCACTTACTCGAGGCTTACGTCATTTTTCAAGATACGTGTACATTTGCGGATGTTCGATTTGTTGGCCATAGAACATATTCATACAATAACATCAGCCGAGTACAGTCAAACTAGCCGAGTAGAATCAAACTCCAAAAGCCTAGAAACCCTGAACGCTAATCTTTTTCTTCTTTAACAAAATCTTCTTTCTCCAAAAACTAACAACATCTATTACTCTTACCTATCAAAATACTAGGAGACTTCGGAGTAAGCTCCCTAAACTTTATTCTGACAGTTTTTCATTTGTATACCAGACAATTATCATTACTGAAAACTGGTTAAAGTCGAAGATTTTTGGGCCAAACATCGAGAATTTTCTCTCTCCATCTTTATCACACACACCGATATACCATGTGTCTTAAAAGCTTAAAATATATTAAAAGCAGACTCCTTAAGAGACATAAAAAAACTGGCCGCAGTGTAACTTTTTCAAGAGACTTAGAAGCTCGGTCAAACTTCACCGTGCATACTTTCATTTGATAATTTATCTGCGACTACTGATCAGGGTATGGCCGATCTATTCGCAACATTCTTTAAAATAACGTATTCACTTCCTTCAATTATGGGTCAGCATTATTCAATATTCAATCCGCCAATCTTATTTTCATACCATTCTTCCCCAAAAACAGTGTGTTATCGGATGGGACTTCACCTATCCCTAGTGTTATCAAGCTAATAAAGAGTCATCATGCTGTTAAAGATGGTCTAATAAGAAATATACTCAAAGGAAAGAATTGATGGTTCTTCAACCATTTGCACGCCATCTGAGGACATTATTGTCCATCTTCAAAGTACTTCACAGGCTTGTAAGGAGCTTAAATTTCTTAGGGGCAGCTTTTAAGGTAGTCACAGAACAGAGGCTCATTTATAGGATCGAATTCTACGCAAATATCGATAATTCAGAAACACAAATATAAATAAACAAGCTAACCAACCCTATTAAAAAAATTATCAAAATCTAAGAAAAAGTTGGTTGACGCCCCAAACTTACGCGAAGCACTGCTTGCAAGAAATAGAATATTGACCAACGTAATAAAAATTAATTCCTAATCATAATGTTAACTATATCCATAGATCCAAGTCCACATAAAATATCCCACTATCTTTGGGATTTAATGCGATCTTGATGAACCGCATACTGAGGGCTCCAGACGCATGACCCGTACTCCAGTATTGTATGTACTAAAGATACGTATATAAAATTGTCCAAATCAGACTGAACTTTATATTGGCAGAAAGGGATTTGTATTGAAGGCAAAGCTTAACGTCGTCTGCATACATAAGAACCATAAACTTAGTTAGATCAGGGGGTAAGTGGGGACTCCACATGTAGCTCTACAGAGGCGAGAATGTAAATCTTTAAAAAGGACACGTTGAGTTCTCCCAACTAAGTAGCTGGAAATCCACATGAGAAGGGGTGAGGCAAATCCCAAGATATTAACTTCACTCACAAGGAGTGAGTGGTTGACAGAGTCAAATGCTTTACTGAAGTCTGTATCACAGCTCGGAACACCATCGGGACCTGCTGTGGACTGGTTTTACCTTCAGAAGATCCGATATCACACTGCTTTCGGGGAATAATGGTCTGAAAATGAGATTGGGTGATTGAATATTCTATGAATACGGCTGATCCATAATTGTAGGAAGTGAATACGTTGTCTGAAAGAATGTTGCGAATAGATCGGAAATTTTCAAAACGAAGAAAGCGTTAAGCGTTTTGAAGAATGTTTCTAAAGCTCTATTAATATCAGTGCATTCCCAGAGATCGGATCAATGCAATGTAAATTATGAATTAAGTTGCTGAAAGTGCTTGAAAGTGGAATGGCTCTAGAAAGGGTTATTCCATCGTGATCAAAAAACAAAGCATTGATCTAGAAGCCGGCCTAAAGAATTCCTTACCGACGCTAAGAATCGCACCTTATGGACTCACGTAAGGGAGACTTCAACAGTTCGGTCTCCGACATACATATATAGCCAATCAATTGAAGATAAAAGACCATGACAGGAGCAAAAGAGGAGACCCTGGACTATTTTCGGCATTACTGAATAATTTCTGTAACTCCAATTTGGAAATGGGAAGCCTAATGGCTGTAAGGAATAACAAACTAATTTGCTTCCTAGCTTTGGTGCGTTAATCTTATATAAAAAAAATCATCTAAGAAAAATTCAGAAATTAGTCCCCACGATCATTAATATTAATTTTCTCAAGTTCGTTTTTTCTTTTTTTTATTAAATTTACTTAATTGAATTAAAACATCACGTTGCATAAGCTGAAATCCTAGTATAGGCATCTACCGATGTATGTACGTATGAAATGTTTGACTGAAGAAGATTAGTCAATATAATGAAAAGGAGTAAATAATTTGATGCCGTCGCGGAGCACCCGTCCCTCTTGGTTCTAGATTTAACCCAACAGCAGAAGAAGCAAGTTCCTCTTTTGAAGACATTGAATACCCGAGATATCGTGCAAGAGAGAATAGAAGTTATTTAAGAAATATCCAGCAAAATGATTTTTTCTTTTAAAAACCATTTGGCTTTGTAAGCCAAGGAGTTCATAAAGCTTCGATTCACCAAAAGAATGTTCTGCTTCGTTGCCCTTTCACCCACATTCTTTTTAGGAAACTAAGCGATGACAAACGCTTAAGTCAGTTCAGTGTTTCAAAGCTACATTGGTTAACTCGATCATCCGATTACCATTAACATGGTTATGTAGGGAAAAGACACCCAGCATGTTCCTACGTTTTGTTCGGGACGGTAAATTAAATGGAAAGATTCTGTTGAAATAAGAAGGGAGGTGAAGATTTGCATCCCAGTTGAGTCCCATAAGAGCAAACATCAAGAAGTTCTTTTGAAGGGATTCAATGCTATCTTGATGAACCTCATACTGAGGACTCCAGACGTACGTGACCCGTACTACAGTTTTGGACGTACTAAAGATACGTATAAGCTTGTAGTTATAAAGGGCTCAATGAATTTCTTATACCAAGAACACCTTTGGCTTTATTAACCATCGTAGAAATATGGTCGCAAATTTAAGTTTTACGTCAAATAGGACACCAAGAACGTTAGCCTGGGTTATTATTTCTAAGGAAATCCCATAGAGAAAGTATGTGGCCTGGTTAATGCATGAACAGTAAAAAGACATAAGGTTACATTTTGACCCATTAAGTTTTAAGAGACTGGTAGAACACCATTTTTGAAAATTGTCCAAATCCGACTGAAGTTTATATTGGGCAGACGGGGATTTGTATTGAAGCCAAAGCTTAACGGCGTCAGTATACATAAGAACCAGAGAGTTTGTTCGAGCAGGAGGTAACTCCAGATGTACCTCTAAAAAGGCTATATTGTACATCTGTAAAAAGGACACGTTGGGTTCTCCCAGCTAAGTAGCTAGAAATCCACGTGAGAAGATCTGAGGGTAATCCTAGAATATTAAGTTCACTTAAAAGGAGTAAATTGTTGACAGAGTCAAATGCTTTACTAAAGTAGATGACATCTGTTTGAAGGCCTTTACGGAAGCCATCTATAATAAAGAAAGTGAGCTCCAACAAGTTTGTGGTGGTAGAGCGACGCTTTGTTGGCATGGAGAAATAAATGAACTGTAAAGGTGTTGCAGATGTGGTGTGACCAATTTTTCGTAAAGCTTTGGAAATGCTGACAATTTAGAGATTCCTCTATAGTTTGTAGCATCGAAATTTTTTCCATTGGTTTGTAGGGAAATTATGAAAGATTGTTTCCACATGTGGGGAGAGATCGAAGTTTCCAGAGATGGGGAGACAAGTTTTAGTAGACGTTTGCACAACGGCAGTTCTTCACAGCCTGGAACACCATCAGGAGCTGGCGAATAGACTGGTTTTACCTTCAAAAGATCCGATATCACACTGTTTTTGGGGAAGAATGGTATGAAAATAAGATTGGCGGATTGAATATTGAATAATGCTGACCCATAATTGAAGGAAGTGAATACGTTATTTAAAAGAATGTTGCGAATAGATCGGCAATACCCTGATCAGTAGTCGCAGATAAATTATCAAATGAAAGTTTGCACGGTGAAGTTTGACCGAGCTTCTAAGTCTCTTGAAAAAGTTACACTGCGGCCAGTTTTTTTATGTCTCTTAAGGAGCCTGCTTTTTAATATATTTTAAGCTTTTAAGACACATGGTATATCGGTGTGTGTGATAAAGATGGAGAGAGAAAATTCTCGATGTTTGGCCCAAAAATCTTCGACTTTAACCAGTTTTCAGTAATGATAATTGTCTGGTATACAAATGAAGAACTGTCAGAATAAAGTTTAGGGAGCTTACTCCGAAGTCTCTTAGTATTTTGATAGGTAAGAGTAATAGATGTTGTTAGTTTTTGGAGAAAGAAGATTTTGTTAAAGAAGAAAAAGATTAGCGTTCAGGGTTTCTAGGCTTTTGGAGTTTGATTCTACTCGGCTAGTTTGACTGTACTCGGCTGATGTTATTGTATGAATATGTTCTATGGCCAACAAATCGAACATCCGCAAATGTACACGTATCTTGAAAAATGACGTAAGCCTCGAGTAAGTGAACATTTTACATAACTTGAAAGTCCGTACGGGCCGGACCTTACCGCTAAAATAAGGGTGAAAAGGTTACCGATAATCCGAGGCTTAAAGAAGTGCTGAAACCAGAGGTCGGAAATGCAACTGCCATTTACCGGCTCTAGCAAATTTTCAAAAAACAGCTTGGTAGCATATTTTCCAACCATTTAATTATGGCACTGCAAAAATATAGTGTCAAATGTAGTGTACATAGCAGATAAAAGCGAGTAAGTAGAGATCATCACTGCCAAACATAATCTTTCTCACAGCGCCGCCCAGGAAACAACAATATTAAAAAATTCCTCCGTGTCTACTTTTTTCCCAAAATTAAGCAAATTGGCCTTCGAAATTGTGTCAAACTGTAACTCTACAGTTTGAACAAAACCCAGAACCCAGAAGCAAATTATTCAACCAACCGAAACAAAAAATAAAATTATTAAAACAACGAAAAGCATATTGGTTGACTCCCCACATTTGTATAAAGCACTATTGGATATAAGTAGAATGATAATTACAGAAATTTAAAATCTAACTCTTTCAAACACTTGCAAAATCAAACATAATATTGTATATCTAACCATACTTGATAGTTCCGACTTAAGGTTCAGCACATCGTTCTTCAGTTATAGGATGACGCTGTAGCAAAATGGGCGACACTCTTTCATCGCAACAACACAGGACACCTGCAATCTTCCCCTTGGCAAATCCTGCGCGCGATTACTCTACGCAGGCGGCACCGCTCGTTGTCGTTTATCGTTGAATAGCGATAAATGGTATCTTATCATATTCGAAAAATCGTGAAATATTGATGAAGAGGCGGTCACGATCTTGAGGGGCGAGTAGTTAACACAAAATCGTAGCTGATAACGCTCGCGCGTACTTGTTAAAAAATCTATGCACGAATAATTCTGAAAAAGCAAATCGGCTGTTCAATGCTCCCAGCTAAGAATGATTTAGCGGTAACGCTCGTGGTATAGCAGGAAGAGTATTTATAATTGACTTAAGGATGGAACAATTTGTTTGAAGTAAAAAGAAAATGATCCGCGCACTCTACTATGGGAATCTATGTATGAAGTATGATCAAGCATTGGGTATGTATATATATATTAAAATATAAAGTTAAGTGCGCACTGAAATGGTTGAGGGCATAAGTATATAAATAGTTTAAAAGAACTCTTGTTAGTACATAAAAACCTAATTGTAAGATTTTTGTGTTTCTTCGGATGTTGAAGCATGTGAATAAAAGAGTTTTTAAAACGTACTTACAGGAATTAGACCTATTCTTCACGTATTCATACAACGGGTAAAAAATGAATAAAGAGCAACTGGCGACCAGAAGCATCAGCAGCGTCATCGGCGGTAACACATCGGAGGCCACCGGCGACCAGAAGCATCAGCGGCGTCATCGGCGGCAACACATTGGAGGCAACCGTCGACCAGAAGCATTAGCGGGGTCATCGGCGGCAACACAGGAGGCATCGGCAGCAACCTCAGCGGCACCATCGGCGGCAGCAGCGGCGGCCAGTCTGTTTTTTTTTTGGTTTTTTTTATTTACTTTATAAGTAGAGAGAGCTTATTAAAATAAAAAAATTTCGTCAAAAGGAAAGGTAGCCAGAAGTATTGCCAAAACTGAGCTAGATGCCAGTTCCAATACGGATTAAAAAACTAAGAATTTATTAGAAAAGAATAGAAACTGCTTCTGAGTAAATGAGGATTAAAGGGTTTCCAAACGAATTTATCGCAGACTTTTTGAAACAAAAGGGGACATAAAGTCCTATGGAAAATTAAATTCTAGAAAGCAATATTGAAAAATCATTTAAAATTCAGACACTGAGAGATGTCATGGAATTTTTAGATCAACGGTTTAGTTCGTTGTCTTTAGTAGAAGAAGAAATACCTGTACAATAGGTGTTTAAAAATGACACCAACGAAGTAAATTGTCCGATGTTGCACATCCACATGCCCGGGCATCAAATAATATATTGTCATAAATTTAAAGTATTGAACTCCCAGGAAAGAGTGGACGAAGCTAGAAAATTGAGGTTGTGTTTTAAGAGTTTGAAGCGGCATTATCCGCAAAAATGTAGTAGTGAGTTATTATGCTCCTATTGCAATGGAAACCACTATAACATGTTACACATTAGAACGGAATATGTACAGAATAAAGTCGCCTATTAAAAAGACAAATTCCAAAATATTAAGCGTGAATGCAATTATTTCAAGGATATTAATAAAAAGTCTTCCCGAAATAAGGTACACATAAATAAACAGGATTGGAAAGAATTTTCGTTAGCCGATCTCGTTTTAGATATACCACGTGGTATTGACTTAATGATAGGGGTTGATTTACCATATACATATCAATTTTAGTGCCGGAAATAGTTAAAAAAGGAACACTTCTGGGATAAAAAACGATCTTTGGATGGATCGTGTCAGGACAAACAAAGTCCACAATAAAAAATTGTATTAGTAGTAAATCTTAGTAAATTTCCAAAGGAGGGAAAAATAAAAAAAAGTATTATTAAAATTCTTCACAAAAAAAATATAAGGAGGAAAGATTTTCCAAATATTACGAAAGAAAGAATCGTAATATTGCAAGAAAAGCACTGTCATCCAAGTAGGCGTTATTTAAAAAAGGTGAAAGAATTCAATCTAGGTAAAAACCATAAAGTTAGAGTAGTCACACCAAGGTCAAAAGAAAATGCAGGAAAATATCTCATTATAAAAATTGTTCCCTAGCAGTTTTTAATGAACTTGATAAGTCAAAT
Source organism: Drosophila vallismaia (assembly GCA_035047325.1). NCBI lineage: Eukaryota > Metazoa > Arthropoda > Insecta > Diptera > Drosophilidae > Drosophila > Drosophila vallismaia. The sequence goes on from JAWNPU010000044.1 coordinate 1,190,956, forward strand.
AGAAATCAAAATCCGCAAGATCCGCATATCCCCAAGTTATTAAAAGTGTATCGATATTATCAAAATGATGTAGAAACTAGCAGTTTTGGGATAGTCAAGATTAGAAAAGTAAAAGGTAAAAAAATTCCAGTAATGGTGTGGAACCCCTTAAAGCCTTCAATTATACATCATACGGAAGAAATAACTCAATTGGGAAAAGAAATTGAATATTTAAAAACGCAAAACGTAAAGCTTCAAAATCTGAATCTCTATCATGTGTCGGGTCATAGCTTACACAACAAAAATGTTGCAGGACCAAGTGCAAAAAAGCATGAAACGAAAAAACGCAAAGTCTTTTCACCCATCGCAAGTGTTAAGAGAGCGACTAGAGAAGCTGACCTTCCAAGCTCTAGCAACAGGTTCGCGCTACTTGATATGGACGTTGAAGCTGAAGACACTACAGAGAACCAACAGGACGAAATAACTATTGAAAGCAACAAATTTATAAGATTAAGCATCTTTGCCGCCAGATAGTGAAGATTGAAAGGATGCGAAAAGCGATGGAAATCGCACAATGTCATCGCTGCCAACAGTATGGGCACACAGCAAATACTGCCACCGGCACCCAAATTGCGCCAGGTGTGGAGAGGATCATGCCACTACACAATGTGGACGCTCCCCTGAAGCGCAGCCTACCTGCAGCCACTGTGGGGGAGACCACATGGCCAGCTATAAAGGTTGTGAATGGTACCAAAACTATCTTCGCCGGTCAATGGGAACTACCAAGAGCGTGAAAAATGCAGCCAGGTCGAATCGCTTCTCTACAATGTCCCATGTAGACAATTCTTATGCCACTACAAATGGTATAGACCCGCACAGTTTCCTTGCAAACCTTGCAAACGGGCCATAACATGAACGCTAGAAAATCACCATTGCGTCACAATCTTCAACAACCGCAATTACTACAGCAGCGACCAAAGCAATAATATATAATACAACAGCAACCGTCATACAGTGCTAATGGCAATACAGGGGTGTCCTACGCTGCAGTAGTAAAAGGAAATTCTAAACCAGGCAACGTTGGAGTTGCTCAGCCCCGTCTAGATATTATACAGACGCAACATTCACTGCAACAACGAGAAGACAATAATCAACATCACAGATTTCTTGATGTATAATCGCTTCTGGACCAACTACAACAACAATTACAGCAATGGCAACAACAGCTCCAACAACAGCAGCAACAGCAATTTCTAATGTGGCTTCAACAGCAACAACAGGAACAGCAAAAGCAAAATAAACAAGCCAACCAGCGCTTAGATAAGCTTGAAAATATCGTACTTAAATTGGCTAATTATATAAAACAATGGGCTGGAGCTAATCACCAGTCTCATGACAACGTTTCGGCCTCGCAATGAACCACCTTAAGGTTCTTATATGGAATGCCAATGGCATTTCATGCAAAGCCAGAGAAATTGAGCTCTTCGCGCACAACAACAGCGTCCATATTCTTTTCTTAAATGAGATTAGACTTAACCGAGGAGAAACAGTTAAGATGTATGGATATACGTTCTATCCTGCGTACAAACCATCGAGTAATAATCACGGCGTCGGAGGAGCGGCAGTATTGGTGAAGAGTACCGTTCGCCATTTTCCACAAAGGATCACTGAAACGCAAACCATACAGATGTCATCAGTCAAGGTGACAACTGGCCTTGGTGACATGGAGTTCAGTGCCATTTACTGCCCTCCAAGAAACCGAATAGAAGAAAGACATTTCACTAATCTACTCCGTGCTTGCGGACAAAGTTACTTTGTAGGTAGTGACTGGAATGCGCGACACTGGCTGTGGGGATATAGATACAACTCACCCAGGGGGCGAGAACTAGCCGAAGCCATTTCTAGGTGTGGGGCTAATATTCTTGCTACAGGATCACCTATAAGGTACAAGGTATGTGTCAAGTCATACGCCCACCTGCATTGATTTTGCATTGCATCACGGTATACCGGACTCTCGTACAAGAATAAGCGCTTATTGGGGTCTCGACTCTGACCATTTGGCTCTAGTCGTCATGATACAAACGGCTGGAGTTACAACGCGTCCGTCTCCTCGGCTAGTTACCAAGCGTACCAACCTTACAGCTTTTAAACAGGTTTGGGAGAGCTCCATTCAATTAAATACTACGATTAATTTTGGGGAAGATATTGAAATGGCAGTAGACACTTTTCCTGAGCAAATCTACAGAGCAGCTGCTGATTCAACTCGTCCTGATTCTCCGACAGAACCGATTAGATATGGCATCATACTCACAATGGAGGTCAGAGAGCTAATTGTAACAAAAAGGCGTCTACGAAAACGAGCGATTCGATCTCAAGTCGCATGGGATCGACTTCTTTAGAACCGTATAGCAAATCAGCTAAAAAACTTGCTAAGACGACTTAGAAGCGAATTTTTTGAGCAAAAGTTGACTATACTGTGGATGCTAATTATTCACTCTGGAAATGCTCTAATTCTCTTAAACGACATCCCTTTAGGCAGGCACCTGTCCTATGCCCTGGACGTAATCTTGCTAGGAATGAGGAAGAACAGGCAAACGCATTTGATCAACATCTGCAAATACGATTCACACCGTACAATTTTGCTACTGCGGAAGAGGTCAGTGAAATAAATGACAGCCTACAGACACCGCTGCAAATGGCTTTACCCATTACGCCAGCTAGGGTCGAGCAGATAGTAGATGTCATAAAATCCTTACCAAAGAACAAGGCTCCTGGCATCGACAGGATTTGCTATGCGACACTTAAACCTCTACCTCTACTTAAGCTCAGTTTGGTGGAAAGTCAAACCAACATCTTGCGGAACAGGTTTATGGACTGGTGCAACATATACTGCTGGCGTTTGATGACCTTGAGTATTGCAATGCAGTATTTATCGATATGCAGCAAGCATTCGATAGGATCTGGCATGTTGGACTTTTATCCAAAAAAAAAGTCTGTTACCAGCACCTTACTTTGGCCTCCTGCGGTCATATCTGGACGGACGGGAGTTTAGGAATACCTACTCTGCTCCCTGCCAAATGATAGCTGGAGTTCCACAGGGCAGCGTTCTTGGCCCGCTTGTCTATTCTTTATATACTGCTGACTTACTCAGACCTACCTACGAGAATATGCAATACCCCTCAAAGGCTATCATTGCGACTTACGCCGATGACATAGCGGTTCTTTACAGATCCAAATGCCACATTGAAGCTGCAAATGGGTTGCAAGGACACCTTGAAACTCTATCAGCGTGGAGAAGAAGGTGGAACATGAAGGTCAATCCTTTAAAAACAAAAAATCCGTGTTTTACACTTAAAAGGGTTGTAACGAATACTCCAGCAATGCAATTTGAATGTGTGACATTGGAACAGCCATCTCAAGCTAAATACCTCGGCATAATTTTAGATAAGCGCCTTACTTTACGCCCTCACCTAAAAACAATAACCAAAAGGTGTGGCCAAAGAATGCAGCAACTATGATGGTTGATTAACAAAAGGAGCACTTTGTCGCTTAGAGCCAAAAGAGCAGTATACGCGTATTGTATAGCTTCAATTTGGCTATACGGAGTGCAAATCTGGGGAATTACTGCCAAATCAAAATACAAGCGGATACAAGTAATGCAGAACCGAACCCTGCGGCAGATAACTAACTGTCCTTGGTACGTGCGTGGCTCCACACTTCACCATGATCTCAACCTACACACTGTGGAAGAACAGATCTGTAGACATTCCAGCAGATACAACGATCGACTTGCTAGACATCGCAGTATACTTGCAAGGAGACTGCTACCAGCTAGGCCGTTAGGGCGACTTAAAAGACTGGGATTCAGCAAGACGATTCGTTAATTGTCCAGCCCTCCCACCACCTGCTAGTAATCCTCTTGAGAGGTTTGGTTCTTTAAGATTTGTGTTTATATGTGTTGTTAAGATGCTATTTAGAATGTATGGTTTCAACGCTTAATAAAAAAAAAAATAATAATAATATAAAGAATTTAGGAAAAAAAATTGAAAAATGTACTATTTTATATATTAAAAAAAGAAATTAACTAAAATATATTAACTAAAATTTAACACCTCCCTGGCCCTTGCAGATACAGTTCTTTTAATATGAAGAAGAAATTAGAAAGATGTAACAAGGTACGAGACTTTAAAGACTTTTTGTAAGCTCTAGATTTCTATTTTTAAGGAGAAAGAGGTGCTTATTTAACCGTGGATGTTTTGACGTTGATGGAGTCAATGGTTTAAGGACAGATTATTTATGGCTCTATGAATTACTTCATAAAATGAGTTGGTAGCATCATCGATATTGCTAAAATGAGAAAGATAACTCCAGTCAATATTAGTCAGGTGATTTCTAAGGTCACAAAAGTCGGTTTTTTTTAAAACACTTTTGACGGGACTGCGCACTTTTGCTGGGGGGAACTGGAGAGTCGATAATCAGCGAAACCAAAAGTGTTGGATGTTGGGCTGCTCTCAGGAGCAGATAAGCGAGGAGACCTTATGGTAGAGGAAGTTATATTTGAGATATTCTGGTCAAGCGACCGATTAGGGATATCATTTTGGTTAGTGGGTGGCAGCGATTTATCAACGTCACTGTGGATCCATTAAATCAGAGGCAAGCTGAATTCAACCATTTTAAGTATAAGTTCATAATTATTCAACAATCTCTGAATAAACATAAATTGATTCAACATGCAGAAAGGTGTTGCATGTAGTCGTATATTGTTGTATCTCCCATAGGCGGAATAGGAAGAGGTCAAGAATAGATTAAACGACTAAAATTGACTCATAATGAGAACGCCACCTCCAAAATATATATATAACAATCCATATAACAATCTAAATAAGTTTTTTGGAAAAGCTACTGTAGAGAAGAGAACTGGAACCATGATAATCTCTGGATAATAATTCATAAACGATATTGTGATCGCACCATGTTGCACGATCAGATACAAAAATTATAAAAGATGATATGCTACGTCTAAGATCAAAAAAAACTTTTGGACTGGCAGGATGGCTGAAAGTATATAAGTTTAAGAGCAGAAATAAGTATAGCCACAGATCTCGGCGGATCAATGTCTGAAACGGTAAGACTACATGTACCTGTACATTCCTGTAGTGTGGCGCATAGCAATAAAGTCATTTCCGGGTATTAGAAATACCAGACTGACTGGCGGGTTATCAGGTGCAATATATCATATCTTATATATAAAATTCTCGTGTCACGTTTTCGTTACCATACTCCTCCGAAACGGCTTGACCGATTTTGATGAAATTTTTTGTCCTTATTCGGTATCTATGACAATTGGCCAACATCTATTCGGTCTTCTTTCTTTCTCACTCCCTACACAGTTGTCGGCCATCATTATTGTTAATGCGTCAAGTGTAGTAGTAACGTTGACAATTTTTATTTTGCTATCTCAGTGTACAACGGATTTTGTGTTGTAAGTATACTTTTTTTTAAACATTTTTCATCATTAAATAATTTCATTAATTCTATTTATGTATGTTTTGTACAGAGAGCAATGCCAAGAAAACGCAAAGGAGCTGTACAAGTAGAGCTCGAAACTTGCGAAATAGCAGATCCGAAAGAACAGAAGAACAAATCCAGCAACAAAATACTGATGCACGTGTCAGAATGGCGCAATTGCATCAAGAAGAGCCAGAAGATACACGAGCTGAACGCAATAAAGTCAGACGATTAGAACAACGACAATCACGCCGTTTCAAAGTCAATAGACGAAGAACAAATGACCGACAACAGGTACATCGAGCATTTATATCAGATTCATTCCTGCATCTAGCATTCCAGTATGAGCCAGATATTGAATATTATGCTCATTCAAAAGTGGTAATTGGTGCTATGGACAAGGAATATCCGCATTGTCATGCTCTGAAATTCAAAAATGAGCCAGCTGGGATGTGGTGCGCGTCAGGAAAAGTGCAGCTACCTGAAATTGAAACACCACCTGAACCATTGAACGGCTTACTTATCGGCACGGATCCAGATTCTAACGTGTTCCTGAAGTCAATTCGAAGATTCAATTCATGCTTTCAAATTACATCGTTCGGAGCAACAGAAATAGTTCGAAATACTAATGCAAATTATCAACAATTCAATTCTACATTCAAAATCAGAGGCCAAGTTTATCATAAAATAGGCTCACTGCTGCCAATGCCAAACGAACCACATAAAATCTTACAAATCTACTTTATGGGCGGCGAGGATTCCGGAAGCGCACTTGCCAATCGCGTGAATGCACGTTGTGATTATAATAACCTTGATTCACTTTATGCCAGGCGCATCGCCAGCGAGCTAGATGCTCTTTTAAACGAGCACAACGAGTTGTTGAAAATATTCAAATCACATATGCACCAATTACAAAGCGATAATCACGCTATCGTCATTAATCCTGATAAAACACCAGCTGGAGAGCATATTCGTAGATTCAATGCACCCGTTGTTGATGATGTTACTGGAATCATGGTTGGCGATTGTACAGCTGCACGAGAAATTGTGATTCGTAGAAGAAATAATAATCTTCAGTTCATTGCTGACACACATCATTCATATGACGCTCTCCAATATCCGCTAATATTCTGGAAGGGACAAGACGGATATTGCATAAACATAAAACAAAGAGATCCCGTATCAGGTACTTCATTGATTATTTATTTGATCATTAATAATTTAACAAAATAATTAAATTATTGAACGTAATAAATTTAAATTAATTTTTACAGGAGCTCAAACAAACAAGAACGTTAGCTCAAAGGATTATTACGCGTACCGATTAATGATTAGACGTGGCTTGGACAACGTCATTTTACGATGTCGTGAGCTTTGTCAACAATTCATGGTCGACATGTACGCGAAGATTGAGAGCGAACGACTACGATACTTACGGCATAATCAACAAAAGCTGCGCGCGGAAGAGTACATTCATTTGCGAGACGCTATCAACAACAACGCCGACGTCGCCGAAATTGGTAACCATGTCATTTTACCATCATCGTACGTAGGCAGTCCACGTCAAATGCAAGAATATATACAGGATGCTCTGACTTTCGTGCGTGAATATGGACGACCATGTTTATTTATCACGTTCACATGTAATACAAAATGACCAGAGATTACATCTTTGCTACTGCCTGACCAGAATGCAATACATCGCCATGACATTACAGCACGTGTGTTCAAACAAAAGTTGAAGTCTTTAATAAGTTTCATTACTAAATCACATGTATTTGGTCTAACACGTTGCTGGATGTATTCGGTTGAGTGGCAAAAGCGAGGATTACCTCATGCACACATTTTTGTTTGGTTCATCGACAAAATCCGTGCTGAAGAAATCGATAGTATCATTTCTGCGGAAATTCCAGATCCATCCACTGACCAACTGCTGTTTGATATTGTTACAACAAACATGATTCATGGTCCATGCCTTGCATGGCTGATGGAAAATGTACTAAAAATTTCCCTAAAGATTTTACCAATGATACGGTCACAAATGTCGACGGATACCCAATATACCCAATCGTCGAAGAAATCCTGAAAATGGCGGACAATCATTTATTAAAAATATCATCAACAGAGACATTGATATTGACAATCGTTAGGTGGTGCCATATTCGCCTCTGCTGAGCAAGACATATAATGCTCATATTAATGTTGAGTTCTGCAGTTCTGTGAAGAGCATCAAATACATTTGCAAGTATGTCCATAAAGGCAGTGATATGGCTGTGTTTAGAGTGGAAAATACTAATGTGAATGCTCCTCGACTGAATAAAAACGATGAAATAACGCTCTACCAAATTGGTCGGTACATCAGCTCCAATGAAGCTGCTTGGCGTATCTTTGGTTTTCCAATTCATGAACGGGATCCAGCAGTTGTTCAGTTAGCCATCCATCTTGAAAACGGTCAGCGTGTATTTTTCACGAACGAGACAGCGATTGAACGTGCAATAAATCCACCTAAAACTACACTCACTGCATTTTTTGAATTGTGTAATCGTGCGGATGATTTTGGTGCCTTTGCACGAACATTACTCTATTCACAAGTACCAGGCTATTTCACATGGGCTCAATCAAAAACATGGATGCCCCGCAAGCAAGGCTCACCCGTTACTGCATGTCTCAATTTATTTAAGTCAAACGCCTTGGGGCGATTATTTACAGTCAATCCAAGTCACACGGAGTGCTTTTATCTTCGACTGTTGTTGGTTAATGTTACTGGCCCATTATCATTTCAAGATATACGTAAAGTGAACGTATAAAGATGCATGCCTTGCATTCAGCTTGCTGGAAGACGACAACCAGTGGGAATGCATGCTTGCTGAAGCAGCATTGAACTGTACAGCAATACAAATTCGTCTACCATTCGCTATAGTATTGACTACATGTTTCCCAGCCCGAGCACAGATATTATAGGAAAATCACAAAGATTCAATGACTGATGAAATATTGCATCAACATCGTATACGGTGCCACGATCTAACCATAACATTCAGCCACGAAATGTACAATGAAGCTTTGATTGCTATGGAGGATCTTTGCATTGTCATTGCCAACTTACCACTTAGTAATTTCGGTATGAATTCGCCAAATCGAACTGCATCTGATTTAACGAATACTGAAATGAATCGTGAACTGCAGTACAGTACTGTAGAAATGGCAGCGATTGTTGCCTCCAATGTCCCACTAATGAATGAGGAACAAAGAACCATTTATGATCGCATTATGCTCGCAGTTTCAGCTGGACAAGGTGGGTTCTTCTTTTTGGATGCACCGGGTGGAACTGGCAAAACATTCGTTATTTCGCTAATTCTTGCTGAAATACGATCAAATAATGGCATCGCATTGGCCGTTTCATCATCGGGCATTGCAGCAACTTTATTGGATGGAGGTAGAACAGCTCATTCAGTATTTAAGCTTCCACTAAATATTCAGAATAACCCTGACACAGTATGCAACATTAAGAAACAATCGTCCATGGCCACTGTGCTAAAACGGTGTAAAATTATCATTTGGGATGAATGTACTATGGCACACAAACACTCACGTGAGGCGTTGAACAGGACATTGAAAGATATTAAAAACAGTGACAAACTATTTGGTGGAACTCTGTTGGTCCTTTCAGGTGATTCCAGACAAACACTTCCAGTCAATTCACGTTCAACATACGCTGATGAGATCAACGCTTGCTTAAAATCATCTACATTGTGGCGTAATGTTGAAAAATTACAGCTAAAAATAAATATGCGCGTTCGAATTCTTCAAGAAACGTTTTCAAAACAACTCTTAGATATCGGTGATGGAAAAGTTGCTATAGATGAAACTGGATACGTAAAATTACCGACCGATTTCTGCACAATCGCTGATTCGCAAGATACTCTCATTGAACAAATATTTCCCGATGTACACACACAGTACATAAATCATGAGTGGCTTGCAGAAAGATCGATTTTACTTGGTAATCATATAAATCTATTGATACAGTTTGCGACGACAGCGAAACAGTAAATTTTCCCACAGAGTTTTTGAACTAACTGGATTTGCCAGGCATGCCCCCCCATATTTTACAATTAAAGGTTGGATCTCCAATTATCTTGCTTCGTAATTTGAACCCGCCCCGACTTTTCAACGGTCCGCGATTAGGCATTCAAAAATTAATGAAAAACGTGATCGAAGCCAGGATTTTAAATGTCAAGTTCAGAGGTGAAAATATACTCATACCACGGATTCCTATTACAAGTATACCTACAGATGTGCCAATTCAATTCAAACGTATTCAGTTTCCGATTAGATTGGCATTTGCAATGACTATCAACAAATCCCAAGGTCAAACGATGTCTGTTTGTGGATTAGATTTGAGAACACCATGTTTTTCACACGGACAATTATACGTGGCATGCTCTCGAGTGGGTAAACCATCCAGTTTGTTTGTGTTAGCTAAAGATGGACTAACAAAAAATATTGTTCACGATATAGCATTAAGAGATTAATATTGTTTAATAGTGTTACTGTCGTAATTGTTTAATTAGTGATAAATAATTTTAAGGAATAAATTATAATAACTTAAAAATAATGTTTGCCTTTTGTTATTTTTATATTCCCTCATCGTTCACAGCGCTCTATGCTTATTCCACGCATATACCACATTCTTACATACATACAATATACACATTCTAACATTCATACATACATACATACTTACAATAATTAAGCTGTTTTTTGTCTGCACTAGAAATTACTAGGAAATTATTTATATGGCAAAACAACGTTTGCCGGGTCAGTCTAGTATATATATATATTTATCATATACTAGCTTCACCCTGCCACGCTTCCCTGTGGCAAATTGTAATTAATTTTAAAATATAACTCTCATTATTTCGAATCAATCAGCGGTAGGCGTAATAGTTCAGGGCGCTGCACTTTATATACTTTATATATATATATATAAGTTAAGTGAGTCTACTGCTCACTTTATACTTTTATTAAATTCTACTTAGCTTTGAGGTTTTACAAATAACAGTCAAGAGGGTTCAAGTTTGTAATTAGTTTTATTTTAAGATTTAATTAGTAAGCTGCTAGCGGCTCCGTTAAGTGTCCGTCGAAAACTGTACTGCCAACGCAGCACACAGTGGCCCACGTGGCTGCTCTTTCAATTAACAGTTAAATCTGCATATAATCCGCTCTCATTCGAATCTGGCCCTGTTAGAATCCTCTCTCATTCGGTACCCGCTCTCACAGGCATCTGCTCTCTCTGTCTAACCAACTCCTCTTCCCATTGATCCAATTGTATCCGACGCTCTCTCCTTTCCGGATCCCTCACCAACGCTCCCTCGCTTGCTCGCTTGCAGGTCCGTTAATCATTGCTGGAAGTCAGCGTTTCTTGGGGTATGTGAGAGACCACTGTGTGGTGTAGAGTGGTCTAACGGGGGAAGCGTATATAAAAAGAGCGGGGCGGGAGAAGAGGGAAGATATTCAGAGAGGGTTCATAACTCCTCCCCCTCCAGTATCTGCGTCCCGCAGATTATTGGGCTTTAGGTGCCCCGCCAGCGCCTAGCGTCTCAGGGTCCGAGGCACAGTTTGCCACGACAGGAATACCCTTGGTTGATGTCAGCTTCCTCCATATGGTGTAGAGGAGCGCCCCGACAATCAGGACTACCAATGCCTCTACGGCATTTTGGTAAGGCAAATTCCTAACCTCAGTCAGAATAGCCTGCACTTCTTCGTGATCCAACAGGCGAGAGTTAACGATCCCTGACTTGGCTAGTTGGCACGCCTGTGTCAGCTCGGCGACCTGGCTATTGATGATTAAGGCCTTATGCAATAGGGTTGTAGCCGTGTGAATATCCCCGTCGATTGCGTTAACCCTAGCGGTAACTTCGTTCAGCTGCCTCAGGGAGTCGTGTGAGGCATCAAACAATCCAGCGTTTATCCGTACCTGCTGGTCGGCCGATTTCACGATGCTTTCCTGGGCGTGAAGAATGGCGTCCCAGTCCGACGCATCAGGTGATCCCGC